>CM038674.1:419907370-420507370 GCA_021605145.1 Aegilops bicornis
GCTCACGGACGGGAGTGTGTCAACGCCGAGTGGAGCCTCCCGCAAGCAAGCGGAGTCGCCACGATGAACGTGAGCGCCGAGACGGATCTCACGGCCTCAACCAAAACTCCGCTGAAACCATGATGAATGGGATCGAAAAATGCAACTTCTCCAACAAGTCGCTAAGACACCTGCCCCACGGTGGGCGCCAACTGTCGTGGTTCTAAGTCTGACAGTGGAATGGGGGTAGGTATAGTGAGGCAAGATCTTAGCTATGAAGTAGTTGTATACGCAAGATGTTTACGAGTTCAGGCCCTTCTCGGAGGAAGTAATGACCCTACGCCTCGGAGCCCAAAGGCGGTCGAATCGTATTATGTGCGTATGAATTACAGGTGCGAACCCTTTACACCGAGGAGGGTGGCTTATATAGAGTTCGCTGCACCCTCCCGCCTCGATTATGCAGGTTAAAGATACATTAAGATAGGGGTTACCGTAACGCCTACATAAAGTGCTATGATGACCATAAAAGCTACTTATGACCGACCGCTTTGGATGCAGATCGGCTTTAGATCTCCCGGTGGTCGAGTGGTTGGCTTCATGGTCGGTGTCTTCCGGTTGGTCGAGTGGTACTCTTCCGTGTCCATCAAAGGTAGTTTCTTCTAGAGATGTCCTTGGGGAGGGTGTCTTAGACAGGTCCATGACCCTACCCTAGGTATATGACTTCATCACTAGGCAATCCACATATACACTTCAACACCCTCTCACGTGTGACGCGGAAAGTCAACACATGGATAGACTCAGAGGTATGGAGGCCTATACATGGACACAAAGGGAGGGACAAGAATTTTTGGATAAATTGCGAAAGCCAGGACTTGAACTCAAGACCTTAGCTCTGATACCATATTAAGGTTCATGCACTAGCCAACGCAACCAAATGTCCAAACTGATGGAAAGGGTTAGGCAATCCACATATACGCTTCAACAACTCACACTATGGGCAACATCACACATACCAAGACAAGATAAGTTTGCAACCTAATGAATGAACATATGTTACTCCCCACTATATAGGTAGTAACATAGACTAGTAACATATGCATGTTACTCCCCACTATATAGGTAGTAACATAGACTAGTAACATATGCATGTTACTAGTCTAAGTTACTCCCATCGTGACCAACCTTAGAGACCATCAGGTATTTACCTTAAGCCCATTATTAGCACCTGTGTCATTCGATGCTTCAACCATGGCCTCGGTCAACAAAGAAAATCTCTAAAGGGTAAAACTGAATCAGATACTTCATGACACAGAAAAATGAGGAGGCCAAATTTACGATAATAAGTATTGCAAATCAGTCTTTAACATCCAAAAGTTAGTTCCTAATTCCCACTTAAGATAATTACCAACATATAATACAACAGTAAAAAATAGTCTTCAAGGAACTCAAGTAATCAAGTGGCTAGGGGAAAAGAACAAAAGTAAAAGAAAACCAGTAAAGGCATAATGTAGGCTAAAATACCCAGGCCCCAAGAACATACAGTGAGGATATCCTTCTTGGTCCAATAAGAGCAGGGAAACTCAAGACGAATATGTTCATAAGCAGGAAAACAGAATTTACAAATATGAATACAGCATAAGAAAATAATGTAGCACGCTAATACCAGCTTACCAAAGAATCAAAGAGGTGATTTGAGCGACTGGTGTTTCTCCCAATCTCACCAAGCTACATTATTGCCAAGGAGAAATGGTGACCATGACTGGAAAATGGGAAATTACTTATGCATGTTAGATCTTTAAATCCAATACAAGTATAAAACATACAACAGTACATAGTTTGTTGAAGAAACATCTAATACATTATGTCATCCTTTTACCTCTTTAACTATAACTAGAGTTTGTTGGGAACCAGAATTTGCCAAATAAACTCTTGGATATTTCTGCAAGTTAACATCAAAAGCACACAAAATGAGATGAACCATGAAATGACAATATACTAACTTAACAGCATATAGGTTTTTACATGTTACAGTTTAGTGGTATATCAGTGTAGTATAGTAACGATAAAATGGAGCTCCCGTAAACCACAAAAGGAGCAATGTTTGGGTAGTTAAGTGAATACTAGTCATGCTACAGAACAAAAAGAAACATTGCCAAATAAATGGCTTTTCTCTGCTAATGGATATGAATGAGAAGGGCTAACATAGCAGGCCAGAATCCATCTCCCCATTGTCAAAAGTACCATGATGGACAAATGGAGAGAGAAGGGACATTTCAACTTGCACGAAGGTGGCAGAAAGAGAGTGAAAGGGGTAGAGAACATTTCACCTTGCCCAGCTCCACTAAGAGATGGAAACTTGCAATGTTTAGCTCCAAAGAGCTGCTGCTTTGAAGAATCAGAAAGACAGCATCGTACATTCTCCTTCCAGAAGTAAAAGATTTACATAAATCATTCCCATGTCAAACTCGCAAATACTTCTCACATAAGATTACTTAAATATTCATTCAGTGGAAGAATGGAATAAAAATGTTTGTAACATACTTGCACATTCAGATATGTACTTAATTGGTATAGATGCTTTGTTTGCTTGTTATTATGGGTTTCAATACCAAAAGTTGAACAAGTGTTTTCCAGTTCAAAGATCATTAAGACAAGGCTAGGGAGCATGATGTAAGATGACTTTCTTGCCACTAGAAGTACTCATAGAAGGTGAAACTGCTTTGCATCAGAATTACGAAGATACCAGATTATATATTTGAAGAAAGAGGAGAAACACTTTAGTCTTCCTTCATGTTAGGCATACTTATTTTGGTATTACTCCGATATGATATGATATTGACATAGATGTGAACAAAATCACTCAATACTTCTGTAATAATAAATCATGGCACGACTTCCCTATTAGTTTGGCACATTGTAATAGTGGGATGTACAGAACTTATTGCCCCCCTTTCATTTTGTATCCCACCCATTCATCGAACAACAATCTACTAATTTGAGTAAGCTAAAAAATATTGCTCCGCCTCTTGAAACTCAAATGAACAATAAGATGGAAACATGTGCAGATGCAGTATTATATGATTGAACTGAGAAAAATAAAAGCATATACGCATATGTCCCTATCATGATGCGGGAATGGAATCAGAATATGAGTTAAAGTATATAGATCAGTTCCTTCATCTTTCTAATTAGCAAAATAGATAATTACAGACTAGTGTTCGTCCTATGAGATGACACGGAAAGGTGAATCATTCAATCAAATTTGCCCAACAAAATAAAGTAAACCATATATCAATTAGCAAGCGAATTAACTCCAATAAAGGAATCGAGAGAGTATGGAGCTTTCCACACTGATTAATTCGCAGATTAGTACAAGTATCGTGCTGAACAGCAGATATCGGGAGACTAATCTACTTTACGAGCGATGAGTTCCGTACTCAGTGGGGGTCGAGGGTTTGTCGCCGGCCAGGCCGACGGAGCGCACGGCCTCCAAAAAAGCGGCTCCTGAGTAGATTGATGAGGCAACGAATTAGCGCCGGGATCAGCAGGCAAGTGGAACGGGGAACGAGACCTACAAACTGTTGGGGGGAACTAAGAGAAGGGGTTGGGGTGGAGGGGGGGGGTGGTGGGTACGGTCGTCGTGGAGGTCACGGGAATCCTTGATGCCGACGAAGGAGTCGAGGATAGCCATCACATTCTCCTCAACGCCGCCATCGGCGGCGGCGGCGGCGGCGGGCTGCTCCCGGGAGGGCGGCATATTTTGGAGGGTTTGGCAGTTTCTCTCGGCGGGAGCCCGTCGGAGAGGCGGGAAATAAGGTCTCGCGGTGCTAGTGCCGAGCGGTGATGAGATGACTCCTTTCGTCTTTGGTTCTCCAGAATGTATACTATCTTATTTCATCTTTCGTTTTTTTTTAACCTAGGTTCAAACTGACCGGATGTGAATCTGTACCCTCAAACATCCATCTTCATCGCAAAACAACCTGTTGTGATTGAATAGTTAAGAAGACAGTGATATCCCAAGCCCAATTCAAATCCTAAAATTGACATTTTCGTCGACACGCCATACCATGTTAAAAGAAACATCCATTAGCGTATTATTATTTATTTATTATGAGAAAAGCATCAGATCTATTTTAGAAGTTAACCAAAAGTACAAAGAATCTCATACATAGTAAAAGTCACATCGAGATTCCGCAGTCATGGATCACCATTGCCGCGAGAACGAGCCACCGACGTGTCGCTGTCGTCGCTTCCCTGCCGGAGCCGGCTTGATCTTGTCGATAACAAACGGAAAGTCTTCTTGCACGTTATAAGGAACAGCGCAATGGAGGCAATGGTCGCCGTTGAAACCATCCATAGATCTGAAGCACCTGACATTAAACCTCACCACATAACGAGAAACTCTAACCTCACGGCTCCAAAAAGACGGCATGAATCTACGCCTGAACTTCGTTGACTACATCCAGGCAGACGAACCCGAGGAGGATCAAAAGCCGGAAGACAAACTCAAAGAAGAATCGTCGCCATCTGCTCGAACAGCGCACCCGCGAGGATTGAAAAAATCCTAACCTAAAATACTAACCGGAGCGGAGGCACTGACATTCCCCTCCCCGACATCGGCCGTCGGAGCTGCAAGCAAGGGAAGGCGAATCCACAGACTCATCGGTGGAGTCTGGAGGGGAAAGTTTGCTCATCATAGCGGATTATTATACATGTATGAACAATTACAGCTTGAATTACTTCGAATCTTTCTAAAAGCATTTGGGGCAATGCTTCTTTGATTACAACAATAATAACTTCATCGACATTTAACATGTCGTTGGTTACCAACCACTCCTATCACTCGAATACACATCAACTCGTGCACTCCTTTGTATGTGGCTCCCAATTCTGAACGACATGTAGTCATAATTTCCGTACGCTTCCAGTAGCATGCGCTGGTGAGCCAGTGCTAGTCAAAGCCTTCAAATGAGTTCTGGTCATACCCTCCTGGTTGTTGGAAAGTTGCACCCTTTAGTTTTGTTTGGTGATTCCAGAGTAAACTTTGAGAGCCAACGTGCATTGCAAAAATACGTGCAATAGTCTCATTTTTTGCTCTATATTATACACCTATCCCACTAACTCACTTGTAGCTCAAAGCAACTATATTCAAATCCCATTTTGATCCCCTATATATCATGTGCTAAGTTTCAGGAAAATCCCTTGCTTATCACTCCAACCTCTCAAATCCATCTTGTGAGAATTTTTGAAAACGGAGGAGATTATCTTTTGAACCATAATAGCAAGAGATTTACAATCAAGTCGTCTCATTCTTAGTACTCGTGGACGGTGTGCGTCCTAGACAAGCTAGGTGTGCTTGGAAGCCCTTTAATACCGTAAAAGGCTTTCGCCCTGCTTTATATATAAAGCAAACCACCAGGCACAAGGTCGAACAATGTACCGACAAGCGAACACACACACACCGCCACCGCACCGAAGTCTCACAATACAACAACCACATGCAAACACACCAAACAAAGAAGGTTCTGTTGCGGGCAAAGCCCAACACACACACACAACAAGGACGCACACACATAAGCGGCGGCGAGGGCGGGGAAGATCTAATCCGGCTCCGATGGTGGGGGAGGGAGCGGTGGTAAATCGAAAGCCATCACGAAGCCGGGACGTGATGGAGTTGATGGCGTCTCTCCCTGGGCGGCTAAGCGCCGCCAAAGCCGCAAGTAACCACACCATTTAAACACGGCACAAGAGTACGTCGAAGAGGTATACGCTGAATCACGGGCTTATTCCTAACCGTCCACGGTGTCCAGGCTAGCCCCCCGATGGTCAGCCACCTAATGTGGCGGGCCGTAGGGGGTAAAGCCTGGAGTTCAGCGAAGAGAGCGGGGAAGTTGTTGTGGCACCATCTTTCACCCACTACTTCGCGGAAACAGCTCCAAAGGAACTGCGCGGACACACAGGTGAAGAATATGGTTCAAATCTTCCTCCGTCCCACATAGCGGACATAACCCGTCCCCGGGGCCATTGCGCTTAAGTACCTCCACGCCGGAAGGGAGGCGGCCGCGGATCCATTGCCACAGGAATATCCTTATCTTTAAGGGGAGCCGAATCTCCCAGATGGTCGTTGGAGCCTCAGGACCCGGTGAAGCTGCGATAGCCTGGTATAGGGATTTCATGGAGAATTGGCCATGGGGCTCGAGTCTCCACATGGTGCGGTCATCCTCGTTCTCCAAGGCAGGCTCGTGCAGCGCGATACAGTCTAGCAAGTCCTGCCATGAGGCATTTTCAGCCGGGTCGGACGGTCATCGGAACGCCAGGTGCCCTAAGTCAATAAGGGCCACCTCAACGGAGATCCTGGGATCGACCGCGATGGCGAACAGGTCTGGGAAGCGAGCTGCAAAGAGGGTGTCGCCAGCCCAATGATCAAACCAAAACAACATGGACGTGCCAGAGCCAACCGCTATCGAGGTCCCGAGGCGAAGGACTGGTAGTAACTGTATGATGGATTGCCAGAACTGAGACCCTCCGGTGCGCTGGCAAAAGGCAAGCGGCTATCCGCGAAGGTATTTTTGTTGAATGATGCGCAGCCAAAGGCCACCTCCCCTTTCGCAACCCTCCATAGCCACCTAGTCAGAAGGGAAATGTTCATGTGTTTGGAGGACATGATCCCGAGGCCACCCTGGTCGCGAGGCTTGCAGATCTCAGTCCACCGAACCATGTGGTACTTCTGCTTATCGCCCTCACCAACCCAGAAGAAGCGGCCCTAGACTCTGGCAATCTCATGATGAAGCGTCTCTGGCAGGCTATAGAAGCTCATAATGAACAGGAGCACGCTAGACAGGGACGAGTTAATGAGCATCGTCCGAGCGGCCTTAGATAGCCATCTCCCCTGCCAAGGCTCAATGCGATGTTGGAGCTTGTTCATCGTGGGCCGCGGCTTGGCCATCGTTAGCCTGGAGTCGCTAATGGGGATCCCCAAGTAGGTCATAGGGAAGCATCCGAGCTGACGGTTCAGGTGGTCCGTGATGCTCCGGCTTTTGTCCTGGGAGTATCCCAACACCATCACTACACTTTTATCAAAGTTAATCCCGAGCCCCGACATCTGCTAGAAGCAGAGCAAGAGGAACTTCAAGTTCGTGATGTCGTTATCTAAGCCTTCCACCATGATAATGGTGTGATGACCCATAAGTATAGGGGATCTATCATAGTCCTTTCGATAAGTAAGAGTGTTGAACCCAACGAGGAGCAGAAGGAAATGGAAAGTGGTTTTCAGCAAGGTATTCTCTGCAAGCACTGAAATTATCGGTAACAAATAGTTGTGTGATAAGATAATTCGTAATGGGCAACAAGTAACAAAAGTAACTAAGGTGCAGCAAAGTGGCGCAATCCTTTTTGTAGCAAAGGACAAGCCTGGACAAACTCTTATATAAAGCAAAGCGCTCCTGAGGACACATGGGAATTACTGTCAAGCTAGTTTTCATCATGCTCATATGATTTGCGTTCGTTACTTTGATAATTTGATATGTGGGTGGACTGGTGCTTGGGTGCTTCCCTTCCTTGGACAAGGCTCCCACTTATGATTAACCCCTCTCGCAAGCATCCGCAACTACACAAGAAGAATTAAGATAAATCTAACCATAGCATGAAACATATGGATCAAAATCAGCCCCTTACGAAGCAACGCATAAATTAGGGTTTAAGCTTATGTCACTCTAGCAACCCATCATCTATTTATCACTTCCCAATGCCTTCCCCTAGGCCCAAATCATGGTGAAGTCTCATGTAGTCGACGTTCACATAACACCACTAGAGGAAAGACATCATACATCTCATCAAAATATCGAACGAATACCAAATTCACATGATTACTTATAACAAGACTTCTCCCATGTCCTCAGGAACAAACGTAACTACTCACAAAGCATATTCATGTTCATAATCAGAGGGGTATTAATTATCATTAAGGATCTGAACATATGACCTTCCACCGAATAAACCAACTAGCATCAACTACAAGGAGTAATCAACACTACTAGCAACCCACAGGTACCAATCTGAGGTTTTGAGACAAAGATCGGATACAAGAGACGAACTAGGGTTTGAGAGGAGATGGTGTTTGTGAAGATGTTGATGGAGATTGACCCCCTCTCAATGAGAGGATCATTGGTGATGACGATGGCGATGATTTCTGTTGGGGAACGTAGTATTTCAAAAAAAAATCCTACGATCACGCAAGATCTATCTAGGAGAATCATAGCAACGAGCGGGGAGAGTGTGTCCACGTACCCTCGTAGACCGAAAGCGGAAGCGTTTAGTAACGCGGTTGATGTAGTCGAACGTCTTCGCGATCCAACCGATCAAGTACCGAACGCACGGCACCTCCACGATCTGCACACGTTCAGCTCGGTGACGTCCCTCGAACTCTTGATCCAGTTGAGGCCTAGGGAGAGTTCCGTCAGCATGACGGCGTGGTGGTGATGACGAAGTTACCGGCGCAGGGCTTCGCCTAAGCACTACGATGATATGACCGAGCTATAAAACTGTGGAGGGGGACACCGCACACGGCTAAGAGATTGTCTCTTGTGCCTTTGGGTGCCTCCCTCCCCACGCATATAAAGGAGGGAGGGAGGAGGAGGCGCGCCCAAGGGGGGAGTCCTACTCCAAGTAGGATTCGCCCCCCCTTTCCTACTTCCACAAGGAGAAGGGGGAGGAGAGGGAGGAGAGAATGAAAGGGGGGCCGGCCCCCTTAGCCCTAGTCCAATTCGGTTTGGGCTAGGGGGGCGCGCGCCACACCTTGGCATGCCTCCTCTCTTCCACCACTACGCCCACGAGGCCCAACAAATTTCGGGGTTCCAACCCGGTACTCCAAAACTTATCTCAGAATTGGCCCGAACCATTCCGGTGTCCGAATGTAGCCTTCCAATATATGAATCTTTATGTCTCGACCATTTCGAGACTCCTCGTCATGTCCGTGATATCATCCGGGACTCTGAACAACCTTCAATACATCAAATCAAATAAACTCATAATATGAATCGTCATTGAAAGTTAAGCGTGCGGACCCTATGGGTTCGAGAACTATGTAGACATGACCGAGACACATCTCTGGTCAATAACCAATAGAGGAACCTGGATGATCATATTGGCTCCTACATATTCTACGAAGATCTTTATCGGTCAAACCGCATAGCAACACACGTTGTTCCCTTTGTCATCGATATGTTACTTGCCGGAGATTCGATCGTCGGTATCATCATACCTAGTTCAATCTCGTTACGGGCAAGTCTCTTTAATCGTTCCGTAATGCATCATCCCGAAGCTAACTCATTAGTCACATTGCTTGCAAGGCTTATAGTGATGTGCATTACCAAGAGGGCCCAGAGATACCTCTCCGACAATCGGAGTGACAAATCCTAATCTCGATCTATGCCAACTCCGCAAACACCATCGGAGACACCTGTAGAGCATCTTTATAATCACCCAGTTACGTTGTGACGTTTGATAGCACACTAAGTGTTCCTCCGGTATTCGGTAGTTGCATAGTCTCATAGTCATAGGAACATGTATAAGTCATGAAGAAAGCAATAGCAATAAACTAAACGATCATAGTGCTAAGCTAACAGATGGGTCTTGTCCATCACATCATTCTCTAATGATGTGATCCCATTCATCAAATGACAACACATGTCTATGGTTAGGAAACTTAACCATCTTTGATTAACGAGCTGGTCTAGTAGACGCATACTAGGGACACTCTGTTTGTCTATGTATTCACACATGTACTAAGTTTCCGGTTAATACAATTATAGCATGAATAATAAACATTTATCATGATATAAGGAAATATAAATAACAACTTTATTATTGCCTCTAGGGCATATTTCCTTCAGTCTCCCACTTGCACTAGAGTCAATAATCTAGATTACAAAGTAATGATTCTAACACTCATGGAGTCTTGGTGTTGATCATGTTTTGGTCGTGAGAGAGGCTTAGTCAACGGGTCTGCAACATTCAGATCCGTATGTATCTTGCAAATTTCTATGTCTCCCTCTTTGACTTGATCGCGGATTGAATTGAAGCGTCTCTTGATGTGCTTGGTTCTCTTGTGAAATCTGGATTCCTTTGCCAAGGCAATTGCACCAGTATTGTCACAAAAGATTTTCATTGGACTAGATGTACTAGGTATGACACCTAGATCGGATATGAACTCCTTCATCCAGACTCTTTCATTTGCTGCTTCCGAAGCAGCTATGTACTCCACTTCACACGTAGATCCCGCCACGACGCTCTGCTTGGAAGTGCACCAACTTACAACTCCTCCATTCAATATAAATACATATCCGGTTTGTGACTTAGAGTCATCCGGATCAGTGTCAAAGCTTGCATCAACGTAACCATTTACGGCGAGCTCTTTGTCACCTCCATAAAAGGGAAACATATCCTTAGTCCTTTTCAGGTATTTCAGGATGTTCTTGACCGCTGTCCAGTGATCCACTCCTGGATTACTTTGGTACCTTCCTGCTAAACTAATAGCAAGGCACACATCAGGTCTGGTACACAATATTGCATACATGATAGAACCTATGGCTGAAGCATAGGGAATGACTTTCATTTTCTCTCTATCTTTTGCAGTGGTCGGGCATTGAGTCTGACTCAACTTCACACCTTGTAACACAGGCAAGAACCCTTTCTTTGCTTGATCCATTTTGAATTTCTTCAAAACTTTATCAAGGTATGTGCTTTGTGAAAGTCCAATTAAGCGTCTTGATCTATCTCTATAGATCTTGATGCCCAATATATAAGCAGCTTCACTGAGGTCTTTCATTGAAAAATTATTATTCAAGTATCCTTTTATGCTATCCAGAAATGTTGGGGAATGTAGTATTTAAAAAAATAATCCTACGCACATGCAAGATCCATCTAGGTGATGCATAGCAACGAGAGGGGAGAGTGTTGTCTACGTACCCTCGTAGACCGAAAGCGGAAGCGTTATGACAACGCGGTTGATGTAGTCGTACGTCTTCACGATCCGACCGATCCTAGTACCAAAAGTACAGCACCTCCGCAATCTGCACACGTTCAGCTCGGTGACGTCCCACGGACTCTAGATCCAGCTGAGGTCGAGGGAGAGTTCCGTCAGCACGACGGCGTGATGACGGTGATGATGAAGTTACCGACGCAGGGCTTCGCCTAAGCACTACAACGATATGACCGAGGTGGAAATCTGTGGAGGAGGGCACCGCACACGGCTAAGACAACTGTCAACTTGTGTGTTCTAGGGTGCCCCCCTGCCCACATATATAAAGGAGCAAGGGGAGGGGGCCGGCGGCCTCATAGGGTGCGCCCCAAGGGGGGAATACTACTCCTACTAGGAGTAGGTTCCCCCTTTCCTAGTCCAACTAGGAGGGGAAGGAAAGAAGAGGAGGGGAGAAGAAAAGAGGGGCCGACCCCCCAAGCCTAAACCAGTTCGGTTTGGGCCTAGGGGGCACGCCCCACAACTCCCTTGCCGCCCTCTGTTTCCACTAAGGCCCATGAAGGCCCATTGACCCCCCTTGGGGGTTCCGGTAACACCCCAGTACTCCGGTATTTATCCGGTGACCCCCAGAACCTTTCCGGTGTCCGAATATAACCTTCCAATATATCAATCTTTATGTCTCGACCATTTCGAGACTCCTCGTCATGTCCGTGATCACATCCGGGACTCCGAACTACCTTCGGTACATCAAAACACATAAACTCATAATACCGATCGTCATCGAACGTTAAGCATGCGGACCCTACGGGTTCGAGAACTATGTAGACATGACCGAGACTCATCTCCGGTCAATAACCAATAGCGGAACCTGGATGCTCATATTGGTTCCTACATATTCTACGAAGATCTTTATCAGTCAAAACCGCATAACAATCATACGTTGTTCCCTTTGTCATCGGTATGTTACTTGCCCGAGATTCGATCGTCGGTATCTCATAGTTCAATCTCGTTACTGGCAAGTCTCTTTACTCATTCCGTAATGCATCATCCCGTAACTAACTTATTAGTCACATTGCTTGCAAGGCTTATAGTGATGTGCATTACCGAGAGGGCCCAGAGATACCTCTCCGACAATCGGAGTGACAAATCCTAGTCTCGATCTATGCCAACTCAACAAACACCATCGGAGACACTGTGGAGCATCTTTATAATCACCCGCTTATGTTGTGACGTTTGATAGCACACTAAGTATTCCTCCGGTATTCGGGAGTTGCATAATCTCATAGTCATAGGAACATGTATAAGTTATGAAGAAAGCAATAGCAATAAACTAAACGATCATAGTGCTAAGCTAACGGATGGGTAAAGTCAATCACATCATCCTCGGATGACAACTCATGTATATGGCTAGGAAACTTAACCATCTTTGATCAACGAGCTAGTCAAGTAGAGGCATACTAGGGACACTCTGTTTGTCTATGTATTCACACATGTACTAAGTTTCCGGTTAATACAATTCTAGCATGAATAATAAACATTTATCATGATATAAGGAAATATAAATAAAAACTTTATTATTGCCTCTAGGGCATATTTCCTTGCCTCCCACTTGCACTAGAGTCAATAATATAGTTCACATCGTCATGTGATTTAACACCAATAGTTCACATCTTTATGTGATTAATTCACATCTTCGTGTGACTAATACCCAAAGGATTTACTAGAGTCAATAATCTAGTTCACATTGCTATGTGATTAACACCCAAAGAGTGATCATGTTTTTGCTGGTGAGAGAAGTTTAGTCAACGGTCTCGCCACATTCAGATCCGTATGTATTTTGCAAATTTTCTATGTCTACAATGCTCTGCACGGAGCTACTCTAGCTAATCGCTCCCACTTTCAATATGTATCCAGATTGAAGACTCATGCGGATTAGTGTCAAAGCTTGCATCGACGTAACCCTTTACGACGAACTTTTTGTCACCTCCATAACCGAGAAACATGTCCTTATTCCACTAAGGATAATTTTGACCGTTGTCCAGTGATCCACTCCTGGATCACTATTGTATCCTCTTGCCAAACTCATGGTGAGGTACACAATAGGTCTGGTACATAACATAGCATACTTTATAGAACCTATGACTGAGGCATAGGGAATGACTTTTCATTCTCTTTCTATTTTCTGCCGTGGTTGGGTTTTGAGTCTTTACTCAACTTCACACCTTGCAACGCAGGAAAGAACTCCTTCTTTGACTGTTCCAGAACTACTTCAAAATCTTGTCAAGGTATGTACTCATTGAAAAAACTTATCAAGCTTCTTCACTGAGGTCTTCCTTTGAAAAACTCCTTTCAAATACTCCTTTATGCTTTCCAGAAAATTTTACATTATTTTCGATCAACAATATGTCATTCACATATACTTATCAGAAATGTTGTAGTGCTCCCACTCACTTTCTTGTAAATACAGGCTTCACCGCAAGTTCAGATAAAACTATATGCTTTGATCAACTCATCAAAGCATATATTCCAACTCCGAGATGCTTGCACCAGTCCATAGATGGATCGCCGGAGCTTGCACACTTTGTTAGCACCTTTAGGATTGACAAAACCTTCTTGTTGCATCATATACAACTCTTCTTTAAGAAATTCATTAAGGAATGTAGTTTTGACATCCATTTGCCAGATTTCATAAAATGTGGCAATTACTAACATGATTGAGAAAAACTCATCGTAGTCAACACCTTGAACTTGTCAAAAACCTTTTGCGACAATTCGAGCTTTGTAGATAGTAGCACTACTATCAGCGTCTGTCTTCCTCTTGAAGATCCATTTATTCTTAATGGCTTCCCGATCATCGAGCAAGTCCACCAAAGTCCACACTTTTGTTCTTATACATGGATCCTATCTCAGATTTCATGGCCTCAAGCCATTTCGCGGAATTTGGGCTCATCATCGCTTCCTCAAAGTTCATAGGTTCGTCGTGGTCTAGTAACATGACTTCCAGAATAGGATTACCATACCACTCTGGTGCGGTCCGTATTTTGGTTGACCTACGAGGTTTGGTAGTAACTTGATCTGAAGTTTCATGATCATCATCATTAGCTTCCTCACTAATTGGTGTAGGAGTCACTGGAACTGATTTCTGTGATGAACTACTTTCCAATTCGGGAGAAGGTACAATTACCTCTTCAAGTTCTACTTTCCTCCCACTCACTTCTTTCGAGAGAAACACCTTCTCTAAAAAGTATCCATTTCAGCAACGAAAATCTTGCCTTCGGATATGTGATAGAAGGTGTACCCAACAGTTTCCTTTGGGTATCCTATGAAGATAAATTTCTCCGATTTGGGTTCAAGCTTATCAGGTTGAAACATTTTCGCATAAGCATCACCGCCCCAAACTTTTAAGAAACGACAACTTTGGTTTCTTGCCAAACCACAGTTCATATGATGTCGTCTCAACGGATTTAGATGCTGCCCGATTTAACGTGAATGCAGCTGTCTCTAATGCATAACCCCAAAACGATAGTGGTAAATCGGTAAGAGACATCATATATCGCACCATATCTAATAAAGTACGGTTATGACGTTCGGACACACCATTACACTATGGTGTTCCAAGTGGCTTGAGTTATGAAACTATTCCACAATTTTCAAATGAAGGCCAAACTCGTAACTCAAACATTTGTCTCTGCGATCATATCGTAGAAACTTTATTTTTTTTGTTACGATGATTTTCAACTTCACTCTGAAATTCTTTGAACTTTTCAAATGTTTCAGACTTGTGTTTCATTAAGTAGATATACCCATATCTGCTCAAATCATCTGTGATGGTCAGAAAATAACGATACCTGCCGCGAGCCTCAACACTCATCGGACCACATACATCAGTATGTATTATTTCCAACAAGTCTCTTGTTCACTCCATTGTTCCGGAGAACAGATTCTTAGTCATCTTGCCCATGAGGCATGGTTCGCAAGCATCAAGTGATTCATAATCAAGTGATTCAAAAATCCCATCAACATGGAGTTTCTTCATGTGCTTTACACCAATATGATCTAAACGGCAGTGCCACAAATATGTTGCACTATTATTATCAACTTTGCATCTTTTGGCATCAATATTATGACTATGTGTATCACTATGATCGAGATTCAATAAACCTATTCACCTTGGGTGTATGACCACAGAAGGTTTTATTCATGTAAACAGAATAACAATTATTCTTTGACTTAAATGAATAACCGTATTGCAATAAACATGATCCAATCATATTATGCTCAACGCAAACAGCAAATAACATTTATCTTAGGTTCAACACTAATACCGAAGGTAAAGGGAGTGTGCGATGGTGATCTTATCAACCTTGGAATCACTTCCAAAACACATCGTCACCTTGCCCTCAACTAGTCTTTGTTCATTTTGTAACTCCTGTTTCGAGTTACTAATCATAGCAACTGAACCAGTATCAAATACCCAGGGGCTACTATGAACACTAGTAAAGTACATCAATAACATGTATATCATATATATTTTTGTTCACTTTGCCATCCTTCTTATCCGCAAAGTATTTGGGGCAGTTCCGCTTCCAGTGACCATTTCCTTCGTAGTAGAAGCACTCAGTTTCAGGCTTGGGTCTAGCTTTGGGCTTTTTCGTGGGAGTGGAAACTTCCTTGCCATTCTTCTTGAAGTTCCCCTTCTTTCACTTGCCTTTTTACTTGAAATTAGTGGTCTAGTCAACCATCAACATTTGATGTTTTTTTTTGATTTCTACCTTCGTCGATTTCAGCGTCACGAAGAGCTCGGGAATCGTTTTCATCATCCCTTGCATATAATAGTTCATCACGAAGTTCTAGTAACTTGGTGATAGTGACTAGAGAACTCTGTCAATCACTATTTTATCTGGAAGATTAACTCCCACTTGATTCAAGCGATTGTAGTACTCAGACAATCTAAGCACATGCTCACTGGTTGAGCTATTCTCCTCCATCTTGTAGGCAAAGTACTTGTCAAAGGTCTCATACCTCTCAACTCGGGCATGAGTCTGAAATACCAATTTCAGCTCTTGTAACATCTTATATGCTCTATGGCGTTCAAAACGTTTTTGAAGTCCCGGTTCTAAGCCGTAAAGCGTGGTGCACTAAACTATCAAGTAGTCATCATATCGAGCTTGCCAAATGTTCATAACGTCTGCATATATTCTTGCAATAGGTCTGTCACCTAGCGGTGCATCAAGGACATAATTCTTCAATGCAGCAATGAGGATAATCCTCTGATCACGGACCAAGTCCGCATCATTGCTACTATCATCTTTCAACTTATTTTTCTCTAGGAACATATCAAAAATAAACGGGGAGCTACATCACGAGCTATTGATCTATAACATAGTTATGCAAATACTATCAGGATTAAGTTCATGATAAATTAAAGTTCAATTAATCATATTACTTAAGAACTCCTACTTAGATAGATATCCCTCTAATCATCTAAGTGATCACGTGATCCATATCAACTAAACCATGTCCGATCATCACGAGTAGTTTTCAATGGTGAACATCACTATGTTGATCATAACTACTATATGATTCACGCTCGACCTTTCAGTCTCAGTGTTCCGAGGCCATATCTGCATATGTTAGGCTCGTCAAGTTTAACCCGAGTATTCTGCTTGTGCAAAACTGGCGTGCACCCTTTGTATGTGAACGTAGAGATTATCACACCCGATCATCACGTGGTGTCTCGGCACGACGAACTTTCGCAACGGTGCATACTCAGGGAGAACACTTGTACCCTGAAATTTAGTGAGAGATCATCTTATAATGCTACTGCCGTACTAAGCAAAATAAGATGCATAAAAAAAATAAACATCACATGCAATCAAATAAGTGATATGATATGGCCATCATCATCTTGTGCCTTTGATCTCTATCTCCAAAGCACCATCATGATCACCATCGTCACCGGCTTGACACCTTGATCTCCATCGAAGCATCGTTGTCGTCTCGCCAACTATGGCTATCACGGCTATCGCTACCGCTTAGTGATAAAGTAAAGCAATTACATGGCGATTGCATTTCATACAATAAAGCGACAACCATAAGGCTCCTCCTAGTTGCCGATAACTGTTACAAAACATGATCATCCCATACAACAATTTATATATCATCACGTCTTGACCATATCACATCACAGCATACCCTGCAAAAACAAGTTAGACGTCCTCTACTTGTTGTTGCAAATTTTACGTGGATGCTACGGGCTTAGCAAGAACCGTTCTTACCTACGCATCAAAAACCACAACAATTTTTCGTCAAGTGTGCTGTTTTAACCTTCAACAAGGACCGGGCGTAGTCACACTCGATTCAACTAAAGTTGGAGAAACTGACACCCACTAGCCACATGTGTGTGAAGCACGTAGGTAGAACCAGTCTCACGTAAGCGTACGCGTAATGTCGGTCTGAGCCGCTTCATCCAACAATACCGCCGAATCAAAGTATGACATGCTGGTAAGCAGTATGACTATCATTGCCCACAACTCTTTGTGTTCTACTCGTGCATATAACATCTACGCATAGACCTGGCTCGGATGCCACTGTTGGGGAACGTAGTATTTCAAAAAAAATCCTACGCACACGCAAGATCTATCTAGGAGAAGCATAGCAACGAGCGGGGAGAGTGTGTCCACGTACCCTCGTAGACCGAAAGGGAAGTGTTTAGTAATGCGGTTGATGTAGTGGAACGTCTTCACGATCCAACCGATCAAGTACCAAACGCACGACACCTCCGCGATCTGCACACATTAAGCTCGGTGACATCCCTCAAACTCTTGATCCAGCTGAGGCCGAGGGAGAGTTCCGTCAGCACGATGGCGTGGTGACGGTGATGATGAAGTTATCAGTGCAGGGCTTTGTCTAAGAACTACGACGATATGACCGAGGTGTAAAACTGTGGAGGGGGGCACCGCACATGGCTAAGAGATCGTCTCTTGTGCCTTTGGGTGCCCCCCTCCCCATGTATATAAAGGAGGGAGGGAGGAGGAGGCCGGCCAGGAGGAGGTGCGCCCAAGGGGGGGAGTCCTACTCCAAGTAGGAGTAGTCGCCCCCCCTTTTCCTACTTCCACAAGGAGAAGGGGGGAAGGAGAGGGAGAAGAGAAGGAAAGGGGGGCTGGCCCCCTTAGCCCTAGTCCAATTCGGTTTGGGCTAGGGGGGGGGGGTGCCACACCTTGGCCCGCCTCCTCTCTTCCACCACTACACTAGGCCCATGAGGCCCAATAACTTCCCGGGCGGGGGGGGGGGGGGGGGGGGGGGTTCCGGTAACCCCCGGTACTCTGAAACTTATCCGAAACAACCCGAACCATTCCGGTGTCCGAATGTAGCCTTCCAATATGTGAATCTTTATGTCGCGACCATTTCGAGACTCCTCGTCATGTCCGTGATCTCATCTGGGACTCTGAACAACCTTCGGTACATCAAATCACATAAACTCATAATACGAATCGTCGTCAAACGTTAAGCGTGCGGACCCTACGGGTTCGAGAACTATGTAGACATGACGAGACACATCTTCGGTCAATAACCAATAGAGGAACCTGGATGCTCATATTGGCTCCTACATATTCTATGAAGATCTTTATCAATCAAACCGCATAACAACATACGTTGTTCCCTTTGACATCGGTATGTTACTTGCCCGAGATTCGATCGTCGGTATCATCATACCTAGTTCAATCTCATTACCGGCAAGTCTCTTTACTCGTTCTGTAATGCATCATCCTGCAAATAACTCATTAGTTACAATGCTTGCAAGGCTTATAGTGATGTGCATTACCGAGTGGGCCCAGAGATACCTCTCCGACAATCGGAGTGACAAATCCCAATCTCGAAATACGCCAACTCAACAAGTACCTTTGGAGACACCTGTAGAGCACCTTTATAATCACCCAGTTACGTTGTGACGTTTGTTAGCACAGAAAGTGTTGCTCCGGTAAACGGGAGTTGCATAATATCATAGTCATAGGAACATGTATAAGTCATGAAGAAAGCAATAGCAATAAACTAATCAATCATAGTGCTAAGCTAACGGATGGGTCTTGTCCATGACATCATTCTCTAATGATGTGATCCCATTCATCAAATGACAACACATGTCTATGGATAGGAAACTTAACCATCTTTGATTAATGAGCTAGTCTAGTAGAGGCATACTAGGGACACTCTGTTTGTCTATGTATTCACACATGTACTAAGTTTCCGGTTAATACAATTCTAGCATGAATAATAAACATTTATCATGATATAATGAAATATAAATAACAACTTTATTGTTGCCTCTAGGGCATATTTCCTTCAATTTCCCCCTCCGGGAGGGAAGTTTCCCCGGCAGAACAGCTCCGCCGGAGCCCTAGATTGGTTCTGCCCAAGTTCCGCCTCGAGACGGCGGTGCTTCATCCCAAAAGCTTCCTCTTGATTTTTTTCCAGGTAAAAACCCTTCATATAGCAAAAGATGGGCACCGAGGGCCTTCCAGGTGGGCGACAAGGTAGGGGGGCGCGCCCAGGGGGTAGGGCGCGCCCCCATCCTTGTGGTTGCTTGGTGGGTGCCCAAGGTGCTTTCTTTGCCCAATATTTTATATATATTCCAAAATAATTCTCCGTGAAGTTTCAGGACTTTTGGAGTTGTGCATAACAGGTCTCTCAGATTTGCTCCTTTTTCCAGTCCAGAATTCCAGCTGCCGGCATTCTCCCTCTTTGTGTAAACCTTGTAAAATAAGAGAGAAAAGGCATAAGTATTGTGACATAATGTGTAATAACAGCCCATAATGCAATACATATCAATATAAAGCCATGATGCAAAATGGACGTATCATGGTGTCATCCGCATATTGGAGGAGAGAGATCCCATTCCCTCCTACCAGATGCGGAACTATGCCCCAGATATGTCCCACCGCCTTGGCCTTATCCAAGATGGCGGCGAGGGCATCGACAACCATGTTGAAGAGGAACGGGGAGAAGGGATTGCCCTGCTGCACCCCACAGAAGGTGGGGAAGTATGGGCCAATTTCTCCATTGATGTTGACCGCGGTTCGACCCCAGGAGACCATCACTACAAAAAAAAGACACATCCATGACATTTTGGGTCGAACTAATAAAATTTCTGTCATGCTTATGACACTTCTATGACGATAATTGTGACAAAATCCGGTATCATCATAGATGTGGTGGGCTCCTACTTCTATTACAAAAAATAATGACAGAAAATGGGCTTTTTGTCCTGGATGGGTCGGAGACGCAGCTGCATGACATTCTTTGGGCTGTCCATGACGGAAAAAACCATGGTAGAAGCAAGGGAGAGGAAAATATTGGGGAGTTCCCAGTTACGGTGGGTGGTCAGGGGGCGAGCGATGCGCGTTTCTCAGACACGACGCAGCTGCACAGGCGTTGGGATCTAATCGAACCCGAGCGAGGCGTTCGCCATCGAACCCGGCGATTGCAAGGGCTACAGCGTTCTATCGAACCCGAGCGATCGATTGATCTAGCTGTTAAATGAACCCGATGGAGGAGCGGTGGAGGCTGGATGAACAGGAGCCCGTGGATGAACGGTCGTAGGTGGAGGCTGGAGGAGGTGGATGGTGGAGATGAACAATAGCCCGTGGAGTCCCGTTTTGCGGTACGCCACCCCCCCCCCCCCGATGAACAGGACCCCCGTTTCAACCGTAGCGCTCCAACACAAGTCTGTTTCCTCCGTTTTGCGGTACGCCACACCCCTCCCAATCAACAGGACCCTGTTTCTATCGTAGGAGGTCCAAGAGAAGTCCGTTTCCTATGTTTTGCGGTACGCCAGACCCCTCCCGATGAACAGGATCCCGTTTCGATCGTGGCCGGTCGAACAGAAGGTTGTTTCCTCTGTTCTGCGGTACGCCAAGCCTCGTTTCGATCGGCTGTTCTGTCCAAGCCGGTTGGCTCCCGATGAACATGGCGCATTCCGTTCCGACCCAGCCGGTTGGCTCCCGATGAACATGACGACGCAGTTTCTCCGTTCCGACCCATCCATGTACACGAGCCCTGGCCGTACGTATGCACGAGTAGGCGTTCGAGACCCCGCCCGTATGTACGTATGTGGTCGTATTTGTTGGCGTGTGGTTGTTTGTACGTGTACACGGTTTAGACGGGATAGCCTGAACTGCTACATGGGGTGCTCTACTATGACATGTACGCTACTTACTCGGCCACGTTCATCGTTGCAGAGCGATCGGTCGCATCAAAGATGTACGCATATCGTTCGCGACAAGACAGACAATGGTACGTACGCTTCGACCGGGTGGGTCCCAGCTGTCAGGGAGGATAAGGACACACTTCCTTGCATGCGAAGATATAGCTGCTGGGTCCCAGCTATCAGGGAGGATAAGGACGCACTTCCTTGCATGCAAAGATATAGCTGCGGGGTCCCAGCTGTCAGGGGGAATCATTTTTTTCCCGTAATAAGGACGCACTTCCTTGCGTGCAAAGATGTAGCTGGTGTGTCCCAGCAGTCATGGGGGAAACATTTTTTTGTGAAATACGGTGGCCCATCCGGTGGGTCCCTGCTGTCAGGTGGAGGAATCATTATTTTCCACCTAATAAGGAGGCACTTCCTTGCTGCGGCCGTGGACCCAACTGTCAACCTCTCCATGTACAATACTTTTCCGATGGAAGTCGTTCATTGACCACATTGACCACGCCGCGCCGAGAGCACCAAGGCGGTGGAGGACGACGAGGCCTAGGAAGGGGACGACGCGAAGTCGGGGAAGACGCGACAGTGGATACCCACGCGAAGTGGAGTCTGAGGAGTTCTGGTTAATTGCGGTGTGAAATTTGGCCGCTGCAGAATAAAAGGGGGTGTGGCGATGAGGCCTCCGCGGCAGCACAACCAGCCGCGGGAGGTAGGAGCAGGTGGCACGACCGGCATTGGTTTGGGCGGTTGGAGCAAGAAGACCAGAGGTTGAAGAAGCACTACGGCCATTGGATGGACATCGTACGGTCACTGGAGCTAGAATCGTTCATATTGACTAAGTTGACAAAGCCCTCCGTCTGCGTCAGTAGGCCCACAAGTCAGCCTCCAACTATGGTGGGTCCCAGCTAGCAGGGGGAGTATTCATTTTTTTGTACGTAATAAGGAGGCACTTCCTTGCATGCGAAGATATAGCTGGTGGGTCCGACCTGTCAGCGGGAGGAACTTCTTTTGCAAAATACAGAGGCCCTTCCGGTGGGTCCTAGCTGTCAGGTGGACGAATCATTATTTTGCGCGTAGTAAGGAGGCATTTCCTTGCGTGCGGCCGTGGACCCAGCTGTCAGCCTCTCCACGTACAGTCCACTTCTGATGGATGTCGTCCGTTGACCACGTTAACCACGCCGCGCCGAGAGCACCAGGGCGGTGGACGACGGCAAGGCATAGGAAGGGAACGACACGGAGCCAGGGAACACTCGACAGTTGTTTCCCACGCGGAGGGGAGTACGAGGGTTTACTGGTTCATCTACCGTCGCCGGAGAATAACAGCAGGTGTGGGTGAGTAGAGGGATGGCTAGGCCAGCGATGGGAGTATGATGGGGCGGTGAGGCCTGCACGATAGCATAGCCGGCCGCAGGAGGAGGGAAGCAGCGACCGGGCGCTTGTTTGAGCGGGCCGGAGCAGGAAGAGCAGAGATTGAAGAAGACGACGGCCGTTGGATGGACATCCAACAACCAACGCCTCTCTCGTGTGTTGACTAAGTTGACACGGCGTTGCGTGTGCGTCGACCTTTTTTTTAGGAAAGCGTACGCTTCAACCTGTAGTAGGCGCACAAGTCAGCCTCAAATCCATGGAAAACAACATACAACCTATCTGCCATTATTTTAATAATTTACAGCCCATTTGCTAATTCTTAAGGTTCTTTTAGCCCATCTTCTTTTTGTTAGCATTACAGCCCATATTGTGGCCATGGTTAAAATTATACGAAATTTTGCATATTTCAGTGCGGTCAACTGTTTTTAATCCCGAAATATCGAGTCACATTCAAACTATTTTGAAAAATAATTTATATAAATATAAAATCCAAATAATTGTCCATGCATAAAAATCAATAGGAATTTAAAATCTTGTAATGAAAAAAATGAAACTAATTCCCAGTTTGATGTGTTTTAAAAATGTACAACCCATTTCTCATTACTGATAGCCCATTCTCTGGGCAAACCGAATGAACTCTCCTCGTCTTGAAAGATTTGCAGCCCAGCAGGGCTGACAAAGCAAGTAGGCCTCGTTTGGGTATTTCTTTAAAAAAGTAGAACTGCGCTAGCCATTTTCGGCAAGAAAAAAACACAACTGGGCTCATGATGTGGTAAACATAAATAGAACCCTAGCTAGACGGGCCACAACCCCTACACAGCCCCGTTGTTACCCTGATCCGTCTCTAAAACTAGTATAAATAACAACTGCTTGTTCCTAAAAAAACCGCGCGACGTGCTGGGTCCGTGGTGTCAGCCGCTCGTTGTGTAATTATCTCGGTTATTGACTACGTTGACAATGGCGTGAGCCCCAGATGTCCAATCATTAGGAGGAACCATTTTTTGGGCTTGTAACAACGAGGCACTTGCTTGTGTACTGACATGACGCTGGTTGGTCCCTACTGTCATCCTCTCCACGTACAGTCATCTCCTTGTCCCTCTCGGTTGTTGACAACGTTGACAATGCAAGAGGGCGGCACACCGCGCATGGCGAGCGAACCAAGGCGGAGGACGACGACGAGACCTCGGACGAAACGAACAGGAGCCATGGAAGATGCGCCAGTCCAGTCGCAGGTGGAGGGGAGTACAAGGGTTAACCGGTTCGGGTGCGGGTGCGTGTTGGGGCTGACGTCACCGGAGAATAACAGGACGTGTGGGGGAATAGAGGGAGGGACTGACCAACGTTGGAGGGTACGGTAGGGCGGCGGAGGCACAGCCAGCCATGGGAGGTGGGAGCAGGCGGAGCCGACGGGGTGGTTTGATTTGGGCGGCTGGAGGAAGAAGACAAGAGATAGAAGATACACGACAGATGTTGGATGTCAATCCAACGGCTGGTAGGCAGAATCGTTTGTTGACTAGCTACTAAGTCGACACCACCTTGGATAGGCTATTTCCTCGTGGGTCCCAAATGTCGTAATCCAAATCATCACGGTCATGCAGCCTTTCTTATGAAAATTTACAGCCCATTTGGTGTGCTAGTTCAAAATAAGTTTGTGGGTGTTGGTGGGGGCTAAGCACTTGGCTTCAGAATGCACAAAGTGAGCTCAAACAAGTAGAGTGATGTTATTTCCTTGGTTGGGATTTGTTACAATATTTCACTCTAAATTAAATGAATGGCAAGCCATTTGCCTTGTTTCAAAGAAAATATGACAAATACAAACCGAGTTGAAAAGGGCAAGAACATCTAACTCCAAATACAAACTGCATACAAAAGCACGAGGGTTAATTTCATCAGGTTTAGACAAAACCCAGGTTGAAAAGGGCAACAACATCTAACTGCAGCACTATTTTCGGCAGTCACAGTCAAATGGATAGGTCAGGTCCATAGAATGAACATCCAGGGTCGTAAAATTTACTGTATTATGACCACAATATGTTGTAAATAGAAGCCCAACACGTTCAGAAACTCTTTTGTCCACCTAAAACTCCTTTTTTTGCTCTTCGACATACCCATCCGTCAAAACCATGCTGCTGATAAACTTAAGCCTGATGGACCATAGAAACCTCGCATTCAGCAGGAAGAATGTGACAAATATAGTGTTTGCATGGTTGGCTACATATTGTTCTAGCATTATTGTCTTCAATCGAATGTCATGAGAAGTGAGAAAATCCCGGTGCTTATGAATCCACCGATTGGTTATAACTTTCTTACCCCGTCATGTTGCCTAAATAGACATGAAGATTGAAAACAATTAAGGTTTAAAAAAAGAGTGTCGAAAGAGTAACAGCTGAACGGTTAATTCTAGTACACTATATGCAGGCTTCCAATGTGCGTGAAATTATCACCTTTATATACAACTTCTCCAGACATGGAAAGCCTTGCAGCAAGCAATAATCTTGTTCAGATCAAAACTATTCATTTGGATATATAAGATCTTGACAGAATCCAGCACCATTGATAGGCTATCCATGGAGAAACTCTTCATTGAGCATAGAACATAATATTAGTACAAAATGTGTACTCCAAGATGATATATAACTTATGCGCAGAAATTTAAAATGCAGCTTATGGTTACAAGTGTAGATGATAATATAAAGTACCTGAAGAACTGTGGAGCTAAACACCATCTTGAAATGAGCATGTAGATCATGAATTACACCCAAGGTCTCTAGTTTAGGCGTAAAGAGGACGGTTATTTGTGATGGTGAATAACTAGAATCAAGGATCAACCTTTGAAGTGAAGGGGCATCTTGGATGATGAGCTGCCTTCCGTCAAAAGAAATTCCACTTATTAAAAGGTTAGGCGACTTTATTTGGAGACAACCGATTCTAACTGTGAAAACAAGCACGAAGCACTCCAGGGCAGGGCAACTGGAGTGGATGATGCTGTGTAATGAGGCCTCCGATATACGAACCCGTACAAGTGAAAGTTTCTTGAGAAATGGGAGTCGAAGGTTTAGTACCAGATTGTCTGGTAGGTAGCACAGTGCAAAGGTGGCGGTGTGGAGAGAGGAGGAAAACCACAAGATGTACATCGGTGCTGACGGCACAAGTACATGGCGTTCGGTATCTGGTAGGTGATTTCCTGGGGAATAGTAGAACTCAAGTAGCTGTAGTTCTGTGAATTTAGGGGATTTCAATAGCGTGGCCCACCGCAGGTGGCATGGTATGCTTGCTCAGGTAGCATGACGGGATGCAGAGGCTTTGAATGGAGCCCTGGTGGGAGGAGGTGATAGCTCTGGGGAGTTCAAAATCATTGAAGAGAGATAGCTGATGATAGTCGAGATTAAGGGGAACGGCGCGCCATAGAGGGTGCCACCGAATTGAGAGGACTTGGGTGCGGCAGCAATCCTTGGTGGGGAGAAGCGAGATGATCTCCCCAAGGATGGCGTCCGGGAGATTGCTGATGCGATCCACCCGAGATTCTACGAGTTCTGGGATCCGTGGGGCGGCTCGCTGCTTCTCCCAGCGTTGCCGGGTGCGGCATCTAGCAGGTGTCAGCTTGGGCGGCAGCCTAATCTTCTTGGTGCTGGGGTCAGCCGACTCCATTTTCCTCGAGGGCGTCGCGTCGAGCTCACGGATTTGAGCAGAGTAACGAATGACGAGCCTAGTTGTAGTGCGAGTGAAGAAGGGGAGTTGGGGTTTTCTATAGTAGTGAGGAAGAAGGGGAGCTAGGGTTTTCTGTAGGAGTGAGGTGAGGAATTTGGGGGTACGAGTGGAGCGAGCTGACATGAGGTGGGTGGGAGTGAGGAGGAAGAAGAGCACCCCAAGTTTTTTTGGGGGGCGGTGTGCTGGTTGTGGGTAGCGCTTCTCATTAAGTAAATATATGGGCTTTTGAATTGATTTTATTATTTACTAGGGTGGATGGGTTGTTTTGTCTTGGGCGCAGAGAAACAATTACTACTAGTACAGTGGAGACATTCTACAGCTACCCAGAAAAACAATTACTACTAGTACAGTGGATACACTACCGCTTCTGGCTCCTCCGAGGTCATCGAAACGTCTCCCTCTACTGAATGTCGTTTTACTTTTGTTCACCGACATGCGGGCCATGCAAATACAAGGCCCAAATGCCATCCACCAAAATAGAAGGTAGTATGCAAAGTGAGAGTCACCTCGGTCATAGCCTTGGCAAGAATGAGCCGTCAGATCACAAAACCCCACCTCCCTTGATCCTAAGTTTGACGGACGAAGCAACCATCATTTCACTCTTCGCTGAATCCCCTTCTCCCTCACCATCTTCAAGAAAGCCAACACACGCATCTGCCACTATTCTTCTCTCCCAACGAAGGGAAGGTAAGCGGATCCGTGATGTTGGTATATTTTCGTTCAGAGAAAAAAAAGAACTTTTGCAAAGCAGTAACCGATCCTCACTCTCTTTTTTGTTTCATTGTCATTGTGATTGTGTTTTCCTTTCGGTGGTCTCCTAGTATTCGTCAGTTTCATGATGGACCAAGGAGAACCAAGCAAAGATCTGCCAATATTGGAGCAGACGTGGAATCCCCACGAGACAGAGAGCTCCAAGAAGATGGAGGCAGCCACCGAGCCGACCCCAGATACGCTCACGGCCACTATTGAGATGGTCAACGCCCCGTTTGAGGTTAGAGCCCCCGTGGCCCTGCAAGATGATGACCCACAAGTATAGGGGATCAATTGTAGCTCTTTTCGATAAGTAAGAGTGTCGAACCCAGCGAGGAGCAGAAGGAAATGACAAGTAGTTTTCAGTAAGGTAATGTCTGCAAGTGTTGAAATTGTAAGTAGCGAGTAGTTTGATAGCAAGATAATTTGTAACGAGCAAGTAACGATAATAGTAACAAGCATGCAGCAAGGTAGCCCAATCCTTTTGGGGCAAAGGACATGCCAAAACGGTCTCTTATGATAAGCAAAGCGTTCTTGAGGGTACACGGGAATTTCATCTAGTCACTTTCATCATGTTGGTTTGATTTGTGTTCGCTACTTTGATAATTTGATATGTGGGTGGACTGGTGCTTAGGTGTTGTTCTTACTTGAATAAACCTCCTACTTATGATTAACCCTCCCACAAGCATCCGCAACTACAAGAAAAGTATTAAGAATAAATTATAACCATATCATTAAACTTTTGGGTCCAATCGGTCCCTTACGAAACAGCGCATAAACTGGGGCTTAAGCTTCCGTCACTCTCGCAACCCACCATCTAATTTCTACTCCACAATGCATACCCTTAGGCCAAATATGGTGAAGTGTCATGTAGTCGATGTTCACATGACACCGCTAAGGGAATCCCAACATACATACTATCAAAATATCGAACACACATCAAGTTCACATGATTTCTCCCGTGACCTCAAGAACGAAAGTAACTACTCACAAATGATAAGCATGTTCATGATCCAACGAGTATTAAATAGCATAATGGATCTGAACATATAATCATCCACCAAATAAACCATATAGTAATCAACTACAAGATGTAATCAACACTACTAGTCACCCACAAGCACCAATCTATAGTTCAAGAACAAGATTGAATACAAGAGATGAACTAGGGTTTGAGATGAGATGGTGTTGTTGAAGATGTTGATGGAAATTGCCTCCCCAAGATGGGAGAGTTGTTGGTGATGATGATGACGATGATTTCCCCCTCAGGAGGGAAGTTCCCCAAGCGGAATCGCTCACGGGAGGGCAAAAGTGCTCCTGCCCAAGTTCCGCCTCAAGACGGCAAGGCGCCCGTCCCAAAAAGTCTCCTCTTTATTTTTCTAGGTCAAAATGACTTATATACGGAAGATGGGCATCGGAGGTGGGCCGAGGAGGCCACAACCCACCAGGGCGCGCCTGGGGGGCCTGGCGCGCCTAGTTGGGTTGTGCCCACCTGGTGATCCCCCTCTGGTGGTTATTGGCTCCAGTATTTCTTAAATAATCCATAAAAAATCTCCGTGAAGTTTCAACTTATTTAGAGTTGTGCAGAATAGGTGGACTGATGTAGCTTTTCCAGGTCCAGATTTCTAGCTATCGGAATTCTCCCTCTTGGTGTGTTCCTTGCAAATTATGAGAGAAGAGGCATTAGAATTACTCCAAAAAGCATTATTATGGATAAAAACATTACGAATAACAGTAAGAAAACATGATGCAAAATGGACGTATCAACTCCCCCAAGCTTACACCTCGCTTGTCCTCAAGCGAAAACCGAAATCAAAAAACATGTCCACATGCTTTGAGAGAGAGGTGTCGATAAAAACAAAATACGGACATAGAAGCATCATGTTGATTATTATAACAACAACAAAATTAAACATAGAACTTTTATCATATACTTCTCATGAATAAGTAATAGTTCATCATGCAATCGAAGTATAAAGCAAAAACTCTATTATAAACCAACAAACTATGTTCTTAGTCAACTTTCCAACTACAATTCATCATCTTTTCAGGAAGAGTCACGTGTCGGAGCCTTTAGGCAAGTCCACATACTCAACCATCATATAGTCTTCTATGATTGCTAATACTCACCTTGTACCCATGAGCAAGACGTTTCTACCGGACACAATAGAAAGATAGGGGCTTATAGTTTCGCCTTCCAACATACTCACCTCAAGGGTGATGTCAACAATAATAACTCATGCTATCTATATTCAACTGGACATATGTGCCTAGATCTTTCCTCACCACATGCTGCTTACCTAAGGAGAAAATAAAAAGGAATAGAAGGAAAACTTTGACTCTTTGCATAAAAGTAAATACATAAAAGTAAAAGATAGGCCCTTCGCAGAGGGAAGCAGAGGTTGCCATGCGCTTATTTGTTTGAATGCTCAATCCCTTAGTGCAAGAGAACGTCACATTGTACTGCCCCTTAAGATGACAACCTTTATTATGCAGTCTGTCTCTTTTATTCTATGTCATCCAAGTTCGTACAACGCTCAATTTTCTCTTACACTAAATGATCTCCCACATTTAGAAGCAATGTTTATTGCCTTTTTGCACCGATGACAACTTACTTGAGGGATCTTGCTCAATCCCTAGGTAGGTATGGTGGACACTTGAAAAAGATTTGGGTTTAAGGGTTTTTGGATGCACAAGTAGTATCTCTACTTAGTGTGGATTTTTTTGGCTAGCAAATATTCGGGCAATCATCGCATGTTAAAGGATCTATGACAATATGACTTCTATGTGAATATAAACAAACATAAACCATTAAGTTGTCTTCCTTGTCCAACGTCAACAATTTTGGCATATAATATTTTGATGAGGGTTCACAATCACAGAAGATTTCTAGGATAGTATATTTATATGTGAATCTTCTCTTCCCTTATTAATTCTTTCATGAGTTGCATCATTGACTAATGCTATGTTTGTCATTCTCTAATAAAATTTTCTACTTCTACTTTCCCTTATGTGGTGCTATCACCTACCATAGGATTAGTATATGATCTTATTGATTTATTTCCTTTTTTCATTTACTTCCTTTTTTCTTATTTCTTTCTTTCTTTTATTTCTTTTCTTTATGGGATAATTGATTTTATGCCCCTAGTTGGGTCACAATCGGCAGGTTTACCCCTAGTTTCTGAAAACACTTGTTCTTGCCCAAACCACTTTGCTCCTCTTATGCTTTTGCCCTTTGACTGTTTGACCATCACTTTGAAAACTTCATAAAAAATTCACACTAACTCGGAAAAATTCAAATAAGATATCAAAATGTTCAGAAAAGCATCACCTATATGTGCATGTCATTTGCATTCATGAAAAAGTGTTGGCTAGTCGCAATCTTAGTTTTAGCTCATATGATCTTAGCATGAACAGTAAAATCTAAAAAAATTCTAAAAATTCTAAAAAAATTGGTGGCAAACTTTGACCAATGTTTTGAGTGCTGGCATTCATGGAAGTCGTGGCAAACTTTGACCAAAATTGGTGGCAAACTTTGACCAAGTTTCATAAGGGAATGACATTCGTGGAAGTCGTGGCAAAAAACAAAATTCAATGCTCCAAAATTTCATTTTTTAACCACAACTTCCACGAATGTCATTCCCTTATGAAACTTGGCAAGCACTCAAAACATTGGTCAAAGTTTGCCACCATTTTTTTTAGAATTTTTATATTTTACTGTTCATGCTAAGAGCATATGAGCTAAAACTGAGATGGGGACTGGCCAACACTTTTTTCATGAATGCAAATGACATGCACATATAGGTGATGCTTTTCTGAACATTTTGATATCTTATTTGAATTTTTCTGAGTTAGTATGAATTTTCAAAGTGATGGTCAAACGGTCAAAGGGCAAAAGCATAAGAGGAGCAAAGTGGTTTGGGAGGAACAAGTGTTTTCGAAAACTAGGGGTAAACCTGCCGAGTGGGACACAACTAAGGGCACCAAATTAATTACCCCTTTCTTTATTTGCAATATGAAAGTAAAGAAAGCAAGAACTCAAACTAACTTTATTATATAACTTGCACACGATTACAATGATAGATCACTAAGCAAACTCTCAAAGAAGAAAGGATCGAACTAAACTTTATTTCATCTAAAGCAAAAGATTGAACTAAGATAAATAAAAGCAAAAAGATAGTGGGATGATACGATACCGGGGCACCTCCCCCCAAGCTTGCCGGAAGCCAAGGGGAGTGCCCATACCCGATACTCAGTTCTCCTTTGGTGGTGAAGAAGATGGTGGTGGTGATGTAGAAATCTTGTCCTCGGATTTCCATGGAAGTGGTCTACCATCATAAAAGGAAGAATGAGTCTCAAGGGTCCTGCAACTAGCAGCCAAACTCATACCTTTAAACCTCGCCTCATATTCAAAGACTTGGTTCTGAAGGTCGTAGATCTAGCTTTGGAGGAAGTTGATTTGCTCGTTGAGGATGAAGATGATGTCCTTCATGGGCTTGCCATCCATCTTGAGATCACGGGAGAGGTCCATGATCATAAGGTTATTGGCGTTGAGTCCACGCTCCACCGTCCCCTTGCACCGGAAGACGTCTTGCTCCACAGCTTCAAGCCTGTCCTCCATGGTTTCCGTTCCCTTGGGACATGTCACATCATGGAGATAAAGCAACCCCTCATGCATCTGGATGACCTGAGGGTGCTGCACCACCTGCCGCAGATATGGGATGATGACGTTCTTGAAGAATTGTCCTTGGAGAGCTTGAAGAGGCCATGGTAGATGGGATCTGATAGAAAACAACAAGGAAAAAGAGAACAAAGGATTTCTTTGCGATACAGTGGTTAACAGGTTCGGGAAGTATATATAGATTTTTTATCTTGGAGGACAAGCATATGGAAGAAAAATGGAGTACGGAAGGTGTCCCGGGTGGGCACAGCCCACCTGGGCGCGCCAAGCTGCCTCGCGCGCCCTGGTGTCTTGTGCCCACCAGGGGACGCTTCCTGGGAGTTAATTTATTTCCAAAATTCCAAAATATTCCAAAACTGATAAAATATATTTTTGCGGATTTTTTGGAGTTCGTTTACTTACCGTATCACATACCTCCTTATTTTCACGATTCTCGAGTGTTCCGGAAGAACTCTTTTATGTGTTCTTCCGGTGTCAAAGTTTGGATAATATTACTTTCAACATTAGCAGGCGTACCTGAGATATAATGCTTTATTCGTTGCCCATTGACAACCTTCGGGTTAGTACCTTCGGAATTATTTATTTTGATGGCTTCGGACCGATAAACCTCCTCGATGACATATGGGCCTTCCCATTTTGAGAGGAGCTTTCCTGCAAAAAATATAAAACACGAGTTGTACAAAAGAAAATATTCTCCGACTTTAAACTCACGCTATTGGATTTTTTTGTCATGCCATCTTTTGACTTTTTCTTTAAATAATTTTGCATTTTCATAAGCTTGGGTTCTCCATTCATCTAAAGAGCTAATATCAAATAACCTCTTTTCATGAGCAAGTTTGAAATCATAATTGAGCTCTTTGACTACCCAAAATGCTTTATGTTTCTAACTCAATAGGCAAATGACAAGATTTTCCATAAACCATTTTTTAAGGAGACATACCCATAGGATTTTTTTTGACTTGAAACTGTGAGGCAACAGCCCCACAGTATTTTATTAAATCTCAACCACCAAAATACAAAAGGTTCTGGAAAGTAAAACTAGAGAGAAAACTACTTACCTACTTACCTATGTACATATTTACAGGTAAGATACATATATCTGGGAGACAACTAGGGCAAAGAATTAATCCTATGCAACAACAAAGGTTTTAGGCTAGGCGTGAATCTGTGGGACAGAAGGGTAACATCATGGATGAAGTTTCTCTTCCATGCTGCAAAGTATGCCTTTAATTTCTGAAGATTCACCCATTCTTGAGCAATCATACATTCCATGCAGCTAGATAAACAACCTCTTTGAAGAAAGATTGTCCAAAACTATTTCTTGCAGCAATCAAGCACTCAGTGGGAGACAAACCAGCTAGCCACTGAATTTGCAAGTAGTTCTAGACCCTTGTGCTGAATTGACAGGTGAAGAAAAGATGATATGTGTCCTCATGAGCATGAGCATAGCATAAGGGGCATGTGTTGTCCTCCTGATGCGATCGCCAGTGCCTCCTGACCAGCAAATCCCTGGTGTTGAGCCTGTCATTGAGCATTAACCACGCAAACACCTTTATCTTCATGGTAGACCTACTTTCCCAAATCCATTTAGCCGGCGTATGAGTAGGCAGCTGAGCATGCATATAATAACTCTTAGCAGAGAATTTGCCTTTTCCAGGTGTCCATGACCAAGAATCATTTATCCCTTCATCAGCATTTAGGTCTAGGAGACCAGCCTTAACTGTGATCATCTCATCCATTGCTTCCGTGGACAAGGGCAAATGGAAGAGTTCAGACATATCAAGAGTGTTAATAACATCTCTGACAGATACCTTATCATCAATGGAAAAAGAAAAAAGCCTAGGAAACCTCTCCCTAAGGGGAACAGAAGATCCCAAAAAGATCCAAGCATCAAACCAGAACAGGACAGAATCCCCCATATTTATGGTAACCTCTGAGTGGAGTCTGAAAAAGCTTCATTGAGTATTAGGATATCTCTCCACCAATAAGAGCCACATAAAACTGTTCCATGAGATACAACACCATCATAGTAAGTATTCCAAATGAGAGAGACCCAAGGGATGTCAGCTTTGTTATAAAACTTGGAGAGATGCTTGGTAAGGAGAGCTCTGTTCTGGATGTTAAGATTAATAATTCCCATGCCACCTTTGTCTTTAGGCCTGCAAACCATAGGCCAAGCTGCAAGAGACTGCCTGGGAGTATCAGAATTGCCTCTCCATAAGCAATGTCTCATAATTCTTTCAATTTGCTTGATAATACCAGTTGGCAGGCATAAACTATAGAGAAAATATATGGGCAAAGACGACAGAACTGATTGAAGCAATTGCAATCGAGCACCTTGATTCAGAAGGCATGAACTAGCAGATAACCTTCTTTCAACTCTATCCACCACTGGGATTAAGTCCTGAATCCTTGGCTTAGTTGTGCCCACAGGAAGCCCAAGATATGTAAAAGGGAGAGTCCCAACTTGACAGCCAAACACAACAGCCAATCTAGCAGTTTCTGCCTCATCCACATTAATAGGCAATATACATGATTTATGGAAGTTAACTCTAAGACCATTGGAGGTGTGAAAATCTTGCAACATTTCCTTGATAGCCAGGAGTTGTGAGTCAACAGCAGGCACAATGAGGAGAGTATCATCAATATATTGAACTATAGGAAAATCAGTATCATGAGTTTCAATAGGCAATGAAATCTGTCCATTCCTGAGCATATTATTGACCAAAGTTTGCAGAAGATCAGCTGCAAGAACAAACAAGAGGGGTGATAGAGGGTCACCCTGCCTTACTCCCCTTTTATAATTAAATTGCTTTCCAGGAACTCCATTCAGAATGACAGAGGAAGTTCCAGAGGATAAAAGCTCTCTAATCCAGCCAATCCATTTTGTATCAAAACCTTTGTGGTGCAGAAGCTTGAGAATTAGGTCATGATCCACAGTATCAAAAGCTTTTGCAAAATCCAGTTTAAGAATCAAAATTGGCTTCTTGGATTTGTGGCACTGATGTATGTACTCCACTGTCCAAGCAATGCAATCCTGAATAGACCTGGATTTCAGGAACCCATATGGATGTTTGTGAATGCATTTTAAAATCACCTTCTGCAATCTATTTGCTAGAAGTTTTGTCAGAAACTTTAGGCAAGTATTTGTTAGAGAAATGGGCCTGAAATCATTGGGGCCCTCAGGTGACAGCTTCTTTGGAACTAAAGTAATTAAAGACACATTGATGCTCCTAATAGTGATCTTTCCATCATAAAAATCCTGGAATAATTGCAAAAAATCGTGCTTGATAATGTGCCAGCATCGTTTGACAAACAAACCAGTGAAACCATCAGGGCTAGGGGCCCTATCTGTGGGCAAAGATTTAAAAACCTCATTTTTTCCTCCTCAAAAAAGGGAGCAGACAAGTTATCAAGTCCATCCACAGTATCAATCAAGGAAGCTAGATCAAACTTCATATCAATCCCCTCAGATACACCCATTCGATCTCTGAAAGTGCCCCACAACATACCAGCTATTTGCTGATGGTCAGAGACAACATCACCATCCTCATTTTGCAGTGAAGAAATGGTGTTCCTCCTAAATCTTTCAGTTGCCATTGCTTCAAAAAACTTTGAGTTTTCCTCTCCAACTTTAATCCACCTAATGGTGCATCTCTATTTCCAATATATGAACTGCAAGTGGAGAATTTCCTCAATATGGATCTTTACCATTTTCCTGAAGTTAAATTCAGGTCTTGTTAAAGGTCTCAATTCCTCAAGGTTATCAAAGAATAAAACCACCTCATTGCAAGCCTGAATGGCCCTCTTAAGCTTGGATAGTCTAGTGTACCATTGCTTGAGAGCATATCTGAGCCTTTTGAACTTTTCAGTCAGTTGGGCTGCAGAATTTGATTTTTTGTTGGAGCATTCCATGACTGCTCCACACAGTCAAAGAAACCAGGAAAATCCACCCAATAATTTTCAAACCTAAAGATCTTTGACTTGGGTATAGATGTAGGAATGGAGACTACACAGGGCACATGATCAGAGGCAGTTCTTGCTAGTAGATGGACCATTATGTTGGGATAATCATTGATCCAAGTGGAGGAAGTGAAAAACCAATGAAATTGCTCAAGAAGAGGATTTTCTTGCATGTTAGACTAGGTATAGGATTTTCCTTCGAGAGGCAACTCAAGAAGGCCAAGATGGCCAATTATCTCATTGAAAGAATAATATCATTTATGTCTCCTCTAGTCAAGTTTCTTTTTTCAAGAGATCTAATGAAATTAAAGTCCCCCACAAGGAGCCAATTATCATCCCAGGAATTTCCAAATTATACAACCATTGAACAAAATCATCTCGAGGTTGTCCTTGACAAGGCCCATAAACATTTACCAAGGTCCATTGGTTTGCATTGTGCACAGATGTGAAGGATACTATAATTCCATGGGGTTTAATATCCACTAGAGTGCGAGTGAAAACATTGGAGCACCACAACACAAGGATGCCACCAGAGGCCCCAACAGAAGGTGAATAAACAAAATTGTCAAACCTTCTACGGCAAAACTTTCTAATTGCATGCTGATAAAAAAATCACATTTTGTTTCTTGCAAACAAATAGCAGAGCACTAAATTTCCTCAATTTTTGCTCTAACACTTCTTTGCTTGTCCTTAGTTTAGGCCTCTCACATTCCAACAGAGCACTTTCCAGTCTCTAGATTGTTGTGAATTCATGGAGAAACAATAATATAGAGGCAGATATAATAGTTCACTGCATAACAGTGAAACAAAAGCCTAAAGTTTAAAGCATCAACCCAGGACAAAGTGCAGGTAGTAGGCAAAAGAGAAACAAGGTGTAGACAACTGACATGACAAGGGGCATGCCTCCCTATAGAACAATAAAATGATTTAATCATCATGAGGAACTGGAGGCTTGGAGGCAGCATCTGAACAATCCATAAGCTTCTCCACAGTCATCTTGTCAGGAGAGACACCAAGAGCTGCTCCAATCTGCTGGAGCGTAGCAATTGGTGTTGGAGGTGGAACTTGGTCCTGAGTGCTTGCATTCTCTGGTTGAGCCTGGCTGCTTGGAGTGGTGGCCTGATTGTCAGCTTTCAACTTCTTGGCTCTATGCTGCCTGAGGATCCTAGGCTTAGGTGACAGAGGAGATGTAGGTTTGAGACCTTGGGATTTTTCTGCACTCCTGGTCATCCTCCTGTCAGAAAAGTCTGAAACTGCTTGGACTACAGAAGCCTTGGGCTTTCTTGCACGTGATTTCCTGGCCTGCTTAGCTGGGGAAGAGAAAGTGTAGTTCATGCTGACAGAATATTCAGTAACCTGAGTAGAATCTTCAAAGAAAGAGGCACTGACATCTATCCCAGGTTGGCTGCTGTTGTCCTCCAAAAACAATCTCCTGGTAGTGTGCTGAGAGGACTCTGACCTTTGGGAAGCTGACCCATAGGATTTTTATATGCCGTTCTATAAGCCCAAAGTGCATCATCTAATTTCTTAGACCAATTCTTCCTGGACCTATTGACAGTCTTTTCAAAATTAATTTTATTTCTCTATTGCTAAGTTCAACTTGACCACTAGACTGAGGATGATAGGGTGATGCAATTCTATGGTTAACATCATACTTGACAAGCATTTTACGGAAAGCACCATGAATAAAGTGTGAACCACCATCAGTCATTAAATATCTAGGGACTCCAAACCTTGGGAAAATAACTTCCTTAAGCATTTTAATAGAGGTGTTGTGATCAACACTCCTGGTTGGAATAGCTTCTACCCATTTAGTAACATAATCAACAACAACCAAAATATGTGTATACCCATTAGAGGAAGGAAAAGGTCCCATGTAATCAAATCCCCAAACATCAAATGGTTCAACAACAAGTGAATAATTCATAGGTATTTCTTGACGCTTACCGATATTACCTATTCTTTGACATTCATCACAAGATGAGACAAACTTACGGGCATCCTTGAAGAGAGTAGGCCAGTAAAATCTAGATTGCAATACCTTGTGAGCAGTTCTATCTCCAGCATGATGCCCTCCATAAGCCTCAGAGTGACATTTCCGTAGGATTTGTCCCTGTTCATGCTCAGGTACACAACGTCTAATAATACCATCTACTCCTTCTTTATAAAGATGTCGGTCATCCCAAAAGTAGTGTCTTAAATCATAGAAGAATTTTTTCTTTTGTTGGTATGTAAAGCTAGGTGGTAAATATTTAGCAACAATGTAATTAGCATAGTCAGAATACCAAGGAGTGCTATTAGCAACATTTATTGCAGCTAACTGCTCATCAGGAAAACTATCATCAATAGGTAGTGGGTCATCAAGCACATTTTCAAGCCTAGACAAGTTATTAGCTATGGGGTTCTTAGCTCCTTTTCTATCAATGATATACAAATCAAATTCTTGTAACAAGAGAACCCAACGAATAAGTCTAGGTTTAGCATCTTTCTTTTCCATAAGATATTTAATAGCAGCATGGTATGTGTGAACAGTTACTTTGGAATCAACAATATAAGGTTTAAATTTATCACAAGCAAACACCACTGCTAAGAATTCTTTTTCAGTAGTAGCATAATTTCTTTGAGCACTGTCAAGAGTTTTACTAGCATAATGAATAACATTCAATTTCCTATCAACTCTTTTTCCTAGAACAACACCAATAGCATAATCACCAGCATCACACATAATTTCAAAAGGCAAGTTCCAATCAGGTGGTTGAACAATAGGTTCAGATATTAAGGCTTTCTTTAGTGTTTCAAAGGCTTCTAAACAATCATCATCAAAAACAAAAGGAATATCCTTTTGCAAGAGACTAGTGAGAGGCCTAGAAATTTTAGAGAAGTCTTTCATAAATTTCCTATAGAAACCAGCATGATCTAGGAAACTACAAATACCTTTGATCTCCTTAGGACATGGCATTTTCTCAATTGCATCAACCTTGGCTTAGTCCACTTCAATACCTCTTTCATAATATTTATGACCCAAGACAATGCCTTCATTAACCATAAAGTGGCACTTCTCCCAATTCAAGACAAGATTTGTTTGTTCACATCTCTGCAAAACTTGCTCAAGATTGCTTAAACAATCATCAAAAGACTTCCCATAAACAGAAAAGTCATCCATGAAAACCTCAACAATCTTTTCACAAAAGTCAGAGAATATAGCAGTCATACATCTTTGAAAGGTAATAGGTGCATTACATAAACCAAAAGGCATACGTCTATAAGCTTAGGTTCCGAAAGGACAAGTAAAAGTGGTCTTCTCTTGATCAGGTTGAGAAACAAGTATTTGTGAAAAGCCAGAGTATCCATCAAGGAAGCAAAAGTGTTTGTGCTTAGATAATCTTTCAAGCATTTGATCAATAAAAGGCAAAGGGTAATGATCTTTTCTAGTTGCTTTATTTAATTTTCTATAATCAATTACCATTCTCTAGCCTGTAACAATTCTTATCCTTAGGAACAACAGTTATACCTCCTTTATTAGGAACACAATGAACATGACTTACCCATCTACTATCAGCTATGGGATAGATTATACCTGCTTCCAGAAGTTTTAATATTTCCGTTCTTACCACTTCTTTCATCTTCGGGTTTAACCGACATTGGTGATCAACAACAGGTTTAGCATCAGGTTCCATATTAATTTTGTGCTGACATAGAGTGGGACTAATGCCCTTTAAATCGTCAAGAGTATATCCAATAGCAGCTCGGTGCTTCCTTAGAACTTTCAATAATCTTTCTTCCTCATGTTCTGAAAGGTTAGCACTAATAATAACAGGATATATCTTCTTTTCATCAAGATAAGCATATTTCAAAGTGTTTATAAGTTGTTTTAATTCAAACACAGGATCGCCTTTAGGTGGAGGAGGACCTCCAAGAGTTTCAATAGGCAAATTGTGTTTAAGCAGAGGACAATTTTCAAAGAAAACTTTATCTATTTCATTTCTTTCATGCATATGTAAATCATTTTCATGGTCTAGCAGATATTGTTCTAAAGGATCAGTAGGTGGTACAACAATAGCAGCAAGACCAATTAATTCATCCTTACTAGGCAATTCTTTTTCATGATGATTTCTACTAAACTTGGAAAAATTAAACTCATGAGACTCACCAAAGCTAACACCCACAGTTTGTTTATTACAATCTATCTTAGCATTAACTGTGTTCAAGAAAGGTCTACCAAATATAATGGGACAGAAGTCATCTTGTGGGGAACCAAGAACAAGAAAATCAGTAGGGTATTTTATTTTCCCACACAAGACTTCAACATCTCTAACAATCCCAAACGGTGATATAGTGTCTCTATTAGCAAGTTTAATAGTAACATCAATTTCTTCTATCTCAGCAGGTGCTATGTCTTTCATAATCTCTTCATATAAAGTGCAAGGAATAGCACTCACACTAGCACCCATGTCACATAAACCATGTGTCGGTGTACTAAAGTAGGGGTACCTTAGTACCCCGAACTTGTGCACGGGCAGTCGCAGCGTCCCCGCGGCAAGCCTCGCCGGGCGTCCGCCAAGACCCTCATGGCCATTCGAAGGCAAGACCCGACAAGAGGAGCTTGTCGGGAAGGCCTCTAGGCGGACAAGGCCCCAACAAGAGGAGCTTGTCGGGAAGGCCACTCGAGCACACAGAAGACAAGGCCCGGCAAGAGGAGCTTGCCGGAAGGCTCGAGCGCCGACAAGTCTCCGGGCGCGACAAGGATTCGCCACGGCAAGGCGCTTGCCGCGGCATGCAACTCCTCTCCGTCTCGCTCCAGCTCACCCAATGACGTGTCGCCATGGGACCGTTCCATGGGCGCGTGTCGAGCAGTCAGTGCAGCCAGCGGAGAGCAGCGACAGCGGCTGACAGTTTCGCCATCGTGGCGGCGGAGGCGCACTGACGGTCTCTGTTACACTTTGTTTGGGCGACAACGACAGGCATTTATTGCTTTTGTCCCTTGCCGCCGAGTTAGGTATTTTGCACTGTACCTTTGTTCAAGTAGGTGTACCAACTCCTGTTTTTACATTCGTACCCCCGCCTATGTTGCCACCTGTCGGAGACCCCTTGAGCATATAAAAGGAGGCCCGAGTGCAACGTAGAGGAGGTTCGGTTCGCGTCTTTCGCAAGGTCCAGTTCATTCGACTGGCCATAGACTAGATACACTCACGCTAGGTTTTGTAGCTCGCATTGCTCCCTAGCAAGAACACAATAGATCAAACAAGCAGCAAGAGGAGTTTTATCTCTCAAGAGCTCCGTTGGGAAAACCGCCGTGTGCATCGCCTCGATCCGCTCTTCGTGCAACCTCCGCCCTCCGAACCACAAGGGGCCTGCTCCGCCCGGCCCCATAGGTGTCCGTGGGTACGATCAGCCCCCGACATCTCTGGCGCGCCGGTAGAAGCGCCGAGGCCGTGTGAATCCGATCCGGCGTTCACGCGAGCGGCGTCATCAACATCTTCCTCAACATGCCACCGAAGAAGAAGGCTTCGGCGGCAGCAGAGCCGTCCGCGTCGTACCCACCCTCACCGCAGCAAACGGGTGGCGGTGCAGACGCTGGCGGAGGAACGGGCGCCGACGAAGGTGTTCGCGATGTTGCCAAGTCCAAGGACAAGGCACCGCAAACCTCGGCGTCCGCGCATCCCCCGCGCCCGTCTCAGGAGACCCGGGACCAACAACGTCCTGGCGTTCACAACGCCATACGTTCGTTGGATCGAGACCCTCAAGACCAGCATGCGCGCCAACATGCTGGCACTAGTGAGATACGGTTGGCCGGACGGGGCGCTGCTCCTTCTAACGTAGTTAGAAGTCCGAGCGTGTCCCGCTCCTCGCACCGTTCTCCAATGCCGCCTACTACTCCAGCAGAAGCTCTGGCGAGAGCTCAACTGCTCCTCGACTACCCTCCAACGGCCGACAAGGTCGACGAGTGGAGGGCCACTGTCCAGAGCCTCATCGGCTTTGCCAACGGCGACGCTCCGCGGCAACCGACGCCATTGTTGCTGCGGCGCGACGACAAGGCTCGAGCCGGTGGCGACGATACTGTCGGAGGTGCAACCACCATGCACTCTCTGCCAAGAAGGCCAAGATCGCCGACTCACCGGATCCACCTCGACAGCGACTCCACTGCGTCGTCGGATCCACGAACTCGCCGCGATCAGCGCCAAGTTCTTCATGAGCGACAACAAGAGGACGCTCGAACTCGCATCGAAGCGCCAAGAGAAGCGCCGACGTCGGTCGACAAGCGCTGGGCCTTCGTTGACATGCACGCGCCGGAGGGGCAGCGACTTGTCAGACGCGGTAGGTTGCCCTGCGTTCACCGTGAGTCGCGGCAAGTCCAAAGGGCCCAACGGAAGAACTTCAAACCAGACGTGCGGAGAAGTACGATGGCGGGGCGCATCCGTCGGAGTTCCTCCGGCATCTACACCATCGCGGTGCGAGCTGCGGGGACGGGGCGACAAGATCCTCGCCAACTACTTCCCGCCGTGCTCAAGCCCAACGTCAGTCTTGGCTCATGCACTTGCCGGACAGCTCCATATCCTCTTGGCGGATCATGCCATCAGTTTGTTGGCGCCTTCACGGTGGCCACAAACCTCATGGCCAAGAGAGCGACCTTCACTTGCTCGCCTGAAGGAAGGAGAATCCTGCGCAAGTTCATTCAGAGATTCACCGTGCACTACAACATCCCGTGACGTCCACCCCGCCGCGGTGATCGGCGCATTTCATCGAATGTGCGGAACCGCAGGATGAGGGAGGAGATGGCGATGTGCAAAGTCAAGGACGTCGATGAGTCAGACGCCTTGGCCGACAAGTGTCTTGGCTACCGAGGAAGGGAGGAGACTCGAGGAGAGAATGCGAAGCAGGATCTCGGCGGTGATGACACCGCCCGGCAAAGAAGGGCGGCGGCGAGGCAACAGAAGAAGAAAAGCAGATAAGTGCTAGGCTGTCGAGCGGTCCGCAACGAGGCGGCGACAAGAACGCCAAGGCTGGTGGCTCCGGCAAGGAGGTTGTCACGACGCCAACCACTGTCGGTGGCGGCCGCCGACAAGGTGACAACTCCGGCAAGCGATCGCAAGATCCACCGCACCAAGGGCCACGACCTCCAGAGCTGCAAGAAAGTCGAGCAGCTTGTCGAGCGCCAGAGAGCTGAGTACGAGCGGCGCGACAAGGAGAAGGCCCAGGAAGGTGCTGGGGGAGCAAGCAAGAAACGTCCCGGCCGGGGAGGACGCCGCGGCAAAGTCAAGCAGCGACAAGGAGATAGACCTCCCCGCGGCCGCGACAAGGATGAAGATGATGACGACGATGAAGATATGGACGACGGCAGCGCCCGATGAGCAGGAGTTTCAGAAAGCCACAGAGGTTCTCTACGTTGACGGAGGTGCTTCCCTGCATACCTCCCACCGCCAACTGAAGCAATGGATGCGGGAGGTCAATGCAGCGGAACAATCCATAGAGTCACGCAAGCATGTGAACTGGTCCAACACGCCTATCATTTTTTATATTGAGGACCACCCTGATCGCATAACTGCGGTCGAGTGCTTGCCGATGTTGGTCTCTCCAACCATCCGCAACCTCAAGGTCACAAAAATGTTAGTTGACGGCAGGGCCGGCTTGAGTCTGATCTCCTCCGCGGTGCTCCGTAAGCTTCAAATCCTCGACAGCGAAGCTCGAAGAGACCGGAACCTTCCAAGGAATCAACCCGGAAGGAGCAAGCGAAGGGAAGATTACGTTGCCGGTCACGTTTGGCAGCGAGCTGAACTTCAGATCGAGAAGGTTACATTTGACGTTGCCGATTTCCCATTGCCTTACAATGGGATACTTGGCCGCCCAAAGACTCGCCAAGTTCATGGCAGCCTCTCACCACGCTTACAACCTTCTCAAGATGCCGGGCCCGATAAGCGTCATCTCTGTCCATAGCGACAAGAAGGATGCCCTTATCTGCCGACAAGATCTTCCAGGATGCAGCAGCGCGACAGATTGCCGGACATTTGCCGCTGAAGCTCCCGGGGAAGAAGACCAAGTCCAAGTCCAAAGAAGGGCTCGATGCTCACTCCGCAAGCGCACCTCTTCGGAGTGCTGCGCTACCGCTGAGGACGCACCATCGAGCTCCACCGGCAAGTGCAAGAAGATGGTGGCTCCGCCAAGACCAAGAAGGTGCCCACCGAGGAGGACGGCGCCGGTGGTACCTTCACCATCGCCCTCTCTCGACCCCAAATAGGAAGGCACGCTTCGTTTTCTCATGGGCGAATGTCGGCGTGTTTGCATGGCAACCGTCTGATATCCCCGGTGTTCCTGTGAAAGTGATTGAGCACCGCTGGCCGTTTGTCATCATGCGTGGCCCGTCAAGCAAAAAGTCGAAGCAAGCAAAGGAGCGCCAAGAATTCATAGTCAAGAGATCAAGAAACCGGAAGCGGCAGGCCTTGTCGAGGAGTGCTCCATCCTACGTGGTTGGCCAATCCTCGTAGTCGCCAAGAAGGCAAATGGGAAATGGAGACTTTGTATTGACTTCACGGATGTTAATAAAGCTTGTCCCAAAGATCCATTTCCCTTGCCGCGCATTGACCAGATTGTTGACTCCACGGCGGATGTGATTTGCTTTCGTTTCTTGATGCATACTCAGATACCATCGATCTTCATGGCTGAAGAAGATGAAGAGAAGACCGCATTCATCACACCATGTGGCACATACTGTTTCATACGGATGCCTTTCGGTTTGAAGAATCTGGTTCAACATTTGCAAGGGTAGTCCATGACGCTTTTGAGCCGCAAATGCACGTAAATGTAGAAGCCTACATGGATGACATAGTGGTCAAGAGCAAGGACAAAGCAACTTTGGTTCAAGATTTGGACGAGACCTTTGCAAATCTGCGCAAGATCAACCTCAAGCTCAACCCCGAGAAGTGCGTGTTTGGAGTCCCTTCCGGCAAGCTTCTCGGGTTCTTTGTGTCTCAGCGGGGGATTGAAGCTAATCCCGACAAGATCAAGGCCATTGAGCAGATTGAAGCACCAAAGCGCGTCAAGGATGTACGAAGACTTGCCGGTTGCGTGGCTGCTCTCAGCGAGTTTATTTCTAGGTTCTGTTGAGCGCCTCGCCATTTTTCATGATTTTGAAAAAGGCAGGTCCAAAGAAATGGACTCCGGCGGAGGCTGCGCTGCAGACTTAAAGAGATACATCCTCCACTCCAACACTTGTCGCGCCTAAGCCACAAGAGAAGTTGTGCTGTATATAGCGGCGACCAATCAAGTGGTTAGTGCTGCGTTAGTGGCGGAGAGGGAGGCGGATGACGAGCCAAAGAACCACGGCAAACACATCCGGCGACAAGCGAGGGGGCTTCACGACAAGCTCTGGTCCCGACAAGGATGAATCCGCGGACGTGTGAACAGATGCGTAAAAGGATGGTGCAGCGCCTATCTACTTTTGTCAGTTCCCTTCTCAGGGGGCTAGGTCAAGGTACTACGGTGTGCGAGAAATTGCTTTTCCGGCCTCCTCATGGCCTCGAGAAAGCTGCGCCATTACTTCCAAGCACATGAGATCACAGATTGTCACCGCTTTCCCGAAGAGGATCTTGCAGAATCCGGAAGCGGCGAGGCAGGATTGTCGAGTGGGCACCGGAGCCGTCAAGCTTTGGTCTTAAGTTTGAAAGCACATCAACTATCCAAAGCAGAGCCTTGGCAGAGTTCATAGCAGAATGGACACCAATGCCGATGAAGAGATTCCGGAGACGAGCATTCCCGTCAAAGAAGCAAGCAAAGAGTGGTCGATGTACTTTGATGGTGCCTTCTACGCTGCAAAGCGCCCGGTCTTGCGTCTGCTTATCGCACCCACCGGAGAGCACCTCAAGTACGTCGTCCAGATGCACTTTCCCAAGGAGCAAGCGACAAACAATACTGCAGAGTATGAAGGTTTGCTTGCCGGTCTCAGGATCGCCGTGAACCTTGGGATCAAGAAGCTTATTGTCAGGAGTGACTCGCAACTCGTCGTCCGCCAAGTCAACAAAGATTACCAGAGTCCGTTGATGGAAGCCTACGTTGATGAAGTGAGGAAGCTAGAAGAGCACTTTGACGGCCGCAAATGGAACATGTTCCAAGAGCTCAGAATGATATTGCCGACGGCTGTCAAAGTGCGGCTGCGCTTAAGTTACACAATGGAACCAGGGATTTTCGTGCTCAAGCCGACTTCGCCAACCGTAACACCATCGACCGGACAGAGCAAGAAGAGGAAGTTGGCTCTGGTGACTACCTTCCGACGAGCTTCCCGAAGCCGTCGTTGCAAAGGTCCCCAAGATCAACACCAGCTTGATCTTTGAGGCGATGCTCCAAGCAGACCCTGTGGTTTGTTTCGTTGAAGAACGCGCTCCCGACAAGTCTTGCTCCGGCAAGCTTGTCGGGAGAACATCTAACTCCGCAGAGCCACGGGCTCTGCCGTAGAAGCTGATGTTCCCTTGAAGCAGATGTGCCTTTAGTCCTTGTTGTCGAGCCACAAGCTCCAACATGGGCGCATCAGATTGTCCATTTCCTTGAGACAGAGAACTTCCGAAGAGCAAGAAGAAGCGGAAAGAGTAGCCCGGCAGCCAAGTATGTACCAGTTTGTCGACAAAGATACTGCATGTAAGAAGACTCAACGGTGTGAAATTGAAGTGTATTGCGGGAAGATGGATGAAGCTGTTGGCAGAGATACATGGAGGCATATGTGGTCACCACATTGGCAAGAAGAGCACTTGCCAAGCAAAGCTTTCCTAAGCAAGGTTTCTTCGGCCGATAGCCCTCCGTGATGCAACCGCACAAGTAACCAAGTGTGAAGCGTGCGGCCCATTCCAAACAGATACACCGACTGCTCAAGCTCTCCAGACGATCCTTTTATCCTGGCCATGTTTGGTCTGGGGGCTCGACATCCTCGGCCCCTTTCCCCGAGCGGTCGGGGGCTTTGAGTACTTGTCCGTTGCAATCGACATGTTCACAAAGTGGCCGGAAGTGGAAGCAGTGAGGAAGGTGACAAAGACAATCGTGATCAAGTTCTTGGTCGATTGTTTGCCGTTTGAATCCCTAACGGGATCATCACCGACAACAAAGACACAATTTACGAGTCACACCTTCATGCAAGACGTCCAAGACCTTGGCGCCAAGGTTCCGCTTCCGTTGCTCACCCGAGAAGCAATGGTCAAGCGAGAGGGCAAATCTTTGAAGTGTCGCGGGCTCAAGACCAGAACTTTCGACAGGCTGCACAAGTGCGGAAGAAACCGGATCGAGGAGCTACCGGTGGTTCTTTGGTCGATCGTAACGACGCCAAATCGAGCCATCGCCGGGCACCCTTTGCTCTAGTCTATGGAGCAGGCAGTTCTCCCCACGGAACTTCGTATACGGATCGCCTCGAGTGCTCGCTTATGATGAGCTTGAGCAAGAGCAGGCTGCGACAAGATGACGCTACCGCTCCTTGAGGAGGATCGTCTTCAAAGCCATTGTCAGGCGAGCTGCTCGCTACCGACAAGCTCTGCGTCGCTACCATGGCCGAGGGTTAATGCCGAAGTCTCGAGGAAGGCGACCTTGTTCTTGGGCGTTCAGTCCCCAAGAATTCAAACAAGTTGATGCCGGCGGGAAGGCCCTTATCGGGTGAAACGAGTCACTAGGCGGCGCCGTCAGCCTTGAGACCGAAGATGGCATTCGGTGAGCAACTCCTGGAACATTGAGCATCTTCGTAAGTTTTACCCATATAGGCGCGGTTGCGGAATCTGCTCGGCAACCACCTTTTGTACAAGTCTTGCCATTTGTTGCATGTAATCCTTCAGACAAAGCCGAGCGCAGACCCGTGCATCGATAAAGCCCATGTGTTGCACACGACTTGTCAAGTTCATGCTTTCATCAATTTATTGCATGCTTTGGCTAACACTTTGTGCAGCAACCACACCCGGTAAGCAGAATCGAGCCGCTAGGCTCCATAACGTTATTTCCTCTTCTTTCTCTTCTCTCAAAGAAAGGAAGGCTCCCTCGCACAAGTTAACCAGGGGGAGGAGGAGATAATACTATGGACCAGCGCCGCCGAGGAAGTTTCACCTCATCGGGAAGCAAGAAATGTAAAAGCTAAGTTGCCAAAGTTTGAGCAATCAATTTTTAAATTTTCGTTATCTTCCTCGAACGATAGTACTTTGTATGGAAAACACATGCGGCAGTGGAACCGAATCGTATTTGGTCGCGCCCTTACTTTGTTTCGAGTCCGCTCAACAACTTAAGTGAGCTGCGGCTAGTCCGCGACAAGGTTGCTTGTCCCAGAAGCGACCCGCCAAAGACTCTTGAAGTTCCGCACTCGGCGCTCGCGGCAAGGGTGCCTGCACCGGCAAGTTTTCCTGAAAGGCGTAGGGCAATAACGTACAAAGGAAGAAATCAAGTAGAGGAAATAACATTGCATCAATCGATTCAGATCAGTAATAAATTTGTAAAGTTATCTTCCTTGAACGACCGCGCTTTGTATGAAAAACCCATGCGCGGAGGAACCAAATCGTGATCGGGCGCGCCTTACTTTGTTTCGAGTCCGCTCAACAACTTAAGTGAGCTGCGGCTAGTCCACGACAAGGTTGCTTTGTCGGTGGCGACCCGCCAAAGAGTTGCTGAAGTTCACTTTCGGCGCTCGCGGCAAGGGTGCCTGCACCGGCAAGTTTCCCTGAAAAGCGTAGGGTGATAACATACAAAGCCAAGGGTCGAGTAAAGGAGGTAACGTAGCAGATGTTGCCCATAATAAAGTTATGCTACGGAATAACTTATCGCGGCGCTGGCTAAATCGTTCTCAGAACTGAAATAACAGCGAAGAGGAGAAGAAGGGCGCGCTGGTACCCAAGCCCCGGCAAGCGGAAGTTCTTGGGGCTGCGGCAAGCCGAGTTGCCGGAGCTGCGGCAAGCCAGAGTTGCCGGGGCTGAGATATCGATAAGCCCTTCGTCCTTTTTCAAGCATCCCTTTTTCATTAAAAACATTCTACTCGGATACAATCCGTGGGGAATGAAAAACATGAAAGAGAGGATTACAAGCTTTAAATGCGGATAAGGCCCAAAGGCTTACAAGTTAAAAGGATAAGATGCCCGTAATCCTTTTCCTGCCCCTCTTTCCAGGAGGTAGGTCAAGGAGGCGGGAAGGGCAAAAGAAACGCCTAGACGAGCTACGGGTGCCAGAAGACACCAAGAGAACATCCCGGGGAGTTCAGGGAGCCGGCGACACGGATGATGGGGTCGCCGGTGACGCACGAAGCGGCGCCCGACAACTAATCGGGCCCGCCAACCTCGTCGTCGCTGTCGCTCCCCTCCTCGTCACTCTCGCCGAGGGGAATCTTATTTGTCGGAAGAGCTGTCCATGCAGCACTTCGCCCGAGTGCCAAGATCCCCGAAGACCTTGACGGAGAGGAGATCACCCTCCATTAACTTAAAATGGAGGGTAAACCCCGCCCTCAGGCTGTGGATGCGGGTGAACGTCTTCCACCCACGATCAAGATACATCACATTAGGGGCTGGGAACACAACACGGACTCGCATGCCGCTGATTCCACGCCCCTCATGTGCAATCTCGGTGTCTCGGCGGATCCGACTCCATCGCGCCAAGAACGGAGCTGGAAGCCGGAGGTGGCGACAGGCGCCCGGCGCAGCTGACGAAGAACTTCGCAGGGTCGTCCCGGTATGGACCGCGCGAGGAGGAACCACCGGCGAAGCGGAGACGGCGCGCCGCCCGTCCACCTCTTCCCGGCGCCTCGACCTCGTCCACGACCTCGCCCCTCCCTCTTCCTCTTGGGGCTGGCTCTGCCGCCCAGGCGTGGGTTGGGAGGAGGCTGCCCATGGCGACCCTCGCCGCCACCGATGAAGAACCAAGGCTCCTTTTCTCCATGGCGAATGAGAGAAAGGGAGCGTAATCGAGGATAGGAGGAGGTGGGAGAGTGCGGCCTTCTGCGCTCCCCTTCCGCTCTTTTTAAGGAAGCAAGGTGGGGGCTCAACCGCCCCGCTCGACAAATCAGGGCATAGGAAGAGCAGGGAATCGGGGCCGACCTGCTGCCTCTGCTCATGACGGCCCAGTTTCCCACTTCCACCGTCAGTGACCCCAAGAGCATGGGAACCACGTGGCGGGGATGCAGAGCAGGGCGACGGGTGGAAGCGACCTCAAGACGCCGCCCACTTCCCCCACGACGCCGCAATCGACGCGTGCTGTTACGGGGGGACGCGACGGATATGGAGTGAGTTTGGTTTGGACCCAGGGCGCGCGTGCCCGTGCCCTGTTTTGGGCACAGCCCAATGGCTTCGGCACCGTGTATGGCCCAGACCGGGGGCTCCTGCCGGTGTACTAAAGTAGGGGTACCTTAGTACCCCAAACTTGTCTGCAGCGATCGCGGCGTCCCGCGGCAAGCCTCGCCAAGGCGTCCACCAAGACCCTCCGCGGCCATTCTGAAGGCAAGACCCCGACAAGAGGAGCTTGTCGGGAAGGCCTCTCTAGGCAGACAAGGCCCCGACAAGAGGAGCTTGTCGGGAAGGCCACTCCAGGCACACAGAAGACAAGGCCCCGGCAAGAGGAGCTTGCCGGGAAGGCTCGGAGCGCGACAAGTCTCCGGGCGCGACAAGGATTCGGCCACGGCAAGGCGCTTGCCGCGACATGCAACTCCTCTCCGTCTCCGCTCCAGCTCACCCAGCGACATGTCGCCATGGGACCGTTCCATGGGCGCGTGTCGAGCAGCTGTGCAGCCAGCGGAGAGCAGCGACAAGCGGCCTGACAGGCTCGCCATCGTGGCGGCGGAGGCGCACTGACGGTCTGTTACACTTTGTTTGGGCGACAACGACAGTGCATTTATTGCTTTTGTCCCTTGCCGTCGAGTTAGGTATTTTTGCACCGCATACACTTTGTTCAAGTAGGTGTACCAACTCCTGTTTTACATTCGTACCCCGCCTATGTTGCCACCTGCCGAGACCCCTTGAGCATATAAAAGGAGGCCCGAGTGCAACGTAGAGGAGGTTCGGTTCGCGTCTTTCGCAAGGTCCAGTTCATTCGACTGGCCATAGACTAGATACACTCACGCTAGGTTTTGTAGCTCGCATTGCTCCCTAGCAAGAACACAATAGATCAAACAAGCAGCAGTAGGAGTTTTATCTCTCGGAGAGCTCGGCCGGGTAAACCGCTCGTGTGCATCGCCTCGATCCGCTCTTCGTGCGACCTCCGCCCCCCTCCGAACCACAAGGGGCCTGCTCCGCCGGCCCCATAGGTGTCCGTGGGTACGATCAGCCCCCCCGACACCATGATAACAGTGATCTCCTATTTTAACTGAAATAACAGACATGCCAACAACAGGTCTATGTTTATCTTTTCTACTAGGTTTAGAAATTCCAGCAGCTTCTTCACAGAAGTAAATAACATGCCCATCCATATCTTCTTCCAAGAGATCTTTAACCATAGCAATGCTAGGTTCTACTTTAATTTGTTCATCGGGTTTAGGTGTTCTAATATAGCTTTTGTTAACCACAGTTTAAACCTTTTTTTGAGAGTACGCCAATGGCGTACCATATTTTTATAGAAGAGAGCAAAATAATTACAAGAATCCGTTGGTCAATGCAAACATCAACCGTCGGGACTCCCATACCATCCATTACACATTGATCAATGTGTCACAAATCTATCTAGTCCTCCTACTCCCACACCCGCTTGCCTCCAATCGAGAATTTCCTCTAAGATCCAGCTAACTAGTTCCCGTGGTCCTTTGCATTGCTCTGGCCGGTTGAACACTCTTGCGTTCCTCTGCTTCCATAGGGACCAAGCCACTCCGATGACAAGAGAATCGAACCCTCTCCTCTCCTTCCCCTGAAATCCTGTTCTTGTAGTGCACCACCAAGCCTCCCAAGTGTCCTGTGCATCCGGTGCATGTCTGTTCAATTGTAGAGTGTCCAAGCAAGTGTGCCACACTTCCCTCGCGTATACGCATTGCACCAAGATGTGCTCTATGTTATCCTCTTCCTGCGATCATAGGAAGCACTCTGATGTCTCATCCTGTAAGCCGTGTTGTGCACGTCTGTCAGAGGTCCACAACCGATGTTGTCCGACCAACCAAGCGAAGATCTTACATTTTAGAGGTGCCCAACTCCTCCAAATCGCCTCAGCCATCGGGGCAGGAATCCCACCTTGGCAAAGTTGCTTATAGGTGGATTTTGTAGTGTATTCTCCTGATTTGTCATGAGGCCAGGTGAACTTGTCATTTGCCAACTTGTCTCCTTGCACCATGGCAATTGCGTGTCTGAGATGCACAGTTTGCAGCAGGGCACCCATGGAGGTTTGCAGTGGCACATCATGAATCCATCTTTCTCCGACCATGGCCTGCTCTACCGTTCTTGTGTTCCTTGTTTTAGTGTCAACAACACTGGCCAGAGTAGGGGCAATGTCTTGTACTGCAAAACCATGGATCCATCATCTCTCCAAATTAGAATCTTGTCCCCCTTGCCTACTTTGATCTTGACCAAGCTGTCGAACACCATCCTTGCATCCTCATACACCAAGAACTAGAGTCCCTGCCACGGTCTCTGATCATCCGTGCGCCTCAACCACTCCCAACGCACCCTCAGGGAGATGGCTTGCATCCCCAAGTTCTTCACTCCAAGCCCGCCAAATGTCAGCGATTTTCATATAGCATTCCAAGCCACAAGACACTGGCCTCCATGAGCTCGATCTTTGCCAGCCCAGAAAAATGCACGCATCCAACTGTCCATATCCTCGAGCACCCATATTCACGGCTTCATCACGAGAAGTTGGTGTACTGGCCTTGCTGCAATGATAGATTTTACCAGGATGAGCCGACCTGGCCGCTGCATGAGTCCTCTCTGCCAGGCTGGAATAAAGTGCCTGACTTGATCAAGAAGAGGTTGCCATTGGGCTTTGGTTAGATTTTTGATAGCTAGCAGGAGCCCGAGGCATCGACAGGGGAACTCGCCTATGGGGCATTGGAGAAGGTTCTGTACTCGGGCTCTATCTTCTGCATCTTCAGTGATTAGTATGGCAGAGGATTTGCTATAATTTACTCTCAGACCGGATGCTTCTCCAAAGATCTCCAAAGCGCTCCTGACAAACTCTAAATCTTGCGCCAATGCTCTCACAAAGAATGCCACATCGTCTGCATAGATTGATAATCTTTGCATGGCCGATATACCAGTGTAGTTGCTTAGAACCCCCACTTGTAGAGCTTTAGTGATGATCGTTGTGAGCGCCTCCACCGCAATGACGAACAACAAGGGTGAAACTTTATCACCCTGTCGTAGCCCTTTGGCGTGCCAAATCCTTCTCCCAGGTGACCCGTTCACCAGTACCATCATGCTCGCGGTCTGCAACAGGGTTGCGATCCAATTCAAACAAGTGCTTCAAAACCCCTTCGCCCTGAGTACTTTAAACAAGAACGGCCATGAGAGCGAGTCAAAAGCACGTGTGATGTCGAGCTTCAGGAACACACCCGGATTCTTTCTTGCGTGGATTTTCATTGCCACTTGCCTCACAAGCAAATAGTTATCGTGTAGATTCCTCCATTTGATGAATGTCGATTGGTTGGCTCTAACCAAATCGGGCATGTGCCCTCGCACTCTGTTAGCTAACAGCTTCGCAAACAACTTGGAGAAGCTATGTGGCAAGCTTATCGGCCTATAATCTCCCACTTCGATGGCGTCTGGCTTCTTAGGAATTAGCACGATGAGCGCTCTATTAAGCTTGGCGAATCCACGATGATCACCCACAACGAGCTTCGAAAGTGCGGCCATGATGTCGTATTTGATGATCTGCCAGGAGTGCTGATAGAATGCCGTCATGAATCCGTCCGGGCCAGGTGCACGATCCGGGTGCATCTCCATGATAACTTGCCACACTTCCTCTTCTGTGAATGGTACGTCCAGGTCCGCCGGGTCAAGTTCCTCCATGCCCAAATAGCCTAGATCAAGTGTGAGGTGTCTTGCCTGCGCAGTACCTAGCAGATTCTGAAAGGCCTCCGAGAAGATTTGTTCTTTTCGTTCTTGCTCGGTCGCAATCTCGCTTCCCAATTTGACTTTTGGGATGAATTTTTTAGCTCTTCTTCCATTCGCAATTGCTTGGAAAAATTTTGTGTTAGCGTTGCCCTCACGCAACCACCTGTATCTGGACCTCTGAGGCTCGATTGTCTGCTCCAAGGAAGCTAACCCCAACAGCGCATGCTTTAGGGTCCTTCTCAGCCAGCTTTCCAACTCTGTGAGATATCTTCTATCCATGGCTTGATCTAGTCGATAGATGACCAGAGTTTCGACCGCCATTTGAAGCTTAATGTTACCCACTTTCCTCTGCCCCCAAGCTTGCAGCGCTGCACTTGTGTTCCTCAGTAAGGTGTCCAACCTCTTGAAAGGATCCACGATTGTAGGATCACACACCCACGCCTCCCTCACCATTTGCTCAAAACCTTCAAGTTTTATCCAAATGGACTCAAATCGAGATCTTTTCTTGGGCCAGAACGCAACTCTAGTAGTAAGATGCAACAGAGCATGATCAGACATGCCCGTGGATAGCGCCTGTAGGAGACAATCAGGACGATCCAACTCCCAATCCACCGAGACCAAGACTTAATCGATCTTCATGAGCGTTGGTTGTTCTCTCTCGCTCGACCAAGTAAATCTACGCCCATGCATGTATAGGTCCTTCAACTCATTGTTGTCACTGAAACTCCTGAATTTGTTCATCATGTTGCGATTGATGTTAGTATTGCTCTTTTCAAGCCCAAGAATCATGTTAAAGTCGCCAAGGGCCATCCATGGCCCTTGGAAAATTGCGCGCCTCGCCGCTAGATCCTCAAGAAATAGCGTATTTGCCTCATCTCCTTGGGGTCCGTATACCACTGATATCCACCACTCTTCCCCGGACTTGGGGATCACTCTTCCCGTGAGAAAATTTGTGTCACGTTGAATGCTCTCAACCTTCAGCATCGAGGTGTCCCAAGCTACGATCATTCCTCCTCTCGTTTCAACAGCTGGGAGATAATCAAAGCCGTCAAAGGACGGACCACAACATTGCATTATAGTAAAGTCGTCTACAACATCCAATTTTGTTTCTTGCAGACACACAAGGCTAGGTTTGATCGAGTCCAGAAACTCCTTCACCGCTTTCCGCTTCACCGGATTGTTCAGACCATTAACGTTCCAGCATGTCACCGATGGGCTTAGATCCATAAGGAAGGCTAAGTTCCACACATCGTCGTAGCACACACTAGTGCGCCCCAATCTCCGCTGTAGCTCCACATCCATGCTCAGGGACAAGCAGCTTCTTGCCAAATAAAGCAGCAATCACACGGACATCCTGCTCACGGAGAGGAGAATCAAAGAGGTTCCTGAGCTCTTGCACCGCTACGTCCTCCACCTGAAGATCTTCCGGAACAAGCCCCAATGTGCGTAACAGCATGTTTTCTGCTGGGGTGGCTCTCGCCGCGCTCTGTGAGGTGGCCCGTTTTGCTGCTCGGGTAGTGCGCTTGGGGGTGAAGGGCTCAGCTTCGGGGCGCAACATAGACGCATGTACCTCCTTAAGGAGTTGTGGGGCCAGCTTCTTCACGATCAAGGAACAAAACGTCTTCAATTTAGCATAAGCCACGGCTTCCTGCTGCGTCATGCCAGTAGCAGCCTGCATGGAGCTTCGCCGTGCATGCAGTGCTAGGTCAGTACACGGAGTGCCACCACCCCTCTCATTTTGCATGACCAACTCCACCCCCACGTCCATGCATGTCTCCGATGCATGGTTTCCATCAACGTGGGACCTCTCCACCGCTCTGTCCAGTCCATCCAATGCCTCGGGCTGGCCCACCACTAATTCATTGAGGGCCATTACAGACTTGCTAGCCACCAACTGCACGGCCCCGTTCATCGTGGGGGCCCCCGTCCTGTCTCCCTTGTAGTTCTTGTCCTCAGCATTGGCGCCCGGCTCCGGGATTGATGTTGTCCCCACCGCCACCGAATCTTCCTCTGGCCTCGCCACTATCGCACTATCCAATTGCTCCCCTTTGCATATGTGTTTCCGGCTCGCACGATGGATCCACCATGGGAGTCGCATCCACCAACCGCCTTTCGACGGTGGCGGTTCCTCATTCGGGTGGGTCTCCTCTGCAAGCCTGTCTCCACCAGGCCCTCCACCTTGCCGGATGGGCACGGAGATTGGGGAGCCTCGACGTTACCAACTCTCCCGCGACACGGTTTGAATTTTGCTCCATCTACGCTCTTGCTGGCTCTGCGCTCGCTGCGCCGTCAGACGGTCAAAGGCTAAGGTTCTGAATGTTAGCCTGTCGCGGATAGGCTGCGAGACCCCACCAGCAGTCAATACTCTCTTTTGACTCATCGGCGGAAGACGCCAATCGGCTCCCTCGTTGGCACTTGCCAGCGGTGGCGCCACCGTCTCCGCCGTGACTCCACCGAAGAGACCGTCGATCGCGCTGATCGCGCACACCAAAACGCCAATGGGGGCGTTCTACCTCTTGAGCACTGCGTTGGTTTTACCTTGAAGAGGAAAGGGTGATGCAGCAAAGTAGCATAAGTATTTCCCTTAGTTTTTGAGAACCAAGGTATCAATCCAGTAGGAGGCCACGCACGAGTCCCTCGCACCTACACAAACAAATAAATCCTCACAACCAATGCGATAAGGGGTTGTCAATCCCTTCACGGTCACTTATGAGAGTGAGATCTGATAGATATGATAAGATAATATTTTTGGTATTTTTATGATAAAGATGCAAAGTAAAATAGAAGAAAAATAAAAGGCAACGGAAATAGCTTGTTGATGGGAGATTAATATGATGGAAAATAGACCCGGGGGCCATAGGTTTCACTAGTGGCTTCTGTCAAGAGCATAAGTATTTACGGTAGGTGAACAAATTATTGTTAAGCAATTGACAGAATTGAGCATAGTTATGAGAATATCTAGGTATGATCATGTATATAGGCATAACGTCCGAGACAAGTAGACCGACTCCTGCCTGCATCTACTACTATTACTCCACACGTCGACCACTATCCAGCATGCATCTAGAGTATTAAGTTCATAAGAACAAAGTAATGCTTTAAGCAAGATGACATGATGTAGAGGGATAAATTCATGCAATATGATATAAACCCCATCTTGTTATCCTCGATGGCAACAATACAATACATGCCTTGCTGCCCCTACTGTGATTGGGAAAGGACACCACAAGATTGAACCCAAAGCTAAGCACTTCTCCCATTGCAAGAAAGATCAATCTAGTAGGCCAAACCAAACTGATAATTCGAAGAGACTTGCAAAGATAAACAATCATACGTAAAAGAATTCAGAGAAGATTCAAATACTGTTCATAGATAAACTTGATCATAAACCCACAATTCATCGGTCTCAACAAACACACTGGAAAAAAAGATTACATCGAATAGATCTCCATGAGAGAGGGGGAGAACATTGTATTGAGATCCAAAAAGAGAGAAGAAGCCATCTAGCTAATAACTATGGGCCCAAAGGTCGGAGGTAAACTACTCACACATCATCGGAGAGGCTATGGTGTTGATGTAGAAGCCCTACGTGATCGATGCCCCTCCGGCGGAGCTCCGGAACAGGCCCCAAGATGGTATCTCACGGGTATAGAAGGTTGCGGCGGTGGAATTAGGTTTTTCGCTCCGTATCTGGTAGTTTGGGGGTACGTAGGTATATATAGGAGGAAGGAGTACGTCGGTGGAGCAACAGCGGGCCCACGAGGGTGGAGGGCGTGCCTGGGGGGGTAGGCGCGCCCCCCTACCTCGTGGCCTCCTGGTTGATGTATTGACGTTGGGTCCAAGTCCTTTGGGTCACGTTTGTTCCGAAAATCACGTTCCCGAAGGTTTCATTCTGTTTGGACTCCGTTTGATATTCTTTTTCTGTGAAACTCTGAAATAGGCAAAAAACAGCAATTCTGGGCTGGGCCTCCGGTTAATAGGTTAGTCCCAAAAATAATATAAAGTGTATAATAAAGCCCAATAATGTCCAAAATAGAATATAATATAGCATGGAACAAAAAAAATTATAGATACGTTGGAGACGTATCAAGCATCCCCAAGCTTAATTCCTGCTCGTCCTCGAGTAGGTAAATGATAAAAACAAAATTTTTGATGTGGAATGCTACTTGGCATAATTTCAATATAATTCTTCTTATTGTGGCATGAATGTTCAGATTTGATATGATTCAAGATAAAAGTTTAATGTTGACATAAAAACAATAATACTTCAAGCATACTAACTAAGCAATTATGTCTTATCAAAATAACATAGCCAAAGCAAGTTATCCCTACAAAATCATATAGTCTGGCTATGCTCCATCTTCCCCACACAAAATATTCATATCATGTACGACCCCAGTTTTGGCCAAGCATTTGATTCATACTTTTAACGCGCTTCAGCCTTTTCAACACTTACACAATACATGAGCGCAAGCCATGGATATAGCACTATGGTGGAATAAGGTATAATGGTAGGGGTTATGTGGGAAGACAAAAAAGGATAAAGTCTCACATCAACGAGGCTAATCAACGGGCTATGGAGATGCCCATCAATTGATGTTAATGCGAGGAGTAGGGATTGCCATGCAACGGATGCACTAAAGCTATAAGTGTATGAAAGTTCAAAAAGAAAATAAGTGGGTGAGCATCCAACTTGCTTGCTCACGAAGACCTCGGGCATTTGAGGAAGCCCATCATTGGAATATAAAAGCCAAGTTCTATAATGAAATTTCCCACTAGTATATGAAAGTGACAAAATGAGAGACTCTCTATTATGAAGATCACGGTGCTACTTTGAAGCACAAGTGTGGTAAAAGGATAGTAACATTGTCCCTTCTCTCTTTTTCTCTCATCATTTTTTTAATTGGGCCTTTTCTCTTTTTTTATGGCCTCTTTTCTTTTTCATTTAGTCCGGAGTCTCATCCCGACTTGTGGGGGAATCATAGTCTCCATTATCCTTTCCTCACTTGGTACAATGCTCTAATAATGATGATCATCACACTTTTATTTACTTACAACTCATGAATTACAACTCAATACTTAGAACAAAATATGACTCTATATGAATGCCTCCGGCGGTGTACCGGGATATGCAATGAATCAAGAGCGACATGTATGAAAGAATTATGAATGGTGGCTTTGCCACAAATACAATGTCAACTACATGATCATGCAAAGCAATATGACAATAATGGAGCGTGTCATGATAAATGAAACGGTGGAAAGTTGCATGGAAATATATCTCGAAATGGCTATGGAAATGCCATGATAGGTAGGTATGGTGGCTGTTTTGAGGAAGATATAAGGAGGTTTATGTGTGATAGAGCATATCATATCACGGGGTTTGGATGCACCAGCGAAGTTTGCACCAACTCTCAAGGTGAGAAAGGGCAGTGTGCGGTACTGAAGAGGCTAGAAAAATTGCGGAAAGGTAAGTGTGCGTATAATCCATGGACTCACATTAGTCATAAAGAACTCATATACTTATTGCAAAAATTTATTAGCCCTCGAAGCAAAGTACTACTACGCATGCTTCTAGGGGAAGGGTTGGTAGGAGTTAACCATCGCGCCATCTCGACCGCCACACAAAGGAAGACAATCAACAGATACTTCATGCTCAGACATCATTACATAACAGTTCACCGTACGTGCATGCTACGGTAATCACAAACTTCAACACATGTATTTTTCAATTCCACAATTACTCAACTAGCACAACTATGATATTACTACCTTTATATCTCAAAACAATTATCAAGCATCAACTCATGATATTAATTAAAGCAAATTGCCATGCTATTTTAAGACTCTCAAAATAATATAAGTGAAGCATGAGGGATCTATAGTTTCTATAAAACAAATCCACCACCGTGCTCTAAAAGATATAAGTGAAGCACTAGAGCAAAACTATATAGCTCAAAAAATATAAGTGAAGCACATAGAGTATTCTAATAAATTCCGAATCAAAGTGTGACTCTCTCAAAAGGTGTGTACAGCAAGGATGATTGTGGTAAACTAACAAATAAAGACTCAAATAATACAAGACGCTCCAAGCAAAACACATATCATGTGGTGAATAAAAATATAGCTCCAAGTAAAGTTACCGATGGAAGTAGACGAAAGAGGGGATGCCTTCCGGGGCATCCCCAAGATTTGGCTTTTAGGTGTCCTTATATTATCTTGGGGTGCCTTGGGAATCCCCAAGATTAGGCTCTTGCCACTCCTTGTTCCATAATCCATCAAATCTTTCACCCAAAACTTGAAAACTTCACAACACAAAACTCAGCAGAATATCTCGTAAGCTCCGTTAGCGAAAGAAAACAAAAGACCACTTCAAGGTACTGTAATGAACTCATTATTTATTTATATTTGTGTTACACCTACTGTATTCCAACTTATCTATGGTTTATAAACTATTTTACCAGCCATAGATTCATCAAAATAAGCAAACAACACACGAAAAACAGAATCTGTCAAAAGCAGCCTCAGTAGTAATCTGTAACTAACTCAAACTTCTTGAACTCCAAAAATTCAGCAAAAATAGGACGACCTAGACAATTTGTTTATTGATCAGAAGCAATTGGGATCAATATTTTATTACGTTCTTGTGATTTTTAACAATTATTTTCATGAACAGACAGTTTTTGGAATTTACAGCAAGATCAAATAACTATCATCCAAGAAGATCCTATAGGTTAAACTTGGCACAAACACTAATTAAAACATAAAAACACATCTAACCAGAGGCTATATCAAATATTTATTCCTAAACATAAGCAAAAAGCAAAAAACTAAAAATAAAATTGGGTTGCCTCCTAACAAGCGCTATCGTTTAACGCCCCTAGCTAGGCATAAAAGCAAGGATAGATCTAGGTATTGCCATCTTTGGTAGGCAATCCATAAGTGGATCTCATGATAGATTCATATGGTAATTTTATTTTATTTCTAGGAAAATGTTCCATGCCTTTCCTTAAAGGAAATTGGAATCTAATATTCCTTTCCTTCATATCAATAATTGCACCAATCGTTCTAAGGAAAAGTCTACCAAGAATAATAGGACATGAAGGATTGCAATCTATGTCAAGAACAATAAAGTCTACGGGCACATAGTTCCTATTTGCAACAATAAGAACATCATTAATTCTTCCCATAGGTTTCCTAATAGTGGAATCCGCAAGGTGCAAGTTTAAAGAGCAATCAGCAAAATCACGGAAACCTAGCAAATTGCACAAAGTCTTTGGAATCGTGGAAACACTAGCGCCCAAATCACACAAAGCATAGCATTGATGATCTTTAATTTTAATTTTAATAGTAGTTTCCCACTCATCATAAAGCCTTCTAGGGATAGAAACTTCCAACTCAAGTTTTTCTTCATAAGATTGCATCAAAGCATCAACGATATGTTTAGTAAAAGCTTTATTTTGACTATAAGCATGAGGAGAATTTAGCACGGATTGCAACAAGGAAATACAATCTATCAAAGAGCAATTATCATAATTAAATTCCTTGAAATCCAAAATAGTGGGTTCATTAATATCTAGAGTTTTGACCTCTTCAATCCCACTTTTACCAGTTTTTGCATTAAGATCTAAAAACTCCGAATTTTTGGAATGCCTTGTAGGTAAAGGTGGATCATATTCAGTACCATCATTATCAAGATTTATATTGCAAAACAAATATTTAATAGGGGACAGATCAATAACTTTTAGATCTTCATCTTTATTTTCATAGAAATTAGACGAACACGCTTTCATAAAGCAATCTTTCTTAGCACGCATCCTAGCGGTTCTTTCTTTGCATTCATCAATGGAAATTCTCATGGCTTTGAGAGAGTCATTGATATCATGCTTAGGAGGAATAGATCTAAGTTTTAAAGAATCAACATCAAGAGAAATTCTATCAACGTTCCTAGCCAATTCATCAACTTTAAGCAATTTTTCTTCAAGCAAAGCATTGAAATTCTTTTGCGAATTCATAAATTCCTTAACACTAGTCTCAAATTCAGAAGGCATCTTATTAAAATTTCCACAAGAATTGTTGTAGGAATTACCATAATTATTAAAGGAATTACTAGGATAAGGACTAGGATTAAAGTTTCCTCTATACGCGTTGTTACCAAAATTATTCCTACGGACAAAATTCACATCCATAGATTCATTATTATTCTCAATCAAAGTAGATAAAGGCATATCATTAGGATCAGAAGAAACACTTTTATTAGCAAATAATTTCATAAGTTCATCCATCTTCCCACTCAAAACATTAATTTCTTCTATCGCATGCACTTTTTTACCAGTAGATCTTTCAGTGTGCCATTGAGAATAATTAACCATAATATTATCTAGGAGTTTAGTAGCTTCTCCTAAAGTGATTTCCATAAAAGTTCCTCCCGCGGCCGAATCTAAAAGATTTATAGAAGCAAAATTCAAACCGGCATAATTTTTTTGTATAATCATCCACATATTCAACCCATGCGTAGGGCAATTACGTATCATTAATTTCGTCCTCTCCCAAGCTTGTGCAACATGTTCATGATCAAGTTGCTTAAAATTCATAATATCGTTTCTAAGAGAGATGATCTTAGCGGGGGGGAAATACTTAGAGATAAAAGCATCTTTGCACTTATTCCAAGAATCAATACTATTTTTAGGGAAAGATGAAAACCAAGCTTTAGCACGATCTCTAAGCGAAAAAGGAAATAGCTTCAATTTAACAATATCATTGTCCACATCTTTCTTCTTTTGCACATCACACAATTCAACGAAGCTATTTAGATGGGTAGCGACATCTTCACTAGGAAGGCCGGTGAATTGATCTTTCAAGACAAGATTCAACAAAGCAGTATTGATTTCGCAAGATTCAGTAACGATAAGAGGAGCAATCGGAGTGCTAAGGAAATCATTGTTGTTGGTATTGGTGAAGTCACACAATTTAGTATTATCTTGAGCCATCGTGACAAGCAAGCAATCCAACACATGAGCAAACGAAAAGCAAGCGAACAAAAGGCGAACGAAAAAGAGAGGGCGAATAAAACGGCAAGGGTGAAGTGGGGGAGAGGAAAACGAGAGGCAAATGGCAAATAATGTAATGCGGGAGATAACGGTTTGTGATGGGTACTTGGTATGTTGACTTTTGCGTAGACTCCCGGCAACTGCGCCAAAAATGGCTAGTTGTTGGGAGTCCAAATCTTGACTTGACTTTGCGTAAGCCTCCACGGCAACGGTGCCAGAAATCCTTCTTGCTACCTCTTGAGCACTGCGTTGGTTTTCCCTTGAAGAGGAAAGGGTGATGCAGCAAAGTAGCGTAAGTATTTCCCTCAGTTTTGAGAACCAAGGTAACAATGAGGGAGGCCACGCACTGAGTCCCTCGCACCTACACAAACAAATAAATCCTCGCAACCAACGCGATAAGGGGTTGTCAATCCCTTCACGGTCACTTACGAGAGTGAGATCTGATAGATATGATAAGATAATATTTTTGGTACTTTATGATAAAGATGCAAAGTAAAATAGAAGCAAAATAAAAGGCAACGGAAATAGCTTGTTGATGAGAGATTAATATGATGGAAAATAGACCCCGGGGCCATAGGTTTCACTAGTGGCTTCTCTCAAGAGCATAAGTATTTACGGTGGGTGAACAAATTACTGTTGAGCAATTGACAGAATTGAGCATAGTTATGAGAATATCTAGGTATGATCATGTATATAGGCATCACGTCCGAGACAAGTAGACCGACTCCTGGCTGCATCTACTACTATTACTCCACACATCGACCGCTATCCAGCATGCATCTAGAGTATTAAGTTCATAAGAACAGAGTAACGCTTTAAGCAAGATGACATGATGTAGAGGGATAAATTCATGCAATATGATATAAACCCCATCTTGTTATCCTCGATGGCAACAATACAATACGTGCCTTGCTGCCCCTCATCACTTTGGGAAAGGACACCGCAAGATTGAACCCAAAGCAAAGCACTTCTCCCATTGCAAGAAAGATCAATCTAGTAGGCCAAACCAAACTGATAATTCGAAGAGACTTGCAAAGATAACCATCGGTCTCAACAAACACACCGCAAAAGAAGATTACATCAAATAGATCTCCACGAGAGAGGGGGAGAACATTGTATTGAGATCCAAAAAGAGAGAAGAAGCCATCTAGCTAATAACTATGGACCCGAAGGTCCGAGGTAAACTACTCACACATCATCGGAGAGGCTATGGTGTTGATGTAGAAGCCCTCCGTGATCGATGCCCCCTCCGGCGGAGCTCCGGAACAAGGCCCGGTGGAATTAGGTTTTTGGCTCTGTATCTTGTAGTTTGGGGGTACGTAGGTATATATAGGAGGAAGGAGTACGTCGGTGGAGCAACAGGGGGCCCACGATGGTGGAGGGCTGGCCTGGGGTGGTAGGCGCGCCCCCCTACCTCGTGGCCTCCTGGTTGATGTCTTGACATAGGGTCCAAGTCCTCATGATCACGTTCGTTCCGAAAATCACGTTCTCAAAGGTTTTATTCCGTTTGGACTCCGTTTGATATTCTTTTTCTGCGAAACTCTGAAATAGGCAAAAAACAGCAGTGCAATTTGGGCCTTCGGTTAATAGGTTAGTCCCAAAAATAATATAAAAGTGTATCATAAAGCCCAATAATGTCCAAAACAGAATATAATATAGCATGGAACAATAAAAAATTATAGATACGTTGGAGACGTATCAGGGTGCGTTGTGTGACTCCTTGCTCCATCACCACGGGCTCCCAGGGAATCACTACCGGCATCCGGAATGCCGCTCTGCCCGCTACTCGACGATGCCCTGAGAAACCACGGCTCATCCACCCTGTCGAACTCCGTCACCTCATCAACATGAATGAGCACTTCGTATTGGAGTAGCTCCAGATCAGCCAGAGGCACGACTAGCTCTGGCTCCGGCACGACAAACCACCGCAGGGACGGAATGCACTCCGGGTTTGACGTCCAAGCAGAGAGCTTGAATGCCGAGAGGTCCCGCCGCGCACTCGTCTCCGGCGCCACCATATCCACCAGACACGCTGAACCGAGCACATATTCCACCATATCCACCAGACACGCTGAACCGAGCACATATTCCGCAGGGACGGAATGCACTCCGGGTTTGACGTCCAAGCAGAGAGCTTGAATGCCGAGAGGTCCCACCGCGCACTCGTCTCCGGCGCCACCATATCCACCAGACACGCTGAACCGAGCACATATTCCGCCACCTCCCTCTCCCAAACATGCGGCGGAATTCCCTCTAGCACCAGCGAGACCTTGAACCTCATCACCGAATGCACCGCCCGCGCCTGGTGGTTCCATTGCCTAAAGAACAAGCGCACACCTTTGTGGTCGATTGAAGGCCTCGCGCCAACGCTGTTGCGGCGCTCCTGCTGCGTGAACACTACCAAGAAATCCTCCGGCCTGTACTTGTGCACCGAGAACCACTCTGGCGAGATGCCAACAACAGCACCCAACGCTTCCACAACAAACTCCGGCGAGACACGCCTGGCTCTGCCCACGTAGGCCACCATCGCGAACTGAAGCCGCCGCTCCAGGTCCTCCACCCCGCGCGTGCGGCGAACCACATAGAGCTCGGACGGGAGAAGCTCTTCATGCTGTGCCGACTGGCTGGGCCATACCACGCTCGCACCCACCCGCTCCCGAGCCGCCGGTGGAGGTGGTGGCGCCTGCGAAAGCCCCACGCCAGAGCCAGCGCGACCAGAGTGCGCCGCTGCGCCACGTCTCGCTACCTTGGCCAGCGCCTCCCTCCATGACTCATTCTCGGGAGGCAATTTGCCGAGGCTTCTTGTAGTCCCAGTTCATGGACAGGCAGCCCGCAACAAAGACAGACAACCTTGTTCATGCAGTCAGCCTTGCGGTGACCCTCCTCGAAGCACTTGAAGCAGAGCCCATCCATCTCAGGGGAGACCTCCCGACACTGCTGCTGCGTGACTGTCAAATCTGGGGCCTTCCCCCTTGATTCATGTCGGAGCCGCCAGAGCTCTTTCTTGGACGGCCGTGGCTGAACCCAGTTGGCCACGACCGGCACAGCTAGGGCCGGCCTTAAGTCCACCGCCAGCTCAAGGCCCGCTGACTCCTCTGACCCCTCCGAGAGGCCGAGACCCGAGATGATGGGGCACTCCCCGCTCGACCTGCAGGAGGAGTTCACCGACCTGGGGCTTGATGCCATGGCTGGTAGAGCACGCGAGGGGAAGATGAGCAAGCGCCGAGGTCGCCGAGAGGGAGACGGGTGGCCGCCGGGGTCCTGAACGATCGGTGGCGGGGGGGAGGGGGACGCCGGCACCAGAGGGGCGCACGGTGGAGAGGACAAGCACGGCTCGATCGCTCATGGGTGTTCCTGGGTCTGTATAGTTGAAACTTTAGCGTGCTCCTTTATCCTAACAGGAAAAGGTGGTTTCTCTATATAAGCAGAAGGAACAACTGAATCAACATTATAAAGTATAGTTTCTTCTTTAACTGGTACTGGTTTTTTAGTTTCTTCTTTAATAGGTGGGTGATATTTAAACCACTTCTCCTTAGGGAGTTCAACATGAGTAGCAAATGATTCACAGAAGGAAGCTACTATCTCAGAGTCAAGTCCATATTTAGTGCTAAACTTTTGAAAAGCATCGGTATCCATAAAAGTTTAACACAATCATACTTAAGTTTAATACCAGACTCTTTACCTTCATTGAATTCCCAATCTTCAGAGTTGCGTTTAATTCTTTCCAAAAGATCCCACCAGAATTCAATAGTCTTCTTCATAAAAGAACCAACACAAGAAGTATCAAGCATGGTTTGATCATTACGAGAAAGCCGAGCATAAAAATTCTATATATAATTCCGATCATGACGAATTAGATGCATAGGATAAAATTTCTGGCGGAACTCCAATTTCAAACGATTCCAATTCCATGATCCAATATCATCGCATAGCCTATACCATGCCAATGATTTTCCTTTAAAGATAAAGGGAAAACCTTTTTCATCACTTGATCGCTGGGTAAACCTGCAAGCTTAAACAATCCACAAATTTGTTCCACATATATCAAGTGCATATCAGGATGTTCTGTTCCATCTCCTGCATAAGGATTAGCTAGTAGTTGTTCTATCATACCCGAAGGAATTTCATATTCAATATTTTCAGTAGGTGCAGTAGGTTTAGGAGTAGCTAATTGTGGTTCCGGACGAGATGAAGATACTCCGAACAAACCCCTCAAAGGATTGTTTTCCATAGTAACAAGTGACAATAGATTTCAGCACACTATATAAATGTTTCTTTACCAAATTCCACTTACCAAATTCCACTTACCAAAGGCGCTTCACTCCCCGGCAACGGTGCCAGAAAATAGCCTTGATGACCCACAAGTATAGAGGATCAATTGTAGCTCTTTTCGATAAGTAAGATTGTCGAACCCAATGAGGAGCAGAAGGAAATGACAAGTAGTTTTTAGTAAGGTAATGTCTGCAAGTGCTGAAATTGTAAGTAGCGAGTAGTTTGATAGCAAGATAATTTGTAACGAGCAAGTAACGATAATAGTAACAAGTATGCAGCAAGGTAGCCCAATCCTTTTGAGGCAAAGGACAGGCCAAAACGGTCTCTTATAATAAGCAAAGTGTTCTTGAGGGTACACGTGAATTTCATCTAGTCACTTTCATCATGTTGGTTTGATTTGTGTTCGCTACTTTGATAATTTGATATGTGGGTGGACCGGTGCTTAGGTGCTGTTCTTACTTGAACAAACCTCCTACTTATGATTAACCCTCCCGCAAGCATCCGCAACTCTGAGAAAAGTATTAAGAATAAATTCTAACCATATCATTAAACTTTTGGATCCAATCGGTCCCTTACGAAATAAGCGCATAAACCGGGGTTTAAGCTTACATCACTCATAACCACCATCTAATTGCTACTCCATAATGAATTCCCTTAGGCCCAAATATGGTGAAGTGTCATGTAGTCGATGTTCACATGACACCACTAAGGGAATCACAACATACATACTATCAAAATATCAAACACACATCAAGTTCACATGATTACTTGCAACATGATTTCTCCCGTGACCTCAAGAATGAAAGTAACTACTCATAAATGATAAACATGTTCATGATTAGAGGAGTATTAAATAGCATAATGGATCTGAAAATATAATCTTCCACCAAATAAACCATATAGTAATCAACTACAAGATGTAATCAACACTACTAGTCACCCACAAGCACCAATCTATAGTTAGTAACAAGATTGAATACAAGAGATGAACTAGGGTTTGAGATGAGATGGTGCTGTTGAAGATGTTGATGGAGATTGCCCTCCCCAAGATGGGAGAGTTTTGGTGATGTTGATGACGATGATTTCCCCCTCCGCGAGGGAAGTTCCCCGGGCGGAATCGCTTCGCCGGAGGGCAAAAGTGCTCCTGTCCAAGTTCCGCCTCGAGATGGCGGCGCTCTGTCCCAAAAGTCTCCTATTTATTTTTTATAGGTAAAAATGACCTATATACCAGAAGATGGGCACCAGAGGTGGGCTGAGGAGGCCACAACCCACCGAGGCGCGCACAGGGGGCTGGCGCGCCTGTGTGGGTTGTGCCCACATGGTGGCCCCCTCCGGTGGTTATTGGCTCGATGTTCTTAAATAATCCATAAAAAATCTCCGTGAAGTTTCAGCTTATTTGGAGTTGTGCAGAATAGGTGGCCTGACGTAGCTTTTCCAGGTCCAGATTTCCAGCTGCCGGAATTCTCCCTCTTGGTGTGTTCCTTGCAAATTATGAGAGAAAAGGCATTAGAATTACTCCAAAAAGCATTACTGTGGATAGAAACATTATGAATAACAGTAAAAACATGATGCAAAATGGACGTATCGCAGGAGCAGTTTCCCCCATTCGAGGATGTGTCCCCCCCTTCCCCCCGCTGAACTGCCCAAGGTGATTTTCTTCTTTGCCGATCTCGATTGTGGTTTTTCATCTAAGTATGTGGTGATGAATAATGTAAAATTTTATTAGCTTTGATGCCATGCTATACATAGTGGTTTAAATATCTTGTGTTTCTTATACTAGAAAGTAATTCAGAATTTGCTTCTGTTTCAATTAGAGCCCCGATGCAGACAAGGATTGTGTGGTTGTACATGCCACTCGCTATGAGAGGCGGATGACCTGAATATACGCACTGGGAAAACATAGTTCTTAGGTTGTTGGATCCTGGAAGTCATTTGCGCTTGTACCGATGTCGAGTTGTATTCCAGCCTCCTTTGTTGTCGAGCGTGTTGTCGAGTGTCTTTGAAGCACAAGAAGTTCAAAGCTACTCCTTCGTTTGTGAGGCATACTGTTCTTGTCAAGATTACACAGGAAGATGACGTGGCATGCCTCCACAAACAAGTTTATGAGTGGCAAGGCCACAAGGTTATCTTTAGGAAGGTTCACATGATTGAGTTGTTGCCGGACGTCCTCGATGATGTTCATGGCAAGGTCCGTCTTGTGTCCAACGAAAATTATATCAAGGCATGAAATAGTTGTCCCAGCTAGTGTTTAATAATAGTTTGGATTGTGTCTAATTATCCGAACCTTGCCTATTATCGAGCCCTCTGGGGCTAGTACTCTGTTTGAATCCGTCTATGGGAACTGCTGCTACTTTTGTGTGCCCGTGAATCATGTGAGAACCATCATAATTGTTGCCGAAACAGATGCGTCCTCACTAGTTTTTTCATGAATATGGCATGGTAAGACATAAGTTGTCACGGTTTATCATACGAGCAGTCTGTGTTTGATGAATACAGTACTCGTTTGAGAACTGTGCGCCGACGTATACATAAGTACTTGTAAACACTATTGGTGCTACCCCACTTGTAAGCAATTGTGCAAAACACGACACATTGGCTCAGCTCGCTTCAACACTAGGCTATCGACCAGCTAACAATCAATAATCTGCTATCCGACATATAAGCAACTATGTATCTTGTTATAGTGGTTCATGCAGTTAACTGAGGACACAATTTAAGTTCCAAACGTTCACACGCTAGTCCAGCGTTCATGTGGAACACTCACATTAAACTCGGCTTCATAAAAAACTTGAAAAGCATAAGTTAAGCAATTTTATACATCTCAATGATTCATAAAACATAACAAACATATACTAGTTCACAACAAAAGACAAAGTTGTGAGAAGGATTACAAATCAGGAAAAATCAAGCAAGGCTTCTCTGAGCAACGGGCCTCCCGTGACTTTAATTTCCTGGAGTTCACTCTGGTTTTCTTGTTGCCATCATCCAGGGTTAGGTTCTCTCATTTCAGAATAACCAATTATAATTGTGTTCCCAGCTGGAATGCTGAACTGAACCATGTAGTGTACTGACCATCTGAAATTCTTGTGCATTCCACTAAATTTAAGCACCGCTATTTGCATAAATAAGCAGACCAAAATGCCTCTTGTCCACACCTGTCCCAAAAACCTCCGTGCAGCCGTGCCAGCTAGTCCGCGGTCCATGGATGAACTGGTACAAAGTGCATTCCAGACAAGGATGCAGTTGTTTTCGCTCATCCCTGCACTGCAATCAAGAAGTAAAACGTACGAATCAACTTATTTTAGATTGCGTTGGTTATTCTACCTAGTTACTACCAATGTAGGAATACCTGGAAGACCGGTGGTTAGAGGACGACAGCTAGGAATAGCCATCTCATTTTGTGTAGTTGTACTAAAACTGAGGTGTGTACTTTTGATTGCGCAGATAGAAATGATATGGAGACAGACATCCCTGTTTGCGCAAATATGAAATACGGTTATTTAAACAGTGACAATTATTTGAAGTGGCATATGATTAACAACAGCATCTATTGTGTTATAGTTGGCACTACATTGACAGTATGAAACTGCCCTTAAGTAAGTAGCATCACATCACATCAACACTGCCACTAGATTAACATGCAGAACAATAGCATTAGTATTACTGTCATGGGAGTAGCACATGGTCAGTAAATGTGCAATCAAATTTGTGCAGTTCCACTAGGATGAAGCAATGTTAGCGGTGTGAGATTTAAGTGTAACTGCAAAAACACAATTCATGGGAAATAAAGCAAGACGGAAGCACTTCATAAAATGGTGGTGGCATTGCTTCAATTTATCGATGACACTAGACCATTACTTATAGTGACATTAGGTGGCATTGCTTAATGCTTCATGTGATTTTACATTAACGGTAGCGATATGGGCGTAGGGACAACAGGGGCATAAAGTGGTGAGGCAGATGTGGTTGCTGAGAGCGGCTAACACTCAGGCAACATGTATGCATTTGTACCATTTTTTATCTCCTCGGCGACATTTTCCTATGTGAGCATAGGAAATCTAGACCTGCTCATTCTCATTTGCGTTGTCCCCTAACACCCCTCACTTTCTTCCCCTTTTCGACCAAGAGACAGGTCCACTTCCCCCCACCCTTCGCCATCCACCATGCTTTCTTCGCCTTTCGACCAAGAGACTGGTTGGGTAGCCAGTATCTACTACTTTCCTCCGTTTCCTCTTAGAACCAAGTCCTAGATTCATGCTACAGCTTTCCCACTTTCTTCCTCGTTTGAACCAACTCTTAGATTCGACTGTATGAACTAGCTTTACCTCTAATAATAGTAGAAGTCTAGGTGGCTTTGGAATAGCCGACGTAAGTAGAAAAAGATCCACACGCAGCCACGTGGGGAGCTGGGGCAGTAGAGCACTGCAGGTTTCGAAGGAACATATACCTGAGGGTCGTCGACATGTGGCAAAGACGGCGTCGGGAGGCCACATCTTGGCCACAATACCGCAGGGAGGAAGAAGGGGTCGGAGGCCCTCCCGAGCCGGCGCTCTCTCGGAGAGAACGACACGGCCGCCGATCGGGACACACGGGCAGCCGTTGGTCTCCTCCCTCGCCGCCGATGACAGTGTGAACGATGCACCTACACCCCTGCCCCAGTCGAGGTGGTCCGGCCGGATTTGTGACCAGCCGTGAGCAGAGAGAGAGTGTGGCAACCTTTGTCTTGCTTAGATCTGGAGAGCATGAGAGAGTGAAAGAGAGGAACCCTAGTAAAGCAAGTGCTAAGGCTCCTTCTTATATATATAGTGGAGTGATTTTGTTGTACCAGCTTCAAAAAAATGCGCTCCTACGTGTACCCACAAGTGGGTGCGAGAGAACTAGTGCATGCGTGCACCGCTTCTCTTCGTGAGAGTACAATATACTATGCCCAAAGAACGTTTGCCACAAGAGTAATAGTATAAGTGTGTGACGTGTGAGTTAAAATAAAAGGTGCGCGATGTCTTTTGTTTTTTAGAAGTTCTGAGGGTAGGGTGTGAAGAGCACATATGTGTGTGACGTCTACCTGTAGATAGACGTGGGCGTGAGATGACTCGGGAGAGTCGTGACTCGTGAGGGTGCGCGTGTGCGTGAGAGAGAGGGGGCACGTATCAATGCAATGCATGTGTCCGTAAATCATCATCTGACAAACGTTCACCACAAGCCGTTTCCTGATGAATGCCATAAGAACCGTTAGATCGGCATCCGACAGTGTTGGTGTACTAGAGTAGGGGTACCCTAGTATCCCGTACTCGTGCCGCAGGCGATTCTGACACCCGTGGCGTGGATTGCTGGTCACAGCCAAGACCCTCCGTGGTTCCTTTGGAGCCATTCAAGAACAAATTATTTGACCAAGAAGACAAGGCCCCGGCAAGAGGAGCTTGCCGGGAAGGCCACTCAAGGCACGAAGAAGACAAGGCCCGGCAAGAGGAGCTTGCCGGGAAGGCTCGGAGCACGACAAGCCTCCTGACGCGACAAGGATTCAGCCGCGGCAAGGCACTTGCCGGGGCAGGCGACCTCTCTTCATCTCCGCTCCAGCTCATCCAACAACGTGTCGCCATGGGACCATTCCATGCGCGCGTGTCAAGAGACTGTGCAGCCAGCGGAGAGCAGCGATAAGCGGCGCTGACAAGCTTGCCATCGTGGCGAGCGGTGGCGCACCTGACGGTCTCTGTTGCACTGTTTAGGCGACACGAACGGGCAATTAATGCTTTTGTCCCTTGCCGTCGAGTTAGGTATATTACCTTTGTACCTCGTACAAGTAGGTGTACCAACTACTGTTTTTACATTTGTACCCTCATCTACGTTGCCACCGCCGGAGACCCTTGAGCATATAAAAAGGAGGCCCATGCATAACGTAGAAAGGGTTCGGGTCCATTCTACTCACTCAAGACCAGAGACACTCACGCTAGGTTTTGTAGCTCTCATCGCTCCCTAGCAAGAACACAATACATCAGACAAGCAGCAGTAGGAGTTTTATCTCTCCGGAGAGCACCGAAGCTGGGTAAACTGTTCGTGTGCTTCGCTTTGATCCGCTCTTCGTGCGATCTCTGCCCCCCTCCGAACCACAAGGGGCCTGGTCCGCCGGCCCCATAGGTGTTCATGGGTCCGATCAGCCTCCCCGACATCTTTGGCGTTCACACGAGCAACGTCTTCATCAACATGCCACCGAAGAAGAAGGCTTCGGCGGCAGCGGAGCCGTCCGCGTCGTACCCACCATCACCGGAGCAAACGGGTGGTGGAGCAGACGCTGGCGGAAGAACGGGCACCGGCGAAGGAGTTCATGACGCTGCCAAGTCCAAGGACAAGGCCGCGCAAACCTCGGCGTCCGCACATCCCCCACGCCCATCTCAGGAGATGCGGGACCAACAGCGTCATGGCGTTCACAATGCCATACGCTCGTTGGATCGAGACCCTCAAGACCAGCGTGCACGCCAACACGCTGGCACAAGCGAGATACGGTCGCCTGGACGGGATGCTGCTCCTTCTAACATAGTTAGAAGTCCGGCGTATCCGCTCTTCGCACCGCTCACCATTGCCACCCACTACTCCAGCAGAAGCTCGGCAAGAGCTCACCGCTCTCGACTACCCTCCAGCGGCCGACAAGGTCGACGAGTGGAGGGCCACAATACAGAGTCTCATCGGCTTCGCTTAACGGGCGACGCCCGCAGCAACCGAAAAGTGCGCCATCGCCAGCTGCAAGAACGCCAAACGCGAGCCGGTGGCGACGAGACGGTGGGGTGCAACCACCATGCACTCCCGCCCGAAGGCTGTGGTCGCCGACTCGCCGGATCCACCTCGACAGCGACTCCACTGCGTCGTCGGATCCACGAGTTCAGCGCGATCAGCGCCAAGTGCTCCATGAACGACAACAAGAGGACGCTCGAACTCGCATCGAGCGCCGAAGAGAAGCGTGACGTCAATCTGACAAGCGCGCTGGGCCCTCTGTTGACATGCACGCGCCGGAGGAACCGGGCGACTTGCCGTACGCGGTAGGCTGCCCTGCGTTCACTCGTGAGCTGCGGCAAGTCCAGTGGCCCGGCCCAGAAGAACTTCAAGCCGGACAGCCCGAGAAGTACGATGGCAGGACGCATCCGTCGGAGTTCCTCAGCATCTACACCATTGCGGTGCAAGCTACGGGGGGACGAGACGACAAGATCCTCGCCAACTACTTCCCGCTGGTGCTCAAGCCCAACGTCAGGTCTTGGCTCATGCACTTGCTGGATAGCTCCATATCCTCTTGGGCGGACCTATGCCATCGGTTTGTTGGCGCCTTCACAGCGACCACAAGCCTCATGGCCAAGAAAGTGACCTTCATCTGCTTTCGCCCGGAAGGAAGGAGAGTCCGTCGCGCAAGTTCATTCAGAGATTCATCCTTGTGCACTACAACATCCCGGATGTCCACCACCGCCATGCGGTGATCGGTAGCGTTTCATCGAAAGTGCGGAACCGCAGGATGAGGGAGGAGATGGCGATGTGCAAAGTCAAGGACGTCGATGAGCTGTATGCCTTGGCCGACAAGTGTGCACGTCTTTGAGGAAGGAGGAGACTCCAGGAGAGAATGCTTGAAGCAGGATCGGCAGGTGAGGAGACCGCCCGGCAAAGAAGAAGAGCCGTGGCAAGGCAACGGGAAGAAGAAGAAAGCAGAGAAGTGCTAGGCTGTTGAGCAGTCCGGCAGCGGAGGTGGCAACAAGAACGCCAAGGCTGGTGGCTCCGGCAAGGAGGTTGCCGCCGACGCCAACCACCTGACTGTGGCGGCCGCCGACAAGCGGGGACGGCTCCGGGCAAGCAAGATCTGCAAGATCCACCGCACCAAGGGCCATGACCTCCAGAGCTGCAAGAAAGTCGAGCAGCTTGTTGAACACAGAAGGTGAGTACGAGCGGCGCGACAAGGAGAAGGCCCGAGGAAGGTCTTTGGGGAGCAAGCAAGAAACGCCCCGGCCGGGAGGACGCCCGCAAGAAAGGCCAAGCAGCGGCAAGGAGACAGACCTCCCCGCGGCCGCGACAAGGATGAAGACGAAGACGATGACGAAGATATGGAAGACGACGACGCCGATGAGCAGGAGTTTCAGAAAGCTACTGAGGTCCTCTGCGTTGACGGAGGTGCTTCCCTGCATACCTCCCACCGCCAACTCAAGCAATGGATGCGGGAGGTCAATGCAGCGGAACCATCCGTAGAGTCACGCAAGCCTCTGAAGTGGTCCAACACGCCTATCATCTTTGATATTGAGGACCACCCTGATCGCGTAACTGCGGTCGGGTGCTTGCTGATGTTGGTCTCACCAACTATCCGCAACCTCAAGGTCACTAAGATGTTAGTTGACAGCGGGGCCGGCTTGAACCTGATCTCCTCCGCGGTGCTCCGTAAGCTTCAAATCCTCGACAAAGAAGCTCGAAGAGACCGGCACTTTCCAAGGAATCAATCCGGGAAGGAGCAAGCGAAGGGAAGGTTACGCTGTTTGGGTAACATTTGGCAGCGAGCTGAACTTTAGGACTGAGAGGGTTACATTCGACGTCGCTGATTTCCCATTGCCTTACAATGGGATACTTGGCAAATCAACACTCGCCAAGTTCATGGCAGCCTCTCACTACGCCTACAACTTACTCAAGATGCGGGCCCGATAAGCGTCATCTCCGTCCATGGCGACAAGAAGGATGCTCTTATACGTGCCGACAAGATCTACCGGGATGCAGCAGTCGCGACAGATTGCCAAACACTTGCCGCCGAAGCTCCGGGGCAGCAGCGAGCCTTGTCGAGGAGTGCTCCATCCTACGTGGTTGGCCAATCTCGTAGTTGTGCGCAAGGCAAATGGGAAATGGAGACTTTGTATTGACTTCACGGATGTTAATAAAGCTTGTCCCAAAGATCCATTTCCTTACGGCAAGATCGACGGATTGTTGACCCCACGGCTGGATGTGATTTGCTTTCGTTTCTTGATGCATACTCAGGATACCATCAGATCTTCATGGCTGAAGAGGATGAGGAGAAAACCGCATTCATTACTCCATGTGGCACATATTGTTTCATACGGATGCCTTTCGGTTTGAAGAATGCTGGTTCAACATTCGCAAGAGTAGTCCACGATGCTTTTGAGCCGCAAATGCACAGAAATGTAGAAGCCTACATGGATGACATAGTGGTCAAGAGCAAGGACAAAGCAACTCTGGTTCAAGATTTGGATGAGACCTTTGCAAATCTGCGCAAGATCAACCTCAAGCTCAACCCCGAGAAGTGCGTGTTTGGAGTCCCTTTCGCAAGCTTCTCGGGTTCTTTGTGTCTCGGCCGAGGAATTGAAGCCAATCCCGACAAGATCAAGGCCATTGAGCAGATTGGAGCACCAAAGCGCGTCAAGGATGTACGAAGACTTGCGGTTGCGTGAGCTGCTCTCAAAGAGGTTTATCTCTAGGTTCTGCTGAGCAGCACCGCCATTTTTCAAAATTTTGAAAAGGCGGGTCCCATGCAATGGACTCCTGGCGGAGGCTGCGCTGCAGGACTTAAAGAGGTACTGTCCTCCACTCCAACACTTGTCGCACCTAAGCCACAAGAGAAGTTGCTGCTATATATAGCGGCAACCAATCAAGTGGTTAGTGCTGCGTTAGTAGCGGAGAGGGAGGCGGATGATGAGCTAGCAACCACGGCGAGACACATTCGGCGACAAAGGTGGGGCTTCACGGCAAGCTCGTCCCGACAACAAGGACGGATCTGCGCAGCGCAAGAGCAGATCTGAAAAGGATGGTGCAGCGCCAGTTTACTTTGTCGATTCCCTCCTGCAGGGGGCTAGATCAAGGTACTCTGGTGTGCGTAAATTGCTTTCGGCCTTCTCATGGCCTCGAAAGCTGCGCCATTACTTCCAAGCACATGAGATAACGATCGTCACTCGCTTTCGGCTGAAGAGGATACCGCGAGAATCCGAGCGGCAGGCAGGATTGTCGAGTGGGCACTTTGGGCTATCAAGCTTTGGCCTCAAGTTTGAAAGCACTTCAACTATCCAAAGCGTAGCATTGGCGTAATTCATAGCAGAATGGACGCCAACACGGATGAAGAAATTCCGAGACGAGCATTCCCGTCAAGGAAGCAAGCAAAGAGTGGTTGATGTACTTTGATGGTGCCTTCTCGCTGCAAAGGCGCCGGTGCGGCGTGCTGCTTGTCGCACCCACCGGAGAGCACCTCAAGCACGTAGTCCGGATGCACTTTCCCAAGGAGCAAGCAACAAACAATACCGCAGAGTATGAAGGTTTGCTTGCCGGTCTCGAGATCGCATGATGGACCTTGGGATCAAGAAGCTTATTGTCGGGGTGACTCATGACTTGTCGTCCGCCAAGTGAACAAAGATTATCAGAGTCCATTGATGGAAGCCTACGCTGATGAAGTGAGGAAGCTAGAAGAGCACTTTGACGGCCTGCAAATGGAACATGTTCCAAGAGCTCAGAATGATATTGTTGACGGCCTGTCAAAGTGCGCTGCGCTTAAGTTACCTGTGGAACCAGGGATTTTCGTGCTCAAACTAACTCAACCAACCGTAACACCATCAACTAGACAGAACAAGAAGAGGAAGTTGATCTCTGGTGACTACTTCCCGGCAGAGCTCCCCGAAGCCGCCGCCACGAAGGTCCCCAAGATCGACGCCAACAGAGCCGAGGGGCAGTCTGCTCCGACAAGCCCCAGGGTTTGTTTTGTTGAAGCAGACGCTCCCGACAAGTTTTGCTCCGGCAAGCTTGCCGGGGGACATCAAGCTCCGGCAGTACCGCAGGTTCTTGCCGTGGAAGCTAATGTTCCCGCAGCAGCAGATGTGCCTTTAGTCCTTGTTGTCGAGCCACAAGCTCCAGCATGGGCACAGCAGATTATCCATTTCCTTCAGACGGGAGAACTTCCCGAAGAGCAAGAAGAAGCTGAGAAAGTAGCCCGACAGTCAAGTATGTACCAGTTTGTCGACAAAGATAATCGCATGTAAGAAGACTCAACGGGGTGAAATTGAAGTGTATTTGTCGGGAAGATGGACAAAAGCTGTTGGCAGAGATACACGGAGGCATATGTGGTCACCACATTGGCACAAGAGCACTTGCCGGCAAAGCTTTCCGACAAGGTTTCTTCTGGCCGACAGCCCTCCAGGATGCAACTGCACAAGTAACCAAGTGTGAAGCGTGCAGATTCCATTCCAAACAGATACACCAGCCAGCTCAAGCTCTCCAGACGATCCCTTTATCACGGCCATTTTCGGTCCGGGGCTCGACATCCTCGGCCCCTTCCCCGAAGCTGTCGGGGCTTTGAGTACTTGTATGTTGCCATCGACAAGTTCACAAAGTGGCCGGAAGTGGAAGCGATGAGGAAGGTGACGGCACGGTCGGCGATCAAGTTCTTCAGTCGATTGTTTGCCGTTTGGAATCCCTAACAGGATCATCACCGACAACGGTACACAATTTCTGAGTCGCACCTTCATGCAAAGACGTCCCAAGATCTTGGCGCCAAGGTCTGCTTTGCTTACATTGCTCACCCGAGAAGCAACGGTCAAGCGAGAGAGGGCAAATCTTTGAAGTCTTGCGCGGGCTCAAGACTAGAACTTTCGATAGGCTGCACAAGTGCGGAAGAAACTCGATTGAGGAGCTGCCGGTGGTTCTTTGGTCGATCAGGACGACGCCAAATCGAGCCACTGGCCAGACACCCTTTGCTCTAGTCTATGGAGCAGAGGCAGTTCTCCCCACGTAACTCGTATACGGATCGCCTCGAGTGCTCGCTTATGATGAGCTTGAGCAATAGCAACTGCGACAAGATGACGCTGCTCCTTGAGGAGGATCGATCTTGAGCCAGTCTGAGCCGCTTGTTACCAGCAAGCTTTGCGTCGCTACCATAGCCGCAGTTAGTGCCGAAGCCTCGAGGAAGGCGACGTTGTTCTTCGCGCGTTCAGTCCGCCAAGAATTCAAACAAGTTGACGCCAAGTGGGAAGGCCCTTATCGGGTGAAACGAGTCACAAGGCCCGGGCGCTGTCCGCTTTGAGATCGAAGATGGCGTTCGGTGAGCAACTCCTGGAACATTGAGCATCTTCGTAAGTTTTACCCATAGGGCGCGGTTGCCGAAACCTGTTCCGGCAACCACCTTTTGTACAAGTCTTGCCCATGTTGCATGTAATCCTTTGTACAAAGCCGAGCGCAGATCCCGTGCATCAGTAAAGCTCATGTGTTGCGCACAACTTGTCAAATTCATGCTTTCATCATTTTATTGCACGCTTTTGCTAACACTTTGTGCGCACCCACACCCGGTAAGCAAAATCGAGCCGCTGGGCTCCATAACTTTATTTTCTCTTCTTTCTCTTTTCTTAAAGAAAAGAAGGTTCCCTCGCGCACAAGTTAACCAGGGGAGAAGGAGAATATAATACTATGGACCAAGCGTCGCTGGAGGAAGTTTCGCCTTATCAGGAAGCAAACGACAGAAAAGCTAAGTTGCCAAAGCTTGAGCAATCAGTTTTTAAATTTTTAAGTTATCTTCCTCGAACGATAGTACTTTGTATGGAAAACACATGCGCAGAGGAACCAACTCGCAGGCCGGTCAGCGCCCTTACTTTGTTTCGAGTCCGCTCAACAACTTAAGTGAGCTGCAGCTAGTCGCGACAAGGTTGCTTGTCGGAGGCGGCACCGCCAAAGAAGGCATTGATGTTCCAGACTCGGCTTTCGCGGCAAGGGTGCATGCGCCGACAAGTTCCCTAAATGCGTAGGGCAGAAACGTACAAAGGAAGGAGTCTAGTAGAGGAAATAACATTGCAATGATCGCCTAAGATAGAGTATATTACAAAATAACTTGTCGCTGATCTAACAAAGTGTTCTAAACATGATCAGCCGACAAGGAAAGATAAAATTGGCGGCCTAGTCTACGCGGGGTCGCCATCAATCCGCTTGATCTTGTTCACCTTGTCCACAATGGGTGCGACAAGGGCTTTGAGCGCCCATCGCCGGGCATCTGGCGGCAAGGATCCGAGGACGCCTGCTGAGGTTGAGGCCCGGGTTGCGGAAGGCCACCTTTATCAACACCTTCTCGAGGGCTCCTGCACAGATCTGGCGTGATTCCTCGGCCAGCTACTTTGGGACCTCTTCCCGGAGTCGCCGGAGGCCCGTCACCACGCCCTTGAAGAATAAGCTGAGCTTGGCGCTGGGTTGAAGATGCTCGTCGGAGGAGTATGCAAGGTCCGCCATCCCCAGCTCCATCAGCTCGTTGTGGATGTCGGCAGCGGTATCCACAAGACCTTCGGTCCAGTGCTCCACACTCTCCCTTAAGGCGCTCACAGGTGTCAACAAGATTCGCCAGCAGCTCCTCCTTGGCCTTGATCGTCTCCAACAGGCCCACCTCCCGCTCTCTGGCGCCGTCCATTGTCTGCGTCGAGTGGTCAACTTCAGCTCAAGATCCGCCTTGGAATCCTTGGCGGCGCCGAGCTCCTTGCCCCTATCGGCCGAGGCGACCACGCATCTCGCCAAGAGTGTAGGCGTCCTTCTCGGCTTCGTGCTTGAGCGCTGCAAGCTCTTCGCCGCTCTTCTTGAGGCTGGCCTCCGGCTGTGCCACCTTCGCCTTCAACTCTTCCTTGGCGGCCTCGGCGGCTGCGGCGGCATCGCCCGCTTCCTTAAGCGCCCGCCAAGTGACTCTCGCGCGCGCAACAAGGTCTTCCTCGTGGCTGTCCGGGTTGACCTTCAGCGCCAGACTCTCTTCCTGCCTTGAAGAGAGCTTCTCGGCCAGCCGCTGCTCCTCCTCAAGCTGCGGCCTTCTCAAGGATGAAGGCCGTGCGCTCTTCTCGCAAGTTGCTCCCGCGCTCGCCACGTCCCGGAGAGCCTCTTGGTTGGCGCCTCGGAGCTCCTCTACGCGCTTCTCCATATCTACTGCCGCCCTCACGACAAGTGCTTCTCGGGACTCCAACTTGGCTTGCCGGGCGCGGTAGAGCGACAACAGCTTCTTCAGCAACTGCTCCTCCTCAGACTCGCCGCCGCTGCTGCTTGTCGCGTCCACTGCCAGCCATGAGGCGAGTAGCTCGCCGTCGAAAGTCTCTCCTTCGACCGACTCCCTGGAGCTCGACTCCCAGGGGAGTTTGATGAAGACGCCGTCGCCGGCCTTCAAGTAGGCGCCGGGCTGGGGCTCCTCGGAGCCTGACGCTGCAGCAGCGGCGGGGGAGTCGGCGGTCGGTGTAGCGCCTGGCGCTCCTGCGGCCTCAGGGCCGTCAGTGCGATCGCCCGACCCCTCGCCGGCTTCTGCGGCGGCAGCATCGGTGGCCTCCTCGCCGACAGGCTCGTCAGCGACGGCCTCTTCTTCCACGACGGCGGCCTCGTCGGTGTTGCCGCGCGCTTCCTCCTCGCCGGCGACCTCGACCTCCATCGGCTCTGCGTCAGACGAAGAAAGGACAGTCAAGCAAATATTCAAATAAAAGCAGAAGAAAACAAGCCCAAGGGAAATTTTTCAGTAAAGGGATTACCTGCAATGGGATCTGCAGCCATGGTCTCGACCACCGGAGGATCACCGGCGCTGTCCCCTTGCCGGGTAGCCTCCCTTGCCGGAGTAGCCTCCCTTGCTCGGAGGACGCCCCTTGCCGGAAAATCCTCCCTTGGCGCGAGTCGCAGCAGACAGGATTTCGGGGCGGCTTCCGAGCCTCCCGATGAGGCTGCTCTGCTCCTACACAAACAAACAATCAGATACCAATGAAGAAGGAGCACCCATGCACACCTAAAGATGAGGAGAAAACCGCATACTTACTTTGGGGGCTGTCGGGGCTGCTCGAGGAAGGGTTGCCGGTCCGGCAAGGGGGTCTCAGACGCACCTCCTGTTGCCTTGGTGGATCGTCCTCAACGACCGCCCGGAGTCTTGGCTCTCTTTGACGCTCTGGGCCAGCGTCCCGGAAAGGAAAGAGTCCGAGCAAGCAAATCAGATTCAAGATGAAGCAACAAAATTGAAGAAATACAAGCACATTATTGAAGCTTACTCTTCTTCTTCCTCCTCGGAGCTGAGCACGGAGAAGTCAAACTCCGGCTCGCCTCCGGTGCGACGAGGCGGAGGAGTGGGCTCTCTTGGCCGCTTGGCGGAGGCGTCCGCGGTGGCCTGGGACCGCCCAGTTGTCGCGGCGGTGTGAGGCGCTCCCGCGGCAACAACATCACTTGTCATGTAGAGCGCGTCATGTGGCCGCTGGTAGTGGGCCCGTCTGCCGCCCCGTCTCGTCTCCGGCCTTGCGGAGACGCCTCTTCGGCGGAGCCGGGAGCTCCGTTGGCGGCAAATCGCTGGGTGGTGGAGAGGAAGCGCCCTCGGCTGGTCCGCTCGGCTCAGCCTCGGGTGCGGCAAGCTCTTCCTCGCCGGCGAACTCCCTTCGCTCGGCAAGGCTTGCCGCCTCGGCTGCGTCCGCCTCCTCCACGGTGTACCCGAAGACGCCAGCGGCAACAGCTATTGCCGCCTCCTCTAGCCTGGTGGCAATGCGCGCCATCTCCTCGTCGGTGGTGTCGCGGGTGAGCCTCTTCTGCTCGTCGGAGCGGATCAGCACTTCTTCCAAGTTGTCGAAGAACTGCTGCACGATCTCGTCGGAAGGCTCCTGCCAGGTTGGAACGATCCCATGGGAATCACACAACGGCATCATGGCGCGGATGCGGTCGAGAGCAGTTGTTGCACAATGGGGCGACCCCCTCGGCAACCTAAACCACTCGGGTGATCGGGTCGTTCTTGAACAGCTCTAGCAGCATTAAGGCCCAACTCCAAGACGGTGAAATTCCGATTCGGGCCCGGGCGCAGCCTCATGATGTCTGCCGCATTTTGGAACTCCCAAGCAGGTCTCCTCCTCTCCTGCAAGGGAAGCGTCTGGCGGCGAAGGAAGTCTGCGCCAAGCTGCGCCTACGGTTAGTCCGGCAAGCCCGAGGCGCAAAATCCGGGTCACAACTATCTTCAACCTAGGATCCTCGGTGCTGTTACTCCAATCGTTGTCACAAGACTATTGGGGTTTGGCGACGGCGATGAAGGGCTGCGGCTTCTCCTCTACGATCCAACACCAGTTGGCTCTCCACTCCTCCCACTTGCATGCGGAACTCTCCTTCCAACACGCTTCTTTCTTGCCGACCACGGAGACCCAAGCTATCCCTCCCAAGCGGCTCCCCTCTCTCAACGCTGGGCATGAAGAAGTGACGGAAGAGGGCTACGTTGGAGTAGACCCGACAAAGTTTTCGCAAGGTGTGCGAAAACCGCCATGGTCAGAATGGCGTTGGGAGTGAAATCAAGGAGGCGGAACCCGTATGTATTCATAATGTCGCAAAAGAACTCGGAGAAGAGCGGGCAGAGCCTGCAATAGAAGAAAAGGGCAAAGAAAGGATACCCAGTTGGGGATAAATCCGACGCGGTGGCGGGGAGTACCTTCGTGCGCGGATGCGCATGCGTCTCCGTCGACCAGAAGAGGTAGAAGAGCTCCATCAGCTCCTTTGCGTCGAGCTGAGGGGAGAAGATGGCCCGCTCCTTGCACAGCGCCGCGAGCCGCTGCGCCTCGGCCGACTTGACGCCCTTCCCCTTGTCGGCTTTCGGAGCCATGGCGGAGGCGGCGGAGGAGGTCGACGGCGGTGAGTGCGCTTGTGGCGAAAGGGGGCGGAGCGCTACTCTCTTCGCACTGGAGAAGAAGGGGGGAGCGGCGATGGTTTTCTTGACAAGACAGCAATGGCGAGGTGGACGGCCTGCCCCTGTTTCCCCTGTTTATAAGGAAGGGAGGCGGACGTTCCGCTTTTCCTAATAAAGAAACCCCCACGACCACGCCCACGATCTCTCGCACGAAGCCACGTTCGGTGCGTGCCGTTAGTGGGGGACGTGATGGGTCCGGGGTGAGTTACGGCGTGATCGAGGCCGCGTGTGACCGTGCACTGTTTTGGGCCTGGCCCGACAGCGCTCGGCACCGTGTGCGGCCCAGGCCCGGGGGCTCCTGTCGGTGTACTAGAGTAGGGGTACCCTAGTATCCCGTACTCGTGCACGGGCAGTTGCAGCACCCCGTGGCAGGGCTTGCCTGGTCACCGCCAAGACCCTCCGTGGTTCCTTTGGAGCCATTCAAGAACAAAGTATTTGACCAAGAAGACAAGGCCCCGGCAAGAGGAGCTTGCCGGGAAGGCCACTCAAGGCACGAAGAAGACAAGGCCCCGGCAAGAGGAGCTTGCCGGGAAGGCTCGGAGCGCGACAAGCCTCCTGACGCGACAAGGATTCAGCCGCGGCAAGGCACTTGCCGGGGCGGGCAACCTCTCTTCATCTCCGCTCCAGCTCATCCAACAACGTGTCGCCATGGGACCATTCCATGCGCGCGTGTCAAGAGGCTGTGCAGCTAGCGGAGAGCAGCGATAAGCGGCGCTGACAAGCTTGCCATCGTGGCGAGCGGTGGCGCACCTGACGGTCTCTGTAATCGCTTACGCGCATACAGACGGCAATTAATGCTTTTTCCCTTGCCGTCGAGTTAGGTATATTGCACTGTACACTGTACAAGTAGGTGTACCAACTACTGTTTTTACATTTGTACCCTCATCTACGTTGCCACCTGTCGGAGACCCCTTGAGCATATAAAAGGAGGCCCATGCGCAACGTAGAAAGGGTTCGGTCCATTCTACTCACTCAAGACCAGAGACACTCACGCTAGGTTTTGTAGCTCTCATCGCTCCCTAGCAAGAACACAATACATCAGACAAGCAGCAGTAGGAGTTTTATCTCTCCGGAGAGCTCCGAAGCTGGGTAAACTGTTAGGTGTGCTTCGCCGATCCGCTCTTCGTGCGATCTCCGCCCCCCTCCGAACCACAAGGGGCCTGGTCCGCCGGCCCCATAGGTGTTCGTGGGTCCGATCAGCCTCCCCGACAGACAGTGTTAGCTTTGCCATGTCATTTAACAAAACAGCCACTCCTCTGACAAACAAATCTTCCACGTGAGTGTTAGCAACTGCAGTATGCTCCTCCCTCCGTTCCAAAATGCAGTGCATGTAGATTTATTGAAAATTCAAACCTCGCAAAATTTTACCGAGTTTTCGTGTACCAAAATGCACATATAGAATACCCAATATATATCATTTCATTCATCTTCGAGAGGTAACTATAAAGATGGGGGAGGAGTCTACAAAGAAAGACCGTCGTATCACCTGTAGCAATTTCAACCATCCTTTGGTGTGGAGGAATATCATAGGAACTCTATATGATATGATTTTTATAGGATTTTTTTGCCTTTAGAGCTAATTGGTTCATAGGAATAGATTCATATACTCCTCATTTCAAAGGAAAATAAACATGATATCATTTTTATAGCTTTAGAGCCACTTGGTTCATATGAATGGATTCCTATACTCCCACAATTTCAAAGGAAAATAAACATTAGTGTATATTCCATAGAAAAGTTCCTATGATGTGAACAAAATGACATCTCTTTTCTAATCCCTCCTCATAGGAATTGAGATACATGTCATCTCTAGATTCAATAGAGGAGTTCCTATGATGTGAACCACATGACATCTCTTTTCCAATCCCTACTCATAGGAATTGAGATACATGTCATCTCTTTCCCTACAACTTCCATGTATACATCTTCTATTCCTAAATAGCTAGTACAATCCACTAGTAGCTTTTTTCCTAGACATGCAACTATGGCACAAGAACACGTCATGCATGCAAGTCATAAATCACATTGATTTTGTACTCTATGCATGCAAGCACCACATCGTCAATTCGTGCATGTTACTCATAAGTTATTTCTTGCATTAGATTTTTTATTGACAATGTATGTGTTGGTCACGTGCACACATATGTAGTTCACATTCACATTTCTGTTAGAAATGTCATTCTTTTAACTGCAATTCATTTTTTCCCTTTGTACTCCCTCCGTCTAGGTGTGTAAGTCATCTTCAGAAAACCAAATAACCCCAAAACACTTAGGCACAATACATTAACTCCCTCCTCTTTTCTTGTTTCATGACATATCAACCAATAAGAGATGTGGGTCATGCATGCTTTCAATGGCTTGAGACTTTCAAACATGACATGAAGTGGTTAATTCATTGCATGGAATGCTATTAACTAGCAAAAAAACCTAAGATGAGTTATACACCTAGACGGAGGGAGTATTACATTTTCATTTTAAGCCTACATTCACTTCCCATTAGTTATAGATGGTTTGGAGGAACTTTTATCCATTATTTTGAGTAGAGTAGCAAATTTCATGTGGCCGCGGGTATATCAAAATGCAGGGCCCATGCATCATTGCCTTTCGGTCGAACCTACGTCCACAATTTTTTGTACGTATATCTCCACTGGTCCCCGAACCCAAAATGCTGCCTCGTTCCTGTAAAACCAAGCGGACCACACATATTAGGGCGTCGACTCGAACTCAATCCCTCTCCCGTTTACTACGACATGGCCCCGCATGCCGTAGTACTCCTACAAACCCTACCGCCGCATGCATCATCGGTTTTCTTCAAGAGGACGAGGGAGAAGTGGGTTCGTAGTGGAGGCGCTTTAATAAAAAGGATTTGTAGTGGAGGCTCCTACCCTAGGGTGCCCTAGGTAGCTGCCGCACGCATCATTGGTTTCTCTTTTCTTTATGCTCTTGCGCCCTAGAGTGAAATGATGGTTGCTTCATCCGTCCAGCTTAATGCGGGAAAGGCGAGGCTTTGTGATTTGACCCCTCGTCGCTCATTTACTACTACTGCGGCTGTTGGGGATATTACTACTGGGTGTAAACCGGCCAGGACAGGCCGGGTTAACTTCATCAGTAGTTGAGTATGTTAAAGCCCAAGTAGGCAGATGAGGGCTCAAGGCCCATAGCCGGTTCAAGGCCTGTAGCCATAAACCGGCGTCAGTATGTAACTTGTATTGTAAGTTAGGAATAGTAGAGACCGAGCCGGATACATCTATGAATCGGCGTCGGGACTCTGTGAACCGACGGGCGCCACCCATGTATATAAGGGGACAAACCGACGGGCACCACCCATGTATATAAGGGGACAACCCGGCGGCGGTTCAAGGAGACAGACAACAACTCGAGACTTAGGCGAAGCTTGTTTGCTCCCTAGTCATCGAAACCCAATCAATTCCATCACAACTAGACGTAGGCTTTTACCTTCATCGAAGGGGCCGAACTAGTATAAACTCTCTTGCGTCCTTGTGTCCGCTTTAACCCCTTCAAGCTAACCCGTAGCGATGGCTCCATGACTAAGTCCTTTCATGAGGACATCTGTCGTGACAAAATCACGACAGTTGGCGCCCAGCGTGGGGCTATCGCAGGATGGTTTCAAGTTCTTGGAGGGCAACTTCGAAGGACTCAAGGGCTACGCTGTGGGCCGGATGACCAAGAGTCGTCGCGGCAAGCTCTACATCGACGATGCAGGATGGGGCCCCGAGGCCGGCTTGATTGAGTAAGGGTACCGGGTCCCCTTTGGTAGCATACACGTCTTCATCGGCAAGATCGGTGAACCGGGCCCTGAGCCGGACATCTGCACCGACCTCATCGAAACGGCTCAGCGTGTGCGGTCTGCCCAGGTTAAACCGGCCGTGAAGCGTGCCTTCGTGGGAGTCATCCACGGAGGGGAATATGAGGATGGATCGGAATCTGGTAGCGAGACTGTCGTTTATTCCAGCGACGAGTCCTCAACCGGAGAAACCGAATCATTGTATCAGCTACAAGATGACTGGATTGGGGGCTGTTCCGATGGTGACAGTATTCCGGACCCCTCTGATCTGCCCAACCAGGTTGGAATATTCATGGCCGGTACACAGGCAGCGATCCACTCTTCGACCGCAGCAGCAATGATCTCCAGGTCAGCGGCGGCGGTGGCGGCCGGGGCAGGAGTCCCTGTGCACCCGCCGGCTCAAGTTTTATCTGATCTGTTTGATGCGTTGGCTGTGCTTATGGCGGAGGCTAACCCGGTGGATCAGGACGCCCACAACACGGAAATTGCAAAGGTGAGGGAACAGATCACTCAGGCCAAGGCCGACCTAGCAGCCGAGAACGACAGGATTGTCGCAGAACGGGCCACTTTGGATGCGCAGGCCTATAGGCTTATGCTGGACCAGAACGCGTCGCATGAAGTCCTGAAGAGGAAGCACCGGTCTCGCTTGCCTCCTATTTTCGATGCCAGAAATCTCTTTAACACCCCAGGAGCAGGAAATAGTAACCCGCCGGTGATAAATCGGGCGGAGGCACCTGGGTCGGGCGCGCCGGTTCAGCCTCGCCTGATGGAGCCGCCTCGACAGAACAATGGTGTGCCTCAGCCTGTCCCGACACCTCCGGGTCATTATTCCAATCCGATGGACAATCTTGTCGCCGCCGCTTCACGACGGGAGGCCATCCCGATTGAAGGCGATTCTCCGCAGGCGGTGGAGACGCGCCGGGTTAAGGAGCTTCTTCGAACAGCCTTGATTCAATAGGAAGCATATTCATACAGCTGTGACCGAATTCATTCCACCCCCCGTCCGAGCCGGAGTTACAGCAGGCGTATGGATGAACCGGCCGTATCCAGTAATGCACGGAACCGTGAAGCGCCCCGTGGCGATAACCCGGCAGGTGATGCTCAGGAAGTGGTGGACTGGGCCCGGGCGCGCAGGGATGCCGAGTTAGCGGCGCAGCGTGATGCTCGTCAGCTTACGCCGGTTCGTCCAACCACCTCGGTCGAGCCAGGGGTTACTTCTAGTTCTTTGGGAGTGCCTTGTCTTGTCCCTGCTTTACGCAATGTGCGCCTGCCCAAGGATTTCAAGGGCCCGTGCAAGGTGCGAAACTACACTGCCGATTTGTCTCTAGAAACATGGGTGGAGAGCTATGAGATGGCCATGGAGATGCTTGACGTGGATGAGGCGGCGTGTGCGAAGTATTTCACCATGATGCTTGAAGGGACAACCCATATTTGGTTAAAGAGCTTACCGGCCAATTCTATCAGTTCATGGGCCCAGTTGCGAGCCCGGTTTATCCAGAATTTCAAGGATACATGTAAGCATCCCATGTCGATAGTGGACTTAGCGGCCTATGTCCAGGAGGAAGGAGAGTCAACAACCCGCTGGGTGCGCCGAGTCTCGGAAATTTTGCACTCATCAGACCGTATCAACGCCGATTCCGTGGTTATAACCTTGGAAAGCAACTGCCGATTTAAGCCTCTGAAGTTGAAATTGGGACGGATGAAGCGCCATTGTAACGATATGGGGACCCTCATGACTGCGTTAGTGAAGTATGCTGATTCTGATAGTACCAAGGATCCTGAGTCTGATGATGACAAGACAAGGAAGGGAAAGAAGAGCAGCAACCCCAAGGGACAGCAACACAACATGGCAGGTCATGGAAACGGAGGCAAACGTAAAGCGGATAGCAGCGTGGACTTCGTGGCTAATACTAGCGCGCAGGACAAGGGCCAGCGATGAAAGGGTAAACCGTTGAATCGCGGTGGAGCTCCAAGTCCTAACCCGGACCGCCTGACCTATCTGTTAAACCAACCCTATCCAAAGCACAGGACGAAGGAAATGCCAGCCAACCACCTTTGGAAGGATTGCTACATTATGCAGGAGTTCAAGAATTCTAATGCTTTCTGATATGATCATGGATCAGGTGGTGGCTCAGGATCCGGATTCCATGGGCCGGGTCACGGTGGAGGAAATTCCGGTTCAGGCTTCAATGGTAATCGGTGGACATAACAATCAAAATAATCGAGAATAGCTGTGGTGGTTACAACCAGCGGCAGCAATCGGGTTATCGAGCAATCCAAAGCGGTTGAATAGCGGGCAATATCATGTATTCACCACTAGCTTGGATAAGCGAGACCGGAAGCTTCACAAGCGAGCGGTAAATTCTATTGAACCGGCCGTGCCTCGTTATTTACGCTGGTCTGAACAGCCAATCATATGGAGCAGAGAAGATCACCCCCCCGGGTTGACAATCTGGGTCAGCTAGCGTTGGTGGTGGCACCTCAGATGGGAGGTTATAAATTCACCAAGGTGCTGATGGATGGAGGGAGCAGTATTAATATCCTATACTATGAGACCTTCCGCCGTATGGGGCTAACAGATAAGAATCTTAAACCATCCAATACGGTATTCCATCGTGTGGTACCTGGTAAGTCAGCATATCCTGTTGGCAAGATAGCTCTGGAAGTGGCCTTTGGAGACGATCATGATTCCAGGTCAGAGACATTGACTTTTGAGGTGGTGAAGATCCGGAGCCCATATAACGCCCTATTTGGGTGGCCGGCTTATGCCAAATTTATGGCACGACCCTGTTATATTTACTTGCAGCTCAAGATGCCGGGTCACAAGGGAACAATAATTGTTCATGGAAGTCGCAAGATTGCTTTGGGGTGTGAAGAAGGCGATGCGGCCTATGCAGAGTCGGTTTGTGCCACGGAAGAGTTGAAATACTACAAGGATAATGTTGATCCGGCGGACATGACTCCGTTGAAGAAGCCAACTACAGAGCATGATCCGCCCTAAAGTTCAAATAGGCAGTGAGACTAAGCTTGTTGGCCGTGCACAGCGATTCGTTCAAGCGATTCGATGTCGGTATCAACGTGGATCCGAAATAGGAAAGCGCGCTCATCGAGTTCATCCGTGAGAATCGGGACATTTTTGCATGGAAGCCTTCTAACATGCCAGGTGTACCGAGGGAACTCGCTGAGCACACTCTTAATGTCGATCCTAAGTATAAACCGGTGAAGCAGTTTCTTTGCCGGTTTAACGAAGAAAGGCGCAAAGCTATTGGAGAGGAGGTGGCCAGGCTCTTAGCGGCTGGTTTTATTGTCGAAGTTTTCCATCCTGAATGACTGGCTAATCCGGTGTTGGTCCTTAAGAAAAACGGCACCTGGCGCATGTGTGTGGATTACACAGATCTTAACAAGGCTTGTACAGAAGATCCTTTTACCCTCCCCCGCATCGATCAGATTATTGATGCTACTGCGGGTTGTGAGCGTTTGAGTTTTCTGGATGCATATTCTGGTTATCATCAGATCAAGATGGCAGTTAAGGACCAGGAGAAGACGGCGTTCATAACTCCCTTTGGAGCCTTCTGCTATGTATCTATGCCCTTTGGGCTCAAGAGTGCCCAGGCAACTTATCAATGGTGTGTACAGAATTGCCTTCATAAGTAGATTGGCCGTAAAGTGCATGCCTATGTGGATGATATTGTGGTTAAGTCAAGGGAGAAGGAGACTTGGTTGACGATTTGAAGGAAACCTTTGATAACCTGCGGACATACAAGATGATGCTCAACCCGGCCAAGTGTGTTTTTGGTGTACGGCGAGCAAGTTATTGGGTTTTCTGGTATCCAACAGGGGAATTGAGGCTAATCCGGAGAAGATCACAGCTATCACCTCCCTGGCTAAACCCAAGTGTATCAATGACGTTCAACGCTTGGCAGGCCGGATTGCCGTGTTGAGCCGGTTTATCAGCCGCCTCGGTGAGAAGGCGATCCCTTTGTATCAGATGCTGAAGAAAACAGACCAATTCATCTGGAGTTCGGCTGCTGATAAAGCATTTGAGGATTTAAAGCGGCAGCTAGCCAATCCGCCTGTTCTTGCCGCTCCGATTGACAAGGAACCATTGCTACTATATGTGGCAGCTAATGCTCGTGCAGTCAGCGTAGCTATTGTGGTGGAGCGCAAAGAGGCGGGCAAGGAATATCCGGTTCAGCGTCCGGTTTACTATATCAGCGAGGTGCTTATTGAGTCCAAGCAAAGGTACCCACAATGGCGTAAGCCGGTGTATGGAGTTTTCATGGCAAGTCGGAAGCTTAAGCAATACTTCGAGGACATCCCATCATAGTGGTCACTCTGCTCCTTTGGGAGATATAATTGAGAATAGGGAGGCAAGCGTTTGGATTGCCAAGTGGGCTCTGAGCTTGGGCCACACGGACTGAAATACGTGCCTAGGACGGCGGTCAAATCTCAAGCACTTGTAGATTTCATCAATGATTGGACGGAACTACAAGCACACGAAGAAAAGCGGATCACACCTATTGGACTATTCATTTTGATGGGTCCAGGCAATTGGAGGGCTCGGGGGCTGGAGTCGTGTTAACTTCCCCACGAGGAGATAAGTTCTGTTATGTTCTCCGCTTAATGTTCCCTTGTACTAACAATGCAGATGAGTACGAAGCTTTACTCCATGGTCTCCGTATGGCTAAGGAGATGAATCTCAGCCGAGTTAAGTGCTTCGGTCCGGTCGGACCTGGTGGCCCAACAAGTATCTGACACTTGGGATTCCAAGGATCCACTCATGGTAGCATATCGTCGTGAGGTGGATATTGTTGCAGGTCACTTCAAAGGATATCAGGTGGATCATGTGGATGAGACGGAAGAACGGCGGCAGACGCTTTAAGCGGTTGGGCTCTCAACGTAAACCGGTCCCGCCTAACGCCTTCTTGGATGTTACGCATAACCCGTCGGTCAAGCTCCCCGGTGAAGAGGATTTGGCTATTCCTGATCCGGAGGCTCAATTGGTGGCGGCTCTTCATGTTATTCCGGATTGGATGGTTCCTTATCTTGCGTACATGAACCGGGGCGAGTTACCAGAGGATGAGACTCTGGCCAGGCAGATAATCCGGCGATCCAAGTCCATGACTATTGTCAATGGCGAGTTGCATCATTGCAGTGCGTCAGGGGCGTTTCAACACTGTGTGTCTCCTGAGGAAGGCTGTGAAATTTTGAGTGAAATCCACGAAGGGGATTGTGGTCACCACACCGGTTCAAAATCTCTGGTGGCTAAAGCGTTTCGTCACGGTTTCTATTGATTGACTGCTCATGCTGATGCGGAGGATCTGGTTAGGCGATGTGATGGCTGTCAGAAGTTCTCAAGACGCGCTCATGTGCCGGCTCAAGAATTGAGGATGATTCCAATTACTTGGCCGTTTGCGACTTGGGGGCTGGATATGGTTGGGCCTTTCAAAAGGTCCAAGGACAAGAAGACCCACCTTTTGGTGGCGGTTGACAAGTTTACGAAGTGGGTGGAAGCGAAGCCCGTTAGCAAGTGTGATGCAGCCACGACGGTTCAATTCTTCAAAAAGGTGATTTTCCGGTTTGGCTTTCCACACAGCATCATTACTGATAATGGTATCAACCTGTCCAAGGGTGCTATGAAGGAGTTCTGTGAACGTGAGCACATCCGGCTTGACGTTTCATCAATGGCTCACCCACAGTCCAATGGCCAAGCAGAGAGGGCCAACCAAGAGATCTTACGAGGTATCAAACCCCGGCTTATGGTTCCTTTGCAGCGGATGCCGGGTTGTTGGGTTGAGGAGTTACCATCTATATTATGGAGCATCAATACTACGCCCAACAGATCGACAGGATACACACCGTTCTTCATGGTCCACGGAGCGGAGGCGGTTCTCCCCAGTGATATCCATCATGATTCACCTCGTGTAGCAGCTTATGTTGAAGCGGACAATGAGGTAGCACGGCAAGACACTTTGGACCTGTTAGACGAGGAGCGTGACATCGCAGCTGACCGTTCGACGATTTACCAGCAGGATCTTCGTTGCTATCACAGTCGCCGAGTTAGAACCAGAACCTTTCAAGAAGGAGATTTTGTGCTCCGGCTCATCCAAGACCAGACTAATATGCACAAGCTATCCCCACCTTAGGAGGGACCTTTCGTAGTAAGCAAGAATCTGCACAACAGGTCATACTATCTGATCGACATTCGAGAGCATAAAGACTCACGTACATCAGAGGAGGAGACCAACAGGCCGTGGAACATAGCTCATCTTCGGCCTTACTATACTTGAGCCATAGGCTCTACTTATGTACATATTATGACAATGTATATATTATGATCAATACAATAAACCGGAGCCTTACCTAAAGCGGGGTCTCTGTTATTTTTACATCATGTGTGGTTACACGGAGTTTTTATCTTAAAGCGGCCTCCGGTTTACCCCTTGAGTTAGCTTTTTCAACAAGCTTTATATCATATCACTTGGGGGCTTGGTCGCGTCCGAACCAATGCAACACCTTTTGATAGGTGAAAGCCACAGAATCACTTGGGGACTTGGTCACGTCTGAACCAGTCACGCCTCTTGATCGGCCTAAGGCCACAGAATCACTTGGGGGCTTTGCTCGAACCCGAACCATCGCTACACCTCTTGATCGGCGTAATGCCACTGCATCATTCGGGGACCTGGCTGACTTGAACCATAGCTACGCCTATCGGGGGCTTGGTCGTGTCCGACCATGGTAATGCCACTTGATCGGCTCAACAGCCTCTTTTTGCAAATAATTTTATCTTTGTCTTTGCTTGAAATTCGTTTCTCTTGTTGTGTTTTTAAACCGACAATTATTAAACCGATTCGACTGTCAATTGACGGAACATGGTCCACTCTTAATCCGGAGACTCTTGCCCGGTTTGATTTTTGATAACATCCTATTATGGAGTAACATCGGTGTTCATCGTAACCCGGAACGGTTTACCTGGTAAAACCGACCTTATATTCACAGGGGCTGTTTTCTCCTCCAACAGAGTGGGTTTCTTAAAACTCCGTTTCAAGATTGGCACAGCCAAATTCATGCCCTACGATGGCAGGTATCATATATTCCCATATTTGATCATATGTTTAAATCTAAGATATTATCTTTGATTTCATATACATAGGTATTATGACCCGCCTGGTGCTACAACCACAACGGCGTTTCAAGCTTTTTGGCTGCAGACAACAGTTTAAGATTGATGATTCAACGGAAACATAAGTTGCAATAAGTATGCACGAAGGCATATCAACACCAAGTGTGGCAGCTAGTCTATTACAAGGCAACATGGTGACCAGATAAGATAATTGTTTTTCTGCATAACATAAAGGTGCACTAATGTAAACCGGCTTCCGGTTCATGCTTGGTCGCCAGCTTGGCCTGATGGTTGTGGGTCATCCTGCGCCGCTTCAACTTCTGCTTCCCTACCCGGTAATTGGAAATCAACAGTTGTCGATCGATTCCCATTAATGCTTGAAATACAGCTTCATCATTGATCAAGAACGACGGTTCAATGTCGAGCGTAAGTATGCTTACGGATTGGAGGTATAAGGTTCTCCGCTTGTGAATTGATGCAGCCACTCGTTTGTTTTGACCATCGTATTGGGCTTGATAGTGAGACAAATTTGCCTCTTCAACCAATTGACAAGCCAGAGGGCGCACTTCCCGGTTTATAGCTCAAAGATCTTCTTCGTTGAATTCTGTCCCGTCTTCCTTCAAGCTTGGGAAGCCCTGGGCCGCTTCAACAGGATCAAAATCCAGTACCCATGCTTTTGCCCGGATTAAGGCGTTTATAGCACCGGTTCTAGCAGCAGATTTCTTTAACTCTTCAACTCGGGCAGGAAGCATTGACAACCTTTTAATAGTGTCCTGGATCAAAGTCGGCGCCGGGTTGTTGTGAGAAGCAGTACAGATGATCCGTCGCGCACCAGTATACACTTGTTCAATCAATGTATAGGCGGCTTTCAATTTCTTCCACACGTTTGATCCCAAGTGGCCAATACGTGTCCCTGTATCATTCAAAGGGTTAGTAAACCGGCAATTACATGAGAAGGCCTCGTTACTTCAGAAATCAAGAAGGCTTACCAAAGACAGCAGCGGTCATGGCATGCACTTGCCGTTTCACACTGGTCAATTCATCCACCACCGGTTTGAGTGCAGCCTCGACCTTCTACGCCCGTTGAGTTAAAGCGGCTTTTTGGGCCCAATCCGCCCGCTCCTTGTTGAAACCTTCTTTAAGCTTTTCCATGACGCTTAAAGCGCTGGTTAATTCATTTTTTGCATTGGAGGTTTCAGCTTCTTTGGGACTTGATTTTCTTGCGGATCGGTGATTTGACTTTCTTTCTTGCTCAGATCAGCCTACATACGAGATAATCATTTGATAAAGATTACGGTCAGGAAGAAGTACCAACCACATAACAAGTTATGCCCTCGGTACTTGGGGGCTAATGCATATTTGCTTTTCATCATACAATTTCTATATAAGTCCCAAGCTCAATACAAGTATTCAACTTGGCACTTGGGGGCTAATGCCTATTTGCTCTGTCCTTCAGTGACACGGGAATTTTTACTATATAAAGGCCCGGTTTAACTGCATTAAGTTGAACCGGCTGCGTTCAAGATCGCATTGGAAAGTCGCGGTTTAAGTTGATATCTTAAAACCGTCACTTGGGGGCTATTGAGCGTTAATGATTGAAATATACAAGCGAGAGTCATATGGAATTTACCTCATATTTGTCCTTCATCATATTTACGGACCGGCTTCATAATCACGGCTGGTATATAGCCGATTCAGGTAGCCGGAATGAAGATCTTGGGTGTTGAGCGGCATAAGTGGCCAAATCGGCATTCCATTTGCCTTTGCCAAATGCAGCAAATTCATCTTTGGCGGTGTGCTTAGATAAAGCGGCAGGATTGCTGGCTCGGAACGACCAACGCCAGTAATAACAACATCATCATCTTTGGCTTCACCGGTCCGCACTGGGGTCGCCGGTTTATCAGTATGCTTTGCTAGGCTCGTTGTTTTGTCAGTCTGGACAGGACTTGTGGGCTGATTAAAAGGGCCTGTGGTATCAACATGTGCCTCTTCAGCAGGAATATCATGATCTTGCGATGGTGGGTCGTTCAGCACATTGTCGTGGATGTGTTCTTCGGGATCTGGTATTTTGACCGGTTCAGGAGCGTCGTTTTCTTCTGCCGCTTTGTCCAGACGAGCTTTCTTGCTTGGCCTAGGCTTGGCCCTAAAAGGAAAAAGACGGATCAGTCCAGTGAATATTGAAAGTGATATATCAAACAACATTATCAGGAATATGGCTCACCCAAGCACTGTTTTGAGTGGTGGGAGCTGGGTGGTGACGACTTCATGGGAAGAAGAATGAGAAGTGCCACGATAATCGGAGTCGGATGGATTAAGAGGTTGATGAAAACAACCCGCTTTAGGATAAGCATTAATGAAACAGTTAGAGACCTCTCGAACGGGCGTCTCCGAACCGGACCGTTCGGTAAACCGGCGGAGGTAACTACTGGCATTGTCTTGGGGTTGTCGGCGAGCTTCATGCTGTTGTGTCTTCATAAGAATTTTCGGTCCAAATAAGCAAGAGGATGAGAAAATTTAACTTTCCGATTTGCCCGACGGATTTTTGGTGAAGGTAAAGGGTCTGAATCGGAAGAAAGAGCGATTACCTCTACAACATCAGCGTGGTGACTTGGCGTCATCCTGGCAATAATCATTATCAATAAGGCATGTGAAAAATAAACCAAGTGAGTCAAGCTCTACCTCAAGGTCCGAATTACCCACATCATCGTCAGTTGGTGGATCGGAGGATGCAGTGGTTCTCTTTCTATTGGCCGGTTTCTTCACAACTCTGGTCTTGGGCCGGGCTGTTTTCTCCGGTTTCTCTTGTGGAGGCTTCTTGCTCCAAAATGGATCATCACCCTGTTTGAAAGATGTTAAAGTCAACAAAGGGTACTTAAACATAGTCAGATTTCATGAAAGCATAAGATATGAGTCTTACGGCTGGCGGTTTGTTAGTGGTACAAAAAGGAGGCAGGCCAGTTTGAGAGCGAAGCGACTTCGGTTCATTTAATATCTTCTTCATGACCTCGATAACCTCGTCATCTGTCAGCTGGATCTCAATATGCCGTAGAGGGTCTTTTGCATCTCCTGTGTATTTGCACATCAAACCGGAGCGCGGGCTTAAGGGCAATATACTCCAAGATATCCAGCCAGCGAGCAAGGTCAACTCCTATCAACCAGTTAGCCATGAAGGCCCTCAGCTTGGATAATTGAGGTGCATATTTGCTTCTCTCCTTAGCAGTCAGTCTCTGAGGGAAGGGATGTGTGTTGCTTAGCCGCTCCGGATGGTAACCCGGCAAGGGATTTTCTCCATCAGGAGAGGTATCTTCTTGATAAAACCATGTTGAATTCCACTCTTTGGGATGGCTGTGCAGTTTGGCGTGAGGGTAAGTGACCTCTTTCCTCTTTTGAATCGCCATACCACCTAACTCGGTATTGGGACCGTCAGTAAATTCGGTGCGGCGGTTCAGATGGAAGCAATCTCTGAATAATTCAAGCTGTGGCTCCTCTTGAAAGAACACCTCACAGAGCACTTGAAAGTGACAGATGTTGGTTATGAGTTGGGGCCAATATCTTGTGGGCCTTGATTGGAAGTTGGCCCAGACATCCCGATAAAACTTTGAACCGGGCGGACTAAAGCCCTGGGCTAGATGGTCAGCAAAAACAACAACCTCTCCATCTTTGGGTTCTGTAGGACATTCCGGGCCAGGGACCCTCCAGGGAACGACATCTTTTTTGCCTAAAGCACCGATTTGGACTAGGTTATTCAGTTGAGTCTCGGTCACTCGAGAAGGGACCCAGTTGCACTCATACACTTGCTTGGCCATGGTGCAATCTGCAAAGCGATAATACCGGTTCAAGAATATGTTGGAAGGATATACATTGATGCATTCATTGCTAAACCGGAAGCAGTTATTTATAAACCGGAGTTCTGCAAAGTGGCAATACTTAGCTAGGGAATCCTGGCGGTTCAACAAGGGGACTAATGGTATATACCGAGTTATCAATTTTTCTACAAAGTTAAACCGCCTGGTCTAAAATATTGAAGAGTCAAGATTGCGGATGAGTAGGTGTGCGAAAATAGGTTTCACAAAATTACATCACAGTTTTGGATTTGGAACATGTTCAGAAAAAGAGATAAATATTCAAGGTCCAAAGGGGAGCAGATGCTGAATCGATGAGCAAGGATACAGAGAGATCTATGGTCTTGATATGCGCAAGTGAAAATGGATGATAAAAACTACCGCTACGCAGAACAAATATTCACAGACTCGTCTAAAGTTTATCAGATGAACAGGAAGCAAGTGATGAACGCTGAAGAACATGGAAACCCTAGAACAGATCTATGGTGAAAAAGATAGAAGACTTACCAGAGCCGAGGAAGAAATGGAGGATCGCCGTGATGCTCTGGTGTATTCAGGGTGATGCAGCGGCCAAGGTTTGTGCAGAAGTCGACGGCGGTGGCGGAGCTCCGAAGCAGGGCGACGCGAGGAAGACGAAGCAGAAGGGCACGAAGGGGAAAAAGAAATGACCCTTCGGTCTTATTTATAAAGCAAGGGACATGTGTCAGGCGCGAAAATCAAGGGGCCACGAGTTTGGAAACGGAGTTGTCGCCTCGATTGTCGCAGATCTATTAAACAAAAAAGGTATCGTGGATAGCTTTTATGACAAGTGACATCACGCCGGTTTACGACGACCAGCGAAGATGACATCATGGCGGTTCACCAGACTACACAAAGATGCTGAAGATGAAGTTTTTTGCTAAAGGATTGACATGAACCTGTTCAAATCAATCTGGGGCCTAATGTTGGGGATATTACTACTGGGTGTAAACCGGCCAGGACAAGCCGGGTTAACTTCATCAGTAGTTGAGTATGTTAAAGCCCAAGTAGGCAGATGAGGGCTCAAGGCCCATAACCGGTTCAAGGCACATGGCCGTAAACCGGCGTCAGTATGTAACTTGTATTGTAAGTTAGGAATAGTAGAGACCAAGCCGGATACATCTATGAACCGGCATCGGGACTCTGTGAACCGACGGGCGCCACCCATGTGTATAAGGGGACGACCCGGCGGCGGTTCAAGGAGACAGACAACAACTCGAGACTTAGGCGAAGCTTGTTTGCTCCCTAGTCATTGAAACCCAATCAATTCCATCACAACTAGACGTAGGCTTTTACCTTCATCGAAGGGGCCGAACTAGTATAAACTCTCTTGCGTCCTTGTGTCCGCTTTAACCCCTTCAAGCTAACCCGTAGAGATGGCTCCACGACTAAGTCCTTTCATGAGGACATCTGCCGTGACAAAACCACGACAGCGGCGCTACGACCTGTGTGCCTCCAAGTCCAACCGCTGTTCCAAACTGTAATTTGGTGCATCGCACGTGGAACAAGACGGTGGATGAGCCACATGTCGGCCAAAGGGGTCTTGTTAAGTGTGTTGCCATTTCGTGTGCGGACTGACAGGACCAGCCAACCACTTGGTTTTTCTCCATGGTGAATCCCAACTATATTGATCTAAAAAGATACTACCATCTTCGTCTCGGTTTATAGGGCGTGAATGTAGTTCTAGGTCATCCATTTGACTAACTAAATGTGTGTTACTATGTCACAAAAAGTATATCATTGGATTCTTAAGCGGATGTAGTTTCTAAACATATACTGTTCATCACATACATAGCCAGTTAAATTCTCAACCTAGAACGATGTGCATGCCCTGTAAACCGATCTGAAAAGAAGTAAAAATGAGGTGATTTTACCGGCGATGGGCGGGGAGCATGGCTGTCATGCGGTCCCACGTATCATGATGTACCAAGGCGATGCGCGTCCCTCTTGAGGCAGAACAATGGCAGAAGCAATACGTGGTTTTCTTGAAGGAGATGATGGCGAAGCGGATTCAACGATGTGTGAAATAATGGCTGCTTCATCCGTCTGGGAAGGTGCGGCATTGTTATTTGACGTCTCATTGCTGATTACTACTACTGGGGTGGTACGACTGGGGTGCATCCCCCTACTGTTCTGCACTGTTATTTAGTACATGACACGTCGACTCGGTTGTTATATGTCCCACATGTCGGTGAGAGGAAGTACAAAATTCATGAAATCGAGCGTCGACGGATGAGTACAAGACACAACTTGGTTTTTGCTACTTCGCGCGATCCATCGATACAAACCCGGACTAAAAAAGGCGAGGGTGGGTCTTTTCCCGCGCGGCAGGCAGGGGAGTTTGGCATAGTCTGTTCGAGGCAGGAATGGAAACAAGCAAATACAGTTTGAGCGACTTAGTTTTGGGAAAATCTAATTTTACGGAGTACGTACCCACTATGGAGGTAGTACTACTTACTACTCCCTTCTTTCCGGTTTATAGGGCTCAGCTAAAAAAATCGTTTTTCCGTTTTATAAGTCTCGATTCTACTAGTAGTAGTACCATCACATGTTTGGATTTCGAGGTGCGTTAAATCACCCGGTGCAAGCAGTGTCAAGAGAAAACTCACCAATGCATGTATAAGTTCATGGAAATTTAGTGCTCATGCATGCATTCGTTCTAATTAATGCCTCGATAAACATAACTTCTTGAGAAAAACGAGCGTACTAATTACTTGTGCAAACTACCAGATTAATTCCAGCACTCACCGTCTAACTTGGTTGGACAGATTTTAAAATTGAGCCATAAATCAGAAAGGAGGGAGTAGTAACATAGCCTAGGGTAGCTTGCTGCACCAGGAACTCCAAGGAAATTGTTGTAGTACTACGCCTATGTACCACTGTACTACTCCTACTACTAAAAGACATATTTCAAACAATATGATAATCTCTCTAACCAAGGTAGGGACGAGGAGTAAACGGAGGGAGTAGTAAAATTTTCTCCTCGTCCTGCGAGCCACCGCGCGCATGGGCGAGGGAGCGGGCGTAAGGCTTAGTAAGCAAGCTTCACCTCATCCTGCGAGCCACCGCACTCATGGGTGGGGGTGACAGCGTACTAAGCAAGCTTCTCCTTGTTCTGCGAGACAAGACACAGCAAAAGTAATACATACAAAACATCTCTAGTGTATAGAGCCTTGCCTCTAAGGTAGGCCCCACATGGTTTGCCTCTTATCAAATGAAAAAACTGGAACAGAGGGAGTATGATACCATTAGTACTATAGTTCTTTTGGAAGGGTTGTAGTAGTCCCTCCCATTCACATGTTCACATTTCAAGCTTCAATAAAAACATTGCACGCAAGGATTAAGAGAAACCTCGGCAATGCATGCACTCCCTCAATCCATATAGGGTATAAAATGCGTTTTGGAGGCTAACTTTGACCACATATTAGAGCAATAATATGACATCCAACTTACACAAATCTTACCATCAAATCCATACATGGTCATTATACTGCTAACAAATGCATGTGTTGGAATTAAATGCGTAGATACTGATAGTAAACACTCATTATCTACTCTTTGTAGCACTAGTAGTACTCTAAACTACTACTACTATGAGGCCATCCAAGCGTGTCCCGGGCTCCCGACAGGAAGACCGCGGACACCGATTATTCAGTCATATTTAAATTTGTTTTCACACAGCGAAATATCTCTATCTCTACTCTTTATCTCTACTCTCTACTCTTATAAAAAACCGAGTTGGTGATGATGGTGTGCCTTCCATCTTGTAATATAGACCATCCGATCTATATCTGACGGATAGAAAGCAAACTATGACAATTTTACAAAAGATACCCGCACCTCTCTCCACATTTACAAATAAGGCCTTGCCTCGTTCATCCTTATCTCCCACAACCTCATTGCTGAGCAATTAAAAAAGGAAGTCTCTGGAACAATCTGGCATGGTGGCCGCTGCCAGCGCCGTCCATTCCCATGCCTCTGCCCAGTCCGACCACCAGTCACCAACACGCCCCACTCCTCCTCACCTTATCTCTCATCTTTCTCGAGATATCATTTTTTCGATGAAATTCTCGAGATACCATTTTTTCGATAAAATTTTCAAGATATCATTAGTTTTTACACATGGGATTACTCCTGCATGGGTCAATCACAACAGGTGTTTTGTAAAAAATGCATCTTGATGTTTCGTGCAATGCACGGGCATCTTGCTAGTCCATGAAAACAACACATGGCAAAATTTCACGGCGAACGTGGGATTTGAATGTGCTGGGAGGGGCTGTTTGGATCTTGCTCGGGGTAGCCAAAATATTGGCGACCCTTTTGTCCGGTGCCTTTGTCACCGATGAACAAGGAATAGCTCGGGTGTTCATGCATCCTCCAGCGCGCGCGTTGGAGACGAGCTCGCACGAGCTGTGCTTTTTTTTGTCCCACCACGCCGCTCGAGCCGACCGCAGACCGACCGTCGACCCGCAAATTACGCCATCCAACCGTAACCGCACACATTCTGACAGAAACTCAACCAACCGGACGAAATTCATGCAAACACGGTGATATTTCATATAAACAATGACGGAATTCATATAAAATACCGGATTTTCATACAAACATGACGGATTTCATTACATTCAAATAAACTAAGCGGTGTTAGTTCTGGACAACATAGGTATATAATACCTGGCCTAAATGGTCGCCCACCGATCCATTTGTGTTCCTCATGTCTGGCAACATGATCACCGGACTGCCGAGCCACGGAGGTATATGCTTCAACGCAGCGACGGCTCGCTTCCCCCCTTTGGCCCGACATCGTTGGGCGATGCCCAAGATGAAGGTGGAAGGGGGACTTCTCCGCTTCCGTGGAGCCCATGCGGGGTCGACGAAGGTCCTTGCAACAAAAGGATCCGACAAGACACCTGCTGTGTACGCCGGCATCGCCTCCGCGCTGGCCTTCATGGGACCCAAGCGGCGGCGGCCTCCCATGTTCTACTTATCCTCGATGATGGCGGCGAACACGGAGGCGCTGGTCACCGACTCGTCGCTCTCTGCGCATCCGGCTTCTGTCTCTGCTTGCATGGCGCGGCCACCGACATGGGAGTCTCGGCCATAGAAACGAGAGACGCGGTTGTAGACACGGGAGGCACGGTACGAGGTGGCGGCATGGATGGCAGCGACGGCGCCCATGCGCCGGTCCTCGTCGAGCTGGCTTGGAGCGATGAGTTGCTGAAGTGCGCGCCGGCTTGGAGCGACAAGTAGCTTCGTCGGGCGAGGGGAGGGAGGTGGATCAGTGAGCTACATAGCTCATATCCGGCTGGCTCGGCGGGCCACCCAGCTGGCTTGGATGCGGGATAACTACTCTTAGTAAGCCATTGTAAGAGTGGAAAAAATGGTGAAGGAGGAGATAAGGGAGCGGCGGAGGTGTGCGATTCTTGGCCGGCGTCTGGCCTCGTTCAAATATACGGCAGACGGGAGGAGCTCGGCCGGCGTTGCATTTAATGCCGGCCAGGTCATGAACGGACGTGTGTCCTGAGTGGGTTTCTCGGCTTCCACACGGGTTTCATGGAGGCGTTTGAATGTGGCAAGGAGGCGTGTTCAGCCGGGCGTGCAACGAGCCGCACCCTCGACTCCGACGTACGACACCACGTCGTTCTTCCACTGACGTGTGGGCTCTTTGGGGTACATGGCCTGCATGTCAGTGACCCAACGCAGGCAGCGCACAACAGATGAGCTTTTTGAAGGAAATATGCCCTATAGGCAATAATAAAGTTGTTATTTATATTTCCTTATATCATGATAAATGTTTATTATTCATTCTAGAATTGTATTAACCGGAAACTTAGTACATGTGTGAATACATAGACAAATAGAGTGTCCCTAGTATGCCTTTACTAGACTAGCTCGTTAATCAAAGATGGTTAAGTTTCCTAACCATAGACATGTGTTGTCATTTGATGAACGGGATCACATCATTAGAGAATGATGTGATGGACAAGACCCATCCGTTAGCTTAGCACTATGATCGTTTAGTTTATTGCTATTGCTTTCTTCATGACTTATACATGTTCCTCTGACTATGAGATTATGCAACTCCCGAATACCGGAGGAACACCTTGTGTGCTATCAAACGTCACAACGTAACTGGGTGATTATAAAGATGCTCTACAGGTGTCTCCGAAGGTGTTTGTTGGGTTGGCATAGATCAAGATTAGGATTTGTCACTCCGTGTATCGGAGAGGTATCTCTGGGCCCTCTCGGTAATGCACATCACAATAAGCCTTGCAAGCAATGTGACTAATGAGTTAGTTGCGGGATGATGTATTACGGAACGAGTAAAGAGACTTGCCAGTTGATGTCTACTATGCAACCTTCTTCTTGTAGACATTGTTGGGCTTCCAAGTGCAGAGGTTTGTAGGACAGTAGCAAATTTCCCTCAAGTGGATGACCTAAGGTTTATCAATCCATGGGAGGCGTAGGTTGAAGATGGTCTCTCTCAAACAACCCTACAACCAAATAACAAAGAGTCTCTTGTGTCCCCAACACACCCAATACAATGGTAAATTGTATAGGTGCACTAGTTCGTGAAGAGATGGTGACACAAGTGCAATATGGATGGTAGATATAGGTTTTTGCAATCTGAAAATATAAAAACAGCAAGGTAACTAATGATAAAAGTGAGCGTAAACGGTATTGCAATGCCAGGAAACAAGGCCTAGGGTTCATACTTTCACTAGTGCAAGTTCTCTCAACAATAATAACATAATTGGATCATATAACTATCCCTCAACATGCAACAAAGAGTCACTCCAAAGTCACTAATAGCGGAGAACAAACGAAGAGATTATTGTAGGGTACGAAACCACCTCAAAGTTATTCTTTCGGATTGATCTATTCAAGAGTTCGTACTAGAATATCACCTTAAGATACAAATCAACCAAAACCCTAATGTCACCTAGATACTCCATTGTCACCTCAAGTATCCGTGGTTATGATTATACGATATGCATCACACAATCTCAGATTCATCTATTCAACCAACACAAAGAACTTCAAAGAGTGCCCCAAAGTTTCTCTTTGGAGTGTCAAGGCGAAAACGTGTTCCAACCCCTATGCATAAGTTCACAAGGTCCTTTGAACCCGCAAGTTGATCACCAAAACATACATCAAGTAGATCACGTGATATCCCATTGTCACCACAGATAAGCACATGCAAAACATACATCAAGTGTTCTCAAATCCTTAAAGACTCAATCTGATAAGATCACTTCAAAGGGAAAACTCAATCCATTACAAGAGAGTAGAGGGGAGAAACATCATAAGATCCAACTATAATAGCAAAGCTCGCGATACATCAAGATCGTGCCAAATTAAGAACACGAGAGAGAGAGATCAAACACATAGCTCTTGGTACATACCCTCAATACGAGGGTGAACTACTCCCTCCTTGTCATGGAGCGCGGGATGATGAAGATGGCCACCGGTGAGGGATCCCCCTCGAGGCGGTGCGAGCAGGGTCCCGATTGGTTTTTGGTGGCTACAGAGGCTTGCGGCGGCGGAACTCCCGATCTATTCTGTTCCTTGATGTTTTTAGGGTATATGGATATATAGGCGAAAGAAGTCGGTAAGGGGAGCCACGAGGGGTCCACGAGGGTGGGGGGCGCGCCCAGGGGGGCAGGCGTGCCTCCCTACCTCATGGCCACCTCGAAGCTTCCCTGACTTCAACTCCAAGTCTCCTAGATCACGTTCGTTACAAAAATCACGCTCCCGAAGGTTTCATTCCGTTTGGACTCCGTTTGATATTCCTTTTCTGCGAAACACTGAAACAAGGGAAAAAACAGAAACTGGCGCTGGGTTAATAGGTTAGTCCCAAAAATAATATAAAAGTGTTTAATAAAGCCCATAAACATCCAAAACAGATAATATAATAGCATGAATACTTCATAAATTATAGATACGTTGAAGACGTATCAGCATCCCCAAGCTTAATTCCTGCTCGTTCTCGAGTAGGTAAATGATAAAAGAAATAATTTATGAAGTGTGAATGCTAGCAGGTGCACAAGTTTGATCAATGATAATTTCAATCACCTTTTCTAGCATCATTATATATCATAACAGTAGCTCATCTCATAAAGCTTCTCATGATCAAGTAACAAGGTATTCACATGTTAAAGCATAGATCATAAACTTTCTTGAGAACTAACAAACCGTGTTATTAGTCATCAAACAATTACAATTCATCTTATTTTCAGGAAGAGTCTATGTCAGAGCTTTGATTCAGAAAACTTCACATACTCAACTATCATTTAGTCTTTCACAACTGCTAACACTCACGCTATATTTATGGGTTCAAAGTTTTAATCAGACACACAGAAAGATAGGGGCTTATAGATTCGCCTCCCAACTTTTTACCTCAAGGGTAATTTCAACAATAATAGTTCATGACGCCTTACATCCAATTGGATATATATATCAGGACCTTTCCAACACAATGTGCTTGCCAAAGGATAAAATGTAAAAAGGAATGGTGAAGATCACCATGACTCTTGCATAAGGTATAAGACAAGAATAAAGAGATAGGCTCTTCGCAGAGGGAAGCAGAGGTTGTCATGCGCTTTTATAGTTGGATGCACAAAATCTTAATGCGAAAGAACGTCACTTTATATTGCCACTTGTGATAGGGACCTTTATTATGCAGTCCGTCGCTTTTATTGCTTCCACATCACAAGATCGTATAAATCTTATTTTCTCCACACTAATAGGTCATACATATTTAGAGAGCAATTTTTATTGCATGCACCTATGACAACTTACTTGAAGGATCTTACTCAATCCATAGGTAGGCATGGTGGACTCTCATTGCAATACTAGTTTAAGGGATGTTTGGAAGCACAAGTAGTATCTCTACTTGGTGCAAAGAATTTGGCTAGCATGAGGGGGAAAGGCAAGCTCAACGTGTTGGGCGATCCAAGACAATATACTTTATTTCAGATAAAAGAAAACATAACCCATTACGTTGTCTTCCTTGTCCAACATCAACCTTTTAGCATGTCATATTTCAATGAGTGCTCACAATTACAAAAGATGTCCAAGATAATATATTTATATGTGAAATCTCTCTTCCTTCAATATTCTTTCATGAATTGTTCAAGTGACCAATACAATGTTTGCTAACCTTCAATAAATTTACCACCTCTACTTCTTATATGTAAAGTCATTACTCCCCATGGGATAAGCATATGAAACATGTATAATTTCAGATTTATGACATTCAAATCATCGAACCATTCACTCAAAGGATATAAGTGAGGCACACGAGTAAATGACAAACTACTCCAAAAAGATATAAGTGAAGATCAATGAGTAGTTAAAAAATTATGTAGCTTTGTGAAGACTCTCTATCATTTAAGAATTTCAGATCTTGGTATTTATTCAAAAAGCAAGAAAAGCTAAAGAAAATAAAATGACGCTCCAAGCAAAACACATATCATGTGGTGAATAAAAATATAGCTCCAAGTAAAGTTACCGATGAACGAAGACGAAAGAGGGGATGCCATCCGGGGCATCCCCAAGCTTGGGCTCTTGGTTGTCCTTGAATATTACCTTGGGGTGCCTTGGTCATCCCCAAGCTTAGGCTCTTTGCACTCCTTATTGCATAGTCCAACAAATCTTTACCCAAAACTTGAAAACTTCACAACACAAAACTTAACAGAAAATCTCGTGAGCTCCGTTAGCGAAAGAAAACAAAACACCACTTAAAGGTACTATAATGAACTCATTCTTTATTTTTATTGCTGTTAAATCTAATGTATTCCAACTTCTCTATGGTTTATAAAATATTTTACTAGCCATAGATTCATCAAAATAAGCAAACAACACACGAAAAACAGAATCTGTCAAAAAACAGAACAGTCTGTAATAATCTGTAACTAATGCAAACTTCTGGAACTCAAAAATTTCTACCAAAATAGGAAGACCTAGATAATTTGTTTATTGATCTACTGCAATTGGAATCACTATTTTATCACGTTCTGGTGATTTTAAACAATTGTTTTCGTGAACAGAAAGTTTCTGGAATTTTCAGCAAGATCAAATAACTATCATCCAAGAAGATCCTATAGGTCTTACTTGGCACAAACACTAATTAAAACATAAAACAACATATAACCAGAGGCTAGATGATTTATTTATTAGTAAACAGGAACAAAAAGCATGGGAAAAAAATAAAATTGGGTTGCCTCCCAACAAGCGCTAACGTTTAACGCCCCTAGCTAGGCATGATGATTTCAATGATGCTCACATAAGAGATAAGAATTGAAACATAAAGAGAGCATCATGAAACATATGTCAAGCACATTTAAGTCTAACCCACTTCCTATGCATAGGGATTTTGTGAGCAAACAACTTATGGGAACAATAATCAACTAGCATAGGAAGGCAAAACAAGCACAACTTCAAAACTTTTTACACATAGAGAGGAAACTTGATATTATTGCAATTCCTACAAGCATATGTTACTCTCTCATGATAATTTTCAGTAGCATCATGAATGAATTAAACAATATAAATATCACATAAAGCATTCTTTTCATGATCTAAAAGCATAGAAAATTTAGTACTCTCCACATAAGCAAAATTCTTCTCATTCGGAATAGTGGGAGTATCATAAGAAACCCGAATACTATAAATTGTTTCCACATTAATAGAGTAGTGTTCAGAAAAAGGGTAATCATGATCATGAGAAGTTTTATAAATATAATCATCACTACTCTTTATAGCATAAGTATCATTACAATAATCATCATAAGTAGCAACTTTGTTCTCATCATAATCAATTGAAACCTCTTCCGAAATAGTGGATTCATCACTAAATAAAGTCATGACCTCTCCAAATCCACTTTCATCAACATAATCATCATAAGTAGGAGGCATGCTATCATAACAAATTTGCATATCAAAACTTGGGAGGCTAATAACATCATCTTCATTAAACATAGCATCCCCAAGCTTGGGACAAACATTAATTTCAGCAAATATATTCTCAAACTTATCATTCTCATTAAACATAGCAACCCCAAGCTTGGGCCTTTTCATATCATAAGCATAATCACTCTCATCATTAATAGTATGAATAGCACCAATAGTATAGCAATTATCATCATCACAATGAGTAATAGGAGCAACATCATTTGGGAGGGATACCTTTTTACCTTTGTTTCTCCGTCTTTTGTTTTTCTTCTTCACATCATGTGTGGGTTTAACCCTCTTTTTTGAGCTCCTTGTTGATGAGATTGGTTGGATAGAGGGCTCCTCCTCGTTACCTGATTCATCATAAGAACTAATAGGAGGATATTGGGAAGCCTCTTCCCTTTCATTAGTATTCTCTTCATCCTCTATTTGTTTTCTTTTATTTATGTAATTGGCAATATAAGGATTTTCAATGCTATTCACCACACAATACATATAAATTTCCTCTAGATCAAAATCAAGAAATTTATCAAGATTAAATTTTGGAGTACCCTCAGTTATACGTTTCATTTCTTCATACCCCAAAAGAAGACTAAGCTCTTTATGATGCTCAAGGGTAATCAAGTTATCACATTTTTTCGACACGACTTGATCATGAAACAAATAGCATTGGAGCTTTAAATGACCATGTTCATTGCAAAGTTCACAAGGATGGTGATAAATATTGAATCTTTTAGCACAAACATCTAGCCTTTCTTGCAACCATTTAGTTTCTAAATACTTGTGCCTCTTGCAAAATCTATCTTCCCTTTTTGGTATGTACTTGCTGTTGGGGAACGTAGCAAAAATTCAAAATTTTCTACGCATCACCAAGACCAATCTATGGAGAGACTAGCAACGAGAGAGAGAGAGAGAGAGAGAGAGAGAGAGAGAGGGAGTGCATCTTCATACCCTTGAAGATCGCTAAGCGGAAGCGTTACAAGAACGCGGATGAAGGAGTCGTACTCGTAGCGATTCAGATCGCGGTTGATTCCGATCTAAGCACCGAACAACGGCGCCTCCGCGTTCAACACACGTACAGCCCGGGGACGTCTCCTCCTTCTTGATCCAGCAAGGGGAGAGGAGAAGTTGAGGGAGAACTCCAACATCACGACAGCGTGGTGGTGATGGAGCTCGTGATTCTCGGCAGGGGCCGCCAAGCACTACGGAGGAGGAGGAGGTGGTGGAGGAGGGAGCGGGCTGCGCCCGAGGCAGGGTGCGGCTTCCCGCTCTCTCCCTCACTATATATAGGGGAAGGGAGGAGGAAGGCACCCTAGGGTTCCCTAGGGGAGGCGGCGGCCACAGGGGGAAACCTTAGATGGGTTTGGGCGCCCCACCCCTAGGAAACTTGCCCCCAAGCCGGGAGGCGGATGCCCTAGGGGTGGCGCCCCCACCTCTCCTGGTTACGTGAGATGGGGTGGGAGGGGCGCTCAGCCCCTTAGTGGGCTGATGTGCCCCCTCCCCTTGGCCCATAAGGCCCCCCAACGCTTGCCGGGGCCTCCGAAACCCCTTTCGGACACGCTGGTAATCACCTGGTACCCACGGAACAATTCCGGACTCCAATACCCTTCGTCCAATATACCGATCTTCACCTCCAGACCATTCCGGAGCTCCTCGTCATGTACGGGATCTCATCCGGGACTTCGAACAACCTTTGGTAACCACATACTATTTCCTATAACAACTCTAGCGTCACCGAACCTTAAGTGTGTAGACCCTACGGGTTCGGGAACCATGCAGACATGACCGAGACGTTCTCCGGTCAATAACAAACATCGGGATCTGGATACCCATGTTGGCTCCCACATGTTCCACGATGATCTCATCGGATGAACCACGATGTCAAGGATTCAAGCAATTCCGTATGCAATTCCCTTTGTCAATCGGTACGTTCCTTACCCGAGATTCGATCGTCGGTATCCCAATACCTCGTTCAATCTCGTTACCGACAAGTCACTTTACTCGTTCCATAATGCATGATCCCGTGATTAACTACTTAGTCACATTGAGCTCATTATGATGATGCATTGCCGAGTGGGCCCGGAGATACCTCTCCGTCATACGGAGTGACAAATCCCAGTCTCGATTCGTGCCAACCCAACAGACACTTTCAGAGATACTTGTAGTGCACCTTTATAGCCACCCAGTTACGTTGTGACTTTTGGTACACCCAAAGCATTCCTATGGTATCCGGGAGTTGCACAATCTCATGGTCTAAGGAAATGATACTTGACATTACAAAAGCTTTAGCAAACGAACTACACGATCTTGTGTTATGCTTAGGATTGGGTCTTGTCCATCACATCATTCTCCTAATGATGTGATCCCATTATCAATGACATCCAATGTCCATGGTCAGGAAACCATGACCATCTGTTGATCAACGAGCTAGTTAACTAGAGGCTCACTAGAGACATGTTGTGGTCTATGTATTCACACATGTATTGCGGTTTCCGGTCAATACAATTATAGCATGAATAATAGACGATTATCATGAACAAGGAAATACAATAATAACCATTTTATTATTGCCTCTAGGGCATATTTCCAACAGTCTCCCACTTGCACTAGAGTCAATAATCTAGTTCACATCACTATGTGATTGTAATGAATCGACACCCATGGGGTTTGATCATATCTCGCTTGTGAGAGAGGTTATTAGTCAACGGATCTGAACCTTTCGGATCCGTGTGTGCTTTGCAAATCTCTATGTCATCTCCTAAATGCAGCTACCACGCTTTATTTGGAGCTATTCCAAATAAATGTTCTACTATACGAAACCGGTTTACTACTCAGAATAATCCGGATTAGTGTCAAAGTTTGCATCGGCGTAACCCTTTACGACGAACTCTTTTACCACCTCCATAATCGAGAAAATTCCTTAGTCCACTAGTTAATAAGGATAAGTTTGACCGCTGTCCTGTGATCTATTCCTGGATCACTCTTGTACCCCTTGACTAACTCAAGGCAAGGCACACTTCAGGTGCGGTACGCAGCATAGCATACTATAGAGCCTACGTCTGAAGCATAGGGGACGACCTTTTTCCTTTCTCTCTCTTCTGCCATGGTCAGGTCTTGAGCCTTTCTCAATACTCATACCTTATAACACAGCCAAGAACTCCTTCTTTGCCGATCTATTTTGAACTCCTTCAAAATCTTGTCACGGTATGTATTTATTTGAAAGTACTATTAAGTGTTTTTGATCTATCTTTATAGATCTTGATGCTCAATGTTCAAGTAGCTTAATCCAGGTTTTCCATTTAAAAACACTTTTCAAATAACCCTATATGCTGTCTAGAAATCATTTCTGATCAACAATATGTCAATAACATATACTCATCAGAAATTCTATAGTGCTCCCACTCACTTATTTGGAAATACAAGTTTCTCATAAACATTGTATAAACCCAAAATCTTTGATCATCTCATCAAAGCGTATATTCCAACTCCGAGATGCTTACTCCAGTCCTTAGAAGGATTGGGAGCTTTGCATACTTGTTAGCATCTTCGGGATTGACAAAACCTTACGGTTGTATCACATACAACCTTTCCTCAAGAATATCGTCGAGGAAATAATGTTTTGACATCCTATACGCAAGATTTCATAAATCATGCGATAATTGCTAATATAATTCCAACAGACTCTTAGCATCGCTACGAGTGAGAAAGTCTCATCGTAGTTAACTCCTTGAACTTGTCGGAAAACATCTTAACGACAAGTCGAGCTTTCTTAATGGTGATACTTACCATCATTGTCCGTCTTCATTTTAAAATCCATATGTACCCAACAGCCTTACGACCATCAAGTAGTTCTTCCAAAGTCTACACTTTGTTTTCATACATGGATCCTCTCTCGGATTTTATGGCCTCGAGCCATTTGTCAGAATCCGGGCCCACCATCGCTTCTCCATAGCTCGTAGGTTCATTGTTGTCTAGCAACATGACCTCCGGAGACAGGATTATGTACCACTCAAGCGACGCATCCTTGTCGACCCTACGAGGTTTGGTAGTGACTTGGTCCAAGTTTCATGATCACTATCATAAGCTTCTACTTCAATTGGTGTAGGTGCCACAGGAACAACTTCACGTGCCTGCTACACACTAGTTGAAGTGATGGTTCAACAACCTCATCAAGTCTCCACCATCCTCCCACTCAATTCTTTCAAGAGAAACCTTTCCTCGAGAAAGGACCCGTTTCTAGAAACGATCACTTTTGATTCCGGATATGAAATAGGAGGTATACCCAACTGTTTTGGGTGTCCTATGAAGATGTATTTATCTGCTTTGGGTTCGAGCTTATCAGGATGAAACTTTTTCACATAAGCATCGCAGCCCCAAACTTTCAAGAAACGACATCTTAGGTTTCTCTAAACCATAGTTCATACGGTGTCATCTCAACGGAATTATGTGGTGCCCTATTTAAAGTGAATGCGGTTGTCTCTAATGCCTAACCCATGAGCGATAGTGGTAATTCGATAAGAGACATCATGGTATGCCCCATATCCAATAGGGTGCATCTATGATGTTCGGACACACCATCACACTATGGTGTTCCAGGCGGTGTTAGTTGTGAAACAATGTCCACAATGTCTCAATTGTGTACCAAACTCGCAACTCAGATATTCATCTCTATGATCATATCATAGAAATTTTATCCTCTTGTCACGAAGATCTTCAACTTCACTCTGAAATTACTTGAACCTTTCAATAATTCAGACTTGTGTTTCATCAAGTAAATATACTCAACATCTACTCAAATCATACGTGAAGTAAGAGCATAACGATATCCACTTTGCAAGCCTCGGCACTCATTGGACTGCACACATCAAAATGTGTTACTTCCAACAAGTTGCTTTCTTGTTCCATCTTCTTTGAAAGCGAGGCTTTTGGTCATCTTGCCCATGTGGTATGATTTGCATGTCTCAAGTGATTCAAAATCAAGTGAGTCCAAATGATCCATCTGCATGGAGTTTCTTCATGCGTACATACTAACAGACATGGTTCGCATGTCTCAAACTTTTCAAAAAATGAGTGAGTCCAAAAGATCCATCAACATGGAGCTTCTTCATGCGTTTTATTCCAATATGACTCAAATGGCGATTGCCACAAGTAGGTGGTACTATCATTACTATCTTGCATCTTTTGGCATGAACATGTGTATCACTACGATCGAGATTCAATAAACCATTCATTTTAGGTGCAAGACCATTGAAGGTATTATTCAAATAAACAGAGTAACCATTATTCTCCTTAAATGAACAACTGTATTGCGATAAACATAATCCAATCATGTCTATGCTCAACGCAAACACCAAATAACAATTATTTAGGTTTAACACCAATCCCGATGTTAGAGGGAGCGTGCGATGTTTGATAATATCAACCTTGGAAATACTTCCAACACATATCGTCACCTCGCCTTTAGCTAGTCTCCGTTTATTCCGTAGCCTTTTATTTCGAGTTACTAACACTTAGCAACCGAACCGGTATCTATTACCATGGTGCTACTAGGAGTACTAGTAGAGTACACATTAATATGATGTATATGTAGCGACCAGACCCGAATGAATCAAGTCTCTGTGCTCAGTGTCATCCCTGGATCAGTAATGCTGACACCACATAGTACTTCGAAGGATTTATAGCAGAGTAGCAATCACACACTTATTACATCGTTGTCCACAAGGGAACTTAATACAATAATATGGCTTAAGGCCATCTAATAATAACAATGGAAGGCTTGGAAGACAAGTGAGTCCATCAACTCCATCGGCATCAATTGAGTATAGAACCACGACCTAACACCTTACTGGTAAATGCAGAAAAGTGCATAGCGTGAAAGTTGCAGCCAAAACGGTCGACACATGGAATATCTTTGGCAATGTAACACATAGAGGGCAATGAAGGAATAAGCCTATACTACATGCATATATGGCTGGTGGAAAAGCTCTACGGTTACATTTTTGCATAAAGCTAGTTCTTCCCTACAACAAAGGAATAATTTTATTTAACTATCATGGTGTTTGTTAAACATTGAGAATGGTTGATGACATCCTCAATCCCAATTAAAAGTACTCATTAAAACCCAATAACATTTATTTGAAGTAACATGTTGAGATTCACATGATATTCAAGTACTAGATACTCAAGATGTCCATAACGGGGACACGGCTAATCATGATTAGTTTATACACTCTGCAGAGGTTTGCGCACTTTTCCCCACAAGACTTGATCGCCTCCGTTTGGTTCTCGCACTACATGGTGTTTGAGAGCGGATGACCGAGACATAGTCTTTCGGAAGCGCTAGCACCTTACTTGTGGGTAGACCGGTACACCTACTTTCCCCTACATCTGCTAGTCTACCCGTAAGAGTTCGCACAACTTAGTCAACTATGCCAGGGCCCATAATGGCTTGTGGCTGCACACGGAAGTTTCTAGTTTGAATAATCTTATGATCCCTTAGAGCCTGGGTGGCGGTCCGAAGAAATACAGGCAAGTCCTGATAGAAACCAGGTGCCTCAATCCACCCAGATGTGTGTTTTAGGCTGCCACCTTATATAAACCATTAAATTAACAATCTCACATCTGTCATGGATATCACTCACCCAATCCACGTCTACTAGCATAGCATAGCATAATAAGCAAACGTAGAAGTAACTCCCAAGGTTTCATAAGTAAAACAGGTAATAGGTACTACCTCAATCTACTTCCCATCCCACAATTTAATTGGATCCTAAACATGCAAGTGTTTGAGGGTTTGATCTAATGCAATAAAAGCTGGGTAGTAGAAAAGGTATGATCAAGTGTTACTTGCCTTAGCGATGATCCATGAGACCTAGAGATTGAAGTAACAAGCGGCTCACTCCGGGTGATCTAACGCAGACAAACAACAATCATACAATAAGTACTCATCTGATGCACGAGGAAATCTAGAATAAAAGATCTAACCAGATAGTTCAACTTAAGAACCCTGGTTGCAAAAGAATCGAATCAAATAAAGCATCGAAAGTCGAAACTTCGAGAGAAACGACTCGGTTTAGCAATCTGAAACTAGGTCAAAATTTTATAGTAGCAAAACTCTGTGTAAGTAGGTTAGTCGGAACGGCGGTTTAAATGCGAAACTCTGTAGCTTGAATCACACGATTAGATAAGCGAGCAAGAAATAAAACAGGTTTGAAAATCGGATCGGAAATCGAATCGGAAAAATAACGGATTAAATCCGATTAAAAGAAAACGCATTTAACGGATTAAATAACGGACGTTCGATTAACAGAACTAATCCAACGAACACATTCATTGAAGCGAGCGGTTCGGTGAGCGTTAGATTAATTAAGAAAACCGAAAAAAATAAACACCATCTAGGTTTTTTTTAAAAAAAAAACGAACAACGAACGAAAAACCGGATCGGGTTTTTCTAAAAAAAAACCGTATCGGGGCGGGGCGGTTGGCTACCTCCGGCTAGTCGCCGGCGGGCTCCGGGCTCCGGAGGCGGCGGGGTCCCGTGGGTCAGGCGGGTGGCGGGTGGCGACGTGGCGGCAGCGGCAGCGGCGGCAAGGCGGCGGCGGGCGGCTCGGTGAGGGGGGCGGCGGCTCGAGGTGAGGAGAGAGGGGGGCTCGGTATAAATAGAAGGGGGGCTCAGCGCCTTGGGGAAGGGGACGGGCGGCGCCTCGTGGCCGAGCCGGGACTCGGGCGGCGAGGCGGCGACGGCGGGCGGGAGCTCCAGCGGGCGTCTGTGTGAGAGAGGAGGCGGGCAGGCCGGGCCGGGCTGGGCTGGGCAGTGGGCCTTAGGCCCAAAGGGAAGCGCAGTTTTTTTTTAAACAAAACTAAGCGAAATAAAAAAATACCAAAGCGAACTCCGAATTTAATAAAATAAATTTTCCCCGACTCCTAAAAATGAGTCGAACAAAATGAACTTTAAAAACGGCAAACATGCATATTTTTTTTTGCTCATTTTTGCCTAAGCAAAATAAATCTTCAAAAACCAAAATTTTGATTTATTTATAATATCTTCATTTTTCCTAAATATTGGGAAAGTCATATTATTCCCTCTCTTAATTTTTTTATAGGAAAAACTTTATGAAGATAATTAAATAAATCCAATGATCCTATTTTCAAAATTTGAGAAATCCCAAATATGAAAATAATGAAACTTCCAACTCTCTCCGAGGGTCCTTGAGTTGCGTGAAATTTTCTAGGATCGGAAAGATGCGAGAAAATATGATATGCATGATGACCTAATGTATAACATTCCAAATTGAAAATTTGGGATGTTACAAACCTACCCCTTAAGATGAATCTCGCCCTCGAGATTCGGGTTGGCTAGAAAATAGGTGAGGTGGTCCTTGAGCAAAACTTCCTCCCTTTCCCGGTGGCTTCATCCTCGGTGTGGTGGCTCCACTTGAACTTTGCAAAACTTGATAACCTTCTTTGCGGGTAACTCTGCTTGGCATAATCGAGAATCTTAACCGGTTTTCCTCATATGTCAAGTCATCCTTCAACTGAATTGCTTCGGTGGCACTTTGTGTCTCTTAACGGTACCTCTGCTATCTCGGGTGACATTTCTTCAATCGAGAAACATGGAATACATCATGAACTCGACAGTCCTTCCGGCAATTCCAACTTATAAGCAACTTCTCCCATGCGTTGCAAAATCTTATACGGTCCAACGAAACGGGTGCTAACTTTCCTTTAACTCCAAAACGCTTAACTCCTCGAAGCGGGGATACTCACGAGATATACTCTGTCTCCAACTTCATACTCAATCGCTGCGCTTTGAATCGGCATAGCTCTTTTGCACGGACTGGGCTACCTTGAGCCTGTCTCGAATCAACTTAACTTTACATTCGGACTCCTTAATCAAATCTGGTCCAAACAAGCGGCGATCTCGGTTTAGTCCCATGATAACGGTGTCCTGCACCTCCTTCCGTACAAAGCCTCGAAGGTGCCATCTTCAAGCTAGTTTGGTAGCTGTTGTTGTAGGAAAATTCTGCATACGGCAAATTATCATCCCAGCTAGATCCATAATCTAGGGCACAAGCTCTCGACATGTCCTCCGAATCTGATTGACTCTCTCGGTCATCCATCGATTACGTGGGTGGAAAGGCATCTTGAATTCCAATCGGGTTCCCAATGTTTAGGTAAAGCTGGTTCCAAAATTTCGAGGTAAACTGGGTTCCTCTATCTCGACACGATGCTCCTCGGAACTCCGTGTAAGCACACAATTCTGGTCATGTATATCTTTGCCAACTTAGCACATGCTATAGGTAGTCTTATTTGGAATGAAATGAGCTACCTTTGTTAAGCGATCGACTATAACCCAAATCGAGTCATATCTGAGCGGGTCTTTGGCAAACCTGTGATAAAATCCATGCCTAGTTTATCCCACTTCCATTCGGTATCGGCAATGGTTGTAACAATCCTGGCAACCCACGATGCTCTGCCTTTACTTTCGACATACATCGCAAACTGCTACATACTCCATAATAACCTTCTTCATTCCGGTCCACGGAAAGTATTCTTCAAATCTAAATACATCTTGGTATTTCTGGGTGAATCGAATAGGGTGAATCATGAGCTTCTTGTAAAATCAACTTCCTTATCTCTGGGTTATTAGGCACATAAACACGGTCTTCAAACCATAGGGTATCGTGCTCATCCTCACGAAATCCTTTAGCTTTTCCTTTGCTCATTTTCTCCTTTATAGAGGCAATTTCCTTATCTGCCTTTTGGGCTTCTCTGATTATGTCCATTAGTGTTTATTGAATCTCCAATGCTGCTACATAACCACTCCGAAATATTTCCAAACATAGCACTCGAAGGTCCTCGGCTAACTCATTGGGTATTCCTCCCATCCTTAGGGTATTGGCGTGGCTCTTACGGCTCAATGCGTCGGCTTCTAGCGTTAGCCTTTCCGGGGTGATAATGCAATCTCATATCATAATCCTTGATAAGTTCTAACCATCTCCTTTGTCCGAGATTTAATTCATACGTGTGAAAATGTACTTCAAACTCTTGTGATCCGTGTACACTTCACAATGATTTCCAATGAGAAAATGTCTCCATGTCTTCAAGGCATTCACAACGGCTGCTAACTCGAGATCATGTGTGGCATAATTTAACTCATGGGGCTTAAGTTGTCGTGAGGCATCTGAAACAACTCTTCCTTCTTGCATAAGCACTGCTCCAAGTCCTCGGCGTGAAGCGCCGTAATACACCTCATAGTCCTTGGTGCAGTGCAGCAATATCAAAATGGGTGAGGTGACCAATCTTTTCTTCAACTCCACGAAAACTTGCCTCACAGTCCTCGGTCCATATGAATTTGTTATCCTTCTTCAACAATTCAGTCATGGGCTTGGCAATCCTTGAGAAATTCTCAATGAATCTTCGGTAGTATCACAGGAGTCCAAGGAAACTCGAATCTCTCCAACTGTCGTTGGTGCTTCCCATTTGATTCTGGTCTCAACTTTTGTGGGGTCAATCGCTATTCCTTCTCCGGATATAACATGTCCGAGAAATCCAACTTCTTTTAGCCAAAACTCACATTTCTTTGAACTTGGCATACAACTGGTGTTCCCTCGGTTTCTCCAAAACCAATCGCAAATGTTCCTTGTGTTCCTCTTCATTCTTGAAAAAATCAAAATGTCATCAATGAACACCACGACGAACTTATCCAAAAACTCCATAAACACTTTGTTCATCGGGTTCATGAAATAGGCTGGTGCGTTAGTCGATCCAAATGACATAACGGTATACTCGTCTGATCCATATCTCGTGGTGAATGCTTGTCTTGGGTATGTCACGCTCCCGAATCTTCAAGCGATGTTACCACGATCGCAAGTCGATCTTGGAAAACACCTTGGCTCCTTGCAAGCGATCAATCAGATCATTTATCATAGGTAGTGGGTACTTGTTCTTGATTGTTACTTCATTCAATCCACGATAATCAACAACCATTCTTAACGATCCATCCTTCTTCTCCACTAGCAAAGCGGGTGATCCCCAAGGTGAAGAACTTGGGCGTATAAAACCTTTATCCAATAGCTCCTTAATCGCTTCTTGATTTCCGCCAAATCCTTTGCGGGCATCACTGTCGGATCGTTCGATATTGGGCCTGTTCACGGCAAAAGTTCTATCAAAACTCAATGCCTCTATCTGGTGGCATTCACGGCAACTCTTAGGAAATACATCGGAAAATCCTTCACCACCGGTACTTCTTCTGCACCACTCACGATAGGCAATTAACTTGCGCTCTTCTCGGTGATGCCGTGATACATACTTAATCCTTCTTCCTCACAGGGTGGTGAGCAAAATCGTCTTACTTGTGCAATCGATGTTTCCTCCATACATTGACACCAATCCATACCGAGAATCACATCAAATCCTTGCGATTCGGAATGATCAAATCCGTCAGAATACATGCCTTCCTATACTTAATGGCACTTGAAAACATCCTTGTGCGGCCATATACTCCGCTCTGGTGAGCTTACTAGCAAAGGGGTTTTAAGAATCCGGTAGGTAGGCTATACTTCTCTACAAATCCCCTTGATATGTATGAATGCGATGCACGGTATCGAAAAGAACTATTGCGATAAATGACTTAACCAAAAACTTACCGATTCTTGCATCGGGCTGATCTTCAACCTCCTCCACATCAATGTGGTTCACATCCCCTATTGAAAGGGTTGGGCTTCTTTCGAGAGCTTCCATTGCCATTTCCATTACGGCCTTACAGGCAGTCATTGGCATAGTGCCCGATCTTGCGGCACTTAAAGCAAGTAATATGACTCAGGTCTACTTTGGATGGTGTTGACGGGTTGGTGCGATTACATCGTTGCTTCCTCCATTCCCGTTCCCATTCTTGGTGCAGTTATGGTTATGCTGAATTACCTCCTCCATGGGTATCTTTGAAACTGAATTCTGACTTAGGGGTATAACGAGGTTTCTTTGAGCTCCAGAGTTATACTTCCCTTGCCCATACTTCCGCTTGCAGTTCTCAATTCTTCTTGCTTTCCTTCAATCATGAGGGCTCGGTCTACTAACTCCTGGTAGTTATTGAAGCTGGCTACCATCAACGGCATCTTGAACTCATCATTCGGTCCTTCTAGAAACTTCTCTGTTTAGCTGCATCGGTATAGCGTCATCAGGGGCATAACGTGCTAGTTTACTAAAGTCATCCACGTCTTGGCCAACAGTCCTTCCTCCTTGGCGTAAGTTGCGAAACTCACGCTTCTTCATGGCCATAGCTCCTGTTTGAAACATGGGCGGTGCGGAAAGCTTGCTGAAATTGATCCCATGTGGCGGTGTCTCTGAGGTAAGTGGCTGTGAAATTCTCCCACCATCTTCTGCTGCGGGTCCTTCAAGGCGATGTGCTACAAACTTCACTCTTTCTCCATCTGTGCATCCTGCAGTGGTCAGCTCCTTCCTATCTTGCGGAGCCGGTCATACTGCTACAATCGGCTCGGTGCTCTTGGAATACACGGCGGGTTTAGTCTAAGGAAACGAGTCAGATGATCCGCAGGTGGTGGTGGTGGTGGGTTGTTGTTGTTGTTGTTGTTGTTGCCCTGGCTCTGCACCAATGTTTGAATCAGGGTATTCTGCTGCTGGATCAGTTGGGTGATCTCTGGCGGAAAAACAAATCCGGGGTCGCGTCTTGGAGGCATCTGATGGGTTTAGAAAAGAAGAGAAATGTAGAATAGAATGAGGTCTAAGGGGAATCACTACCCAATTGCACATGAGCAAATGCACACAAAATCACTTCATTCAATCAAACAAGGGCTTACAACGATCTAACTATCGCAAAAGTGCGTGTACTATAATGTTTACATGGAGGTAATACTACTAATATGTGGGAGACTTCTACTAATTTGAACCGGTGGAAGACTCCATAATGTCTGCTCGACTTCGTCTTCAAAGTCGGGTTCACTTGGATCCGAATCGGTGTCGTCGATGTTGATGTAGTCGCTTGGGCAATCGACATACTGGTCTTCATTCCTGAGCACCAACTTCTTCTTGAGTTCTTCAATCTCGTACTTAAGATCGTTATTGTGTCTTGCTAGAGCTACGATCTCGTCCATGTAGTCCTTGCGTGTAGTCTTTAGTTCTTCTTCAAGTTCGATGATCCTTCTCTTTGTCTTCTGCAACTCCAACATATCATTGCACATTTGGTTCTCACGGTGTCGAATGTGCTGATTTAACTCTGGATGAACGCTGCAATGGATCTATCCTTCTTGGTCTTGTGACGTCCCATTTGTCATCTCGGCGTCCATAAATCTGGTAGATAGTGTCCTTGAGGTCTTCTTGATAAACTTCTCCAATGCGTCCCATGGTGATGTGAGCTGCCATGCTCTTTCCCGGACTCCAAGTTGGTGCCTTGAAAACACTATCTATAGGCTTGGTGATTGGGGCGAATGTCCTTCTGGAGCGTGAGCTTGAATCTTCAGTAGCTCCTCTTCGTGCAGAGTGGCGTTGAAAGTCCGGTGAAGCTGGGTAGTCCGATGTTCAGTACTTGGTAACTTCCTTCAAGTGAAATCCAAAAGGTGTGCCTTCATCCGGTTGGGTGTACTTGATCTTCGTCCTTCATCCTAAAGAGAGTAGAAAAGATGAGGAGTTAGAAAATGGGAAGAGAATAGTGATCTATGGTTTTATCTTAGTGGTCGTGTCCTACGGTCGGCGTGTGCTCGATACCATTCTCTCATGGCGACCGGACCGAATGGATCAAGTCTACGTGCTCGGTGTCATCCACGGATCGAATGTCGACACCACACGATTTCTTGAAGGATTTATAGCAGAGTAGCAATCACACACTTATTACATCGTTGTCCACAAGGGAACTTAATACAATAATATGGCTTAAGGCCATCTAATAATAACAATGGAAGGCTTGGAAGACAAGTGAGTCCATCAACTCCATCGGCATCATCGAGTATAGAACCACGACCTAACACCTTACTCGTAAATGCGAAAAATGCATAGCGTGAAAGTTGCAGCCCGAAACGGGTCAAGACATGGAATATGCTGGCAATGTAACACATAGAGGGCAATGAAGGAATAAGCCTATACTACATGCATATATGGCTGGTGGAAAAGCTCTATGGTTACATTTTTGCATAAAGCTAGTTTTTTCCTACAATAAAGGAATAATTTTATTTAACTATCATGGTGGTTGTTAAACATTGAGAATGGTTGACAGCATCCTCAATCCCAATTAAAAGTACTCATCAAAACCCAATAAAATTTATTAGAATTAACTTGTTGAGATTCACATTATATTCAAGTAATAGATACTCAAAACGTCCATAACCGGGGACACGGCTAATCATGATTAGTTTATACACTCTGCAGAGGTTTAGCACTTTTCCCCACAAGACTCGATCGCCTCCGTTTGGTTCTCGCACTACATGGTGTTTGAGAGACGGATGACCGAGACACGATCTTTCGTAAGCGCTTAGCACCTTACTTGTGGGTAGACCGGTACACCTACTTTCCCCTACATCCGCTAGTCTACCCGTAAGAGTTCGCACAACTTAGTCAACTATGCCAGAGCCCATAATGGCTTGTGGCTGCACACGGAAGTTTCTAGTTTGAATAATCTTATGATCCCTTAGAGCACAGGTGGCGGTCGAAGAAATACAAGCAAGGCTCGATAGAAACCGGTGCCTCAATCCACCCGGATGTGTGTTTTAGGTTGCCACCTTAGATAAACCATTAAATTAACAATCTCACATACATCATGGATATCACTCACCCAATCCACGTCTACTAGCATAGCATAGCATAATAAGCAAACGTAGAAGTAACTCCCAAGGTTTCATAAGTAAAACAGGTAATAGGTACTACCTCAATCTACTTCCCATCCCACAATTTAATTGGATCCTAAACATGCAAGTGTTTGAGGGTTTGATCTAATGCAATAAAACTGGGTAGTAGAAAAGGTATGATCAAGTGTTACTTGCCTTGCTAATGATCCGCGAGACCTAGAGATTCGAAGTAACAAGCGGCGCACTCCGGGTGATCTAACGCAGACAAACAACAAGCATATAATAAGTACTCATCTAATGCACAGGGAAATCTTGAATAAAAGATCTAACCAGATAGTTCAACTTAAGAACCAAGTTAGCAAAAGAATCTAATCAAATAAAGAATCTAAAGTCGGAACACGAGACGGAACGACACGGTATAGAAATATTAAACAAGTTCAAAATTTTACATAAGCAAAACTCTTTGTAAGTAGGTTAGTCGAACGGCGGTTTCAGAATGAAACTCCAGCGCTTGAATCACCTGATTCCGATAAACGAGCAAGAAATAAAACAGGTTTGAAAATCGGATCGGAAATCGAATCGGAAAAATAACGGATTAAATCCGATTAAAAGAAAACGACGAACGGATTAAATAACGGACGTTCGTTAACAGAACTAATCCAACGAACACATTCATTGAAGCGAACGGTTCGGTGAACGTTCGTTAATTAAGAAAACCAAAAAAAATAAAACCGTCTAGGTTTTAAAAAAAAACGAACAACGAACGAAAAACCGGATCGGGTTTTTCTAAAAAAAACCGGATCGGGGCGGGGCGGTTGGCTACCTCCGGCTAGTCGCCGGCGGGCTCCGGGGCTCCGGCGGGGCGGCGGTGGGGTCCGGCGGGGTCGGGCGGGTCGGCGGGTGGCGGGTGGCGACGTGGCGGCGGCGGCAGCAAGGCGGCGGCCCTTCTCGGCGGGCGGCGGCGGCTCGGGTGAGGGCGGCGGCGGCTCGAGGTGAGGAGAGGGGGCTCGGTATAAATAGAAGGGGAGGGCTCGCGCCTTGGGGAAGGGCACGGCGGCCTCGTGGCCGAGCCGGACTCGAGGCGTGAGGCGGCGTCTTGTGGCCAGGGCTCCAGCAGGCGTCTTGTGAGGAGAGGAGGCGGGCAGGCTGGGCAGGCGCTTGGGCTGGGCAGCTGGGCCTTGGCCGAAGTATGATTTTTTAAACAAAACTAAGCGAAATAAAAAAAATACCAAAGCGAACTCAATTTAATAAAATAAATTTTCCCCGACTCCTAAAAATGAGTCGAACAAAATGAACTTTAAAAACGGCAAACATGCATTTTTTTTTGCTCATTTTTGCCTAAGCAAAATAAATCTTCAAAAACCAAATTTTTGATTTATTTATAATATCTTCATTTTTCCTAAATATTGGGAAAGTCATATTATTCCCTCTCTTAATTTTTTTATAGGAAAAACTTTATGAAGATAATTAAATAAATCCAATGATCCTATTTTCAAAATTTGAGAAATCCCAAATATGAAAATAATGAAACTTCCAACTCTCTCCGAGGGTCCTTGAGTTGCGTGAAATTTTCTAGGATCGGAAAGATGCGAGAAAATATGATATGCATGATGACCTAATGTATAACATTCCAAATTGAAAATTTGGGATGTTACAGTATATCCAATATACTTCTGTCGACCTTGCCAGCCTTCTCATCTACCAAGTATCTAGGGTAGTTCTGCTTCAGTGACCGTTCCCCTCATTACAGAAGCACTTAGTCTCGGGTTTGGGTTCAAACTTTGGGTTTCTTCACTAGAGCAGCAACTGATTTGCCGTTTCATGAAGTATCTCTTCTTGCCCTTGCCCTTCTTGAAACTAGTGGTTTCACTAACCATCAACAATTGATGCTCCTTCTTGGTTTCTACTTTCGCGGTGTCAAACATCGGGAATAGCTCAAGGATCATCATATCCATCCCTGATATGTTATAGTTCATCACGAAGCTCTAGTAGCTTGGTGGCAATGACTTTGGAGAACCATCACTATCGCTTAAGGAAGATTAACTCCCACTTGATTCAAGTGATTGTAGTACTCAGACAATCTGAGCACATGCTCAACGATTGAGCTTTTCTCCCTTAGTTTGCAGGCTTAAGAAACTCGTCAGAGGTCTCATACCTCTTGACATGGGCACGAGCCTAAAATCCCAATTTCAGCCCTTTGAACATCTCATATGTTCCGCGACGTTTCAAAATCATCTTCGGCGCCTCAATTCTAAACCGTTTAACATTACTGAACTATCACGTAGTCATCAAAACGTGTATGTCAAATGTTCGCAACATCCACAGACGACGTTCGAGGTTCAAAGACACCTGCGGTGCATTAAGGACATAAACCTTCTGCGTAGCAATGAGGACAATCCTCAGTTTACGGACCCAGTCCGCATAATTGCTACTATCAACTTTCAACTAAATTTTCTCTAGGAACATATCTAAAAAGTAGAACTAAAGCGCAAGTTACGACATAATTTTCAAAGACCTTTTGACTATGTTCATGATAATTAAGTTCATCTAATTTAATGAACTCCCACTCAGATGGACATCCCTCTAGTCATCTAAGTGATACATGATCCGAGTCAATTAGGCCGTGTCCGATCATCACGTGAGACGGACTAGTCATCATCGGTGAACATCTTCATGTTGATCGTATCTACTATACGACTCATGCTCGACCTTTCGGTCTCTTGTGTTCGAGGCCATGTACGTACATGCTAGGCTCGTCAAGTCAACCTAAGTGTTTCGGTGTGTAAATCTGGCTTACACCCGTTGTATGCGAACGTTAGAATCTATCACACCCGATCATCACGTGGTGCTTGAAACAACGAACCTTCGCAACGGTGCACGATTAGGGGAACACTTGCTTGAAATTTTAGTGAGGGATCATCTTATTTACTACCGTCGTTCTAAGCAAATAAGATGCAAAAACATGATAAACATCACATGCAATCAAATAGTGACATGATATGGCCAATATCATTTTGCTCCTTTGAACTCCATCTTCGGGCTCCATGATCATCATCGTCACCGGCATGACACCATGATCTCCATCATCATGATCTCCATCATCGTGTCTCCATGAAGTTGTCTCGCCAACTATTACTTCTACTACTATGGCTAACGGTTTAGCAATGAAGTAAAGTAATTACATGGCGTTATTTAGTGACACGCAGGTCATACAATAAATAAAGACAACTCCTATGGCTCCTGCCAGTTGTCATACTCATCGACATGCAAGTCGTGATTCCTATTACAAGAATATGATCAATCTCATACATCACATATATTTCATTCATCACATCCTTTTTGGCCATATCACATCACGCGGCATATGCTGCAAAAACAAGTTAGACGTCCTCTAATTTGTTGTTGCAAGTTTTTACGTGGCTGCTATAGGTTTCTAGCAAGAACGTTTCTTACCTACACCAAAACCACAATGTGATATGCCAATTGCTATTTACCCTTCGTAAGGACCCTTTTCACCGAACCCGATCTGACTAAAGTGGGAGAGACTGGCACCCGCTAGCCACCTTATGCAACAAGTGCATGTCAGTCGGTGGAACCTATCTCACGTAAGTGTACGTGTAAGGTCGGTCCGGGCCGCTTCATCCCACAATACCGTCGAAACAAGATATGACTAGTAACGGTAAGCATACTGAACAAAATCAACGCCCACAACAACTTGTGTTCTACTCGTGCATAGAATCTACGCAATAGACCTAGCTCTGATACCATTATTGGGGAACGTAGCAAAAATTCAAAATTTTCTATGCATCACCAAGACCAATCTATGGAGAGACTAGCAACGAGAGAGAGAGGGAGTGCATCTTCATACCCTTGAAGATCGCTAAGCGGAAGCGATACAAGAACGCGGATGAAGGAGTCGTACTCAGAGCGATTCAGGATCACGGTTGATTCGAACTAAGCACCGAACAACGACGCCTCCGCGTTCAACACACGTACAGCCGGGGACGTCTCCTCCTTCTTGATCCAGCAAGGGAGAGGAGAAGTTGAGGAGAACTCCACAAAGACGACGGCGTGGTGGTGATGGAGCTCGTGGTTCTCCGGCAGGGCTTCACCAAGCACTACGGAGGAGGAGGAGGTGTTGGAGGAGGGAGAGGGCTGCGCCAGGGGAAGGGTGCGGCTGCCCTCTCTCTCCCTCGCTATATATAGGGGGAAGGGAGGAGGGGAAGGCGCCCTAGGGTTCCCTAGGGGAGGGGCGGTGGCCACAGGGGAAACCCTAGATGGGTTTGGGCGCCCCACCCCTAGGAAACTTGCCCCCAAGCCGGGAGGCGGCTGCCCTAGGGGTGGCGCCCCACCTCTCCCGGTTAAGTGAGATGGTTGGGAGGCGCTCAGCCCCTTAGTGGGCTGATGTGCCCCTCCCTTGGCCCATAAGGCCCCTAACGCTTGCCGGGCCTCCGAAACCCCTTTCGGACACGCCGGTCATCACTGGTACCCTCGGAACAATTCCGGACTCCAATACCCTTCGTCCAATATATCGATCTTCACCTGGGACCATTCCGAGCTCCTCGTCATGTCCGGGATCTCATCCGGGACTCCGAACATCCTTCGGTAACCACATACTATTTCCCATAACAACTCTAGCGTCACCGAACTTTAAGTGTGTAGACCCTACAGGTTCGGGAACCATGCAGACATGACCGAGACGTTCTCCGGTCAATAACAAACATCGGGATCTGGATACCCATGTTGGCTCCCACATGTTCCACGACGATCTCATCGGATGAACCACGATGTCGAGGATTCAAGCAATCCCGTATGCAATTCCCTTTGTCAATCGGTACGTTCCTTACCCGAGATTCGATCGTCGGTATCCCAATACCTCGTTCAATCTCGTTACCGGCAAGTCACTTTACTCGTTCCATAATGCATGATCCCATGACTAACTACTTAGTCACATTGAGCTCATTATGATGATGCATTACCGAGTGGGCCCAGAGATACCTCTCCGTCATACGGAGTGACAAATCCCAGTCTCAATTTGTGCCAACCCAACAGACACTTTCGGAGATACCTGTAGTGCACCTTTATAGCCACCCAGTTACGTTGTGACGTTTGGTACACCCAAAGCATTCCTACAGTATCCGGGAGTTGCACAATCTCATGGTCTAAGGAAATGATACTTGACATTACAAAAGCTTTAGCAAACGAACTACACGATCTTGTGCTATGCTTAGGATTGGGTCTTGTCCATCACATCATTCTCCTAATGATGTGATCCCGTTATCAATGACATCCAATGTCCATGGTCAGGAAACCATGACCATCTGTTGATCAACGAGCTAGTCAACTAGAGGCTCACTAGGGACATGTTGTGGTCTATGTATTCACACATGTATTGCGGTTTCCGGTCAATACAATTATAGCATGAATAATAGACGATTATCATGAACAAGGAAATACAATAATAACCATTTTATTATTGCCTCTAGGGCATATTTCCAACACTTGCAAACTCTATGCACTCCACAAAAGTTGACATGCTTATAAGAGACATTTTCATCATGACTAGTGCAATCATCATTAGTACTAAGGATATTCAAAGAATTCATACTAACAACATTGCAATCATGCTCATCATTCAAAGATTTAGTGCCAAACATTCTATAGATTTCTTCTCCTAGCACTTGAGCACAATTTTCCTTTCCATCATTCTCACGAAAGATATTAAAAAGATGAAGTGTATGAGACAAACTCAATTCCATTTTTTTGTAGTTTTTTTATAAACTAAACTAGTGATAAAACAAGAAACTAAAAGATTCGATTGCAAGATCTAAAGATATACCTTCAAGCACTCACCTCCCGACAGCGGCGCCAGAAAAGAGCTTGATGTCTACTACGCAACCTTCTTCTTGTAGGCGTTGTTGGGCGTCCAAGTGTAGAGGTTTGTAGGACAAGAGCAAATTTCCCTCAAGTGGATGACCTAAGGTTTATCAATCCGTGGGAGGTGTAGGTTGAAGATGGTCTCTCTCAAACAACCCTGCAACCAAATAACAAAGAGTCTCTTGTGTCCCCAACACACCCAATACAATGGTAAATTGTATAGGTGCACTAGTTCGGCGAAGAGATGGTGATACAAGTGCAATATGGATGGTAGATATAGGTTTTTGTAATCTGAAAATATAAAAACAGCAATGATAAAAGTGAGTGTAAACGGTATTGCAATGCTAGGAAACAAGGCCTAGGGTTCATACTTTCACTAGTGCAAGTTCTCTCAACAATAATAACATAATTGGATCATATAACTATCCCTCAACATGCAACAAAGAGTCACTTCAAAGTCACTAATAGCGGAGAACAAACGAAGAGATTATTGTAGGGTACGAAACCACCTCAAAGTTATTCTTTCGGATCGATCTATTCAAGAGCTCATACTAGAATAACACCTTAAGATACAAATCAACCAAAACCCTAATGTCACCTAGATACTACAATGGCACCTCAAGTATGCGTGGGTATGATTATACGATATGCATCACACAATCTCAGATTCAACTATTCAACCAACACAAAGAACTTCAAAGAGTGCCCCAAAGGTTCTACCGGAGAGTCAAGACGAAAATGCGTGCCAACCCCTATGCATAAGTTCACAAGGTCACTGAACCCGCAAATTGATCACCAAAACATACAACAAATAGATCACGTGATATCCCATTGTGACCACAGATAAGCACATGCAAGACATACATCAAGTGTTCTCAAATCCTTAAAGACTCAATCCGATAAGATCACTTCAAAGGGAAAACTCAATCCATTACAAGAGAGTAGAGGGGGAGAAACATCATAAGATCCAACTATAATATAAAAGCTCACGATACATCAAGATCGTGCCAAATTAAGAACACGAGAGAGAGAGAGAGAGAGAGAGAGATCAAACACATAGCTACTGGTACATACCGTCAGCCCCGAGGGTGAACTACTCCCTCCTCGTCATGGAGAGCACCGAGATGACGAAGATGGCCACCGGTGAGGATCCCCTCGAGGCGGTCTTGGGAGCAGGGTCCCGATTGGTTTTGGTGGCTATAGAGGCTTGCGGCGAAACTCCCGATCTATTCTGTTCCTCGATGTGTTTAGGGTATATGGATATATATAGGCGAAAGAAGTCGGTAAGGGGAGTCACGAGGGGCCCATGAGGGTGGGGGGGGCGCCCAGGGGGGCAGGCGCGCCTCCCTGCCTCGTGGCCACCTCGAAGCTTCCCTGACTTCAACTCCAAGTCTCCTGGATCACGTTTGTTCCAAAAATCACGCTTCCGAAGGTTTCATTCCGTTTGGACTCTGTTTGATAATCCTTTTCTACGAAGCACTGAAACAAGGGAAAAAATAGAAACTGGCACTGGGCTCTGGGTTAATAGGTTAGTCCCAAAAATAATATAGAAGTGTTTAATAAAGCCCATAAACATCCAAAACAATTAATATAATAGCATGAATACTTCATAAAACGTTGAAGAATTATCACCAGTAACGAGATTGAACTAGGTATGGTGATACCGACGATCGAATCTCGGGCAAGGAACATACTGATGACAAAGGGAACAACGTATGTTGTTATGCGGTTTGACCGGTAAAGATCTTCGTAGAATATGTAGGAGCCAATATGAGCATCCAGGTTCCGATATTTTTTATTGACCGGAGAGGTGTCTCTGTCATGTCTACATAGTTCTCGAACCCGTAGGGTCTGCACGCTTAACGTTCAATGACGATTGGTATTATGAGTTTATGTGATTTGATGTACCAAAGGTTGTTCGGAGTCCCGGATGAGATCACGGACATGACGAGGAGTCTCTAAATGGTTGAGAGGTAAAGATCGATATATTGGAAGGCTATATTCGGACATCAGAAAGGTTCCGAGTGATTCGAGAATCTTGAAGAGTTACGGGAATTCACCGGGGAATGTCCTTAATGGGCCATCCGGTAAAGGAGAGAAGGGCCTCAAGGGGTGGTCGCGCCCCCCATGGGCTGGTCCAAATTGGACTAGGAGGGGGCGGCGCCCCCCTCCTTCCTTCTCCCCTCTTCCTCGTTCCTTCTTCTCCTACTTGGACTAGGAAAGGGGGACACCTACTCCTACTAGGAGTAGGAATCCCCCCCGTGGGCGCGCCCCTTGTGGCCGGCCCTCCTCCTCCCCCCTTCCTTTATATACAGGGGAGGGGGCACCCCATAGACACACAAGTTGATTTCTTAGCCGTGCGGTGCCCCCCTCCATAGATTTCCACCTCGGTCATATTGTCGTAGTGCTTAGGCGAAGCCCTGCGTTGGTAACTTCATCATCATCGTCAACACGCCGTCGTGCTGACGAAACTCTCCCTCAGCCTCAGCTGGATCTAGAGTTCGAGGGACGTCACCGAGCTGAATGTGTGCAGATCGCGGAGGTGTCGCGCGTTCGGTACTTGATCGGTTGGATCGTGAAGACGTTCGACTACATCAACCACGTTACTTAACGCTTCCACTTTCAGTCTACGAGAGTACGTGGACACACTCTTCCCGCTCGTTGCTATGATTCTCCTAGATAGATCTTGCGTGATCGTAGGAATTTCTTTGAAATACTACGTTCCCCAATAGTGGCATCCAAGCCAGGTCTACGCGTAGATGTTATATGCACGAGTAGGACACAAACAGTTGTGGGCAATAATAGTCATACTGCTTACCAGCATGTCATACTTTGATTCGGCGGTATTTTGGATGAAGCGGCCCAGATCGACATTACATGACCGCGTTCATGAGACTGGTTCTGCCGCCATGCTTCGCACACATGTGGCTAGTGGGTGTCTGTTTCTCCAGCTTTAGTTGAATCGAGTGTGACTACGCCCGGTCCTTGTTGAAGGTTAGAACAACACACTTGTCGAAAAATCGTTGTGGTTTTGATGCGTAGGTAAGAACAGTTCTTGCTAAGCCCATAGCAGCCACGTAAAATTTGCAATAACAAAGTAGAGGACGTCTAACTTGTTTTTGCATGGCTTGCTGTGATGTGATATGGTGAAGACATGATGATATATAAATTGTTGTATGAGATGATCATGTTTTGTAACAGTTGTCGGCAACTGGCAAGAGCCATATGGTTGTCGCTTTATTGTATGAAATGCAATCGCCATGTAATTGCTTTAATTTGTCACTAAGCGGTAGCGATAGTCATTGCAACAATAGTTGGCGAGACAACAACGATGCTTTGATGGAGATCAAGGTGTCAAGCGGGTGACGACGGTGATCATGACGGTGCTTTGGAGATGGAGATCAAAGGCACAAGATGATGATGGACATATCATATCATTTATATTGATTGCATGTGATGTTTATCCTTTATGCATCTTATTTTGCTTAGTACGGCGGTAGCATTATAAGATGATCTCTCACTAAATTTCAAGGTACAAGTGTTCTCCCTGAGTATGCACCGTTGTGAAAGTTCGTCATGCCGAGACACCACGTGATGATCGGGTGTGATAAGCTCTACGTTCACATACAATGGGTGCAAGCCAGTTTTGCACACGCAGAATACTCGGGTTAAACTTGACGATTCTAGCATATGCAGTTATGCCATCGGAACACTAAGACAGAAAGGTCGAGCGTGAATCGTATAGTAGATATGATCAACATAGTGATGGTCACCATTGAAAACTACTCCATCTCACATGATGATCGGACATGGTTTAGTTGATATGGATCATGTGATCACTTAGATGATTAGAGAGATGTCTATCTAAGTGGGAGTTCTTAAGTATTCTGATTAACTGAACTTTAATTTATCATGAACTTAGTCCTGATAGTATTTGCATATCTATGTTGTAGAACAATAGCTCGCGTATAGCTCCCCTGTTTTATTTTTTGATATGTTCCTAGAGAAAAATAAGTTGAAACATGATAGTAGCAATGATGCGGACTAGGTCCGTGATCTGAGAATTATCCTCATTGCTGCAAGAAGAATTATGTCCTTGATGCACCGCTAGGTAATAGAACCTATTGCAGGAGCAGATGCACACGTTATAAACGTTTGACAAAGCTAGGTATGATGACTACTTAATAGTTTAGTGATGTAGACATAAACCTAGGGTAGGGTAATAGGCCTGACCTATACATCCTACCTAAGGTCCTAGTCCTAAGAACAAAGAAGTTCAAGTATCAGAAGAAGGGATCCAGCAAAGGCGTGGAGTGAAGTCCACTCGACCTACCATCCACTCGGTGATCTCACTTTATCCAGGTCACTCGACCATCAAACCACTCGACGATAAGAAGACCTAAAGCCGCTCCACGCAGCAACGGTCGGGCATTTACTTAGATATTTAATGACCATTTACAACATTTCAATACAGGCGTTACCTGTAACGCCACCTCTTTATGTACCTTGAATCCTATGTAGCGGAGGGCTGGGGTCTGGCGCACTCTATATAAGCCACCCCTCCTCGGGACAAGGGTTCGCACCTTGTAACACACAGCGTATAATCGAGTCGACCGCCTCCGGGCTCCGAGACGTAGGGCTGTTACTTACTCCGAGAAGGGCCTGACCTCGTAAAACCAGCGTGTACAACTCCTCCATAGCTAAGATCTTGCCTCTACATTCCTACCCCCTATTCTCTTTGGGACTCGTAACCACGACAGTTGGCGCCCACCTTGGCACAGGTGTCTTAGCAACTTGTTGGAGAAGTTGCAATTTTTCCGATCCCCTTCATCATGGTTTCAGGGGGAGGTTTAGCTGAGGGCCGCGAGATCCGTCTCGGCGCGCTCGTTTTCATCGCCGACGACTCCGCTTGGCTTCAGGAGGCTCCACTCGATGTTGATGCACTCCCCGTCCGCGGGGCAATGCACTTTCACGCGTGCGTCCGCAGCGTCCTCCTGAGGCAACCGTCGACCCAGTATCGGTCGACACCTGTGGCGTCCTCCCTTCCCGTCGCCCGCCGGTGCAAGCGCTCCGGTCGGTCAAGGCTTTAGCGATGGGTGAGGCACGCAGTGGCTCGCCAAACGGCCACCCCTCAAGTCGCGGCGATCGAGCCCGACGAATCTCTCTACGGCCTGTTCGACCTGTCGACTGGCTCCGCAGAGACCGCATCCGAGTGCGACAGCAATGATCCAGCGGTGGAGGTCCTGATGGTTGATGGACCTCGCAGTCCTCCCGGCTTCCCTCGCACCGACGGTGGCGACGGCAGAGGCGATCCGTCGCATGCTCATGAGGAATAACGCCCCGAGCCTCTTTCTTCGGAGCATAGGGAAGAGCTTCGCCGCCGGCACATGGATGCTCTTCACACTCCTATCGTTGGAGAAACCCCCGAGGCCCGGGCCTTGGAGGACGCGTGCACGCCAATCTGGCTGGCGCTTTTCGATGGAAAATCTCCAATGAGTACTCGAGCGTCTTGCGACAAAGGGTTCAAGAATCCAATGACGCCAACATTTTCCACCTTCGACTCAGGTATATCGAACTCGGATCCAAAATCTTACAATTGCAGCTCGTATAGCAGAAGTCAATTCAGCCCTCGGTCGAAGCCGGGCAGGGTTTAATGCAGATCGAGCTTTACTCCGGGCAGCGGGAGCAGAATCTGGTGTATCACGATCGCGGAATAGGATCCATAGCATATGCATTGTTGCGAATCTGATCCGATCGGCACATAGTCCAAGATCGCCCCGAGGCGTGAGGGATGTGACGACCGGCGTGATCGTCTGAAACCGTGAGCGATATGATCACCGACTCGATCGTGACGATCGTCGCCGAAAGTGCCCTCCTCCCCAAGGAGTGGATCATATGTGCCTCGGCAGGATGACAAAGCGCCCTCACAGATCGGGCGAAGGATTCGGTCGACCCGAGGAGCCAGGCTTTGATGCGAGATCTATTCTTGTTCGGGGTTTGGTCGGCGAACAGAGCTCACCGAGAAGGTCATGATAGAGATGTACCCACCAGCAGATGAAGCGCTGCTTTTGGGACGAGTGCTTCAGCAGAGCCATCGGGGCGGTGATTCCCCCCAACTTCAGGTTGGCGGCTGGAGTCAGTAAGTTCACTGGTGAGTCCAAGCCTGATACTTGGCTCGAGGACTACCGAGTGGCTGTTCAGATTGGCGGCGGTAATGATGAAGTGGCTATGAAACACCTGCCTCTGATGTTGGAGGGTTCGCCGGGCGTGGCTGAATCGATTAGCACCCAAAGACATTTACACTTGAGAGGATCTTGCCCGAGTGTTTGCCAGAACATTTGAAGGGACATGCAAATGACCAGCAGGGTTGACAGAGCTGCAATACTGTGTGCAGAAGACAAATGAAACTTTGAGGGATTATATCCAAAGATGGATCACACTGCATCACACAGTAGAGAATGTGTACGATCACCAAGCGATCTGCGCCTTCAAGGAAGGCGTCAAATATCGAGAGTTGAACTTGAAGTTCGGTCGGACCAGAGACATGTCTCTGAGTCGAATGATGGAGATTGCCACCAAATATGCTAATGGTGAAGAAGAGGATCGGCTCCGGAGTGGCAAGCACAAATCAGTCGCCCATGAAACCGGAGGAGGAAACTCCAGTCGGAAGCAGAAGCGCAAAGCCGAGCCAGCTGCTCCTGGGGAAACCTTAGCCGTGACTCAAGGAAAACCCAAAGGGAAGCCCAAGGGGCCATGGAACCCTAAGAAGATAAAAGATCAAGATGGAAATGATGTGCTAGATTTGCCATGCCACATCCACACAAAGAAAGATGAGGAGGGTAAAATCATTTACCCGAAGCATACCACTTTCGGCGATGCCGGCTCTCGATCCGGTAGCCCGGATAAACAACCCAAGGACAAGGAAAAAGAGTCCGACAAGGTTGAGGACAAGGAGGAGAGTGATGATGGTTACCCTCACGTCAATTCCACTCTAATGATTTTTGCTGATGTTGAGAGTAAGAGTCGATTGAAAGTGATCAACAGAGAAGTGAATATGGTCGCTCCGGCAACGCCCAGTTATTTGAAATGGTCCCAGACTGCCATCACATTCGACCAGTCCGATCACCCAACACACATAGCCACCCCTGGGAGGCAAGTTTTGGTGGTCGACCCAGTTGTCGAAGGCACTCGACTGACTAAAGTTCTGATGGATGGTGGAAGTGGCCTGAACATCCTGTATGCAGAAACATTGAAAGGGATGGGCATTCCGATGTCCAGACTCAAATGAAAGCAGTATGAGTTTCCATGGAGTCATTCTGAGCAAAAAGGCTGAATCACTCGGCCAGATTGCTCTTGACGTGGTTTTCGGTGATCACAAGAATTACTGCAAAGAAAAGTTGACATTTGAAGTGGTGGATTTCCAGAGTGCTTATCACGCCATTCTGGGCAGGTCGGCTTACGCGTGTTTTATGGCTCGACCATGCTATGTGTACCTCAAATTGAAAATGCCTGGTCCCAAGGGAGTGATCACCATCACTGGCAATCGAAAGAAGGCGGAAGAGTGCTTCGGAAGGGCTCAAAAATTTGGCCTTACAGATGCGGTGGTGGAATTGCAGGAGTATCAGAAAAATGCAGATTCGAGTGATTTGCTACAAGCTAAGAAGCCTGCAACGGATTCAGCATTTCAGTCGTCTGGTGAAACGAAACCGGTTCATATCCATCCAACTGATCCCAACGCTGCTCCGACCCACATTTCAACAACTCTCGACTCCAAATAGGAAGAAGCGCTCATCCAGTTCCTCCGTGAGAACTGGGACATCTTTGCATGGAAACCTTCTGACATGCCAGGTGTTCCCAGGGGACTGGCTGAGCATCATTTGCGAGTCGACCCAAAGATAAAACCGGTCAAGGAACATCTTCGACAGTCCGCCGTACAGAAGAGAAAAGCAATCAGTGAAGAAATTGCTCGGCTCCTGGCAGCTGAGTTTATCCGAGAGATTTACCACTCCGAGTGGTTAGCTAACATTGTCATGGTCCCTAAGAAGGACAATTCACTCCACATGTGCATCGACTTCAAGCATATCAATCGGGCCTGCCCGAAGGATCACTTTCCTCTCCCTCGCATTGATCAGATAGTCGATTCGACTGCGGGATGTGAGCGTCTGTCCTTTTTGGACGCTTATTCTGGGTATCATCAGATCCGTCTGTTTGGACCCGATGAAATCAAAACAACTTTCTTCACCCCATTCGGGTGCTTCTGTTATGTCACTATGCCATTCGGCTTGAAGAACGCTGGAGCCACATTCATGCGAATGATTCAGAAGTGTTTACTCACTCAAATCAGTCGGAATGTGGAAGCGTACATGGATGACATTGTGGTAAAGTCACGCAATGGTTCCGACCTACTGACTGACCTTGCTGAAACCTTTGCCAACCTCAGAAGGTACGATATCAAGCTTAATCCATCAAAGTGCATGTTCGGAGTTCCGGGAGGAAAGTTGCTCGGTTTTCTCGTTTCCGAACGAGGGATCGATGCTAACCCCGAGAAAGTTGGTGCCATACTCAATGAAACGCCCGATGCGTGTACATGATGTTCAGAAGCTTACTGGTTGTTTGGCCGCCCTAAGTCGATTCATTTCCAGACTCGGTGAGAAGGCGCTACCTCTCTACCGACTGATGAAGAAGTCAAATAAATTTGAGTGGACTCCCAAAGCTGATGCATCGTTTGCAGAGCTAAAAGCCTTGCTTTCCACCTAGCCGGTGCTTGCTGCCCCAATCAGCAAACAGCCTTTACTGCTTTACATAGCAGCCACTGGGCAAGTCGTCAGTACAATACTTACGGTCGAGCGAGAAGAAGAGGGAAAAGCCTATAAAGTTCAGCGCCCGGTTTATTATGTTTCTGAAGTACTGACTCCGTTGAAATAGAGATATCCGCACTATCAGAAGCTTGTTTATGGGATTTATATGACCACGAAGAAGGTTGCACACTATTTCTCTGACCACTCCGTTACAGTCGTCAACGACGCTCCATTATCAGAGATTCTGCACAACAGAGATGCAACTGGTCGAGTGGCAAAATGGGCGATTGAACTCCTTCCCTTAGATATTAAGTTTGAGGCAAAGAAAGCTATCATGTCCCAAGAAATAGCTGATTTCCTTGCCGAGTGGATCGAACAGCAATTGCCGACTCAAGTTCACTCAGAGCACTGGACCATGTTCTTTGACGGTTCCAAGATGCTGAATGGTTCGGGTGCCGGGGTGGTATTAGTATCCTCCCGAGGAGACAAGCTGAGATATGTACTCCAGATTCACTTTGATTCCTCCAATAACAAAGCAGAATACGAAGCACTCTTATACGGGTTGTGCATGGCCATTTCACTCAGCGTCCGTCGCCTCATGGTCTATGGCGACTCAGATTTGGTGGTCAATCAAGTGATGAAAGAGTGGGACGTCAGAAGCCCAGCCATGGCAGCTCGTAATGCAAAGTGAGAAAGTTGGAAAAGAAGTTCGAGGGGTTAGAGCTCCATCATATACCCCGACTGAAAAATCAAGCAGCCGATGATTTGGCGAAGATAGGTTCCAAGAGAGAAGCCATTCCCAGCAATGTGTTTCTGGAGCACATTCACACACCATCAGTTCAAGAATATCCTTTTACAGAAGAGCCCCCGCAGCCTAAGAGCGCCACAGATCCGACTAAAGTCGAGGTCCCAGCCATGGTCGACCTAATCATGGAAGTTCTGGTTATCACTCCCGACTGGAAAATACCTTACATCGCGTACATCCTTAGGAAGGAACTCCCAAAGGATGAAGAAGAGGCTCGACAGATCGTCCGTCGATCCTAGGCCTTTACGGTGATAAAGGGACAGTTGTTCAGAGAAAGTGTGACCGGGGTCAGTCAGAAATGCATAACACCAGAAGAAGGTCGAATGATCCTCAACGACATCCACTCGGGGACCTGTGGTCACCATGCGTCGTCTCGGGCCATTGTGGCTAAAGCATACCGAGCCGGATTTTATTGGCCCCGAGCAAATGAAATGGCGAAATATATAGTCGACAGATGTGAAGGTTGCCAGTTCTACTCTGATATGTCTCACAAGCCTGCGTCAGCCCTGAAGACCATTCCACTCATCTGGCCCTTTGCCGTTTGTGGATTGGACATGGTCGGGCCACTGAGGACTGGTAGGAGCGGATTTACTCATGTGCTTGTAGCAGTCGACAAGTTTACCAAATGGATCGAAGCCAAACCTATCAAGAATCTTGATGCCAAAGATCTTTGTCAGCTTCATCAGAGAATTGACATTCAGATATGGAGTTCCACACAGCATCATCACTGACAATGGATCAAACTTCGATTCTGACGAGTTTAGAGTGTTCTGCGCTTCTCAAGGCACACGAGTCGACTATGCTTTAGTGGCTCACCCACAGTCGAATGGTCAAGCTGAAAGGGCGAATGGTCTAATCCTCAAAGGGCTGATACCCCGACTGATGCGTGATCTCAAACACGCAGCATGTGCCTGGGTCGATGAGCTTCCATCAGTTCTCTGGGGTTTGAGGACAACTCCCAATCGATCGACCGGGCGGACCCCTTTCTTTTTGGTCTACAGAGCCGAAGCTGTTCTGCCAAGTGACCTGCTCCACAACGCACCCCGAGTAGAGCTCTTCTCTGAAGAAGAAGCGGAACAGGCCCGGCAGGATTCGGTCAATCCCTTAGAAGAAGAAAGAGAGATGGCATTGATCCGGTCGACCATCTACCAGCAAGATTTGCGTCGATTCCACGCCAGAAACGTGAAGGGCCGAGCTTTTCAGGAGGGAGACTTGGTTCTCCGAGTGGATCAACACAAGCCACACAAACTTGCCCCTTCTTGGGAAGGTCCCTTTATTATCACCAGAGTTCTCCACAATGGAGCATACCATCTTTACAATGTCGAACATCAGAAAGACGAGCCACGAGCTTGGAATGCGGAGCTGCTCCGCCCCTTTTATACTTAAGTACTCACTTGGATGAGATGTAATAAGAAACACCTTTGTAGTTTATTTATCAAAGACAAGAGCTTTATAATCTTCCTAAGCGATTGTTGTCGCTTTTGTTTCCATTTGAAATCCCCCAGTGGGTGACTTCGCTGCGAATCCGTTTCGCCCAAGTCTGAAAAATCCTACCGAGTGGTGAGCAAGCCTCTCACTCGGAGGCTTAGCTGCGAATCCGTTTCGCCTAAGTTTGAAAAATCCTACCGAGTGGAGAGCAACCCTCCCGCTTTCGGGGCTTAAGCTCTTGATCAAGTACTCGCCTAAGTTTGAAAAATCCTACCGAGTGGAGAGCAACCCTCCCGGCTCGGGGGCTTAAGCTATGATCAAGTACTCGCCTAAGTTTGAAAAATCCTACCGAGTGGAGAGCAACCCTCCCGCTCGGGGATTAGCTGCATTCAAGTACTCGCCTAATTTTGAAAAATCCTCCCGAGTGGAGAGCAACCCTCCCACTCGGGGGCTTTGCAGATGTCCAGTACTCTCCTAAGTTTGAAAAATCCCACCGAGTCGAGAGCAACCCTCCCGCTCGGGGCTTAGCTGCGATCAAGTACTCGCCTAAGTTTGAAAATCCTACCGAGTGGAGAGCAACCCTCCCACTCGGGGGCTTAGCTGCAGTCAAGTACTCGCCTAAGTTTGAAAAATCCTACCAAGTGGAGAGCAACCCTCCTGCTCGGGGGCTTAGCTGCAGTCAAGTACTCACCTAAGTTTGAAAAATCCTACCAAGTGGAGAGCAACCCTCCCACTCGGGGGCTTAGCTGCAGCCAAGTACTCACATAAGTTGGAAAAATCCCACCGAGTGGAGAGCAACCTCCCACTCGGGGGCTTAGCTGCAGTCAAGTACTCGCCTAAGTTTGAAAAATCCTACCGAGTGGAGAGCAACCCTCCCACTCGGGGGCTTAGCTGCAGTCAATTACTCGCCTAAGTTTGAAAAATCCTACCGAGTGGAGAGAAACCCTCCCACTCGGGGGATTAGCTGCAGTCAAGTACTCGCCTAAGTTTGAAAAATCCTACCGAGTGGACAGCAACCCTCCCACTCGGGGGCTTAGCTGCAGTCAAGTACTCGCCTAAGTTTGAAAAATCCTAACGAGTGGAGAGCAACCCTCCCACTCGGGGGCTTAGCTGCAGTCAAGTACTCGCCTAAGTTTGAAAAATCCTACCGAGTGGAGAGCAACCCTCCCACTCAGGGGCTTAACTGCAGTCAAGTACTCGCCTAAGTTTTAAAAATCCTACCTAGTGGAGAGCAACCCTCCCACTTGGGGGCTTAGCTGCAGTCAAGTACTCGCCTAAGTTTGAAAAATCCTACCGAGTGGAGAGCAACCTCCCACTCGGGGCTTAGCCGCAGCCAAGTACTCGCCTAAGTTTGAAAAAATCCCATCGAGTGGAGAGCAACCCTCCCACTCAGAGGCTTAGCTTCTGCCAAGTACTCGCCTAAGTTTGAAAAATCCCACCGAGTGGAGAGCAACCCTCCCACTCGGGGCTTAGCTGTCAAGTACTCGCCTAAGTATGAAGATCCTCACGAGTGGAGAGCAACCCTTCCACTCGGGGCTTAGCTGCAGTCAAGTACTCGCCTAAGTACGAAAAATCCTACCGAATGGGGAGCAACCCTCCCACTCGGAGGCTTAGCCGCAATCCAGAACTTGCCTAAGTATAGAAGCCATCCCTATCTGCAAGGATGACGAGGTGCAGGTCGACTGCAACCTTCTCCTTGGAGCTATGCCACAATTACAATGTTCGCTCCATCCCTATCCGCAAGGATGACGAGGTGCAGGTCGACTGCAACCTTCTCCTTCGGAGCTACGCCACAAGTACAACGTTCGCTCCATCCCTATCCGCAAGGACGACGAGGTGCAGGTCGACTGCAACCTTCTCCTTCGGAGGTACGCCACAAGTACAACGTTCGCTCCATCCCTATCCGCAAGGACGACAAGGTGCAAGTCGACTGCAACCTTCTCCTTCGGAGCTATGCCACAAGTACAACGTTCGCTCCATCCCTGTCCACAAGGACGACGAGGTGCAGGTCGACTGCAACCTTCTCCTTCGGAGCTACGCCATAAGTACAACGTTCGCTCCATCCCTACCTGCAAGGACGATGAAGCGCAAGACGATTGAAATCTCAAACACAAAGATTATTCCGAGTGAAGAAAATTCCACTCGAAGGTAAACGCAAGCATATTCAGAAATAAACCAAGTTCGGATAAATTCCTAAGGTTTCAGACGACGGTTCAAAAGTATTCGAGCATCAAGCCCAAAGCAGTTTAACGGTTACACAATCACTCGGCATCCCGAGGCAAATAAAGGTGAAGCTTAATGGTTTTTCGATCACGCATCAGGAGAAGGACTGGCCGGGTCGCAGAAACTATCAAGGTCAATGCTGTCTGAATGCGAGTGGCGGCGGCAAGAAACGTGTCCATGAAAGACTGGAAAGTATGCTTCTTCGTGTTTGCAACTTTAAGCTCCGCCAGCTTGTGTTCTTTGGCATCCTTGCAGTGCACTCGGACCAGAGACAGAGCAACGTCAGCACCACAGCGAGCAGAGGACTTCTTCCATTCTTGCCCACGCTCAGGGATTTTATTCAGTCGAGCCATCAGAGACTCAAGATCTTGAGACAGTTCCGCCTGAGGCCAAAGTTCTGCATCAATCCGGGACATTGCAGCCTTCAGATGGGCCAGATAGGCAATTGCGCCATCCATGCAAGACTCCAACCGCAACACGTTCATTGCAACTTCATCCTTGACTAGACAGTTAATGGGGTCGAGACCCGTCTCGACCCGCCCAGTTTCCGCTTCAAAGCCTTGGCAAAATTCTGCACGGTCGAGTGAAGTATGAGTCGACAGTGCAATTAAAATTATCAGTCGACAGAAAAAAGACAGATTAATCAGTACCTTCAAGTTTCAAGATCAGTTTCGCAGCAAGTTGGCTCAGATAAGACTCTAATTTGCTGTTCTTGATCTTGAGGCACCCAAGTTCGTCGGTCAGTTTCTCCTTGTCCTTCTTCAGTCTCTCGACTTCTTGGTTGGCGTCAGAAACAACAGTCTTCAATTTGGAATTTTCTTCTTCTAACTTGCCGCTGAAGCAAGCTTCTTGTCGAAGCGTTGTCTTCTCGGCGCCTTCCGAGCTGCAGCTAGGTCCAGTCCTTCCGCTCCAAAGCACGCTTCATTTTCTCTAAAGAAATAGCATTCTTCAGATGGGCTTGGAGTTGGCGGTTTTCACTACATACATCTGCTCGAGTGGAGTCACTCGGTTCAAAAAATGGAAAGAAAAAGTGCCAGTGGGATAAACAGTCGGCGATTGATTACCTCCCATGGCAGCTACTTCATCACGAGCGCTCTGGAGATTTTTCTTGGCCAACTCCAGATCAAGGTTGAGGCTGATTTGCTGCTTGTTCATTGCAGAGAGCTGAGCCCCAAGAATGCAAGATTTCTACAGTCACAAGTCATATCAGTCGACAGAGACAAAAATACATCACAATGCTAATTACTCTAAGACTACCACCGAATCAAACATTCAATGGCAGTCTCGGGGACTACACCCAGTGGGTGCACTTAGCGTGCCCCCACTGATTCTTCAAAAAAAAGAGAGAAAAAGAAAGTTGTCAAACCACAGTCGACTGCCCGCAGTCACCTACGGTCTCGGGGACTACACCCAATGGGTGCACTCAGTGTGCCCCCACTGGTTTCGATTCCACTCGGCATGGTCTGCCCAGCTCGAGTGGCGAAAAAAGGGAGAGAGGTTCTCATTCTCAGACCACAGTCAACTGCCCGCAGTCACCTATGGTCTCGGGGACTACACCCAGTGGGTGCACTCAGCGTGCCCCCACTGGTTTCGATCCCACTCGGCGTGAGGTCCAGTTTGAATCGACACAAAGAGACATACAACATTAAAACAACCACACCCCAGTGGGTGATCAGACAAGAAATACGGTCGATCGAAAAGTCGACTAACCTGGACATTGGCTTGCAGAGCAGCTCCGGCGTTGAAGGCTACCTGACTAGCCTCATGCACCATTTTCATATGTCCCATCACAAGATTAAACTGAAGAAGAGCTTCCTTGGCAGCAGTTGGCGGATCATCTAGAGTTTGATATGCAGTGAAAAGTGATGGAGGCAGAGCAATCGCCGGATCTGAAGCAGAGAGTTGTATCGGCGCAGCAGAAGTCTGAGCAGCTGATCCCGAGGGGCAATCAGTCGACAGCGGAACAGCGAAGGTGATGTTGGTTCGAGCCGGATCTGCCGGCGCCGACCACCGTTCGAGCGTCACCGATCGAGGAACTTGGACCTCAGGCACCTTCCCACTCAGCTCCTTATCCTTCTTCCTCCTCCCTCTCAGTGGCACCTCTTCATCGTCATCCGGAAGCACAACAACATTTCGTGGATCTGCAAGGAACAGAGAAAGCCATAAGAATAACTGACAAATCATTCAGTCGACCAGACGAATTCGAATCGACCTGGCTTACTGGCTTTGGAGGTGACGGCGTCGTCAGCTTCCTCGTCGGCTGGAGTCTTGTCGATATCCATGTCGGTCGCAGCTGAGGTCAGACTCTGAAATTCATCGTCCACTCGGTCGTAACAAGAAAGCGGTCGGAACAGAAAAATTGATCGCGACAAAAGATATGAGAAGAGCGTTTACCCAGAAGCAACAGGGACATCCATCTTAATCTTAGGCAAGGTCTTCCGAGCCTTCGAAGGGTTAGCTTTGGGCTGCTTGGTGACCTTCTCAGTCAGATCCGGTGTCGGGGACCGAGCGCGCTTGTGAGATGGAGCACTTGACGCCACGGCCTTGCCGCGCCTGTTCGCGGGGTCATGCTTCTGCTTGGATCGATGTTCGGAGCGAGGCGGTGAGTTGGCTACCTCCTCGTCTTCCGACTCGTCGCTCTCATCTTCATCATCATCAGCTGGGGACTCCCACTCGCTGCTCTCCTCAGCACTGTCCTCGCCCTCTTGGTCTTGCTCCAGAGCTTGTTCACCATTGGGCATCGAATACATCTCCGTATAGATCTGCAAAGCAAGAGACCAATTCTAAGTCAGTCGAAACAACAATCAGTTGGAAAATGCGTTCAAAAACTCAGTCATGATGACCAGACCTTCTCTGGCGGGTTGCTTTCGCTGAAAGGGTCGACTCGCCTAGCACCCCTGGGGTTGTCCTTGTTCCCGGTGATACCCATCAACCACTCGGCTATGGTTTTGGCCTCCACCTCCTCCGGATGAACCCGAGCAGTGTCACCAGCCTCGAAGTACATCCACATGGGATGGTCGCGAGCTTGGAGAGGCTGGATCCGCCGACCGAGAAACACCTCGAGCAGATCCATACCAGTGACACCCTGGTTGATCAGTTGTACCACTCTCTCAACTAGCATGCCTGTCTCTGCCTTCTCCGCATCAGTCACTTTCAAAGAAGATGGAGTTTGAACATAGCCAAAAGAGAAAGGAGGAAGCCCAGTCGACTGGCCTGGGGTTGCGAGGTCCTAGCAGTAGAACCAGGTCGACTGCCAGCCCCTTACCGACTCAGGAAGAGTCATCGGAGGGAAAGAGCTCCTTTTCTTCTTCTGAATGCCCAGGCCTCCACACATCTGAATGACATGGGTTTTCTCATCTTTCGAGTTCCCTTTCTTCACAGTTTGAGATCGGATGGTAAAGATGTGCTTGAAAAGAACGCAGTGCGGTCGGCACCCCAAGAAATTCTCGCACATGGAGACGAACGCAGCAAGATATGTGATAGTGTTGGGAGTGAAATGGTGGAGTTGGGCCCCAAAGAAATTCAGGAATCCGCGAAAGAAGGGATGCGGGGGAAGAGAAAAACCACGGTCGACGTGGGTGGCGAGCAGGACGCACTCACCCGGCCGCGGCTGTGGCTCCGTTTCTCCCCTCGGCAGGCGCGCGCTCTTATGGACGATCAGCCCCAGCTCGGCCATATCGTCCAAGTCCTCCTGTCGGAGCGAGGATCGGATCCAATCTCCCTGGATCCAACCCGACGGCAACCCCGAGCGCGACGAAGACCCCCGATTCACCTTCTTGCTCTTCGCCGCCCCCGTCGCTTTCTTCGCATGCTCCAGCGCTGCCGTTTTGTCCTTCCCCATGGCGGCGGAGCGACGGCGTCAAGAGTGGATGGTCTGGGCAGAGCGGAGTCGCGAGAGGAAGAAGAAGGGAATGAGCACGCATAGTGCAAATGCCTCGGTCTCGCCGCTTTTAAGAGCCTACTCCCGAGTGGCTGACGCGTATGCCCGGGCGGTCCTGTCAAATCTCCCCAACAGTTGCACACGGGATACGTGGCAAAAAAGGTGGCGCAGTAATCGAAAAGTCCTATTTATCTACTCTACTTACCGCGGGATGCTTCGCCTGGCGCGCTCCTACCAAAATTTCGAATCCCAGGAAATCCGGGATCCTCTACAACCGTTCACGCCAAAGATTTCGTGTCATAAGTTTCGTTCGATGGATGTGGTGATATAAACCAGTCGGTAATTTCTGAATCGATCAAGGCGACCGAAACGAAGCTGAAGTTCTGTCAACTGGCCTCTACTCGGAGATATAGACGAGATAATCAAGAGTAAAAGCATGGTCAACTCCGTCCTTCTGTTTCACTCAAACCTCGATCCATTCGGGGGCTAATGATGTAGACATAAACCTAGGGTAGGGTAATAGGCCTGACCTATACATCCTACCTAAGGTCCTAGTCCTAAGAACAAAGAAGTTCAAGTATCAGAAGAAGGGATCCAACAAAGGCGTCGAGTGAAGTCCACTCGACCTACCATCCACTCGGTGATCTCACTTTAACCAGGTCACTCGACCATCAAACCACTCGACGATAAGTAGACCTAAAGCCGCTCTGCGTAGCAACGGTCGGGCATTTACTTAGATATTTAATGACCATTTACAACATTTCAATACATGAGTTACCTATAACGCCACCTCTTTATGTACCTTGAATCCTATGTAACGGAGGGGGGCTGGGGTCCTGGCGCACTCTATATAAGCCACCCCCCTCCTCTGGGGTAAGGGTTCGCACCCCTTGTAACACACACGCGTATAATCCAGTCGACCGCCTCCGGGCTCGAGGGCGTGGGGCTGTTACTTCCCTACGAGAAGGGCCCGAACTCGTAGAAACCAGCGTGTACAACTCCTCCATAGCTAAGATCTTGCCTCTACATTCCAACCCCCCTATTCTCTTGTCGGGACTCAGAACCACGACATTTAGTGCACCATGCTTTACGGCTTAGAATCGGGACTTCAAAAACGTTTTGAATGCCATGGAGCATATAAGATGTTCTAAGAGTTGAAATTGGTATTTCATACTTATGCCTGTGTCGAGAGGTATGAGATCTCTGGCAGTACTTTGCCTTCAAGATGGAGGAGAATAGCTCAACCAGTGAGCATGTGCTCAGATTGTCTGGGTACTACAATTGCTTGAATCAAGTGGGAGTTAATCTTTCAGATAAGATAGTAACTGACAAATTCTCTAATCACTATCACCAAGTTACTGGAACTTCGTGATGACTATAATATGCAAGGGATGACAAAAACGATTCCCCGAGCTCTTCACGATGCTGAAATCGGCGAACGTAGAAATTAAGAAAAGCATCAAGTGTTGATGGTTGACAAGACCACTAGTTTCAAGTAAAAGGGCAAGGGAAAGAAAGGGAACTTCAAGAAGAATGGCAAGCAAGTTGCCACTCACATGAAGAAGCCTAAAGCTAGACCCAAGCCTGAAACTGAGTGCTTATACTGCAAAGGAAATGGTCCTTTGGAAGTGGAACCGCCCTAGATACTTGGCGGATAGGAATGATGGCAAAGTGAACAAAGGTATATTTGATATACATGTTATTGATGTGTACTTTACTAGTGTTTATAGAAACCCCTCGGTATTTGATACGAGGTTAAATTTGCTAAGAGTAGTAACTCAAAGCAGGAGTTGCAAAATAAACAGAGACTAGTTAAGGGCGAGGTGATGATGTGAGTTGGAAGTGATTCCAAGGTTGATAAGATCACCATCGCACACTCCCTTTACCTTCAGGATTAGTGTTAAACCTAAAATAATTGTTATTTGGTGTTTGCGTTGAGCATGAATATGATTGGATCATGTTTATTGCAATACGGTTATTCATTTAATTCAAAGAATAATTGTTGTTCTATTTACATGAATAAAACCTTCTATGGTCATACACTCAATATAAATGGTTTACTGAATCTCGATCGTAGTGATACACATATTCATAATAGTGAAGCCAAAAAGATGCAAAGTTGATAATGATAGTGCAACATATTTGTGGCACTGTCGTTTAGGTCATATTGGTGTAAAGTGCGGGAAGAAACTCCATGCTGATGGGTTTTTGGAATGGCTTGATGCTTGCGAACCATGCCTCATGGGCAAGATGACTAAGACTCCGTTCTACGGAACAATGGAGCGAGCAACAGACTTGTTGGAAATAATACATACTGATGTATGCGGTCCGATGAGTGTTGAGGCTCGCAGCGGGTATCGTTATTTCTAACCTTCACAGATGATTTGAGCAGATATGGGTATATCTACTTGATGAAACATAAAGTCTGAAACATTTGAAAAGTTCAAAGGATTTCAGAGTGAAGTGGAAAATCATCGTAACAAGAAAATAAAGTTTCTACGATCTGATCATGGAGGCAAATATTTGAGTTACGAGTTTGGTCTTCATTTGAAACAATGTGAAATACTTTCGCAACTCACGCCACCTGGATCACCACAACTAACGGTGTGTACGAACGTCGTAACCGTACTTTATTAGATATGGTGCGATCTATGATGTATCTTACCGATTTACCACTATTGTTTCGGGGTTATGCATTAGAGACAGCTACATTCACGTTAAATAGGGCACCATCTAAATCCGTTGAGACGACACCGTGTGAACTGTGGTTTGGCATGAAACCTAAGTTCTCGTTTCTTAAAGTTTGGGGTTGTGATGCTTATGTGAAAAAGCTTCAGCCTGATAAGCTCGAACCCAAATGGGAGAAGTGCGTCTTCATAGGATACCCAAAAGAAACTGTTGGGTACACCTTCTATCACAAATCCGAAGGCAGGATCTTTGTTGCTAAGAATGGATCCTTTCTAGAGAAGGAGTTTCTCTCGAAAGAAGTGAGTGGGAGGAAAAATAGAACTTGATGAGGTAATTGTACCTTCTCCCAAATTGGAAAGTAGGTCATCACAGAAATCAGTTCCAGTGATTCCTACACCAATTAGTTAGGAAGTTAATGATGATGATCATGAAACTTCGGAACAAGTTACTGCAGAAATTTGTAGGTCAACCAGAGCACGATCCACACCAAAGTGGTAAGCTAATCCTGTACTGGAAGTCATGTTACTAGACCATGATGAACTTACGAACTATGAGGAAGCGGTGATGAGCCCAGATTCCGTGAAATGCCTTGAGGCCATGAAATCTGAGATGGGATCCATGTATGAAAAACAAAGTATGGACTTTGATGGATTTGCCCGATGGTCGGAAACCATAGAAAATAAATGGATCTTCAAGAGGAAGACATACCCTGATAGTAGTGTTACTATCTACAAAGCTCGAATCGTCACAAAAAGGTTTTCGACAAGTTCAAGGTGTTGACTATGATGAGATTTTCTCACTCGTATTGATGCTTAAGTCTGTCCGAATCATGTTAGTAATTGTCGCATTTTATGAAATCTGGCAAATGGATATCAAAACACCTCGGTGAAGCTTCTTACATATTGGGCATTAAGATCTATAAAGATAGATCAAGACACTTGATAAGATTTTTCAATAAGTACATACCTTGACAAGATTTTGAAGTAGTTAAAAATGGAACAGTCAAAGGAGTTCTTGCCTGCATTGCAAGGTGTAAAGTTGAGTAAGACTCAAAGCACGACCACGACAGAAAATAGAAAGAGAATGAAAGTCATTCCCTATGCCTCAGCCATAGGTTCTATAAAGTATGCTATGCTGTGTACCAAACCTATTGTGTACCTTGCCATGAATTTGGCAAGGGGTACGATATTGATCCAAGACTGGATCACTGAACAACAGTCAAAATTATCCTTAGTGTAATAAGGAAATGTTTCTCGGTTATGGAGGTGATAAAGAGTTCGTCGCACTGAGTTACTCGATGCAAACTTTGACACTAATCTAGATGACTCTAAGTCTCAATCTAGATACATATTGAAAGTGGGAGCGATTAGCTAGAGTAGCTCCGTGCAGAGCATTTTAGACATAGAAAATTTGCAAAATACATACAGCTCTGAATATGGCAGACCCGTTGACTAAACTTCTCTCACAAGCAAAACGTGATCACTCTTTGGGTGTTAATCACATAGCGATGTGAACTAGATTATTGACTCTAGTAAATCCTTTGGGTATTAGTCACATGAAGATGTGAACTAATCACATAAAGATGTGAACTATTGGTGTGAAATCACATGACGATGTGAACTAGATTATTGACTCTAGTGCAAGTGGGAGACTGAAGGAAATATGCCCTAGAGGCAATAATAAAGTTGTTATTTATATTTCCTTATATCTAGATAAATGTTTATTATTCATTCTAGAATTGTATTAACCGGAAACTTAGTACATGTGTGAATACATAGACAAACAGAGTGTCCCTAGTATGCCTCTACTAGACTAGCTCATTAATCAAAGATGGTTAAGTTTCCTAACCATAGACATGTGTTGTCATTTGATGAACGGGATCACATCATTAGAGAATGATGTGATGGACAAGACCCATCCGTTAGCTTAGCACTATGATCGTTTAGTTTATTGCTATTGCTTTCTTCATGATTTATACATGTTCCTCTGACTATGAGATTATGCAACTACTGAATACCAGAGGAACACCTTGTGCTATATCAAAAGCCACAACGTAACTGGGTGATTATAAAGATGCTTTACATGTGTCTCCGAAAGTGTTTGTTGGATTTCAGGGCTGGACGAAGAAGGCGGAGCGGATTAAGAGTCCGGCTCCGCTGCCAGAGGAACCAGCCATCTCTCTTCTGACGAAGATGCTGGTTTCGGCGCCCTACCAGGCATCGGAGAAGAAGGCCAAGGGGGGCAGAAGTGGCCTCCGTTGCAAGGGTGCTTCGGACATGACGTCCGAAGACAACGAGACTCACTCCTCCACCGCCGAAGACGACGACAAGGAGGAGGAAGAAAGCAACTCCCCCCCTGAGGAGGGAAGGAAGAAGAGGGCGGCATCCACAAATCTGGAGGCAGAGGCATCCAAGAGGGGGAAGGGCTCCTTCGCGGATAACTCCGTGTGGGACATCGAAAGCAGCCTAGAGTCGCGCCCCTGAAACAAGCCCCTGGCCGAATCGTGAGTACTTAAAAGACCCTGACACATTCGTGTATTCAGCCTCTTCGGTTCATAGTTTTAACGTGTTGAATCATGCACTTGCAGTCCAGCCCACGGCAGCTCCCTGCGATCCTCGTCAGGAGGTTCGCTGGTGAGGGAGTCCTGGACTAGGGGGTGTCCGGATAGCCGAACTATCATCTTTGGCTGGACTCCAAGGCTATGAAGATACAAGATTGAATACTTCGTCCCTTGTCCAGATAGGACTTTCCTTGGCGTGGAAGGCAAGCTTGGCGATACGGATATGTAGATCTCCTACCATTGTAACCGTCTCTGTGTAACCCTAACTCTATTCGGTGTCTATATAAACCGAAGGGTTTTAGTCCGTAGGACGAACAACAATCATACCATAGGCTAGCTTCTAGGGTTTAGCCTCCTTGATCTCGTGGTAGATCTACTCTTTTACTACCCATATCATCAATATTAATCAAGCAGAGTAGGGTATTACCTCCATCGAGAGGGCCCGAACTCGGGTAAAACATCGTGTCCCTTGTCTCCTGTTACCATCCGCCTAGACGCACAGTTCGGGACCCCCTACCCAAGATCCGCCGGTTTTGACACCGACATTGGTGTTTTCATTGAGAGTTCCTCTGTGTCATCACCTATAGGCCCGATGGCTCCTTCGATCATCAACAACGACGCGGTCTAGGGTGAGACTTTTCTCCCCGGACAGATCTTCGTATTCGGCGGCTTTGCACTGCGGGCCAATTCACTTGGCCATCTGGAGCAGATCGAAAGCTACGCCCCTGGCCATCAGGTCAGATTTGGGAGTTTGAACTACATGGCCGACATCCGCGGAGACTTGATCTTCGACGGTTTCGAGCCTGCCAAGTGCGCCGCCTTGTCTCGATGGGCACGATCTAGCTACGTCGCCGAGCGATTGCCGGAGGCCGCACCAGCGTCCGCTCCGACCCTTAGCTCGGAGCCGACTCCCCCGATCGAGGACGAGTGGTTGGACACCGCCTCGGGGGCTACGATCTCAACGACGATTGAGCCGAACTCCATTCCTGTCCTTTGCGAAGACCTTGACTCCAAGGCGCCGGACTCCTCTCCGGACTCCGAACCCTCCGCGCCCCTGCCAATCGAATCCGATTGGGCACCGGTAATGGAGTTCACTGTCGCGGACATCTTCCAGCACTCGCCCTTTGGCGGCATCCTGAATTCACTAAAGTCTCTCTCTTTATCAGGAGAGCCCTGGCCGGACTACGGTCAGGAAGGTTGGGATGCGGACGACGAAGAAATTCAACGCCCACCCACCGCCCACTTTGTAGCCACTGTCGAAAGCTTAAACGACGTGCTCGATTTCGACTCCAAAGACATCGACGGTATGGACGACGATGTAGGAGACAACCATGAACCAACACCTATAGGGTACTGGGCAACCACCTCATCCCATGATGTATGCATGGTGGATACACCTAAAGGAAGTGACGACGAGGAACAACGGGACACTACGAAGGATAAATCCCTCGAAAAGCAGTCAAAACGGCAACGTAAACGCCGCACCGAGTCCCGCCTCGACAAAGACCCAGCCATAGAGCAGGGCGAACCAGTGGACGATGAACATGCTATCGAGCAACCGTCCGAACAGGACAACTTGGATAAACAACCCGTCCCCAGCGAAGATAACAGTCCGGACGATCTAACGCCGGACAAATTGTTGGAGCAGAAGAACCTCCACAAAGGCTCGCCGCCATCGCGTAGCCTGAAAAAGCAAGCGAAGCTCAAAACGGCGTAAGATGCACTCGTAATCGAGATGGAGCAAAGTATTCAACACCGCAGACAAATACGACGACGCCACCGAACAAAGAGCTACCCAAAGAGAAAACATACGCCTGAATTTGACGAGGAGGCCAGAGAGCCCCACAATCAAAAAGCAAGAAGGCCACCCGGTCGGATGGACGACCCCACGGCAAACAGAGAGCGGCAAATGGCGCCGCACACAAGCCGGTACGCGATCCGCATAAGGAGTCACATCAAAGGGATGGCCTAGTTAGGTCCATCTATGGGCCGAGAAAGCAAGCTCTTCAAAGCAATGCAACACCCCAAATATCCGAACATCACGGCACACCCAAATATAGGGGTGCCGACACCCTCGTGTTTCACCGATGAGGTGCCGGATCACGAATTCCCAGCCGGGATTCAAACCCGTAAACATAGAGGCATACGACGGAACAACAGACCACTGGAGTCTCGGATTGAGGATTACATCCTCCACATACACATGGCTAGAGGAGATGATCTCCACGCCATAAAATACTTACCCTCAAGCTCAAAGGGCCAGCCCGCATTGGCTCAAAGGCCTCCTGAAAATACCATTGGAAGTTGGGAAGAGCTCGAGGATGCTTTTCGGCAAATTTTCAAGGGACTTATGTCCGTCCTCCGGATGCGCACGATTTAAGTCATATAACTCAACAACCTGCAGAGTCAGCCCAAGAATTCTGGAACAGGTTCCTCACCAAAAAGAACCAAATAGTCGATTGTCCGGACGCCAAGCTCGAGCAGCTTTCAAACACAACATCCGAGATTTAATGGCTGCTTGACACCTCGCCAGAGAAGCCGAGAACCATGGCTGCATTAACAGCTTTTGCGCGGGGAGAGGATAGTTGGCTGGCAAGATGCGATCAGTGACCCAAGTACATCCAAGTAAGGGATGGAAATGGAAAACCACGACGCAGCAAGGACCAGCGCCGGATTAAGAGGAACGGTCCAAAGAGCGGCGATCAACGCCGGATTCAAAAGCTCACGGCAGAACAATAAAAAAGTGCCCCTTAAGGACAATAGCGATGAGCTATCCAACTTAAACAAAATCTTGGACAAGATATGCCAAATCCACAGTACTCCCGGGAAGCCTGCAAACCATACCCACAGAGATTGTTGGGTCTTCAAGCAGTCCGGCAGACTCAACGCCGTACACAAGGGGCTCGACACACCAAGTGAGGATGATGACGAGCACCACAAGCAGAGCCCCGGAAAACAAAAGAATTTCCCACAAGAAGTCAAAACAAGAAACTTACTTCAAGTAACAAAGGGGAAAAGCAGAGCGGCACCCATTGAATTACGCGCGCACAATCTACCCTAGCGGAGTACCAACACCGGGTTGTCAAAATCAATCACCTTCGACCATCGTGACTACTCCGAAAGTATCCGAACGCAGGATGGACTGCCTTGATATTGGATCCTATAATCGATTTAATTCCAATTTACACAAGTCCTCATGGACGGCGGCAAAGGACATAAACCCGATATATCAGGACACAATCCATGTGATGGGGATAGACCCAACCAAAATTCGCCATAGCAACACCTCCTTCAAAGGGGTAATGCCAGGCCCATATGCCCATTGTACGGGCTCCCATCGCTAGAAGTTGTGTTCGCCCATCCGACAACTTCCGCCGCGAAAAGTTAACCTTCCACATCGCCCCATTCGAAAGTAGCTATCAAGCACTACTGGGGCGTGAAGCTTTCGTCCGCTTTAACACAATACCGCATTATGCATCTCTTACACTTAAAATGCCCGGTCCACGCGGCATCATCTCATTAAAAGTGAGTATTAAGTGTTACTCGAGCACGGAAGAACGTGAGACTGCCTTGACAGCCCCACACCAATCTGGCTCCGCTGATCAAAGCACCTGAATAGGTCATTCAAACCCGGGACACGGCTAGACGAGTCCGGCGCCTACTAGCGGCATACCCCCATACAAGGGGCTGCACGCACGTACAAAAAGAGACAATAAAGCTTAATTTTACTCACCTTCCGAACCGTACTCTGTTTATTTAATATAAAGTACATTTCTCGCACGATATTTTTTCCTTTTCAAACTAAGTTCTTCTCTTTTACAGATGAACACCGTGCTACACCCGTCCAGGATACGGCACAACGGAGACACAGGCGCACACATGCAGCAGGGACCCGTCACAAGGATTCTTTTCAGATTAAGACCCTGCGTAAACCTTTTTTACTGTCTCTTGTTGATACACATCCCCCGGTTTCTTACTATAACCGAGGAGGAGGCTGGTGTTTTGGCATCGGCCGCACCGGAATTTTTGCGCGTACCTGGACACCAGGGGCTTAGGGCATTATTCTGCCCGTTTTCATAGAGACCGAATACCTTAGGGAGTGTTCGGCATCTCGAGTTAGGCCTTATATGCATCAGCTCCGAATCATGTCTTTGGTCAAATGTTGGGTTTGCCCGGCTCCCATGTTTTGGTACCTTACGTTCCGTTATATCGGCTAAGGTAGCACCGGGAGAACCACCGCGATTGTGCCCGGTTGAGCTGGGTTGAGCACCTCAGTGGAGAAAGCTAAAACTGACTGTCATGATATAGCGTGAGACTGGTCAACCACTCGATGACCCAACGGAGTGTTTAGAATTCCCCCGCATTGACGAAGGGCCGTTTCTCGGTCAGGCACATACGCGCCCCGAATTCGGGAGAGCGTGGTGCCCCTAGGGGCTATATAGTAGCCCCACCATCGAGCTCCTATGGCTAAGTGAAAGTGTTAAAGCATTATAGTCCGGTTGCCTAGTTTGCTACGCTATCACCTCCTTCACAGGACCAAGACGTTGGATTAAGTGTGAAAATGCGCCTTTTTGCAAACACCCCGCACTATGTGCGTAATGTCAAGACTGCCATCTTTCAAAGTTATATACACATATACATCAACGTCAAGACATGAGGCGTTTTAATACTTGAACGCACAAGTATAAAAAGCTCTTATATTATATTGAAACATTGTTTTCACAAATCATACATGTCATTTAAACATAATATCCTTCGAGCACTGCGTCTCTATTAAACGACCCTACAGGACTTCCTCAAAATAGTGCTCGGCAGGTACTCGGCTCCTATCCGAATCTTGGGATGCAACGTCGGTGGCCTTCATCTCCACCCAGTATGTCTTGACACGGGCAAGAGCCATCTGCGCTCCCTCAATACACGCCGACCGCTTCATTGCGTCGATACGCGGTACCGCACCAAGGAACTGCTGCACTAAGCCAAAATAACTCTTCGGTTGGGGTCTGCCTGGCCACAAATGAGTCATGACATGCTTCATGGCAAGTCCGAATAATCGATTCAGCTCGGCCCATTCGGCCAACCGATCGGTCAACGGAGGAGGACACTCCGGAGTATGGAATTGCGACAATATAGCTCTTCCCTTCTGTGCCCCTTCTGGCCTCGGAAGTGCTCAATCACGTTCGCTTGGCGCTTCGCCGCTTAAGTCCAGATAAGCATCCTCCGAACTCCACAACTTGTCCAATCGAGCATACTTCGGATCCAGATATTTCCTCCAGCAGAAACGGTTTTCCGGCCGCAATAGCCCGGCCCGACTCAGCTCCTCCTTGGAAGCTACGAAAGCGGAGCAGGCATCCTTGGATTCGGCGGTGACCTTTTCAGTCCTCTTGCTCCGCTTGGCGTTCTTTTTTCAAGAACCTCGCAGCGGTCGGTAGTATTCTTCAACTTTATGGGCATATCGGCCATTTCCTCTTTGCTTCGGGCAAAGTGAGCAGCCCGCTCGCTTTTAGCTCTTCGCCGCCCTTAAAAAGGCCAGACATTACTATTTCGGCTTGCTCTTTAGCTCGGGCGAGTTCACCAGTAGCTCCTCCACAAAGAGCGGCACCACCTGCATTAAGCATACAAGTAGTAAGGCACAGCGTCAAGCTCCCTTTACCAGCGTCCGCGAAGAAGTCGCATACCTTGTGACTCATCAAACCGCTTATTGACAAGCGCGATGTCCGTGATTCGCCTCGTCAAGTTGCCGCTTTAGTTCGGCAAATTCATCAGTCCGGCTGGCCACCGGACGCCCCACCACCTATTTAGGAGCGGCGATATGTTATAACTGAGATTATGATCCTTGGCACGCTGTCAATTTTGACAACATACCGAGTCTCAGGGGCTACTATCTATACAGGGCGCATTCTATATGCATAACTGTCAGAAGGTACATTATTTTTGCGTACCTCGAACCCCGTCAGTAAGCTTCTGACGGCTTCATGCAATCTGCTCCCAACAGATGCAATTCTTTCAATCACCGTACCCATTAGCGCACGGTGATCTTCTGAGATAGCCGCCGCCCGGCAGATCCTTCAGACTCCTCCGACCAAGACGCCCGGTTGGCGCCCGGACCTGCCGGCCCCGCCGGACTCGGGGAAACCCTCCGCGATGACACCTCAGGGTTGTCCGCCTCGCATGAAGGTGCGACAGGTGGAGGTGTTTTGCTCTCCATCATCTACGGAAGAATATCCCCCGAAGACGAGCGCTGCTGAGAAGGGCTGAGATCCGAACTACAAGGTATAATTTCGGTTATCTTCAGAAATAAATACAGGGATGTCCCTTATTACAAGACCCCTTATTTTTACTTACGGCTCATTTGGAGGGCTGATCCCTTGGGGAAATAGTGCGGCTGGGGTACTTCCCGGCGCACGGACTCTCTGACGAAGATTTCTTTCCCCTCTTTGAGGCCTTGACCTCCAGATCTTCCGAAGCGGTCCTCTTCTCTCCTTGGAGGGTGGGACTTTTGATCCCTCCTTCCTCGAAAGCCTCCTTCATGGAGGTAGTTGCTCCCCTGCTCCCCCCTTCGCCTTCTTTAAAAGGCGCGACCTTCAACATCTTGGTCAGCATGGGATCCGGCGTGGTCTCTGGGAGGGGAGCCGGACACCTTATTAACTTTGCCTTGGCTATCCACTCTGCTCAAGAAACGGCTCCTTAAAGGGCATGTATATATGATAAATGAATGAACAGCCTGTCCGTTACAGGTTACTTACTTGAGTATCTGGGTGATTGCAGCTTAGACCTGCGTCCTCGGTCAAGTCCGGACACTTCTCTTGTGATCCGAAGAACAGTTTGTACATCTCCATGGGCGTCGCACCCATAAAATGTTGGAGAGCTCGTGGTCCCTCCGGATTAAACTCCCACAGACAGAGGGGGCAACGTTTGCAGGGCAGAAGGCGCCGAATCAGCATAACCTGCATCGTTAAACCAGATTGATCTCTCTTTCTTGGAGGTCTCGTATATGGCCCTGCAACAGTGGAACGTCCTTGGACGGCCCCCAGTCGAGCCCCCGGTTGACCCATGATGCCAGCCGCTGTGGTGGACCTGAGCGAAAGGCGGGTGGCGCTACCCATTTGGTGCCCCTGGGAGCGGTGATATAAAACTGCTCTCGTTGCCACAAACCAAGCTCCTCTTGAAAAGAGCCCTCGGGCCACGGAGCATCAGCACACTTGCTTATAACCGCCCTCCAAGACTTCGCTTGTTGCCCTCAATCATCTTGGCTCCACCTTGAAGGTCTTGAGCCACAATCCAAAGTGAGGGGTAATATGGAGGAAGGCTTCACATACGACAATGAATGACGAGATATGGAGGATGGACTCCAGATTCAAGTCATGCAAATCCAGCCCATAATAAAACATGAGTCCCCGCACAAAGGGATCCGTCGGGAAGCCTAAACCCAAAAGGAAGTGAGACACGAACACCACACTCTCGCCGGGCTCGGGAGTGGGAATGACCTGCCTCGGAGCAGCAGCCTATATGCGAAATCTCACGGTTAGATACTGGCGTCGCAGCTTTAGCACATCTTCTTCTGTGACGGAAGAGGACATCCATCGGCCGGGCTGGTCGGAGCTGGACATCGACGAAGGTCCGAAGCGCCTAAATCTGAAGCTTTGGGTGTTAGAACTCGAAGCGCGAGGCGAACTCGATGGAGGGTGGAAAAAAGAAGAGGGCATTGGTCTCATTATAAAGAGGTTGAATACCAAGAGCCCTCCCCGTGGTCGATTAGGCCTCGCCTTCGATAGAGGAGGCGTGTCGACGGGCACGGTTGGGTTACCCACGTCCGTATTGATGAGAATCCCGGAATAAGGGGGCGTGATCTATGCTTTGATAAGACGTGCCAAGGAAACCGCCTCGCTAAACGCTACCGAGGTGGACAGTAAAAAACGATTCGTATAAAAGCTTGGCGTGGTGTGATGTCACGCCGCGGAATACGCCAGCAGATCTGTGCAAAAATTATTCTCTCTACGGTGTTATGTGGAACTTGTTTTGCAGAGCCGGACACTATCCTTGTGTTCAAAACCTTCTATGAAGTATTCGGAGGAGGAACCCGCCTTGCAATGCCGAAGACAATATGCGCGCAGGACTCGTCGTCATTGAAGCCTGGTTCAGGGGCTACTGAGGGAGTCCTGGACTAGGGGGTGTCCGGATAGCCGAACTATCATCTTTGGCCGGACTCCAAGACTATGAAGATACAAGATTGAAGACTTCGTCCCTTGTCCGGATAGGACTTTCCTTGGCATGGAAGGCAAGCTTGGCGATACGGATATGTAGATCTCCTACCATTGTAACCGACTCTGTGTAACCCTAACCCTATTCGGTGTCTATATAAACCGAAGGGTTTTAGTACGAAGGACTAACAATAATCATACCATAGGCTAGCTTCTAGGGTTTAGCCTCCTTGATCTCGTGGTAGATCTACTCTTGTACTACCCATATCATCAATATTAATCAAGTAGGAGTAGGGTATTACCTCCATCGAGAGGGCCCGAACCTGGGTAAAAACATCGTGTCCCTTGTCTCCTGTTACCATCCGCCTAGACGCACAGTTCGGGACCCCCTACCCGAGATCCGCCGGTTTTGACACCGACAGCTGGATTCAAAGGCGATGGCCAACGAGTAACCGCCGGCAGCTTACTCTCCCAAGGCCAAGGGCGACGCCGAGGTGCTGTCCCAAAGGACCTTCCTAGGCCAGGGAGAGGTTCAGGAGGCCATCAGGGTGGCACCAGAGGGTGACCCCTCGGCCACCGGACACCCGGGGGAGAAAGCCCCCATGGAGACTGGCGATGGGGGCCATATCCGATTTGGCCCCCTGCCGAATACCATCCCGGAGACCTACATGGCTCCGGAATCAAGCAAGTAGCCTCCTTTGAAGGGAGGAGGTGCGCCTATTCCGCCGGTGACCTCTATCCATCCAGAGGCACCGGATAATCTGCTGGAAGCGCTACGAGGCGCTTCCATTGTGGAGGAACACCTTACCCTCATGGGTACGGTGATTGAGAAGATTTAGTCCGCGAAGAGCAGATTGACCGAAGCCTGCACAAGCCTTCTAATAGGCTTTGAGGTAGGCAACGTGATTTTGTAAAAAGAATGTCACTGTATAGACAGTAGCCCCTGAGACTCTGTCCGGTGTTTGGAAAGAAGAGCCGAACAGAGGATCAAATAGTTTTTCACATGAGACTAACCGTATATGTCTATGTGAATAAGCAGGCGTCGCTTTTGGCCGCGACTTCTCATGACTCCGAAGTCCCCGAACTGAAGCAGAAGCTGGAGCAGACCGAGGAAGAGCTCGGTCGTGTGAAAAAGCAGTCGGAGGACGATCGAGGTATTCGATGACTTTGTGTATGTCTGGAAAGGATGGATGTTTCTGTGCTGACCACAGTGCCGTGATATTTTCATAGGGGAAGCGACCGAGGTTGAGGCCCTCAATAAGGTGTTGGCCGAGGCCGAGGAGAGGGTGGCAAAGGAACAAGCCGCCCGGGAAAAGCATGAGGCCAGGGTTGGTGAGGTCCAGCAGGAGCTCCAGGACGCCTTGAAGAAATACGAGTCCTTGGAGCGCCAGAATGCGGACCGAGAGTTCGAACTCGCTAAGGCCCGCCAAAGCACACAAGAGGCCCTGGCCGAAGCCCAAGGCGCCCTCCAGGAAATCCAAGAGGCCAAGAAGATCGCGGCGGGTAAGGATTTTATTATGCAAAGCAAGTATGTGAAGAAGAGGTATCCTTACTGACCCAGATTTGGAGTTCTCCATGGGCGTTCGCGGACTTGCCGTGCAGTGTTTCTGACGCTGCGGAATTCTTCCGAGCTGAAGAGGGGAGCTCTACGGAGAAGCTGTTCTGGTCACAATACCTTGCACCAGAACATCCGATGCCCTTTAGCGACCAGCTAAAACAGTTGGTCGAGCTGCATAGGGTTGCCAAACTAGCCATGAAGGATTTAATAATCCGGCTGTGGCCTGCCGAACCTATACCCAGCAGCTACTTCGGGCTCGTGAAGCGGCTGGTCGATGCCTGTCGTTGGCTTGACGTTATCAAGCGATCGGTCTGCATCGAGGGTGCGCCGATGGCCTTCGCCGGCGTCAAGATGCAATGGGCGAAGATGAACGCCGCCAAGCTCGTGACTGAGGGACCGCCCGAGGGCAAGGAGCACCGCACCCCAAGCTATATTTTGACAATGTCCTGGAGGGATCCCGCCTTGTGGCGACGCAGTGTGCGAAAGATGTAATCTTTGAATGAGTACATTTATATTACCTCGCCCTGTATTATGAAACAAGGTCGATTATGTAATAGAATGTTTAAAATTTTACCTCCCGTGCGACCGTTTTTATGAAATCTGAGAGTTGGCCAGTCGTCGGCTTCTGCCCCCACGTAGGTAGTACAGGGGTGTTCGGGATGGAATCTAAACACTCTTGATCCAATTGTTTGGTCCTTGAAGGAGGTGTTTAGCGCAACGAACCAGGCAATCGGACTATGTGGCTTTAGCACCCTCACTTAGCCATAGGAGTTTGGCAATAAAAATTTAGGCGAAGCCCCTAGTATCTGAACTGGAGTGCTGTAGACACCTGATCGGTTAAGAACCGATCCGTCGCATAATGCGGAAAAAATCACTAAAGATTTGAAACCTCCGAAGAGCTGACCGGCTCACGCCGCATCATGACAGTCAGTCCTCGAATTTCTCTACTGAGGTGCTCATCTGGATAAACCAGGACACAATCGTAGTAGTTCTCCCTTTACTACCCTAGCCGATATAGCGGAACGTAAGGTAGTAAGCACAAGAGCCGGGCAACCCAACTATTGACCAAAGACATGATTCAGAGCCGATGCATATAATGCTAAATTCGGGGTGCCGAACTATACTGTAAAAAAAAGTGTTCGGACTTTGTTGCCGTATTATGGGGCGCAATGAAGCCCCTGGCGGATTAAAGCGTACCAGAGTGTACGGGTGCAATAAGATTATCAAAAATAAGAGTAGCAAGCTAGTGCCGCAGAAGTTGGGCCGCAAACTTTTTCTATTATAGTTTGATTAATACGTCGAAGCGTATTTGTACAAGTAGTGCAATAAGCAGCAGGGCTATTTAATATGCCACGACCAAGGGAGAGCTCAGTGCGGGTCCTGAAAACAGGTAGAGTGATCATTTAAAGAGACCACCTAGAAATTCCCCTTTACGCCCGTGCTTCTTGTCGTCTTGGCGTATCTATCCTTCGAAAGGACCGGTGATCAGGCCATCAGAGAAGGCCTATGGAAAAGGAACCTGAAAAAGGAGAAAAAGAAAAAAGTGAAAGTATCTGTGTCTAGGGGCGGTCGAGCCATATTATGGATCCCAGGCTAGTTATGCCTCCGTCTATGCCCATGGTACTTTGAGTGCGTAGTTATGTTCGCGTGGTACAAATGACGGCACTTGGTCGGGACTGGGACGGAGGCCGAATTGCTAGCCGAGCTCTTGACGAGCTGGGCTGCCCTGCTGCAGGGTAGTCCAGACTCGTTTGAAAGTGTCCGGGAGCTCGGCCGCCGAATTAATGTTCTGCTTGAAAAGGCCGCTCTGTACGTCTGCTGCTAAAGCCGCAATGTGTTCCTCGGTATGGAGGGAGCGTTCTGTGTTTCCGTTGACTGTTATGACGCCGCGTTGTCCGGGCATCTTGAGCTTGAGATAAGCGTAGTGTGGCACCGCGTTGAATCGAGCAAATGCGGTTCGTCCAAGCAGTGTGTGATAGCCACTACGAAAGGGGACGATATCGAAGATCAACTCTTCGCTTCAGAAGTTGTCCGGAGATCCGAAGACAACCTCTAGTGTGATTGAGCCCGTATAACGGGCCTCTACACCTGGTATGACTCCTTTAAAGGTAGTCTTTGTGGGCTTGATCCATGATGGATTAATGTCCATTTTGCACACTGTATCCTGACAGAGCAGGTTCAGGCTACTGCCACCATCCATGAGGACTCGCGTGAGATGGAATCCATCAATGATTGGGTCGAGGACCAGTACGGCTAAACCGCCATGACGGATACTGGTCAGATGGTCCCTGCTATCGAAATTGATCGGGCAGGAAGACTGTCAGGACCCCGATTCTAAGTCACACCAGTCTAGCATGTAGCACCTCATATCACATTGCGGCCTCACGCACGGTATTCCCACGGGTGTCGTCTTACCTGGCCCGGGACCGTTTGCGCCTTTTGGCTCACGTATATGATAGTGTCGCTAGCATTCATATGACAGAGAATCCGGGCTGACATGACTAGTTGTGAACCCAAAGTGGCACTAACTTACGGGGACAGACATACATGAAAAAACATCGAGCATGTCGGTCAGCAGCGTGTGAATCCGGGCTGTAGCAACTGGGCTAACAGGACTCCGGGAAGGACTACGGATGTCATTGATACGTCTCCAACGTATCTATAATTTTTGATTGCTCCATGCTATATTATCTACTGTTTTGGACCATATTAGGCTTTATTTTTCACTTTTATATTACTTTTGGGACTAACCTATTAACCGGAGGCACAACCCAGAATTGCTGTTTTTTGCCTAAGTGTTTCGACGAAACGGATATCAAACAGAGTCCAAACGGAATGAAACCTTCGGGAACGTGATTTTCTCATCAGATACGATCCAGGAGACTTGGACCCTTCGTCAAGAAAGAAGAGAGGCGGTCACGAGGGTGGAGGGCACGCCCCCTGCCTTGTGGGCCCCTCGAAGCTCAACCGACGTACTCCTTCCTCCTATATATACCTACGTACCCCCAAACGATCAGATGCGGAGCCAAAAACCTAATTCCACCGCCGAAACCTTCTGTACCCATGAGATCCCATCTTGGGGCCTGTTCCGGAGCTCCACCGGAAGGGGAATCGATCACGGAGGGCTTCTACTCATCACAATAGCCCCTCCGATGAAGTGTGAGTAGTTTTCCTCAGACCTTCGGGTCCATAGTTAGTAGCTAGATGGCTTCTTCTCTCTTTTTGGATCTCAATACAATGTTCTCCCCCTCTCTCATGGAGATCTATTCGATGTAATCTTCTTTTGCGGTGTGTTTGTTGAGACCGATGAATTGTGGGTTTATGATCAAGATTATCTATGAACAATATTTGAATCTTCTCTGAATTCTTTTATGTATGATTGGTTATCTTTGCAAGTCTCTTGAATTATCAGTTTGGTTTGGCCTACTAGATTGGTTTTTCTTGCAATGGGAGAAGTGCTTAGCTTTGGGTTCAATCTTGCGGTGTCCTTTCCCAAAGGATGTGAAGGGGCAACAAGGCACGTATTGTATTGTTGCCATCGAGGATAACAAGATGGGGTTTATATCATATTGCATGAATTTATCCCTCTACATCATGTCATCTTGCTTAAGGCGTTACTGCTTTTCATTAACTTAATACTCTAGATGCATGCTTTGGATAGCGGTCGATGAGTGGAGTAATAGTTGTAGATGCAGGCGGAGTCGGTCTACTTGTCTCGGATGTGATGCCTATATACATGATCATACCTAGACATTCTCATAACTATGCTCAATTCTCACAATTGCTCAACAGTAATTTGTTCACCCACCGTAGAATACTTATGCTCTTGAGAGAAGCCACTAGTGAAATCTATGGCCCCCGGGTCTATTCTCATCATATCAATCTTCCATCACTTTATTATTGCTTTGCTTTTTTACTTTGCTTTTATTTTACCTTGCATCTTTATATCAAAAATACCAAAAATATTATCTATCATCTCTATCGGTTCTCACTCGTAAGTGACCGTGAAGGGATTGACAACCCCTAATCGCGTTGGTTGCGTTGAGCTATTGTTTTGTGTAGGTACGAGGGACTCGCGCGTGGCCTCCTACTGGATTGATACCTTGGTTCTCAAAAACTGAGGGAACTACTTACGCTACTTTGCTGCATCCTCCTCTCCTCTTCGGGAAAATCCAACGCAGTGCTCAAGAGGTAGCAAGGAGAATTTCTGGCGCCGTTGCCGAGGAGTCTACGCAAAAGTCAACATACCAAGTACCCATCACAATCCCTTATCTCTCGCATTACATTATTTGCCATTTGCCTCTCGTTTTCCTCTCCCCCACTTCACCCTTCCCATTTTATTTGCCTTTTCCTCGCCTTCTTCCCGTATGTCCTTTTGTTTGTGTTTCCATGTGCCTTCTATTTGCTTGCATCTTTGCTTGCTAAAAATCTATTGATATGGATCCACTTAAAACTTCATTCTCGATTCTACGAGAATTTTTATGAAACCGTTTCATTTGCTTCTCTCAATGGAAGTTTCATTTTCCCAGAATGTATCCTAATTTTTGGCCTAATTCTTCTTCTGATGATCGATTCAACTTTTGATCAAAAAGATAGACCTTGGTTCTATTTCATCTCTTCATCTCTCATTTCAGTCCTTCTATTCCCGTATCCGGAATGGGGAGGGATGTTGTTGAAGGGAAGGAACGAAGGTAGATCGTTCCTCAGAACGTAGGAGAACAATACCCACGAATCAGCTCTAGTCAGGAAAGCCAGGGTTCTGAGCTTTGATCCCTTCATGGGTCAGAGCGAAAGCCCGCAGTCCGGGGTTCTAGGCTGCTTAAGTAGAGTCAGGAGCCGTATGCCCCGGATAGGGGAGACATGCCCCTTAGAGTGTTCTACTTGGATCATCTTCGATCCTTATGCGCTCGTGCTGAAACCCCAACTAGCGTAGTTGATGGGAAATCTTTAGATGAGCATGTTCATTTTGTGCGTCACCGTTTGTCTGAAAAGGGGAAAGTCTTATGGAGTCAAATAACCAGATTGCTATGTTATGCTTGGAATCTTTATGAAATTTGTGATTTTACTTGTTGCTCTAAGAACCTTAAAAAACACCTTCCCGACCTATGTGAGTTTAATGATAATGAAATCTTATCTTCTTATGCAAAGGGTGTTTATAGTTACTATGATATCGAACAAATTGAAGAATTTGTTGCTTTTAAGGGTGCTTATGAAGTTGCTTCTTTGATTGAAAAGTATGATATTACTCTCTATGAATCTGAAATTTTTGACATACTTAAATACTGCTATGAAAACTATGCTCATAATGTCTATGTCAAAGAATTTTTTGAGAGAATGACTGTTGCTTTGGAAGAAAATAATGATATGCATGAATCTATAGATAATGATGATTCCGATGATTTGATTGAAATATCCCTTGATGAACATGATGCTTGATATTCTTGTGGCCATGATGCCAATATTTATGAAGATGAATTTGCTATAGTTCCTTCTGTTAATCATGAGATCGTTGCTATTGCACCCATACTTGGTAGTTCCTTCGATGAAAAGCATGATTGCAATGATTTTACTATAAATTCTCTTGATGTCAATTGTGCTAATAATATGCAAAACCCTAAGCTTGGGGACGCTAGTTTTTCTATGTCCACTATTTGTTGCAATGATCATGATTGGGATGATATTTCTTATGATCTTGAAAATTTATCTAATCCCCATGATGAATATGAGATTGATAATGGTGTTTGCAATAATATTGAAAGTGGGTTTGGAAGAGTGTCAACTTTATATCCCACATATTTGGATAATGTTCAATCTTATGAAGTTTTTGATAAAAGATGGTTTGGAGAGGTCATGACTTTAGTTAATATTAATCCCACTATTTCGGAAGAGTGTCAACTTTGCATGCATGTGGATCGTGTTGAGAATATGTTTCCCCATAAGAAAGGCTACCAAGGATAGACAACTAGGTTGTCAGATCCCACACATACCAAGCATTTCAATCATATACACAATATGCTCGATATGTGCAAATACAACATGGCATCACGACAAGACTCGACGACTCAGAGTATTTATTCATAAGGCTCCGAAGAGTCAAGTATTACAAACATGGGTCTCATGACCCAACATACAAATCATACAAGCAACAAGCACATGCGGAAGCTTAACTTGTCTGAGTACAGACAACTACAAAAGAAAAAGGTTGAGAAGCCTGACTAACTACAAGACCTTCCCAAGGTACAAGCTCGTAGCTGAGGTTACAAGCTAAACGTCGAAGTCCACGCGGAACTACTAGCGAGACTGAAGTCTCTGCAAAAACATAAAATAAGCAAACGTGAGTACAAATGTACCCAGCAAGACTTACATCAGAACTAGCTACATATGCATCGGTATCAACAAAGGGGTGGTGGAGTTTGACTGCAGCAAGCCAGCTTTGACTCGGTAGCTATCCTGAACTATGACTGCAAGTAACTCTTTTGAGGTGGCGCACACAAGTCCACATATTCACCATATCGATACACCACTATGGATCTCCTCCCGTCTCCCTACAAGAAGGCCATCCATAGCACTCACGCTTATCTTGCGCATTTTAGGGTATCCACTTTCACTTGTCTACGAACTGTACAGGCAACCCAGAAGTCCTTTTCCGCGGACACGGCTATTCGAATAGATGATGTTAACCCTGCAGGGGTGTACGTGTTCACACATACTCTCGCCACTTACCACCATGTACACGTCGTGTATCTCGGCAACCTTCAAGCGGAAGTTGGCGAGGAGTCACCACGACCGACTAACCACACAAGTCTCTAGTCCAGGTTTATCGCCTATTCAGGTTCCATCCGCAAGGAGATCCGGCCGGGGTGTCGCTCACGGCCCCAAACGATGTGTGCAGGGTTCCCAAGCCCACCTCAACAGATGGATCTACACTTGGTACACCGTGCCATGATGCCTAGTCTGTCCCAAGCCCACCTGTACCGGGTACCACTTGGTAGACTACTAACACAACCTACAAACACCAGAAACAAGTTGCAACTCCTGGACAGAGATCAGGTTGATTAATAAGTCGAGAGAGCTTGGAGTGCCCAGAGCCCAATGTGTGGTAGTAACTGTTCATGGATCACAAACACAGAACTCAGTTCCTGAGGACGACTACAATGAGACAACCCACCATGTACTCCTACATGGCCTCTCACCGCTACCTTTACCAAATCGTGTTCACACACTTAGCTCACAACAGTAGGACATGTTCACACACCTCTAATTCATCCCCGATGAATCAGACCTGACTCAACTCTAAGTAATAGCAGGCATGACAAACAAGCATGAATGAGTAGGCACATCAGGGCTCAAACAACTCGTACTCATGCTAGTGGGTTTCATCTATTTACTGTGGCAATGACAAGTCATGCAAAGGAAAGGGGTTCAACTACCACAGCATGTAATAGTTGAATCGTTGTTGTCCTAATGCAATAAAAGAGAGCAGGAGCGAGAGAGTTGGATTGTATCGAAATGAACAAGGGGGTTTTGCTTGCCTGGCACTTCTGAAGATAGTATAACTCTTCATCGGTGTCATCGATCACGTCGTCGGAAACATCGTCTAGTAAGAGGGAACAACCACCGGCAAACACAAAAGGAACCACAATCAATGCGATGCACATTCATATGAATGATATGTCATATTAAAGTACTGAATTGACCTAGTGCAACAGTTAGTCATATTCATTGAAGTGGAATCAAACCTATAGCAAATTCCAACTCCAAAACTAATTACCATTTATTCCATAATCAGGAATTGTCCTATTCAGTGAGGTTAACTTGTTCAAACATGCATGAAAAAGCCATATTCAGATTCTTTGGATTTTTCTGATCATTTTACATATATAAATCTTTTCAATCTGAGTTACAGATTAATTACTATGAATTTTAGAAGTTTAAGGTAAATTCTAAAATTTCCTGGTTATTTTGAATTAGAATAGATCCAGAAAAGGATTCACTGCGTCAGCCTGGCGTCAGTGTGACGTCAGCGGTCAACTGACCCGGTCCAGGTCAAACGTGACCAGGGGGGCCCACTGGTCAGCGTCACGGTGCTAGTTAGGGTCGCTGATGTGTGGGTCCAGTCAACGACCACGTCAGCAGGTCAAACCCCGCTGGTCAAAATGGTCAACCTGGCGGCGTTTAGCCGCCGGCAACGACAACCGCGGCGGAGGGGATCAGGAACGCGTTGTAATCCATGGAATTGAGCGCCGTTTGGACCTACGGCTAGCTGGGGGCAGCGCGCATCCATTGGTGGTGGTGGGAGTTGATGGGGTGGCCGGGAATGGAGCCGACGTCGAGCAAGGCAGCGGAGCACGGCTCTGTTCGGGCAGAGGGCTGCGGCTCACAAGCGGGCAAGCTAAGCAGCTAGGCAACAACTACAGACCACGGGGAGCACGCCGACGCGCTCAGACACATCGGGCGCAAGTTCTAGTGACGGCGGCAACGAACGCGGCGGTGAGAGGCTTCGACCATGGAGGGAACAACGGCTAGGGGATGCAATCAATGGTGGGAAGAGGGGGAGAATGAGGAGGATCTCACAGCGAGGTCATCGGTGAACTCAGCGCGCTCGGGGACGGCTTGGAGATGACAGAACATCGGTGGCGATCTCCGGCGGCAGAGAAGGAAGATGACGAGGTAGCCGGCGATGCGGGGCGCCTGGCGTCGCATGGCTCTTCGTAAATGATGGAGACGACGCTGCGGTTCTTCTGGGCAGGTCGGCAAAGGCGAGGAGGGCGGTGGTCAGCGGTGGCGATGGGCGGGCGACGAGCTTCGCTCGGTGGCTGCGTGCGAGAAACAGAGGAGGGGAGAGAGGACGGGAGTGAGCGGGTTGTGTTCAGGGACGGGCGTGGCAATGTCCTGGCGGGTCGAGGCACATGCAGGCAGGGTGGAGGTGGCCAGGCGCGTGCCCGCGTGCGGTGGCCACACGCCTCGCGTCCTTCTGGCGCGAGGTGGGAGACGGTGGCGACTCAGGTGGGCTGGGCCAGGTAAGTGGGCCGGCAGGTAGGTTTGGGGCCAGGTAGGTTTTTCCTCTCTTCTGTCTTTCTATTTCCTTTTGTTTTCTATTTTCTGAAGTTTATTTTGATTTGATTTAAAATATCAAATCATTTTAGTAGCCTGTGAAAAGATTTATGTGGCTTGATACTAAATATTCAAAGCCACTCACAGGTTCTCAGGGTTATTGGATTTATATTGTATACATAGCAAATATAAATCCAGTTCAAATAATTATTGATTTAATTCAAAGTCCCAAAATAATCATTTCTGAGATTCCAAAAATATTGGTGTGAGTTTTAGCTCTTGCCAATATTTTCAGAGATTAGCAGAACATTTTCTTGGGCTCATTTGAAAAGATTTTAATGTTGATCATTTTAAAGGTTTCTGAGGCTTTGAAAATTCCCTCAATTCAATTTCCTTGAATTTAAAATGATGCATGGATGCTCTCTGATGCAACTATTAACAAGCAAATTCTAGGGTTGTGACAACTCAGCCCCACTAAACAAGAATCTCGTCCCGAGATTCAAGACTTGAGGTAAGAAGACAGAGGGGACACAAAGCTAACACAATCTTCATGATTCGATTGCCCTTTTCGAAGATGTTGATTCATTGCTCCAAATTGATCTTGATGTCTTTGCTTTCGGGATCTTCATCCAACACGATGACGACAAAAGAAACTCTATAGGAATCGATCTTCTTAAAGATCGAGCAACTCACGATCAACTCACGGAATGAGATGTTGAACATCTCTCGAGCTAAGACACGAAACATACATCCAGAGGGATGGAGTGAAACAGAGAACGAAGATTCAAGTTGATAAGCACAATTCCACGCTGAAAAAGATGGTGCATGGTTTCAAGATAACGAGGAGTTATCTGCCATGATTCCATAATGGCACCTTAGGGAAGGTGACTTGCAGAAATATTCCCTTAAGTGGCAAAAAGAATTACTTTTGATTCAGAGATCATTGAAACTCTTATACCAACCTAAGGCAAATCACAACAATCATTTGGCGGAGTAAGAAGGGATGGCATACCCAGACTAGAATGGATGATGTGGACTACCTTGTTGAAGACAATGCAAAGGATGATTTTGCTTGCGTGTGCTCTCAAGAACTTGAGCATTTCCATATTCATCAAGGTTCTACCAACATCCGTGTCAAGGATCCTAGCAACACAACATACTACCATGATGAATAGTGATGGATGATGCAGATGCAAAGGAAGACAACACTTTCTCAGATTTCACCTTAGCGAGGCCAAGGGAACGAAATCTGGATGATCGACCGAGAGACATTTAGCACTCCGCTTCTAATGTTCCCCTTGATGTGCTAGCGTAACCCATTTATAGATATGGTTTGGCATCTAGAACATCAAGTAAATGGTCAGACTTCGGGAGCACAGGAATCCATAAGGAATAACTATGGAAGTAAATCCTGCGAGATCCTTATGGGGAGGTGGCCAACTTCCTTAATCAAGATACTACAATAATAGGTCTTCCGGCTGGTGTGTTGGCCACGACATCCACTTTACCGGTTTACAGAGAGACCAATATTATAGTTCTCGGGAAACGTCCCAACCATCATATCTGCCTGAGATTCAGATCTGGTTGCTGTCAGAATATTCCAAACTCATCCGGTCTAGAGAGAAAAATGAAAGTTTGCAACACAAATCAATGAGATGACGTTGCGAGACTCTCGGGAGATGAACTACGATAGCAAGCTTCAAAACATGAGCTGGTTCTGCTACACACCTGTGAACACGCTGTCCTAGACAAGCATGACCACATGGTAGTCTTACAATGAAACACTACCGAGTTCAGGTTGGGACCATCATTGCGGATGACGAAGTCCTTGCATAAGTCATATGATTAGCTCTTGCGAAGGAACTCCTTCTCCTTGAACAAATCAGTCAGTGGCTTGGTGTACTAGGAGATACATATGGAATGGAGGTAGCTAATCTCACAAACCAAAGTATACTTCGCACATGCATGACTAACTTGGGGATGATTCCAGAGGAAGCAACATTGACTTTCTCGAGTTCACGGTGACAACTTGCATCAAATGCACATGAATCAGAGGAGGTCCCTTCTCTCATCCGAACATAAGCTTCATGAACGGAACATGAAGATAATGCTTATAAAAGTTTCCAACACTACTTAGATGTTCGACATGAATCATGGACAAGATGAAAATATTGTCAATGGGCTCAACAACAAATCATCTATACTTCCATGATATAATTCCACAACTATGTGAACAAGGCGATAGCATTGGTCAGACCCAAAAGATGTAATGATGTATGCTCAAGAATACAACCACGAGTAAGACAACATTACGAACATCGTTGTTCTGATTTGATTTGACGAGCCCACACTCAAATCAAAGGATTGATAAGACAATAGCGTTGACAATTGATCACGTGGATCAATCAATGAAGATATCATCTTTCTTCAACACAGATACAAGATATCTCTTAGGGATGAGCGTGGTCGGACAAGCTTTTATCTTCCAACTCTCCAAGTTGTTGTTAAGCGTAACCAACTAGCTCAGGGGTATCCAACATGATTCTTGGAGAAAAGGGTGGCTACAAGAAACCAACTTGATCACGAACTCAACATAGCGGTCGGTGACAACCTCGGTGATACCTCCAGAAGATATTCGGAAAATCACGAACCACCGATATGTTACTAAGCTCGAAAACAATCTTGCTTTTCAGGGCAAGATGATATGATCAACAGAGCAAGGGTTTGACAAAATCCTAACTCATTGATCGAAGAGTGCACCAGAAATAAGGACTAGGTAGCACGATCAATCTTAGGATGATGATTTAATAACCAGCACACTAAGAATGAGAGTGTTGTCCATTAACTACCAAGCAATAGGGTTGCTAGGAGTATTGATTTCACACATCATGGTACACTTGTCGGCATTCCGGTTACAACAACACAGGACCGAGGAATGAATAATGATGGCGAGAAGTATCACTCCAGCAAGAATCCATAAGAGGTGGTGCAATTCTCATGAAATTCTTGGCATAAAGATGGTAACACTCCAAGATAGAACGGAACAAATGCTGGATTGACATTTGTTCTGCAGAATACAACTACTTTGACCCAATCCCAGAAATGGACGAGGTACTGGAGTTTGTTTCTCCTAGTCATTCCGGAGTAGAATGGCTTGGCGGACCATAAGAGTAAAAGGCATCGATGAGCAAGGATGCACAAATACTCCTAACTATCAACTGATACACGAGGGCCGGAATACAACTAAAGAGGGACAACTCAAAGGAACATGTATCTTTCTGAGTTGTGGATGCATAGATTAGTATGTCGGATGAGTTCAACATATTTCTTCCGGATAACCTATGCAGAAAGGTAGAACTGGCAGAGTCACAACATGGAATCGAGAACTCATCAAGAGCACTCTGGTTGTGATCTTTCGGTTCAACGAGGAACTTCTGCCATAAGTAGTTCATGGTATTTGGAAGAGGAAGATTCCACGGACCTCGAGGACTATCACAAAGGTTACTAATATCCTAAGGAACTAGCAAACACTATCAACAAGAAGTAGGTAGGGTGAATCTCAGGTTCTAGAACCCAGGAAAGAATACCTACTAACTAATAACATCACGAGATGCTTTCGAGAATGGTGGCCAGAATCATTACACTGGGAACAAAAAACATGGCTAGATTACTAGGTGATCCTCTAAGACACCTAGGGTCATAATAATAGCTCCAACATATACGCCGAGGCAGCGGAGTACCTCAACTTGACGATTAGTGTGGTTAATCTGGCCCAAAGGAACATCGAGAATGGAAAGAAGGAATTTGCAAATGCATCAGACTATTTAGAAACCTGGGATGACTCGGACATCATAACGACTGTAAATGCTCAAAAAGATTTGAGACATCCTGCAAAATAGTGGCATGACCACTCAACATCACAATATCAAGGTTCTGAGGTTAACTAACAACACACAGAAGTAGTAGGAACTGAACTGGGGCTTGAAACCATCAACCCTGTAAGTCTATGGATTAGTAACACGTGATAATGATAGAAGATGAGAAACCCTAGTTCTTAATCCCCGTAGAAGAGAAGAAGATGACTCAGATCAGAAGGACATAAGGTAAAGGAGTAAAAAGAGCCTTACGTTCCCTTCCATAATCAATTCCCTTATATAACTAAAGCATTTCTAGACTCAACTTGACCAGTTTGGCTTGGTAATCCTCACAGCGATCGAGCTCGATACCAAAGCTATTAGGACCCCGGTTCTAAGTCACACCGATCTAGCATGTAACACCTCATATCACTTTGCGGCCTCACGCATGGTCAAGGTTGGAAAAAGCGGTAGGCGTAAGCGAGGCGGTGGGCCTTCGCCTAGTGCCTAGGCGGTGCCTAAGCACCCTAGGCACGGCCTAGGCGGCAATATAGTTTTTACTCGTAGTGTATTTGTGATTATTATATGGGTGTTGATATTAGTTTAGGGCATATAAATAAGTTTATTACCTTATACTACCATTGGAATATAACCCATTTGGCATATACGTGTAGTATGTGGCATGATTTCTTGCTTGGGTAGGCAATTCCTTGCTTGCCCTGCCTAGAGCTCCATTTATACCCAAGGCGAGGCGTTTGGCCATTGCCTTAGCGCCTAGGCGTGCCTAAGCGCCTCCTAGGCAATGCCTTTTCCAACAGAAGCACGTATTCCCACGGTGTCGTCTTATTCGCCCGGGACCGTTTGCGCCTTTTGGCTCACGTATATGATAGTGTCGCTAGCATCCATATGACAGAGAACCCGGGCCGACATGACTAGTTATGAACCCAAAGTGGCACTAACTTACGGGGACAGGCATACATGAAACAACATCTAGCATGTCGGTCAGCAGTGTGTGAATCCGGGCTGTAGCAACTGGGCTAACAGGACTCCAGGAAGCCGGGCTGTAGCAGGCTCACAGGACTGCGGATGTTATCGCGTGACATTTCCCCGAAGGGACAGACACATGAACAAAGTGTATCACATGTTGGCCAGTCTGAGTGTTCCGGAGCAGTAGTAACTGGGCTAGCAGGACTCCGGTAAACCGGGCTGTAGCGGACTACCATGGCTCAGTGGAAGCACTAGACTACATTTCCCCATAAGAGAGGCTACCAAGGATAGTCAACTAGGTTGTCGGATCCCACGCATACCAAGCATTTCAATCATACACACAATATGCTCGATATGTGCAAATACAACATGGCATCACAACAAGACTACGACTCAGAGTATTTATTCATAAAGCTCCGAAGAGTCAAGTATTACAAACATGGGTCTCATGACCCAACATACAGAGCATACAAGCAACAAGCACATGTGGAAGCTTAACTTGTCTGAGTACAGACAACTACAAAAGAAAAAGGCTGAGAAGCCTAACTAACTACAAGACCCTCCCAAGGTACAAGCTCGTAGCTGAGGTTACAAGCTAAACGTCGAAGTCCACACGAAACTACTAGCGAGACTGAAGTCTCTCTGCAAAAACGTAAAATAAGCAAACGGGAGTACAAATGTACCCAGCAAGACTTACATCAGAACTAGCTACATATGCATCGGTATCAACAAAGGGGTGGTGGAGTTTGACTGCAGCAAGCCGGCTTTGACTCGGTAGCTATCCTGAACTACGACTGCAAGTAACTCTTTTGAGGTGGCGCACACGAGTCCACATATTCACCATATCGATACACCACTCTGAGTCCGCTCCCGTCTCCCTACGAGAAGGCCATCCATAACACTCAAGCTTATCTTGCGCATTTTAGAGTATCCACTGTCACTTGTCTATGAACTGTACAGGCAACCCAGAAGTCCTTTTCTGTGGACACGACTATTCGAATAGATGATGTTAACCCTGCAGGGGTGTACTTCTTCCCACACACTCTCGCCACTTACCACCATATACACGTCGTGTATCTCGGCAACCTTCAAGCGGAAGCCTGGCGAGGGAGTCGGCCACGACCTGACTAACCACACAAGTCTCTAGTCCAAGTTTATCGCCTATTCGGGTTCCATCCGCAAGGAGATCTGGCCGGGGTGTCGCTCACGGCCCCAAACGATGTGTGCAGGGTTCCCAAGCCCACCTCGACGGATGGATCTATGCTTGGTACACGGTGCCACGGTGCCTAGTCTGTCCCAAGCCCACCTATACCGGGTACCACTTGGTAGACTACTAACACAACTTACAACACCAGAAATTAGTTGCAACTCCTCGACAGAGATCAGGTTGATTAATAAGTCGAGAGAGTTTGGAGCGCCCGGAGCCCGATGTGTGGTAGTAACTGTTCATGGATCACAAACACATAACTCGGTTCCTGAGGACTGCTGCAATGAGACAACCCACCATGTACTCCTACATGGCCTCTCACCGCTACCTTTACCAAATCGTGTTCACACACTTAGCTCACAACAGTAGGACATGTTCATACACCTCTAATTCATCCCCGATGAATCAGACCTGACTCAACTCTAAGCAGTAGCAGGCATGACAAACAAGCATGAATGAGTAGGCACATCAGGGCTCAAACAACTCGTACTCATGCTAGTGGGTTTCATCTATTTACTGTGGCAATGATAGGTCATGCAGAGGAAAGGGGTTCAACTACCGCAACATGTAACATTTGAATCATTATTGTCCTAATGCAGTAAAAGAGAGTAGGAGCGAGAGAGTGGGATCGTATCGAAATGAACAAGGGGTTTTTGCTTGCCTGGCACTTCTGAAGATAGTATAACTCTTCATCGGTGTCATCGATCACGTCGTCGGAAACATCATCTAGTAAGAGGGAGCAACCACCGGCAAACACAAAAGGAATCACAATCAATGCGATGCAAATTCATATGAATGATATGTCATATTAAAGTACTGAATTGACCTAGTGCAACAGTTAGTCATATTCATTGAAGTGGAATCAAACCTATAGCAAATTCCAACTCCAAAACTAATTACCATTTATAACATAATCTTGAATTTTCCTATTCAGTGAGGTTAGCTTGTTCAAACATGCATGAAAATGCCATATTCAGATTCTTTGGATTTTTTGATCATTTTACATATATAAATCTTTTTAATCTGAGTTACAAATTAATTATTATGAATTTTAGAAGTTTAGGGTAAATTCTAAAATTTCCTGGTTATTTCAAATTAGAATAGATCCAGAAAAGGATTTACTGCGTCAGCCTGGCGTCAGTGTGACGTCAGCGATCAACTGACCCGGTCCAGGTCAAACCTGACCAGGGGGCCCACTGGTCAGTGATACGGTGCTAGTTAGGGTCGCTGACGTGTGGGTCGAGTCAACGGCCACGTCAGCGGGTTCAAACCCCGCCGGTCAAAACAGTCAACCCGCCGGCGTTTAGCCGCCGGCGACGACAACCACGGCGGAGGGGATCGGGAACGCGCTGTAATCCAAAAAATTGAGCGCCGTTTGGACCTACGGCTAGCTGGGGGCAGCGCGCATCCATTGGTGGTGGTGGGAGTTGCTGGGGTGGCCGGGAATGGCGCCGGCGTCGAGCAAGGCGGCGGCCCGAGCACGGCTCTATTCGGGCACAGGGCTGCAGCTCACAAGCGGGTGAGCTAAGCGGCTAGGCAACAACTACAGAGCACGGGGAGCACGCCGACGCGCTCAGACACGTCGGGCGCAAGTTCTAGTGACGGCGGCGACGAACGCGGCGGCGAGAGGCTTCGGCCATGGCGAGAACAGCGGCTACGGGATGCAATCAATGGTGGGAAGAGGGGGAGAACGAGGAGGAGCTCACAGCGAGGCCGTCGGTGATCTCAGCGCGCTCGGGGACGGCTTGGAGATGACGGAACATCGGTGGCGATCTTCGGCGGCAGAGAAGGAAGATGAGGAGGTAGCCGGCGATGCGGGGAGCCTGGCGTCGCGTGGCTCTTTGTAGATGATGAAGACGATGCTGCGGTTCTTCTGGGCGGGTCGGCAAGGCGAGGGAGGGCCGGTGGCTGCGGTGGCAGTGGACGGCGGCGACGAGCTCCGCTTGGTGGCTGCGTGCGAGAAACAGCGGAGGGGAGAGAGGACAGGAGTGAGCGGGTTGTGTTCGGGGACGGGCGTGGTGATGTCCTGGTGGGTTGAGGCACAATAGGCAGGGTGGAGGTGGCCGGGCGCATGCCGCTGGCCAACCCTGCGCCTCGCGTCCTTCTGGCGCGAGGTGGGAGACGGTGGCGGCTCTGGTGGGCTGGGCCAGGTAAGTGGGCCGCCAGGTAGGTTTTTCCTCTTCTGTCTTTCTATGTCCTTTTGTTCTCTATTTTCTGAAGTTTGTTTTGATTTGATTTAAAATATCAAATCATTTTAGTAGCCTCCGAAAAGATTTATGTGGCTTGATACTGAATATTCAAAGCCACTCACATGTTCTCAGGGTTATTGGATTTATATTGTATACATAGCAAATATAAATCCAGTTCAAATAATTATTGATTTAATTCAAAGTCCCAAAATAATCATTTATGAGATTCCAAAAATATTGGTGTGAGTTTTAGCTCTTGCCAATATTTTCAGAGATTAGCAGGAACATTTTCTTGGGCTCATTTGAAAAGATTTTAATGTTGATCATTTTTAAAGGTTTCTGAGGCTTTGAAAATTCCCTCAATTCAATTTCCTTGAATTTAAAATTATGCATGGATGCTCTCTGATGCAACTATTAACGAGCAAATTCTAGGGTTGTGAGGACAAAGACCATGGGTTGAAATTTGGGGCGACTCCTCCATCGCGTAGACGTCCGTGAGCGCGCGCTTGCGCTCCCTCTTGGGGATATGGGTAGCATATATCATATTCACAATTTTAACCTATGGGGAAACTTCTTCTGTCCCCCTGTGTTCGGTGGCCGGGGCTCCTTGTCATCATCCTTGCTTTGCGACCCGTTCTCCTTGTTCTCGGCATTTAACTTGCCAGCCTATTTAAAAAGCCAACAGTCTCTGTTGGTATGATTGGCTGGTTTGTCTGGGGTGCCATGGATCTGGCACAGACGATCGAGTATGCGGTCCTAGCTGGATGGTCCCAGATTGTTTCTTTTATATGGCTTCTTCCGCTGACCGGACTTAGAGCCACTGAATCCGGCATTGACTGTCGTGTCATCGGTATTGTCACCGTTGCTTTGACGTTTGTGCCTATTGCGTCGGAGCTTGTCGTTGCTGTTTTTTTACCTCAGAGGTGTCCGCTTCGCTTGCCGTGTTATTGCTACGGGCCAGCCAACTATCCTCGCCCGCACAAAAGCGGGTCATGAGTGCCGTGAGGGCTGCCATGGACTTCGGCTTTTCTTGGCCGAGGTGGCGGGCGAGCCATTCGTCGTGGATGCTATGTTTAAAGGCCGCTAGGGCTTCGGCATCCGGACAATCGATGATCTGGTTCTTTTTAGTTAGGAACCTAGTCCAAAATTTCCTGGCGACTCTCCGGGCTGTTGGACTATGTGACTTAAGTCATCAGCATATGGAGGTCGTACATATGTACCTTGGAAGTTGTCGCGGAAAGTGTCTTCCAAGTCCTCCCAGCTGCCAATAGAGTTTTCAGGTAGACTGTTTAACCAGTGCCGAGCTAGCCCTTTGAGTTTTAGCAGGAGGTATTTGATGGTGTGAAGATCATCTCCGCGGGACATACGGATATGGAGAAGAAAATCCTCAATCCATACCGTGGGATCTTTTGTTCCATCATATGATTCGATATTCACGGGTTTAAACCCTTCTGGGAATTCAAGCTCCATTACTTCGTCAGTGAAGCAAAGAGGGTGTGTGGCACCTCTATATCGGGCCACATCGCGACGTAGCTCAGATGGAGTTCGTCTGCAGTTTTCGGCCCGGGCGTGATTAGGCTTGTCACGTCCGAATAGATAGCCGTCGTCGCGTGTCGGGGCACGCCCTCGCGATCCGTAGATCGATCTAGTATGTCCTGCTCTATTGTCCAGGTCCCGCCGAAGGTCATATGTATAACCCCGAGCTGTTTTATCTCTGCCTTTATGGTGATGTAGGGCGGGCTGGTGTTCGGCTTGAGTTGCCGCTTTGTCCCGACCACGTGGTGATCGGTCAGCCGCATTGCACGATGATGGTACGGGCTCCAGCGCCTCATCATCAAACTGACGTAGCAATTTGCGCTTTGGGTAAATTTTGCTGGGCGCTTGAGGCCGTATCCCTCGGCTGCTTGGACATCAGTCCATCTATCATTGAGCAGATCTTGATCAGCTTGAAGCTGTTGCTACTTCTTTGTCAGGCTCCTTGCAGTGGCTATTAGCCGGCGCTTAAAGTGCTCCTGCTCGAGAGGTTCCTCGGGCAAGATAAAATCCTCGTTGCCAAGGCTCACCTCATCCTCGGAGAGCGGAAGATAATTACTGTTCTCCGGGTCTTCGTGTATGGCCTGCTCATCAGGGCTAACTTGCCCGTCTCCCCGTTCGTCCTGTTCGGAAGTTGCCTCAACGGGGTCTTCATTGTCTTTGGCATCATCCGGAGTATTGTTTTCTCCCATGCCGGTATTGTTGTCTTTTCCGTGACGTGACCTAGAGCGGCGCCGCTGATGCCAACGCTTTGGCTGTGTCTCAGGAGGTTTATCCTTGAGTGGATCTTCTTTGTCACCTTCGTTAGTTTCTTTAGGTGTATCCACCATGTACACGTTGTACGAAGAAGTGGTCGTCCAGCGCCTGGTAAACGGCGGGTTGCGGCCCTGCTCCTCTTCGGCATCGTTGTCCATACCGTCGATGTCTTCGGAGCCGTAATCGAGCATGTCGGTTAAGTCTTCGACAATGGCTATGAAGTGGGTGGTGGGTGGGAAGTGAAATTCTTCGTCATCGGCCTCCAGTTTGAACCGGATATAATTCGGCTGTGAGTCCCCCGCTAAAGAGAGTGTTTTTAATGAGTTTAGCACGTCACCTAAAGGCGAGTGCCGAAAGATGTCGGCGGAGCTGAATTCGATGATCGATGCCTGATCAAGCCCGATGTATGCGGACGCACATGGTTTGGAACCTGTAGTCGGAAACGAGTCCAAGGTTCCGGTGACACAGATTCCACTTGAGGTTGGGTCTGTGTGCGGCTCCGACGCCGCTGAGTTTGCAGCTTCCGTGGCGGGGCTGATCCTCCCGTCCTCGGATGGCGCAATCTGCTCTAGATCTAGGGCCAGAGCAGTTACAAGCACTATCTCCTGGGTATGGTCCGATGACAGATTTAAGTCATGTTCATCGCGGTGACAGGGAGCGGCTGCCGTGGTCTCGAATCCGTCGAAGATCAAGTCTCCGCGGATATCCGCGACGTAGTTCAAGCTTCCAAATCTGACCTGATGACCAGGGGCGTAGCTGTCAATCTGCTTTAGATGGCCAAGTGAATTGGCCCGCAGTGCGAAGCCGCCGAACACGAAGATTTGTCTGGGGAGGAAGACCTCTCCCTGGACAACATTGTTGTAGAAGATGGATGGGGCCATCGAACCTCTTGACGACGACGCAGCGGAACTCTCAATGAAAGCACCGATGTTTGTGTCAAAACCGGCGGATCTCGAGTAGGGGGTCCCGAACTGTGCGTCTAAGGTCGATGGTAACAGGAGACATGGGACACGATGTTTACCCAGGTTCGGGCCCTCTCTATGGAGGTAATACCCTACTTCCTGCTTGATTGATCTTGATGAATGTGAGTATTACAAGAGTTGATCTACCACGAGATCGTAATGGCTGAAACCCTAGAAGTCTAGCCTGTATGATTATTGTTATGATCGCCTCTACGGACTAAGCCCTCCGGTTTATATAGACACCGGAGGGGACTAGGGTTGTACAAAGTCGGTTATAGAGAAAGGAATCTTCGTATTCGAACGCCAAGCTTGCCTTCCACGCCAAGGAGAGTCCCATCCGGACACAGGTAAGAGTCTTCGGTCTTGTATCTTCACAGCCCATCAGTCCGGCCCATGTCTAACAGGCCGGATGCCCGAGGACCCCTTAGTCCAGGACTCCCTTAGTGGGCCTTAATGGGCCATACGGGAAAGGAGAGAAGGGCCTCAAGGGGTAGCCGCGCCCCCCCCCCCCCATGGGCGGGTCCGATTTGGACTAGGAGGGGAGGCGCCCGCCTCCTTCCGTCTCCCCTCTTCCTCCTTCCTTCTTCTCCTACTTGGACTAGGAAAGGGGGAAACCTACTCCTACTAAGAGTAGGAATCCCCCCTTGGGCGCGCCCCTTGTGGCTGGCCCTCCTCCTCCTCCCTTCCTTTATATACGGGGGAGGGGGGCACCCCATAGACACACAAGTTGATTTTTTAGCCGTGTGCGGTGCCCACTCCACGGGTTTCCACCTCGGTCATATTGTCATAGTGCTTAGGAGAAGCCCTGCGTCGGTAACTTCATCATCACTGTCAACACTCCGTCATGCTGACAAAACTCTCCCTCGGCCTCAGCTGGATCTAGAGTTCGAGGGACGTCACCGAGATGAACGTGTGCAGATCGCGGAGGTGCCGTGCGTTCGATACTTGATCTGTTGGATCGCGAAGACGTTCGACTACATCAACCGCGTTACTTAACGCTTCCACTTTTGGTCTACGTGGGTACGTGGACACACTCTCCCCGCTCGTTGATATGCTTCTCCTAGATAGATCTTGCGTGATCATAGGATTTTTTTGAAATACTACGTTCCCCAACACTTTTGGTGGGCCAGGGCGGTCAGAAGCAGGCATTTCATAAACCGATGATTGTTCATTGAGTGTGACGTCATCTATTTCATGTAGATAAGCCTACTATATAATGTAAGGGAATTTTAAAATTTTCATATATATGTTGATAGCCCGTTCGATGTTCTGTTTATCACAGATGAGATTGGTTAATGAGTGCATGTGTACGTGTCAGTGTTGCACGCCTGCATGTGTGCGTGTGTTCGTGAGTGCATGTGTACATGTCAGTGTTGCACGCCTGCATGTGTGCGTGTGTTCGTGAGTGCATGTGTACGTGTCAGTGTTGCATGCCTGCATGCGTGCGTGTGTTCGTGCGAGTGTTGCGTGCGTGCATGTGTACGTGCGGGGTGAGGCTACATGTCAGTCGACTAACTTTTTCATCTCTGGTCATTCGATTTTCCAGCCGTTGGATACGAAATCAAGGGCCTGTAGTTTATCTTCAACCTCCACCCCCCTGAGCCGCCAGCCACCACCGGCTGACTCGCCGGCCCGCGCCGCCCCGCCCCAAAACCACTCCCCACCGCCGGTCCGCCGCCGCCCCGACCATCCCTCTACCCCCCCCCCCCCCCGAGCCAAGCTTTTTCTCCGGCGATCCCCACGCCACCGCCCAATCACCGCGCCCCCCTCCGTCGGCGACTACCAACCAGAGGTCTCACGACTTCGAATCCCCACCGACCACTAATTTATTATCATTTCTGTCTTTCATATACGCGCTGACGGGTGGGCCCTATGGTAATGTGCGCTTCTGAATGTGGACCATTTGACTGGTCAATTGATCGTGTCATCAACAAATTACGGAGCTGTATGGTGAGCCAGTGACCGTATGATCACCCTAAAATGTATTTTATTAACACAATACAGACTCAAACTACCATTTCTTTCTTTCATATACGCACTGACAGGTGGGCCCCATGGTTACGCGCGCCGATGGTGCAACACTAGTTGCGCCACATGGAACGTTTAACTGGTCAATTGATTGTGTCATCAACAAAATACAGATTTGTAAGGGTGAGCCAGTGACCATATAATCACGACATGTATTTTTTTAACACGGTACAAACGCAAGCGCTCATATATACGCGCAAGCACTCACCGCTATAAGTGCACACACGCAGACCCTAGCCCTATGAGCACCTTCGAGAGAGTGGGCCAGCATATGATCTTGATATTTTACGAAGTCACCATAGGTGCCTCGTAGTAGAGGGGAACGTCTCCTCCCACTGAACGCACGTCGCCGGAAAATACTGAAATTAACTCAGGATAAATGCGAGCACCAGGACTTTAACCCTGGTGGGCTCGGGAAACCACTGTCCTCCTAACCATCCAACCATAGGTTGGTTAGCACCACAAAATGTATGTGGTGACCGTAATGAGCTTATTCGGAAGTCCAGTGACCATATTGTGCTTTCGGTTCAAATACAATGACCGTAAGTGTCATCAACAAAATACGGAGCACGCATCAAATACAATGTCCGTCAGTGTCATCAACAAAATATGGAGACGTATCATGAGCTAGATACCGTATGATCACCACGGGAATGTATACGGTGACCGTAATGAGCATATTCTGAAGTCCATGTATAGTGCTTTCGCTTGAAATACAGTGACCGTCACACGTGAATGTGTCAGGGGCATGCATACTTTTAGAGGGCCGAGAGATAGTTTGTGTGCATACGTGAAAGTGGTGTAGAAAGAGGGGGTGTCCGGTGGAGACAAGGAGAGATATGCCCTCCGTTTCTCTTTCCCGTGACTAATATTTTAGGAGAAAATATAAACATTCACAATGCAGAATAAATATTTTTGGATGCACCATGCAATTAACTTTCATGTATAACATTGTACTATTGTATATGCTTATTTTCTTAGTGGCCGATTGCGTGTGTGGTGTGGTGGGCACATCATGTCTAGTTGGGGTGGGCACATCATTTCTAGTTGTGGTGGGTCAACATGAGGACTCATGGGTCGGTTCCATCTTGCGCCACATAGGTTGGACTGAGACGCATTATAGGAAGACCCATGTGGAGGACTCGGCGTACAAGAGGAAGCTACCAGAATCGTGGAGGACTCTATCCCCACTGATGATAAGCCGACTATATATGATTTGTAACCCTAGGCCCCAAGTATGTTATAGAAGCCCGGGGGCTAGTTCATCGATAGTATACACACACGCACAATGCCTGGTATTCACGTGTACTTTGTACACACCCCTATCACTAATATACAATACCAGGAGTAGGTTTTTTCCTCAACTGCAAGGGCCTGGACTTGGGTAAAACTTTGCCTCGTATTACCATCCAGCCTAACAGTCAAGGATATCCTACCGAATGATCTGATGGAATTATATCTGACAACTAATAAGAGAGAGATGTGTCTGTGGGGGGGGGGGGTAATGTGTGCGAGAGAGGCCTAAAGATAATGTGCGTGCGGGAGACAGTTAGACACATATGTGTGTGTATAGAGGGCTAGTAAGACCGTGCGTGTGTACATATGCATGTGAGACAAATAGTGTTTTCCAACTAAGATTAATGAAAAGAGTGGTACATAGTAGTCAGAAAGAGAGGGAGATATATAGAGAGTGTGTGAGTGAGACACCCCGACACCCCAAGAGAGATTGTGAGCATGTGCGAAAGAGAAATGCCGATGTATATAAAGTGTGTGCACTTATGCATTAGATAGAGAGATATATAGCGCGTGTGTGAGAACAGGCTGAGGCATAGTGCATCTATGTGTAAAAGGCGGTTATACGCATTAAATTAAAATATAAATGGCATTATTATTTTTGGATGAGATCATGAATTTTGCAATTTGCGTATGAACGAAAATTGGTCTATTAGACACCCATACTCTGTTGAATTCTAGCATGTGCATGTGTTTATTTCATATTATCGATCCATAGAGTGAGAGCGGTTTGAAATACAGGCAATGCATTGCTTTTGCAATTCATATATAAACATTAATTAGTGCACTCCATGTTGTTAGTGTGAAGCACTTTATACATTTGTCACTTACATGGATACATTCCAAATTGCTAGTTACGAAATAGAATACATGTTGAATTCAACATAAAGGGGGTTTGAAGATTTGAATTCATAGGAAGTGCATTCATCTATTTGAATCCGAGATAATGGCATTTGTAAATCAGATCTAAAAGGGGGCATCAATCTTTGTTGTGCGTTTGAACATGCTATATATTCAAACGCATGTCTAACTATTTTTTTGCAACCAAGGAGATTATATCTGGAACCATGCATGAACTGAGGTAAGTTGCTTATTTTTTAATATATACTCGAGTAAAATGTATATTCAAATGTATCCCCTCCATTCCAAAATAATCATAGTTTTAGGATTTTCAAGAGTCAAGATTTGTGAAGTTTGACAAATCCTGAAAGTTCAATTCAAGAGAACCAAAAACGTTAATGCTTCTGCTCCCAAATATTGAACGAAGCGCCAAATAAGCCTCTGGTCACCCGAAACCGCATGAGACTAATGTTTGGTGGTAGGAAATTACTGTCCCGACTCTGGCCTGTGTAGCCTATCGGGCCGATGTCCAAAGGTCTAAACCGGGGTAGGTTTGTAACTTCACCAAGATGCTAGTCTCAACAGCCTTCGAGAAGCATTCATACGTCGTGGGCGCCTAAACACCCATGCGCTCGGCCGAAATCTATCCCGCCCACCATTTGGGACACGTCAGATTACTGTCCTACCCCCAACCCGCAATATGTCCAAAATTTTAGATGGGGGCAAAGTTTGTAACTTTCCCCAAATTTCAAACAAGCGCGTCCCAAACCGAAACATTGTTCCCCCTTAGTTCCCCCTCCCTCCGTTTTCCCATTCATACTCCGTGGGTGCCAAAACGCCCTCTCCACCAGCCACGAAACCCTAGCCTCCTCCGTCCTACACCACATCATGCCCAATCCACTGCCGCCCTCCATCACGCAAGAGCCGGTACCCCGACATCGTCGTCCAGCGCAACCGCAACTGCAACGCCCTCAAGGACCTAGCAACTGAAGCCGAGGCAGAGCTACCTCCACGACGTCGACACCGACGTGCGCCATAACAGAACCACTTTGACCATGCTGTCCTGCGCCTCACCGCTGCGGCTCCACTGTCGCAACCGTCCACCACACCAGAGATGTTCCCGCTACGCTGTCGTTCGCCGCCTCGGATCTGGTTCCCCGCCGCCGACAGACGGCCACTGCACCACACTCAACAACTTGGCCATGGGTTCGCCCAAGGCTCCACCATCCTCCACAACTTCTCGTTTCCGGCAAACCCTGAGAAGATCGTTGGATAAACAGAAGGAGGACACAACACTGCCAGCAGAAAGTGGTACTCCTCTTCCCTTATTCGTGCAAATCTTACGTCTCTGCTCACACCATATTCATCCCATAAAAGAAACTAGTTGAGCGCTTCTTACTGCATCTTCTACGTGATACTAAATGCACAAGGTTTCCTCCCATTTACTATTTCACCTTGGCTAGAGGTCAGTAGCCCGCCTGGATTTCAATCCAGGGTCAGTTGAATCGCAATTAAAAGAAGCAGCACCCGCTTAGGCGCGCGGAGCACCTAGTCCTCCTGTTCGCCGGGGAAGCGGCGCATCGGTGTCTATCATAGGGGTGTGGGGCGCAGGAGCTGCTTGCGCCCGATCTGGAGGTCGGCGGGGCTTGAAGGGATGGCCGGGGGCGGTGCCAAGCATGGCAGTGCAGTGAGGTCGAGGGGAGGGCGGAGGCAGGGGACTGGGCCGGTGGTCGCTGGCGTCTGGAGGAAGATCGTAACACTGACTGGCTGGAGGTAGATGAAGGCGATCTGCACGTTCTTTGTACATCGGATGATGCAGACAAAATGGACTGGCCTATTTGTTTTCAGTCGACCGTTATTTTCATAGAACCACAACTTGTGGTGTGCTGGAGGAGCATCTGCATTTCCCAGCCATCCCTGTGCTCATATTTCAAAATCCTAGAATCTAGTAATTTCGTGCGCCATGAATGTTGTAGAGCTATCATATGTCTCCCGTCATTTATTTCTCATTGACCTGCTATCTGCTACTTTTACACTGTACTACTTGTGCACACACTTCACCCATACTCACACTATTGTTTTTTATGCATGGGTATTTCAGACTCTGACGCAGTGTTGATGAATACACAAAAGAAAAGAGAGAAGTCGCTCCAGTGTCATTCGAAGATAAGCACTAAGCGTTTCAACGCTCTAAAGGGTGTAGTGTCAGCAGATGGAAACAGTAAACGTAGCTCTGCAGTTTATGGTCTCAATTGCCACACACAACCATCCTAGGTGCTTGCTTTAACTTCGCGTTCTCAAATGTGGTTGCATGTTGCATATGGTGTCTAGCTTGTATTGCTTCCAATTTGGTTAAATTGCATCTGCTTACTTTACACATTATACCTTTGATAATGACATGCCTTCCTGTTTTTGATACACACTACATATGTCTATTAACCATGTTTGTACATCAAACTAATGCTCTTTTCTATCCCTCATCAATCACTTATGATGAGACAGTCACCCCAGTGGGTTACTCTGAGACGTGCTACTCGTTTAAAGTGTGCAGTGTCATCCTCCCCACATAATTCTCAAGAAACAACAAGGCTAAATGAAGATAGTCAACGTAGCTCTCTAGTTGATGACTGCAATTTCCCTACACCACAATCGCAGGTGCTTGCTCTTACTTGGCAGTGTGATATGTGGTTGCATGTTGCATATGGTGTCTACCTTGTAATGCTTCTAATTAGGGTAAATTGCATCTTCTTAGTTAACACATTATACCTGTGAATATGACACGCCTTCCTGTTTTTGGTATATACTACGTCTTTCTATTAACCATGTTCTTACATCAAACAACTTTTCTTGTGTATCCCTCATCAATCACTTCTGACGAGGCACCTTCAAGTTCACAGTGTAATATTGGTTGCATCTTGCATATCATTTCAAACATGTATTGCCTCTAATTTGTTGAATTACCACTTATAATGAGACACATCTAACTTGGTAGAGTGATTTTGGTTGGATCTTTCATATGGTGTCTAGATTGCATTGCTTCCGATTTGTTGAAATGCCTTTTGCTTAGCGTTTTTTGTACATATTCCATCCTCTTACAATGTGGTTGCCATACATAAAAGTTGTGTTCGTCAGTATCATGCATCAACGAATTTGGAAGTGCAAATTTCATTCCTTTTTCTTGTGTGTTTACTTGACAAGGCAAAATCTAAAAGGACGAAGGCACGGAATGATGGTGGTCCTCTGGAGCAACCGAAGCAGATGATCTCTGCAGATTCTCCTGCTACTCCCTCTTTGCAGGTAAGTTCCAAATCTCATCTCCCTCCTCCACAACCCAGTGTGCTTGCTCTAACATGGCAAAGCAGTGATATCTGGTTGCATGTTGCACATGGTGCCTAGCTTGTATTGCTCCTAATTTGTTAAATTGCATCTCCTTAGCTTACACATTATACATGTGAATATGACACGCCTTCCTGTTTTTGGTACATACTACATCTGCCTATCACACCATGTTCTTACATCAAACTATTGTTGTTGTATATCCTGCATCTATCGCTTATGATGAGACAGTCACACCCGTGGGTTAGTATGAGATGCGCTACTCTTATAAAGAGTGCAGTTTCATCCTCCCCACATGATTCTCAAGAAACAGCAAGCCTAAATGAAGATATTGAACGTAGCTCTATACTTGAAGACTGCACTTCCCCTACACCACCATCGCAGGTGCTTGCTCTAACTTGGCAGTGTGATATGTGGTTGCATGTTGCATACGGTGTCTAGCTTGTAATGCTTCTAATTAGGGTAAATTGCATCTGCTTAGTTTACACTTTATACATGTGAATATGACATGCCTTCCTATTTTTGGTACACACTACATCTATCTGTTAACCATGTTCTTACATGAAACTACCTCTCTTCTGTATCCTGCATCAATCACTTACAATGAGACACCTTTATTCGTTGCATATTGCATATTATTTCTAGCCCGTTGCCATGTATTGCTTCTAATTTGGTCAAATACATTTGTTAGGCCACCCTTTTAATTTGGCATAGTGATATTGGTTTCATCTTTCATATGGTTTCTAGCTTGCATTGCTTCTAACTAGTTCAAACACCTTGTGCTTAGTTTACACTTTATACATCATACATGTTAATATGTCATGCCGTCCTGTTTTTCATACATATTCCATTCTCCTATCATGCGGCTACCATACATGAAAGTAGTGTTCGTCAGTATCATGCATCAATGAGTTCTGAAGAGCAAATTTATTCCTTTTTCTTGTGTGTTTGACTTGACAAGGCAAAATCAAAAAAGAGGAGGGAAAAGAGTAAGGAAGGCTATGATGGTGGTCCTATCCAGCAACGTAAATGGAGCATCTGTACGGATTCTCCTTGTACTGCTAATGCATTACAAGTTCCAAGTCTCCGCTCCCCTACTCCACCATCCAAGGTTCTTGCTCTAACTTGGCAGTGTGATATATGATTGCATGTTGCATATGGTGTCTAGCTTGTATTGCTCCTAATTAGTGTAAACTGCATCTGCTTAGCTTACACATGATACGTGTGAACATGACACGCTTTCTTGTTTTTGGTACATACTATATCTGTCTATCACACCATGTTCTTACATGAAACTACTCTTCTTGTGTATCCTGCATCAGTCACTTATGATGGGACACCTTTAAGTTGGCAGTGTGATATTGGTTTGCGTCTTGAATATGATTTCTAGCATGTAGTGCTTCTAGTTTGATGAACGCCACCTATGACGAGATAGTTTTAACTTGGCAGAGTGATATTGATTGCACCTTCCATATGGTGTCTAGCTTGCAGTGCTTCTAATTTGTTGAAGTGTCTTCTGCTTAGTTACCACATCATAGGTGTGAATATGTCAAGTCGTGCAGTTTTTCGTACATATTCCATCCTTGTATCATGACTTTGCCTTTCATCATAGTAGTGTTCATCAATATCATGCATGAATGAGTTCTCAAGAGCGGATTTTATTCCTTTTTCTTCTTGGTTTGACCTCACAATGCAAAATTAATAAAGCAGAAGGAAATTGGTAAGGCATTGGATGATGGTGGTCCTTCCGAGCAACTGAAACAGAGGGACTCTATAGATTCTACTCCGCCATCCTTCCATCAAGATTTGCAAGACAACGCAAGGCTAGACAGTCAATGTAGCTGTGTAGATGATGAGCACATCTCCCTACTCCAAAGATCACGCTGTGTGCTTGCTCCGACTTGGCACTATTATATGTGGTTGCATGTTGCGTATGATGTCTAGCTTGTATTGCTTCTAACTTTGTTGAATTGCATCTGCTTACTTTACACATAATGCCTGTGAATATGACACGTGTTCCTGTTTCTAGAACATACATGTAGATGATGAGCACATCTCCCCTACTCCACCATCACAGGTGCTTGCTCTAACTTGGAACTGTTATATGTGGTTGCGTGTTCTGTATGAGGTCTAGTTTATATTGCTTCTGATTTTGTTGAATTGCATCTGCGTAGCTTACAACTTATACCTGCAACGATCACTTACCCATAAGACACATTTAACTTGGGAGTGTGATGTAGGTTGCATCTTGCAGTGTCTTCTAGCTTGTACTGCTTCCAAATTATTGAAATGGCACTTATGACGAGACACTTTTTACTTGATAGAGTGATATTGTTTGCATGTTCATATGGTGCCTAGCTTTCATTTCTTCTAATTCTGTTGAAATGCCTTCTGCTTACTGATTTTCATACATATTCCATCCTCCTATTGTACGTGTGAATATGCAATGTTGTCTTTTTTGGTATATATTTCATCCTCCTATCCTGCGCTTGCCTTACATCAAAGTAGTGTTCGTCTGTATCATGCATCAACCAGTTATGCAGAGCTAATTTTATTCATCTTCTTGTGGTTTTGACTTCATAAGGCAATATCAGAAAATAGGAAGGAAAAGAGTAAGTTTGGGGATGTTGGTGGTCCTCCGGACCGATGCAAACAGAGACTCTCTAGATTTGCCACTGCTACTGCTAATGAAGTTGAAGCCCAAGTCTACATGATGAGTTCATCTCCTGTACTCCACCATCGCAGGTGCTTGCTCTAAGTTGACAGTGTGATAATTGGTTTCATGTTGCATATGTTGACTAGCCTGTATTTCTTCTATTTTGATTAAATTGCACCTGCTGAGTTTATACGTTATACATGTGCATATGAAATGCCTTTCTATGTCTAGAATACACTACATCTATATATCATACCATGTTCTTACATCAAAGTGTTGTTGTTGTGTATCCCGCATCAGTCACTCATGATTGGACGCTTTTAACATGGCAGTTTGATAGTGGTTGCATCTTGCATTGATTTCTATGTTGTACTACTTCTAATTTTTTGAAATGCCACTTATGACAAGACACTTTTAACTTGGCAGAGTGATATTGGTTGCATCTTTCATATGGTGTCTAGCTTGCATTACTTCTATTTTCTTGAAAATCCTTCTGCTTAGTTTACACATCGTAGCTCTGAATATGTCACGTTGTCCTATTTTTCTTACATATTTCATCCTCATACGTTTGTCTTACATCAAAGTATTGCTTGTCTGTATCATGCATCAATGAGTTCTGAAGAGCGGTTTTATTCTTTTGTGTTGTGGGTACGGCTTGACATGGCAAAGTCAAAAAAGAGCAAGGAAAGAATATAGTAGGGAATGGTGTTACTCGTCGGGTGAAACGGAAAAGGATTTGCCCTCAAGATTTTGCTGGTACTTATAGTGCAGTAGAAGGTCCAAGTCCACCGGCTAAATCTACAAACACAGTATCACCCGCTCCACAGTTGCAAAGATTCGCTTCAAGCGTACAAAGATCTCAACGAGTTACTGCTCGCTTTTGAATCGGCGGTTCCCAAGCCGCCTTCACACCTAACACTACTTTCGAAGCATTGCTGATACAACAGGACTTGGCAAGATCAGATGAACCTCATGAGCATCAACATCAAGACAATACCTGACCGAGTCAAGTTGCAGTTGCATGCTCCTTTATATGTACTCTCATAGTTTGATGTGCACTAAAACTTTCCATATTTGTTGTTGAACTAGCACCACGACACAAGTGGAAACAGGCATCAGGGATAATGCTTGACAAATTAACAAAATCTAAAGGAGGAAGAATGGAGATCCATTTTGAGGCAGGTTTAAAAAGGCCACGTGATGCTACAGAGGCAGCCGTTGCCGTTAGGTGTCATGCGCGTATCCTCCCAACGTGGATCTAGTACAGGAATGAGAAAGACAATACCCAGTTTAACACCTTCCTTGACCATTTATCCGTAAGTAATGTTATTCATCACAATTTGTAATATTGTCTTGCTCTGTCCCATACTTCCTAGCTTCCTCCTAATAAGACTCACATTCTTTTTTCAACAGATGAGGTTCAAGTTGGATCACGAAAGATGATGCAACTAAACAAGCATGCACTCATGTTTTTCTACCGCTCTGCTGACAAGATGGGTACCACCTTAGAAAATCTCACTTTGAAGGCAAGGCTAACAATGAAATCGCCCAAACATCTCTAGTGGAATATATTACAGATGAAGACTGGACAGCCCTTGTTAAACACTGGTCTGATCCAAAGTATCAGGTAGGGTATGTGTATTTGATCAAACCACATATTGAACTTGTATTTATGTATGTGCCTTACAAGTGTATCTTCTTCAAGCCTAACTGTTTGAAGAATAAGACCAACCATTCTAAAGTGAAATTCCAATAGACAACATGATCTCGTAGCTATATTGCACACTCCGAGGCTCTTGTAAATAGCTGCTAGTTCCTTCTTTTTTCTATGCCATATTATCGTATCTATATTGACTTATTCCAAATACAAAGGAAAGCCCGTGGGGACCAAAAAGAACCTGAACCGAATGCAGTGCAAATCTTCAAGGATTGCCACACCAGCAAGATGAAGGGCATGAGCACACCAGTTCAAGCCGTTGTTGTAAGTCCTTACTCCTCCTGCCTTTGAACTGATTGGTCCTGTGATGTGTTCATTTAACTGCTTGGTTTGCAGCCAATGTCAGTTACTCTGTTCACTTTTATACATAGTTTTATTAACATATCATTTCACCTTACATGGTTTAAAAGAGATGAAGGATATTCTTTTGGTCTTGATCTGTAATCTAGTTGTGATGTTCATGTGCGCACACAATGATACAATAGCCTGTTTGTTTTATATCCGTTTGCCCATGATATGAATGATGTCATAATATGTTCATCCTACTTTAAACCATGTCTCTTTATCCTTAGATGTCAATGAATGTGAGGAAATAGACAATACAGTAGGAATGCTACATGGACATATGTTCCGAAAGTGATTTTATTATGTAGTTGGCACTACAATACATGCTAATGTATTACAGTATTTCACCAAAATAAGTTAAGTATAAACATGAAACCTACTTTGTTTATTTTTGTCTCATTAGTAACATATCTGGTACACTAATCTACAAGTTCAAACTTTCATCAAGCTATGGAACAAATGATTCAACAATCAACAGCCACAACCACCTGAAGGTGACGAGGCTACCACAGGCACAATGTCACCTCTTGCTGTAGTGCGTTAGTATCTCTCCACTAACAGTGCAAAAAGCACCTTCCTGCGTAATTCTGGGTTGGTTGTCAAGGTAACCTCATGCAAATCGCCTACTGAACAAAATCTTCTGGCTAGACAGAGTGATATATCTGTGCTCCAGACACAAGTCCAATCCCTAATGGACGTCATTTCGGAAACAAGAATAGTGGTTGACAAATGTTGTCAAGATATGAATAGTATTGAAACCAGACTATCAGACATTCGCTTCGTTGTTCAAGATCAATGGCGGAAAAAGAGGAAGATTGTGCTCCTCCATTAGATTCTACAGCCTGAAACATTAGCACTCAGGTCAAATGATATGTGCTTCTATACATCTGATGGTGCTTTTATCTACAAGGACTGTAAACTTTATGCCAACAGGCCTTTTTTTGTATGGTTGGAATTTATTTTGTTGTTATCAGCGTTCTGGGAAAGGGGGTCCCCAGACTTGCTCGCTCATGCCCACGGGCGTGGCTGTCTTGCAGCCCGCACGACCCATCTTCATCAACGAGGCATTCAAGACCCTCGCGAGGGGCCAACCCTCGCGAGGCGGACGACGCAAGACTACCTCAGGAGCGGCCTCACCAGGTTGCCTTCGCGAAGAGTGGAGATATCAAGGCAGGGCAAACCTCACGAGGCTCTCGTGACGTGAGCCATGACGATCAAGATCAGGCTGGCGCCAGGCGGGCGCCAGCGCATGCAGTGTCCTTGTTTCCTCTTTGGTGCTAAGAAGGCAAGCGCGGGCGCGGGGTACCAAGGCATCAGGCAAAGGTTTCCATATCTGTGCAACGAGACCAAGGCCAGCAGGATGGCAGGACGGAGGTCACCATGGAGCCTAAGACGGCATCACCCCCAGAGCCTTTTGCAGGTGAAGACCGCTTTTGTCAGGATAAGCTGTACTAGCTGTCCCCTTTCAAATTGGCCGCCGTTGTTGGCTCCCTTCCCGCTCAATATTTGGGGAGAGGACCAGGGCCTATATAAGTAGAACTAGCCACCACAGTAGGGGGCAACTGATCTGATCTTGAGGAAACCCCTAGCCACACACCAAGAACAAGAACACCTCAACCTCAGGAGGATGTTCTTCCCCTTGTACTGTTCATCACCAGCCCAAGAGGCAATCCACCACCACCACACTGGAGTAGGGTATTACAGCACATCGGTGGCCCGAACCAGTATAAATCTTGTGTCTTTGTGTTGTGAGTTCGTCGAGTTCGTCCGCGAGATCTTAGCGAGCTAGGGCGTAGATTGGTAGGGAGGAAATCTTCGCACGCACCCTAGTGTTCGAACCTTGAGGGTTTTGCCGGAACCCGTGATCCGACATTTGGCGCGCCAGGTAGGGGTGCACCGTAGCTCCTCTCCACCAACCTACGCTCCGCCGCCACCGCGCTTCGCCCTCATGGCAGGCGCCCCGCTACCGGCTCCAACGACCGGCGCTGACGACGGGGTCAAGGGGCTCCGAGCCCTGGCTCCCGCCCTGCGGTAGGTGCGATGGCCACCCAAGTTCAGGCCGGAGATGACGCCCCGCTACGACGGCATGGCGGACCCGTTGGCTTTCCTGCTGGCATACGAGGAGGCCGTCCTCGAGGCCGGGGGCGACGACAAGGTCATGGCCAACTGGCTCCCCATGGCCCTCGCCGGCGAGCCACGCGCCTGGCTGCTCAACCTCCCTGGATCCACGGTGGCATCCTGGGAGGAACTCTGCGACCTCTTCACTGCGCGCTATGCGGTACCGGTGCACCACGCGGTCGCGGCCCTGCTGGGCGGCTCTCAAGCGCCGCCTTCGGATCGCCACATCAAGCCGTTCCTCCACCAGATTGGTGTCGCTTCCAAGCGCTCGGGGGCTCCGCTGGGCTAGGTTGCGCCAGAGGACGACCTCACCTTTGGCTCAGAAGACCACCCCGACTCCACCGCCGGTTCGGGCATGCTCCCAATGCTCTGCACGCCCACCATCTGCAACGTGGCTATTACCAAGACCCTCATCGACGGCGGCACCGGCCTCAACCTGCTCTCCGTGGAGGCCTTCAGCCTCCTCCATGTGCCACTCGAGCGGCTCAGCCTCAGCAAGCCTTTCTCAGGAGTTGGTGGTGGCACTGGCCGCTCCCCGGGGCAGATCCCCCTCCCCGTCACCTTTGGCACACGCGACAACTACCGCACTGAGCTGGTCGACTTCGACATCGCCCGCATCGGCCTCCCGTACAACGCCATTCTCGGATACCCAGCTCTGGCCTAGTTCATGGCGGCGACTCATCCGGGCTACAACCTCATGAAGATGCCTGGAAGCAAAGGCGTCCTCACTGTCAAGGGGGACGCCAAGGAGGCCCTGGCTGCGCTCAAGCTCGCCCTCAAGTCCGTTGCGGCGGCGCAGCCTACCGACGCGGGCGCCTCCGAGCCCAAGGGAGCCGCACCGACCAAGAAGAAGCAGTTGTTCACACAAGACAAGGAGGAAACCAAGCAGGTGCCAGTCAACGAGGACGGGTCCTCAGGAGCCACTTTACCATAGGTGACAGCCTCGACCCAAGCCGAGAGGAAGCGTTGGTAAAGTTCTTGCGCGCGAACAAGGATATATTCGCATGGGAGCCCAACCAGCTGGTGGGAGTCCCGAGGGAGGTGATTCAGCATCATTTAAGGGTATGCCCCAATGTGCGCCCGGTAAAGCAGCGGGCGAGACGGCAGTCTACGAAGAAGCAGGCCTTGATACGTCTTCAACGTATCTATAATTTTTGATTGCTCCATGCTATATTATCTACTGTTTTGGACTATATTGGGTTTTTTTTCCACTTTTATATTATTTTTGGGACTAACCTATTAACCGGAGGCCCAGCCCAGAATTGCTGTTTTTTTGCCTATTTCAGTATTTCGGAGAAACAGAATATCAAACGGAGTCCAAACGGAATGAAACCTTCGGGAACGTGATTTTCTCACCGAACGTGATCCAGGAGACTTGGACCCTACTCCAAGGAGTCAAAGAGGCGGTCACGAGGGCGGGGGGCGCACCCCCTGCCTCGTGGGCCCCTCGGTGCTCCACCGACGTACTCCTTCCTCCTATATATACCTACGCACTTCAACGATCAGAGACGGAGCCAAAAACCTAATTCCATCGTCGCAACTTTCTGTATCCACGAGATCCCATCTTGGGGCCTGTTCCGGAGCTCCGCCGGAGGGGGCCGTCGTCACGGAGGGCTTCTACATCATCATAGCCCCTCCGATGAAGTGTGAGTAGTATACCTCAGACCTTTGGGTCCATAGTTAGTAGCTAGATGGCTTCTTCTCTCTTTTTGGATCTCAATACAATGTTCTCCCCCTCTCTCGTGGAGATCTATTCGATGTAATCTTTTTTTTGCGGTGTGTTTGTTGAGACCGATGAATTATGGGTTTATGATCAAGTCTATCTATGAATAATATTTGAATCTTCTCTGAATTCTTTTATGTATGATTGGTTATCTTTGCAAGTCTCTTCGAATTATCAGTTTTGTTTGGCCTACAAGATTGGTTTTTCTTGCCATGGGAGAAGTGCTTAGCTTTGGGTTCGATCTTGCGGTGTCCTTTCCCAGTGACAGAAGGGGCAGCAAGGCACGTATTGTATCGTTGCCATCAAGGATAACAAGATGGGGTTTATATCATATTGCATGAATTTATCCCTCTACATCATGTCATCTTGCTTAAGGCGTTACTCTGTTTTTAACTTAATACTCTAGATGCATGCTTTGGATAGCGGTCGATGAGTGGAGTAATAGTAGTAGATGCGGTAGGAGTCGGTCTACTTGTCTCGGACGTGATGCCTATATACATGATCATACCTAGATATTCTCATAACTATGCTCAATTACATCAATTGCTCAACAGTAATTTGTTCACCCACCGTAGAATAATTATGCTCTTGAGAGAAGCCACTAATGAAACCTATGGCCCCCGGGTCTATTCTCATCATATCAATCTCCATCACTTTATTATTGCTTTGCTTTTTACTTTTCACTTTGCATCTCTATATCAAAAATACCAAAAATATTATCTATCATCTCTATCAGATCTCAGTCCCGTAAGTGACCCTGAAGGGATTGACAACCCCTAATCGTGTTGGTTGCGTTGAGCTATTGTTTTTGTGTCTGTATGAGGGACTTGCGTGTAGCCTCCTACTGGCTTGATACCTTGGTTCTCAAAAACTGAGGGAAATACTTACGCTACTTTGTTGCATCATCCTCTCCTCTTCGGGGAAATCCAACGCAGTGCTCAAGAGGTAGCAGGCCTTCATCGTCCAAGAGACCCGCAAGTTGGAGGCGGCGGGTGCCATCCGCGAGGTTCGGTACCCCGAATGGCTGGCGAACCCCGTCGTAGTGCCGAAGAAAGGCGGGAAGGAGCGAATGTGCGTCGACTTCACCAACCTCAACAAGGCCTGCCCCCAAGATCCGTTCTCGCTCCCACGCATCGATCAGATTGTCGACTCCACTACCGAGTGCGACTTGCTGTGCTTCATGGATGCGTTCTCGGGGTATCACCAGATCAAGATGGCGGTAGAAGATGTGGAGAAGACAGCCATCCTGACCCCGTGTGGGGTATACTGCTACACCTGCATGCCCTTCAGACTGCGCAACGCGGGCGCAACTTTTCAGCGGCTGATGCACATCGCCTTGGGGCGGCAGCTCGGGAGAAACACGGAGGCCTACGTCGACGACATTGTGGCGAAGTCTCGGGAGGCAGGGACCTTGATTCAAGACCTGGAGGAGAACTTTGCGATCCTGCGCGAGGTGACCTTGCAGCTTAACCCGGAGAAGTGTGTGTTCGGCGTCCCTTCCGGCAAGCTGCTGGGCTTCCTCATGTCCCACAGAGGGATCGAGGCGAACCCGGAGAAGATCAAGGCCATTCAGGACATGAGCCCACCGCAGACTCTTAAGGAAATGCAGAAGCTGGCTGGTCGGGTAACTGCGTTGGGACATTTCATCTCCAAGCTAGGAGAGCGCGCCCTACCCTTCTTCAAGCTGATGAAGAAGAAGGGCCCATTCGAATGGACCCAGGAGGCCGACCGAGCCTTTCAAGACCTGAAGAAATACCTGACCAGCCCTCCGGTGATGGTGGCACCACGACCTCTCGAGCCCCTAGTACTCTACCTTGCCGCTACCCCGTACTCCGCCAGCGCAGCGCTGGTGGCGGTTCGGGAGGAGCACCAAGCCAAGGGCGCGCTGCGTCAAGCTACATCTGAAGTAATGCAGGATCGGGAAGGCGCCGCAAGAGCCTTAGCAGCATCAACGGAAGACCAAGCTCGGCAGGACAACGTCACCGAGATTCCCGCAAGAAATCAGGCATCAGGAGTCCCTCCACCTCAGGAGGCGTCCCAACCTCCGCAAGGCACGAGCCTCAACAGCGCGCCAGCCTTCGTCGAACACCCGGTGTACTTTGCCAGCACAATGTTGCGGGACGCGGGGGCGCGATATCCCATGCCTCAGAAGCTCCTGCTCGCGCTCTTGGTGGCCTCGCGTAAGCTGCGGCATTACTTCCAGGGCCACCCCATCAAGGTCGCCTAGACCTACCCCATTGGAGAGGGTGCTCAGGAGCCCCAACTCAGCTGGAAGGGTTGCTGAGTGGAACATCGAGCTACAAGCATTCCAGTTGGAGTTCAGCACTACCATGGTCATCAAGGGAGCCGCGCTCGCTGATTTTGTGGCAAATTTTCCGTGGCTGCTACGGGCTTAGCAAGAACCGAACTTACCTACACATCAAAAACCACAACGATTTTTCATCAAGTGTGCCATTTTAACCTTCAACAAGGATCGGGCGTAGTCACACTCGATTCAACTAAAGTTGGAGAAACAGACACCCACTAGCCACCTGTGTGCAAAGCACGGCGGTAGAACCAGTCTCATGAACGCGGTCATGTAATGTCGGTCTGGGCCGCTTCATCCAACAATACCGCCGAATCAAAGTATGACATGCTGGTAAGCAGTATGACTATCATTGCCCACAACTCTTTGTGTTCTACTCGTGCATATAACATCTACACATAGACCTGGCTCTGATGCCATTTTTGGAGAATGTAGTATTTCAAAAAAATTCCTACGATCACGCAAGATCTATCTAGGAGAAGCATAGCAACGAGTGGGGAGAGTGTGTCCACGTACCCTCGTAGATTGAAAGCGGAAGCGTTTAGTAACGCGGTTGATGTAGTGGAACGTCTTCACGATCCAACCGATCAAGTACCGAACACACGGCACCTCCGTGATCTGCACACATTAAGTTCGGTGACATCCCTCGAACTCTTGATCCAGCTGAGACCGAGGGAGAGTTCCGCCAGCACGATGGCGTGGTGATGGTGATGATGAAGTTACCGGTGCAGGGCTTCGCCTAAGCACTACGGCGATATGACCGAGGTGTAAAACTGTGGAGTGGGGCACCGCACATGGCTAAGAGATCGTCTCTTGTGCCTTTGGGTGCCCCCTCCCCATGTATATAAAGGAGGGAGGGAGGAGGAGGCCGGCCAGGAGGAGGTCCGCCCAAGGGGGGGAGTCCTACTCCAAGTAGGAGTAGTCGCCCCCCCTTTTCCTACTTCCACAAGGAGAAGGGGGGAAGGAGAGGGAGAAGAGAAGGAAAGGGGGGCCGGCCCCCTTAGCCCTAGTCCAATTCGGTTTGGGCTAGGGGGGGGTGCCACACCTTGGCCTGCCTCCTCTCTTCCACCACTAGGCCCATGAGGCCCAATAACTTCCCGGGGGGGGGGGGGGGTTACGATAACCCCCGGTACCCCGAAACTTATCCGAAACAACCCGAACCATTCCGGTGTCCGAATGTAGCCTTCCAATATGTGAATCTTTATTTCACGACCATTTCGAGACTCCTCATCATGTCCGTGATCTCATCTGGGACTCTGAACAACCTTCGGTACATCAAATCACATAAACTCATAATACGAATCGTCATCGAACGTTAAGCGTGCGGACCCTACGGGTTCAAGAACTATGTAGACATGACCGAGACACATCTTCGGTCAATAACCAATAGAGGAACCTGGATGCTCATATTGGCTCCTACATATTCTATGAAGATCTTTATCAGTCAAACCGCATAACAACATACGTTGTTCCCTTTGTCATCGGTATTTTACTTGCTCGAGATTCGATCGTCGGTATCATCATACCTAGTTCAATCTCGTAACCGGCAAATCTATTTACTCGTTATGTAATGCATCATCCTGCAAATAACTCATTAGTTACATTTCTTGCAAGGCTTGTAGTGATGTGCATTACCGAGAGGGCTGAGAGATACCTCTCCGACAATCGGAGTGACAAATCCTAATCTCGATCTATGCCAACTCAACAAACACCATCGGAGACACCTATAGAGCATCTTTATAATCACCCAGTTACGTTGTGACGTTTGATAACACACTTAGTGTTCCTCCGGTATTCGGGAGTTGCATAATCTCAGAGTCATAGGAACATGTATAAGTCATGAAGAAAGCAATAGCAATAAACTAAACGATCATAGTGCTAAGCTAATGGATGGGTCTTGTCCATGACATCATTCTCTAATTATGTGATCCCGTTCATCAAATGACAACACATGTCTATGGATAGGAAACTTAACCATCTTTGATTAACGAGCTAGTCTAGTAGAGGCATACTAGGGACACTCTGTTTGTCTATGTATTCACAGATGTACTAAGTTTCCAGTTAATACAATTCTAGCATGAATAATAAACATTTATCATGATATAATGAAATATAAATAACAACTTTATAATTGCCTCTAGGGCATATTTCCTTCAATTTCCCCCTCCGGGAGGGAAGTTTCCATGGCAGAACAGCTCCGCCGGAGCCCTAGATAGGTTCTGCCCAAGTTCCGCCTCGAGACGGCGGTGCTTCATCCCGAAAGCTTCCTCTTGATTTTTCCCAGGTAAAAACCCTTCATATAGCAAAAGATGGGCACCGAGGGCCTGCTAGGTGGGCGGCAAGGTCGGGGGGGCGCCCAGGGGGTAGGGCGCGCCCCCATCCTTGTGGTTGCTTGGTAGGTGCCCCCAGGTGCTTTCTTCGCCCAATATTTTATATATATTCCAAAATAATTCTCCGTGAAGTTTCAGGACTTTCTTTTGGAGTTGTGCAGAATAGGTCTCTGAGATTTGCTCCTTTTTCCATTCCAGAATTCCAGCTGCCGGCATTCTCCCTCTTTGTGTAAACCTTGTAAAATAAGAGAGAAAAGGCATAAGTATTGTGACATAATGTATAATAACAGCCCATAATGCAATACATATCAATATAAAGCCATGATGCAAAATGGACGTATCATGGTGTCATCCGCATATTGGAGGAGAGAGATCCCATTCCCTCCTACCAGATGCGGAACTATGCCCCGGATATGTCCCACCGGCTTGGCCTTATCCAAGAGGGCGGCGAGGGCATCGACAACCATGTTGAAGAGGAACAGGGAGAAGGGATCGCCCTGCCGCACCCCACAGAAGGTGGGGAAGTATGGGCCAATTTCTCCGTTGATGTTGACCGCGGTCCGACCCAGGAGACCATCACTACAAAAAAAAGACACATCCGTGACATTTTGGGTCGAACGAATAAAATTTTGTCATGCTTATGACACTTCTATGACGATAATTGTGACAAAACCCTGTATCATCATAGATGTGTGGCCTCCTACTTCTATTACAAAAAATAATGACAGAAAATGGGCTTTTTGTCCTGGGTGGGTCGGAGACGCAACTGCATGACATTCTTTGGGCTGTCCATGACGGAAAAAACCATGGTAGAAGCAAGGGCGAGGAAAATATCGGGGAGTTCCCGGTTACGGTGGGTGGTCAGGGGGCGAGCGATGCACGTTTCTCTCATACACGTACGCGCGTGCGAGGCGTTGGGATCTAACTGAACCCGAGCGAGGCGTTCGCCTACTGAACCCGAGCGATTGCACTGCGGCTACGCGTTACTGAACCCGAGCGATCGATTGATCTGGCTGTTAAATGAACTCGATGGAGGAGCGGTGGAGGCTGGATGAACAGGAGCCCTTGGATGAATGGTCGCAGGTGCAGGATGGAGGAGGTCGACGGTGGAGATGAACAGTAGCCCGTGGAGTCCCGTTTTGCGGTACGCCACACCCTGATACGTCTCCGTCGTATCTATTTTTCCAAACACTTTTGCCCTTGTTTTGGACTCTAACTTGTATGATTTGAATGGAACTTACCCGGACTGACGCGGTTTTCAGCAGAATTGCCATGATGTTGTTTTATGTGCAGAAAACAAAAGTTCTCGGAATGACCTGAAACTCCACGGGATGTCTTATAAAAAAATAATAAAAAATCCTCGCCAAAGATGAAGACCAGGGGGCCCACACCCTGTCCACGAGGGTGGGGGGCACGTCCCTACCTCGTGGGCCCCCTAGACCTCCTCCGACGCCAACTCCAGCTCTATATATTGGCTTTCGGGGAGAAAAAATAAGAGAGAAGAAATCATCGCGTTTTACGATACGGAGCCGCCGCCAAGCCCTAAAAGCTCCCGGGAGGGCTGATCTGGAGTCCGTTCGGGGCTCCGGAGAGGGGGATTCATCGCCGTCGTCATCATCAACCATCCTCCATCACCAATTTCATGATGCTCACCGCCGTGCGTGAGTAATTCCATCGTAGGCTTGCTGGACGGTGATGGGTTGGATGAGATTTATCATGTAATCGAGTTAGTTGTGTTAGGGTTTGATCCCTAGTATCCCTTATGTTCTAAGATTGATGTTGCTATGATTTTGCTATGCTTAATGCTTGTCACTAGGGCCCGAGTGCCATGATTTCAGATCTGAACTTATTATGTTTTCATGAATATATGTGAGTTCTTGATCCTATCTTGCAAGTCTATAGTCACCTATTATGTGTTATGATCCGACAACCCCGAAGTGACAATAATCGGGATACTTCTCGGTGATGACCATAGTTTGAGGAGTTCATGTATTCATTGTGTGTTAATGCTTTGTTCCGGTTCACTATTAAAAGGAGGCCTTAATATCCCTTAGTTTCCGATAGGACCCCGCTGCCACAGGAGGGTAGGACAAAAGATTTCATGCAAGTTCTTTTCCATAAGCATGTATGACTATATTCGGAATACGTGCCTACATTACATTGATGAATTGGAGCTAGTTCTGTGTCACCCTATGTTATGACTGTTACATGATGAACCGCATCCGGCATAATTATCCATCACTGATCCGGTGCCTACGAGTTTCCCATATACTGGTTCTCGCTTATTTACTTTCCCGTTGCTACTGTTACAGTCACTACAAAATACCAAAAATATTTACTATTGCTTGCACTACTCTTTTGTTACCGTTACCATCACTATCATATTACTTTGCTACTAAACACTTTGCTGCAGATACTAAGTTTCCAGGTGTGGTTGAATTGACAACTCAGCTGCTAATACTTGAGAATATTCTTTGGCTCCCCTTGTGTCGAATAAATAAATTTGGGTTGAATACTCTACCCTCGAAAATTGTTGCGATCCCCTATACTTGTGGGTTATCAAGACCTTTTTCTGGGCCGTTGCCGGGGAGCATAGCTAAATTCTTTGAGCCACTTAGGATTTATATCTGCTGGACACTATGAAGAACTTGAAAGACGCTAAGACAACAATTTATCCCTCAACTACGAGGGGAGGTAAGGAAGCGCCATCTAGCTCGCACTTGATTCACCTTCTGTTATGAGTAAGCTTGCGACACCTAAACCTCGCTTCGCTATTCATTCCGATATGTCGCATGTTATTGATGATGCCACTTCGCTATGCATGATACTTATGATGAAACCGCTGCTTCTATGCACGATACTATCGTGCCCCTTAGTGAATTTCTTGATGAACAAATTGCTACGGCTAGAGATAAAGAAATTATTGAATCTGATTATAATGATGAAAGTGATGATGAAGATATGCCTGTTATTCCTGAGGGTTATGTTTTTGATATGGAATCTTCTGCCGCTATTTTAGCCTGCAAAGATAGATATGAGCTCAAGAGGCTATTAGCTAAATGGAACAAAGAATCACTTAGAGATAAAATGAAACCTGATCCTGCTTTCGCTACTTCACCTATCTGTGTTCCCGATAAGGATTATGAATTCTCTGTTGATCCTGATATAATTACTTTGGTTGAATCTGATCCTTTCCATGGTTATGAATCTGAAACTGTTGTGGCACATCTTACTAAATTAAATGATATAGCCACCCTGTTCACTAATGATGAGAGATCGCGCTACTTTTACATACTTAAAATATTTCCATTCTCATTAAAGGGTGATGCTAAGATATGGTTTAATTCTCTTGATCCTGGTTGTGTGCGTAATCCCCAGGATATGATTTATTACTTCTCTGCTAAATATTTCCCTGCTCATAAGAAACAAGCTGCTTTAAAGGAAATATACAACTTTGTGCAAATTAAATAAGAGAGTCTCCCACAAGCTTGGGGGAGGCTTCTCAAGTTACTTAATGCTTTGCCTGATCATCCTCTTAAGAAACATGAAATACTTGATATCTTTTATAATGGACTAACCGATGCTTCCAGAGATTACCTGGATAGTTGTGCTGGTTCTCTTTTCAGGGAAAGAACACCAGATGAAGCTGAAATTCTATTGAATAATATGTTGACAAATGAAAATAATTGGGCACCTCCTGAGACAGCTTCAGAGCCAGCTCCTGCTCCAATTACCGAGCCTATTCCTAAACCAACTCCGAAGAAGAGAGGTGTTCTGTTTCTCAGTCCCGAAGATATGCAAGAGGCAAAGAAATCTATGAAATAAAAATGTATTAAAGCCGAAGATGTTAAGAATTTACCTCCTATTGAAGAAATACATGGTCTTAATATACCGCGTGTTGAAGAAGTATATGATCTTAATCCGCTATTTACTGAAGAACCTCCTGATCCCGATATCCCGACACAGGTAGTAAAGGTAAATTCTCTATATAGATATGATAAAGCTAAAATCCCTCCTACTAAAATTGCTAGTCAGTGCTTGGATGAGTTTGATAACTTTATGTTTAAGCAAGACGACTTCAATGCTTATTTTGGTAGACAATTAAAACAAAATGCTTATATGATTAGACGCTTGGGTGATTATATGGCTAATATTAGAGGTGAACTTAAACTTGTTAGCAAACATGCTTCTATGGTTACCACTCAAGTAGAACAAGTACTTAAAGCTCAAAAGGAAGTGCTTGATGAAATTAATAGTAAGAAAAATGATTATGCTGTTAGAGTGGCTACTAGAACTGGTAGAATGACTCAGGAACCTTTGTATCCTGAAGGCCACCCTAAGAGAATCGAGCAAGATTCTCAGAGAAATAATACCGATGCACCTAGTTCTTCTAAAAAGAAGAAAAAGAAAAATGATAGAACTGTGCAAACTTCTAGTTTACCTATTTCTGAACCACCTGATAATCCAAATGATATGTCTATGTCTGATGCTGAAACACAATCTGGTAATGAACATGAACCTAGTGAGAATATTAATGATGATGTTCATGATGATGCTCAACCTAGCAATGATAATGATGTAGAAACTGAACCTGCTGTTGATCTTGATAACCCACAATCAAAGAATCAACGTTATGATAAGAGAGACTTTGTTGCTAGGAAACATGGTAAAGAAAGAGAACCATGGGTTCGTAAACCCATGCCTTTTCCTCCCAAACCATCCAAGAAAAAGGATGATGAGGATTTTGAGCGCTTTGCTGAAATGATTAGACCTATCTTTTTACGTATGCGATTGACTGATGTGCTCAAAACTAATCCTTATGCTAAGTACATGAAAGATATCATTACTAATAAAAGAAAGATACCGGAAGCTGAAATTTCTACCATGCTAGCTAATTATACTTTTAAGGGTGGACTACCAAAGAAACTTGGAGATCCAGGAGTACCCACTATACCATGCTCCATTAAAAGAAATTATATTAAAACTGCTTTATGTGATCTTGGAGCCGGTGTTAGTGTTATGCCCCTTTCTTTATATCATAGACTTGACTTGAATAAGTTGACACCTACTGAAATATCTTTGCAAATGGCTGATAAATCAACTGCTATAATTGGCCGGTATTTGTGAGGATGTGCATGTTGTGGTTGCAAACGTTACTATTTTAACGGACTTTGTTATTCTTGAAATTCCCGAGGATGATAGTATGTCTATTATTCTTGGAAGACCTTTTCTTAATACTGCAGGGGCTGTTATTGATTGCAACAAAGGCAATGTCACTTTTCATGTTAATGGTAATGAGCATACGGTACACTTTCCGAGGAAACAACCTTAAGTTCACAATATCAACTCTATTGGAAAAATTCCATCGATTATATTTGGAGGTTTTGAATTTCCCCTTCCGACCGTCAAAAAGAAATATGATATACTTATTATAGGGGATGTGCATATCCCCGTAGAGGTAACTTAGTGTTATTCGAAATTTCTCCGGTTTCATGATTATCGGAGTGAGTTTGTTAACAAGACTTGATCAACCTTGTTAGTGGATTCCTTTTGATGAGCATGAGGTGGATGAAACTAGAAGCACAAACTTCTGTACCCCTTCTACACTTTCTGTTATTTAGTTGAATAAAGTAAAAATAGTATTTTTTCTGTCTGTTTCCTGACTTATCCGTGCAATAGAAAAATATCTCAAAAATAAAATTCCTCAGAATGCCATGCTAATTTAATATGATTTTTTCGGGAATATTTGAGGATTTACTGTGCAAAAATTACCGCGGGGGGAGCCGCCACCTGGCCACGAGGGTGGAGGGCGCGCCCTACCCCCCTGGGCACGCCCCCTGCCTCGTGGGCCCACGGTGGCCCTCCTCCACTTATCCCTGCACCCATCTTCTTCGTCTTCCTCCCACAAACCCGAAAAACCAACTCAAGCACGAGTTCCAGCCACTTTTGCTGTGATTTTCGATCTCCTTGCTCAAAGCACCTCTCGCAAAACTGCTTGGGGAGATTGTTCCTTGGTATGTGACTCCTCCATTGGTCCAATTAGTTTTTGTTCTAGTGCTTTATTCATTGCAAATTTGTGCTGCATAGGTGACAATGTTCTTGAGCTTGCATGTCAAATTTATATGGTTCCAAGTAGTTCTAATGCTTGATATAGGCTCTAGGCACTTGTAGGAATAGTTGCTATCAGTTTTATTGAAGTTGGTTCACTTTTATTTTGAAGTTACTAAAAATTTCAGAAATTTTTCAGAGAAAAACAATATGCTTAGGAAGATGTTCCAAGGTGGTTCTTCTAAGAAGCAAGGACCCAGGCTTGCTATGCGTGATGCTGACGAGGATCCACCAAGAGACGCTCTAGTGCGGCCTTGCGAATGGCCGTCGGAAGATTTTATGGATCGTGCGGGAATTAAAGAAGAATTTAAAGCATATTTGCGCAATGCCGGTCTTGAGGATTTTGAGACTAACAAATGCCCCCAGTATCATGATCTCACAAGTTCATTTGTGAGGAGGTTTGAGTATTCATCTTCGCGTAATTCTCCTTCAGTCATGTTTGATCTTTATGACAAATCTTATACCATGGACTTAGAGGATTTCACTTTTGCTTGCAAACTCCCATCATGGGGCAGTATTAGGGATCCCCCTAAATCTGAATTTAGAAACTTTCTTGCTAGTATAACCGTAGGGGAATCTAGAGACATAACGCAGGCCACCATAGGGAGCATTCACTTTCCTGCTATACATTATTTTGCTCTCTTCATAGGTAGATGCATAAATGCTAAGGATGAAGCATGTCACATGTGTGTCCTTGACCTTACCATTCTCCGGAGTGCTGTGTTAGAAGACCAATCTTATCATATGGGAGCCATTGTGGCTCATAGGTTGCATCATAATAGATACAATGGAGATTTCTTTGAAGGAATTTATGCAACCCGCTTAGCTAATTTTCTTGAGATAGACATTCGTGAGGGTGATACGGAGTTGCCTCCTACATATTTAGATTACAACTCTATGGCTTCGCACCAGTTTGTCGAGAGGCCTGAATCACCTCTCTTATATCGACTAATCTTTGATAAATGACGTGTTTTCCGTATTACTCTCCCTGCTCCTGCCTTCTTTGATTCGCAGACAAAAAGAAGATATGTTATTACCAGAGAGGAGGCAGATGAGTACGAGAGGAGAGCGGAGGCAGCCCGACTCCACGCTGCAGCTCAGCAGGCGATAACCGCTGCATCACAGTATGATCCCAGCTATTCTTCGTCGCAGTACGACCCCAGCTACACCTACGGGTATCCGCCAGGCTATCCCTGGCAATAGACCAACTTAGGCCAAAAGCCTAAGCTTGGGGGAGTACGTATTTCTCACCGACATTACATTTATGTTCACACATACTCATTGCTAGATGTCGGTGCTCATACTCTTTCACTGTAATATCCATGCTAGTTTATTTTCTTTTTCCTGCTTTCTTCTTGTGTGTTTGTTAAACCTTAAGAAAAACAAAAAAAATTAGTATTAGTTTACTTTCCTGCTGTAGTAGTAATAATTAAAAAGAAAACCCAAAAATATTTCCCGTTCTTCTTTTGCTTGTTGGGAGCTTTCCCGTGTAAATAGTTTTTATTTTCTTTTCTTTTCTTTGGGGGTCAGTAGGAGAAGACCATGATTAAATTGTTGAAGTGGCTCTTATATGCTTTATTGTTGAATTAACCAATAGCCAATATTGCTTTGTCTTCTCCTGTTTATTGAATGCTCGCAGATTCCAGCTTAGTCCAATGCACGTGCACTCTTATTATTACTCACATCGTTCGGTCGTGCAAGTGAAAGGCAATTATGATGATATATGATGGACTGACTGAGAGGAAAAAAGCTGGTATGAACTCGACCTCTTTTGTTTTTGTAAATATGATGAGTTCACCATTCATGGTTCAGCTTATTATGGATAAACATGTTTGCAATGACAATTAGAGATCATAGTTGCTTATCCCATGCTTGATTAGCTATGAGGTATAATGGTTTACCTTGCATGCCAACATGCTATTGAAATGGTTATGATGTGGTATGATGGGGTGGTATCCTCCTTTGAATGATTTAAGTGACTTGACTTGGCACATGTTCACGCATGTAGTTGAAACAAATCAACATAGCCTTCACGATATTTATGTTCATGGTGGATTATATCCTACTCATGCTTGTATCCAATGTTTATTAATTTTAATGCATGTACATGGCTGTTGTCGCTCTCTAGTTGGTCGCTTCCCAGTCTTTTGCTAGCCTTCACTTGTACTAAGCAGGAATACTGCTTGTGCATCCAATCCCTTAAACCCCAAAGTTATTCCAGATGAGTTGTAGCGACCCGACCCGAATGGATCAAGTCTCTGTGCTTTCGTGTCATCCCTGGATCGGTATGCTGACACACACAGTACTCGAAGGATTTATAACAGAGGTAAATCACATGTATAAAGTAATGTAAATACTATTACCTCAATCCAAATATATAGCGGAAGCAACAAGGTTGTGGATTCCCATCAACACCAACGGCAAAGTTGAGTATAGGAAATCATAACCCTAACGTATCACTTACTGTCGTAAATGCGAAAAAGTACGCAACATGAAAAGTTGCAGCCAAAACGGGTCAGCACATGGAATATCTTTGGCAATGTAACACATAGAGAGTAATGAAAGAATAAGATATACTACATGCATATATGGCTGGTGGAAAGCTCAATGGTTACAGTTTTTGCGGCGCTTAATTTTTCCCTCCGCAAAGGAATAAATTTATTTATCTATCATGGTGGTTGTTAAACATTGAGAATGGTTGATGCATTCTCAATCCCAATTAAAAGTACTCATTAAACCCAAACAAATTATTTAGAGTAACATGATGAGATCAACAGGATAATCCAATAACTAGATACTCAAGATGTCCATAACAGGGTACACGGCTAACCATGATTAGTTTATACACTCTGCAGAGGTTTGCGACTTCTCCCCACAAGACTCGATCGCCTCCGTTTGGTTTCTCGCACTACATGGTGTTTGAGAAAGCGGATGACCGAGACATAGTCTTTCGTAAGCGTTTGCACCTTACGATGGGTAGATCGCACCACCTACAACCCCTACATCCGCTAGTCTACCACCGTAAGAGTTCACACGACTTAATCAACTATGCCAGAGCCCATAATGGCTTGTGGCTGCTACGGAAGTTTCTAGTTTGAATAATCTCATGATCCCTTTGAGCCCGGGTGGCGGTCCAAGAAAACAGTAAGTCCTGATAGAAACCAGGTGCCTCAATCCACCCTGATGTGTGTTTAAGTTTCCACCTTAAATAAACCATTAATTTAACAATCTCACATCTGTCATGGAATACACTCACCCAATCCACGTCTACTAGCATAGCATAGCATAATAAGCAAACGTAGAAGTAACTTCCAAGGGTTTTGTAATAAAACAGGTAATAGGTACTACCTCATTCTACTTCCCATCCCACAATTTAATTAGATCCTAATCATGCAAGTGTTTGAGGAATAGATCTAATGCATAAAATTGGGTAGTAGAAAAGGTATGATCAAGTGTTACTTGCCTGCAAATTTGATGAAGATGATTCGCTCTCAAACTCTTGATAGCTCTACTCGTCACACTCCGGTCAATCTATCGTAAGCAAGCAATAGTAACCACCCATAAGCAATCACTCAAAAGATCGGAAAGAACGAAGAAAACAATTCGGAAAACGTCAAAACCAAATCAAATAACTCTTGCAGCATAAAACAATTTATAACAGTACCAAAATTATGTTAATTTGGCCTTATCAGAAAGTTTAGGTCAAGAGCTTCGATTAGCAAAAAGAATCAACTAAATCAGAGTTACGAAACTCAAGTTATGATCAAACGAAGTTCAAATACAAATCTGTTTGAATTCAAATTTTAAATTTTCAAAAACATGTTTGAGTTGGATTACTAGATAGAGGGGATCATAACGAAGAAGTGGGCGTTGGTTTCATGGATTCCGACTTACGAGTAAAAAGTTATGAGCGTTTGAAGATTAGGGACTAAAAATAACAAGATGCGGATAGGTCCCTGACGGAAATTAAAAATAAAAAGAAAAATCTATCGAGCGAACGCTCGCTAAACAAAACCGGAAAGAAAAACCGGCGAGAAAACCGATCTAGGGTTTCGGAAAGAAAACCGAAACGAAAAACCGATCTAGAAAACCGGAACGGAAACCGGAACGATTTACGAAAAACCGAACCGAGGAAAAGAAAAGGTGACGCGGCGCGGGGCTAGTACCTCGAAGAAGTGAGTGGCTCCGGCTGGCAGAGGGCGGGCGGGCGGCGGCACTTAGCGGCGGGCGGTGGCAAGCGGCAAGGGCGTGGTGTGGGGCTGCTGTTATGGAGAGGAGAGGAGAGGAGTGGGGTTGGTGTGATGTGTTGGAGGGGGGGGTGCTTGGGTATTTATATTGGGGAGGGGAGGGTTTTGCTTGGGGTAGGGGGCAAGAAATAGACTAGGATTAGGAAACAAGAGGAAAAGATCTAGAAACAGATACGGAATAAACGAAAAGTAGTACAAGAGTCCTACTAGGACTAGAAAAGGAGCGGCGGCTCCCTGGCTTGGCGCGCGCGATGGCCTTGTGGCCTTGGCCGGTAAGTGGCTTGGTCTTGGGCCTTGGCCCTTGGCACCATGGGCGCAGCGATTTTTTTTTTAAAGACAGAGACAACAAAACAAAAATAATAAAACCAAATAAAAATTTTGTATAGGCATATAATATATAAAATTTTTGAGAAAAAGATTTCCTACATGATGAACATTATTCTAGTATTAAATAAAATACACACAAATTTAAATAAAGCAAAGAGTGCTTCTGGTCCAATAAAATCCAACAAAAATCATTTTAAAAATATCAAAATGAATTCAAATTTATTTCTCTCCATTTTTCCGATGTAGGGAATCATGTTACCCTATTTTCCATATATTTTATTTTTGGAGAAAAATAATTTGAATAAAACTCAAATACTTCGAATTGAAAATAAATTCAAAAGAACTTTGAATTTAATTCTTTGAAACTCCCAACTCATATTTCATATAATTTGAAGAAGTCATTTTATCTTCGCTCGTGAAAATCATTGAGTTGCCTAAAGTTTCATAATTGGAAATATTTTCCAAATGAAATTCAAATATTTTCAACACCCCTTGTCATTTAAATAAATGGAAAAAGTCATGTCATCTTCTCTCCAGGGTTTTGTGATGAAAAGAATTTGAATTCTCAAGATCATAAAATGCAAAAATGAAAGTTTGGGAAAGTCCTTTTATTCCCTCTCATTTAACTTTCAAAAGTTTCGAATTCACTCACTTTCTGTCAATCATCAAACAACAATCAAAACTATCTATTTGTTTATAACATTCCAAAATTTAGAATTTTGGGATGTTACAAACTACCACCCTTAAAATGAATCTCGTCCTCGAGATTCGGAGAGGCTAGAAAGAAATAGGTTAGGGTTTGGGGGTCTTCAAAATCCATCGATCATCTCCGGGGTCTCGGGTGCTACCACCCTTAGAGGCATGGTTACGGTTCCATCAAAACTCATATACTCCATCCTTATCGTTGACAGTGTCGGTCTTCTCAGATCGTAAGGATAATTCCTTCTCGGGGCTCTTTCGGTGGTGGCATAACCTTTTCCTCAATTCTTTTGTCCTTTCATCTTGGTAAGGTTATCCCGAAACTGGGTCTTCATAGCTGACGGGTCTGGCGCCAATTCTAAACAACTATCGGTATCTCATGGTGGTCAAAATTTTATGGTTTCTCCTGCAGAAAACGGGTCTGGTTGAACCTTACCGTATAACCTACGGTTGGCAAAAGCTGCCTAGTACAAGGGAAAATACTTATACCATTCTAAGGTTCAAACAAGGTTTTGATCGTCGTCTCTCTACTATAGGTAAGTCACTCAGATTTACAATCCCATATAGCAAAGCTTAATAATAAGAGTAAGTCGGTATGGTGATCAATCCATCCCGCACACAAATCATTACCTTGTACATGGTTTAGCGAATCTTGCATTCTAACACTCGGTCATCCTCACAAGCATTGCAGAATTTCTCTTGTCGACGAACCAAGTTCGGAAAATCCATTGATTCTGCAAGCCAAACAAACATCTATCGTTCCTTAACAACTCTCAGGTTTTATGTAAACTCCTATAAGATGGAAATGCATCGATAAAATCACAACTTCGCCAGGTTTTTCCTTCAAAGAAGAGTGTGCTTGCTTCTTGGCAGGTCCTGGGGCTTGTGGGTTATGGCCCATCTCATCACTTAAAATCCTTGAACACATCCTCGGGGCAACTGATCCTTAATCCAACATCCAACTTCATAGCATACTTAATTCCATCCAATTGTATTGTCTTCCTTCCTTCTATTTGCACCAAACTGAGACGTGATTACTCAGACTCATCATGGAATTTCCATTGACCCATATTTCCAACATCATACCTCATTTACGTCCAATAGTAATTTATCTCTTCATCCTCGTGGGATATCCCACATACCGAGATAAAACTTATACTTATGAAGTCCATACTCCACTTCGTGGAACATCATTATCCTTTCCCGGTCAAGCGCCCTCACAGGGAATATTGGCCATCTCCGCATGGCACTTCTTCAATCGGGAAACGTGAAACAAGTCATGAACTCCTGACAGTCCTTCGGGTGACTCCAACTTGTTAGCCAATTCTCCCATACGTTCCAAACTCGGTATGGTCCTACAAATCTTGGGGCTAACTTTCCCTTAACTCCAAATCGTTTAACTCCTCACAGATGTGGCACACAAAGATATGCTCTATCTCTGATTCATAGACTACCTCCTTGCGTTTTTGAGTCTGCATAACTCTTCTGCCTGGACTGAGCTATCTTCATTCTATCTCGAATCAACTTAACATTCTCTTATGACTCCTTGATCACATTTGGTCCAAACAACTGACGGTCTCCAACTTCATCCCACATCAATGGTGTCTGGCTCCTTCTCCCATACAAAGCTTAAAAAGGGGCCATCTTCAAACTGGTTGGGTAACAGTTGTTGTATGAGAACTCCGCGTAAGGTAGATTATCATCCCCACCAGATCCATAATCTAGCGCACAAGCTCTCAACATGTCCTCCAGAATCTGATTAACTCTCTTGGTCTATCCATCTGTTAGCGGATGAAAGGCTGTACTGAACTCTAGCCTAGTACCCAAAGTCTGGTGCAGCTGATTCCAAAAACTTGAGGTAAACTGTGTTCCTCTATGATGGTCCTCGGAACTCCATGCAGACATACAATCCTTGTCAAATATATCTTGGCCAACTTCGCACTTGTATAGGTGGTTTTCACTGGCATAAAGTGAGCCACTTTGGTCAAGCGAATCAACTACTACCCAGATAGAATCATATCCCAATCGGGTTCTGGGAAATCCGGAAATGAAATCCATGCCAAGCTTATCCTACTTCCATTTGGGTATCGGCATAGGCTGTAATAATCCTGCTGGCTTCTGATGCTCTGCTTTTCTCTGGCATACATCACTTACGACTACATATGCCGCAATATCCTTCTTCATACCCGTCCACCAGAAACACTCCTTCAAATCCAAATACATCTTGGTGTTTCCAGGGTGAATCAAGTATGGTGAGTCATGAGCCTCCTGAAGTATTAACTTCCTGATCTTTGCATGAGTGGCACATATAGACACTCTCCTCAATCATCAGGTGTCGTGTTCATCCTTATGAAAACCTTTGGCCTTACCTATTGCTCATCTATTTCTATTACCTCAGCAATCTCTTTGTCATCCTTCTGAGCTTCACGAATCTTTCCCAGCAATGTAGACTGAACTTCCATTGCTGCAACAAAACCTTTGGGAACAATCTTCAATCGAAGTTCCCTGAAAATCCTCGGCTAACTCCTTTGATAATCCTCCGATTATGAGGGTATTCGTCCTTGTTTTATTTATGGTTGTGTGCTATTTCTCCACAAAGCTTGCATGCACAAGGTTTCTTCACATCATTTCCATAAGGCTTCAACTTGTGGGACACAAACCTAGACTTTGACAAAGTCAACTTAATTCTTCCCAAACGGTTACTCCTTGCCATCCATTGATGGTTTGGTACATCCTCCACCAAATAGCAGCACCTCTTTCAAAGCACTCTAGAGCATGTTGGGCCATATCCTTTCTGACTATAGGGTTGTTCTCCATTTGATCCTCCATGTTCTGAATCCATCGGTCTGTCTCCAATTGACTCATCGGTCCAGAAAATATAAGCTCATCTCCATTCATCCTCTATTGGGTCCAGGGTTTTGGGGTGGGATAAGGGAGATAGAGTGGGATGCACACAATACAAACAAAAGTTTTGAAAAGGCAGATTTTATTGTGGTACATCGGAAAACATCAAACAAATGACAGCTCACAATCATCGCATCTAACGCAGGTATATACAGGGGTTTGGTCTTCTAAAGGTCAATAGATCTCAACGTCATCAAACTCCTCAAGTCTTGGTCATGTCTCCGATGGCTCCTTCTGATCATGCTTGTCCTTCTCAAGTTCTTTTGCCAAATCATCTCTGTTGACGCGAAGTCTCTCGCGACGTCCTTTAATATTTCTGGAGTTGTATTCCAAACTTCTGGTTTCAACTTCCTTGACATGAACCATGATCCTACTGTCCTCCAATTCCTGACAAATCTCCGGTATCTCGAGGTTTAGCTCCTCCGGCTTGGCTGCTTGCAGCTTCTGGGTCCTGAGTTCTTCACGAACTGCTTCCTTCTCAGATACGGCTTCCTGCAGATCCACCCTAAACTTCTTGATGTAATGCTCCAGATCCCGGTGTTACATCAGCTAAGGTTAAAACTTCATCTTGCTGATAGGTGCTCCATCAGCCTTCTACCATCCAATCCTTCTGAGGAAATGCATGCTTAACTCCGCACAGTGGCAATAGCCTAAGCAGGTGATAACATCATGGATAGCCGTGTTTCTGCTCTTGTCATTTCCATGAGCTATCTCTCCATAGTTGATATCTTCTGCATTGGGGTTTCCTTGACAAAACTTTGAGTTTCTAACTCTCCATGTTCAGGTCTTTCTCCGATACACCTTGATCTCGGGTTTTGATAGCCTCCATAGTCCGTCAAATTCCATAAGCGTAACCTTCCTAGGTCATAAGATCTGGGAATTCTTCAGAGCCTTCAAAATCTCATAGTCTTCGGAGTCTTCAACAGTTGTAGTTTCCATTTATACGGTAAAATCCTCTTCATTCCAAATGGTCTTAGTTGTCCGATATCTTGTCTCCTTGGAGTGGTCTCATCAGTCGAATCTTCAAGTGGTCAAAAGGGGAAAGGGGTATGGTCTCACTAAAAGGGAATATTTGAATAAGCTCAGAAGAGGAGAGAGATAAAGATCTTTTTGAAAAAAAGTTGTAGAGAAAAATTCTTCCTATGGGCTTGTCAGTTTCTAGGGTCGCGTCCTATAGTCAACATGTGCTCTGATACCATCTTGTAGCGACCCGACCCAAATGGATCAAGTCTCTGTGCTTTCCTGTCATCCCTGGATCGGTATGCTGACACACACAGTACTTGAAGGATTTATAACAGAGGTAAATCACATGTACAAAGTAACGTAAATACTATTACCTCAATCCAAATATAGCGGAAGCAACAAGGTTGTGGATTCCCATCAACACCAATGGCAAAGTTGAGTATAGGAAATCTTAACCCTAACGTATCACTTACTCGTAAATGCGAAAAAGTCTGCAACATGAATAGTTGCAGCCCGAAATCGGGTCAGCACATTGTATATGCTGGCAATGTAACACATAGAAAGTAATGAAATAATAAGCTATACTACATGCATATATGGCTAGTGGAAAGCTCAATGGTTACGCTTTTTTAAAAGCTTAATTTTTCCCTACCGCAAAGGAATAAATTTATTTATCTATCATGGTGGTTGTTAAACATTGAGAATGGTTGACAGCATTCTCAATCCCAATTAAAAGTACTCATTAAACCCAAACAAATTATTTAGAGTAACGTGATGAGATCAACAGGATAATCCAAGAACTAGATACTCAAGATGTCCATAACCGGGACACGGCTAATCATGATTAGTTTATACACTCTGCAGAGGTTTGCACTTTTCCCCACAAGACTCGATCGCCTCCGCTTTGGTTTCTCGCACTACATGGTGTTTGAGAAGCGGATGACCGAGACATAGTCTTTCGAAGCGTTTGCACCTTATGATGGGTAGACCGTACCACCTACAACCCCTACATACGCTAGTCTACCACCTGTAAGAGTTCACACGACTTAATCAACTATGCGAGCCCATAATGGCTTGTGGCTGCACACGGAAGTTTCTATTTTGAATAATCTCATGATCCCTTTGAGCACGGGTGGCGGTCCGAAGAAAAACAGGCAAGTCTGATAGAAACCAGGTGCCTCAATCCACCCAGATGTGTGTTTAAGTTGCCACCTTAAATAAACCATTAATTTAACAATCTCACATCTGTCATGGAATACACTCACCCAATCCACGTCTACTAGCATAGCATAGCATAATAAGCAAACGTAGAAGTAACTTCCAAGGGTTTTGTAATAAAACAGGTAATAGGTACTACCTCATTCTACTTCCCATCCTACAATTTAATTAGATCCTAATCATGCAAGTGTTTGAGGAATAGATCTAATGCATAAAACTGGGTAGTAGAAAAGGTATGATCAAGTGTTACTTGCCTGCAAATTTGATGAAGATGATTCGCTCTCAAACTCTTGATAGCTCTACTCGTCACACTCCGGTCAATCTATCGTAAGCAAGCAATAGTAACCACCCATAAGCAATCACTCAAAAGATCGGAAAGAACGAAGAAAACAATTCGGAAAACGCGTCAAAACCAAATCAAATAACTCTTGCAGCATAAAACAATTTATAACAGTACCAAAATTATGTGAATTTGGCCTTATCAGAAAGTTTAGGTCAAGAGCTCGATTAGCAAAAGAATCAACTAAATCGGAGTTACGAAACTCAAGTTATGATCAAACGAAGTTCAAATACAAATCTGTTTGAATTCAAATTTTAAATTTTCAAAAACATGTTTGAGTTGGATTACTGGATAGAGGGGATCATAACGAAGAAGTGGGTGTTGGTTTCATGGATTCCGACTTACGAGTAAAAAGTTATGAGCGTTTGAAGATTAGGGACTAAAAAATAACACTACGGATAGGTCCCCGACGGAAATTAAAAATAAAAGAAAAATCTATCGGTTAACGCCGCTAAACAAAACCGAAAGAAAATCAAGCGAGAAAACCGATCTAGGGTTTCGGAAAGAAAACCGAAATGAAAAACCGATCTAGAAAACTGAACGGAAACCGAACGATTCATTTAAAAACCGAACCGAGGAAAAGAAAAGGTGACGCAAGGGCTAGTACCTCGAAGCGGCGAGGGCTCGGCGTGGCGTAGAGGCGGCAATGGCCAGCACTTAGCGGCGGCGGTGGCAAGCGGCAGCGTGGTGTAGGGCGGCGGCTGGTGTAAGCGGTGTGGCGGCGGGTGTGGGGCTATTCTTTGCTGGAGAGAGGAGAGGAGAGGAGAGGTGTTGGTTTGATGTGTTGGAGGGGGTGCTTGGGTATTTATATTGGGGAGGGAGGGTTTTGCTTGGGGTAGGGGGCAAGAAATAGACTAGGATTAGGAAACAAGAGGAAAAGATCTAGAAAGCAGATACGGTATAAGCGAAAAGTAGTACAAGAGTCCTACTAGGACTAGAAAAGGAGCGGCTCCACGGCTTGGCCTGTGTGATGGCCTTGTGGCCTTGGCCGGCCGGTGGCTTGGCCTTGGGCCTTGGTCCTTGGCCCGGCGGGGCGCAGCGAATTTTTTTTTTAAGACAGAGACAACAAAACAAAAATAATAAAACCAAATAAAATTTTTGTATAGGCATATAATATATCAAAATTTTCAGAAAAAGATTTCTTACATGATGAACATTATTCTAGTATTAAATAAAATAAACACAAATTTAAATAAAGCAAAGAGTGCTTCTGGTCCAATAAAATCCAACAAAAATCATTTTAAAAATATCAAAATGAATTCAAATTTATTTCTCTCCATTTTTCTGATGTAGGGAATCATGTTACCCTATTTTCCATATATTTTATTTTTGGAGAAAAATAATTTGAATAAAACTCAAATACTTCCAAATTGAAAATAAATTCAAAAGAACTTTGAATTTAATTCTTTGAAACTCCCAACTCATATTTCATATAATTTGAAGAAGTCATTTTATCTTCGCTCGTGAAAATCATTGAGTTGCCTAAAGTTTCAGAATTGGAAATATTTTCCAAATGAAATTCAAATATTTTCAACACCCCTTGTCATTTAAATAAATGGAAGAAGTCATGTCATCTTCTCTCCAGGGTTTTGTGATGAAAAGAATTTGAATTCCCGAAGATCATAAAATGCAAAAATGAAAGTTTGGGAAAGTCCTTTTATTCCCTCTCATTTAACTTTCAAAAGTTTCGAATTCACTCACTTTCAGTCAATCATCAAACAACAATCAAAACTATCTATTTGTTTATAACATTCCAAAATTTAGAATTTTGGGATGTTACATGAGTCCACCATACCTTCCTATATGCGGTATCTACCTGCCGTTCCAAGTAAATTTGTATGTGCCAAACTCTAAACCTTCAAATAAACGTTATGTTTTGTATGCTCGAATAGCTCATGTATCAACCAAGGCTGCCCTTATCTTCCATGTTAGGCGGGTTATTCTCAAGAGGAGTGGACTCCGCTCCTCACTCACGAGAAAATGGCTGGTCACCGGGATGCCCAGTCCCATGCTTTATGCAAACTAAATCAAAATTAATTGCAAACAAAACTCCCCCTGGGACCTGATGTATGTTGGAGGAACTCGTTGTTTCGAGCAAGCCATGGATTGATGCTTATCCGTGGAGGGGGAGTATAAACTTTACCATTCTGTTTGGGAACCGCCTATAATGTGTGTAGCATGGAAGATATCGCCATATCTTAGTTGCTATGTTGACAATGAAAGTATACCGCTCAAAATATTATTGATCTCTATTTCAAAACCGAGCTCGCACCTCTACAAATCCTCGCTCTCCTCTGCGAAGGGCCTATCCATTTACTTTTATGTTGAGTCATCACCCTCTTATTAAAAAGCACTAGCTGGAGAGCACAGCTGTAGTTTGCATTCATCATTATTAATTTATATTGGGTATGACTATGATTGGATCTCTTTTACCATGAATTACAATGTCTAGTCAGTCCTTGATCTTTAAAGGTGCTCTGCATTTATGTTTTGCGGTCTCAGAAAGGGCTAGTGAGATACCATCTTGTTATATCATATTATGATTGTTTTGAGAAGTGTTGTCATCCGAGATTTATTATTATGGCTCGCTAGTTGATTATGCTATTGATATGCGTAATTATGAGACCTGAGAATTATTGCAAATGTGGTTAGTTATAATGTTAGCTGAAAACTTGAATGTTGGCTTTACATATTTACAACAACAAGAGCAAACAGAGTTTGTAGAAGTTTTTCTTTCTTTCTTTCAGTTTGTCAAGTGAATTGCTTGAGGACAAGCAAGGGTTTAAGCTTGGGGGAGTTGATACGTCTCCGTCGTATCTACTTTTCCAAACACTTTTGCCCTTGTTTTGGACTCTAACTTGTATGATTTGAATGGAACTAACCCGGACTGACGTTGTTTTCAGCAGAATTGCCATGATGTTGTTTTATGTGTAGAAAACAAAAGTTCTCAGAATGACCTGAAACTCCAGGGGATGTCTTATAAAAAAATAATAAAAAATCCTCGCCAAAGATGAAGACCAGGGGGCCCACACCCAGTCCACGAGGGTGGGGCCCCCCCCTAGGGCGCGCCCCCCTACCTCGTGGGACCCCTGGACCTCCTCCGATGCCAATTCCAACTCTATATATTGGCTTTCGGGGAGAAAAAAATAAGAGAGAAGAAATCATCACGTTTTACGATACGGAGCCGCCGCCAAGCCCTAAAAGCTCTCGGGAGGGCTGATCTGGAGTCCATTCGGGGCTCCAGAGAGGGGGATTCGTCGCCGTCGTCATCATCAACCATCCTCCGTCACCAATTTCATGATGCTCACCGCCGTGAGTAATTCCATCGTAGGCTTGTTGGACGGTGATGGGTTGGATGAGATTTATCATGTAATCGAGTTAGTTTTGTTAGGGTTTGATCCCTAGTATCCCTTACGCTCGAGATTGATGTTGCTATGACTTTGCTATGCTTAATGCTTGTCACTAGGGTCCGAAAGTGCCATGATTTCAGATCTGAACCTATTATGTTTTCATGAATATATGTGAGTTCTTGATCCTATCTTGCAAGTCTATAGTCACCTATTATGTGTTATGATCCGACAACCTCAAGTGACAATAATCGGGATACTTCTCGGTGATGACCATAGTTTGAGGAGTTCATGTATTCACTATGTGCTAATGCTTTGTTCCGGTTCTCTATTAAAAGGAGGCTTAATATCCCTTAGTTTCCGATAGGACCCCGCTGCCACGGAGGGTAGGACAAAAGATGTCATGCAAGTTCTTTTCCATAAGCACGTATGACTATACTCGGAATACATGCCTACATTACATTGATGAATTGGAGCTAGTTCTGTGTCACCCTATGTTATGACTATTACATGATGAACCGTGATCCCAAGCATAATTATCCATCACTAATCCGGTGCCTCACGAAGTTTTCCATATCTTTGGTTCTCGCTTATTTACTTTCCCGTTGCTACTGTTACAATCACTACAAAATACAAAAATATTTATTATTTCTTGCACTACTCTTTTGTTACCGTTACCATCACTATCATATTACTTTGCTACTAAACACTTTGCTGCAGATACTAAGTTTCCAGGTGTGGTTTAATTGACAACTCAGCTGCTAATACTTGAAAATATTCTTTGGCTCCCCTTGTGTCGAATCAATAAATTTGGGTTGAATACTCTACCCTCGAAAACTGTTGCGATCCCCTATACTTGTGGGTTATCACACCCCCCCCCCCCGATGAACAGGGCCCCCGTTTCGACCGTAGCGCTCCAACACAAGTTCGTTTCCTCTGTTTTGCGGTACGCCACACCCCTCTCGATCAACAGGATCCCGTTTCTACCGTAGGAGGTCCAAGAGTAGTCTGTTTCCTATGTTTTACGGTACGCCAGACCCCTCCCGATGAACATGATCCCGTTTTGATCGTGGCCGGTCGAACAGAAGGTTGTTTCCTCTGTTCTACGGTACGCCAAGCCTCGTTTAGATCGGCTGTTCTGTCCAAGCCGGTTGGCTCCCGATGAACATGGCGCATTCCGTTCCGACCCAGCCGGTTGGCTCCCGATGAACATGACGACGCAGTTTCTCCATTCCGATCCAGCCATGTACACGAGCCCTGGCCGTACGTATGCACGAGTAGGCGTTCGAGACCCCGCCGTATGTACGTACGTGGTCGTATTTGTTGGCGTGTGGTTGTTTGTACGTGTACACGGTTTAGACGGGATAGCCTGAACTGCTACGTGGGGTGCTCTACTATGACATGTACGCTACTTACTCGGCCACGGTTCATCGTTGCAGAGCGACTGATCGACCAGTATGTACGTACTCATTCGCGACAAGACAGACAATGGTACGTACGCTTCGACCGGGTGGGTCCCAGCTGTCAGGGAGGATAAGGAAACACTTCCTTGCGTGCGAAGATATAGCTGATGGGTCCCAGCTGCCAGGGAGGATAAGGACACACTTCCTTGCGTGCGAAGATATAGCTGCTGGGTCCCTGCTGTCAGGGGGAATCATTTTTTCCCATAATAAGGACGCACTTCCTTGCGTGCGAAGATGTAGCTGGTGTGTCCCAGCAGTCATGGGGGAAACATTTTTTTCGCGAAATACGGTGGCCCATCCAGTTGGTCCCTGCTGTCAGGTGGAGGAATCATTATTTTCCATGTAATAAGGAGGCACTTCCTTGCTGCGACCGTGGACCCAGCTGTCAACCTCTCCACGTACAATACTTTTCCGATGGAATTCGTTAATTGACCACATTGACCATGCCGCGTCGAGAGCACCAAGGCGGTGGACGACGGCGAGGCCTAGGAAGGGGACGACGCGAAGCCGGGGAAGACGCGGCAGTGGATACCCACGTGAAGAGGAGTATGAGGGTTCACTGGTTCGGCTGCGGTGTGAGGCTGCCGTAGCCGTAGAATAACAGGGGGTGTGGCGATGAGGCCTCCGCGACAGCACAGCCAGCCGCGGGAGGCAGGAGCAGGAGGCACGACCGGCACTGGTTTGGGCGACTGGAGCAAGAAGACCGGAGGTTGAAGAAGCAGTACGGCCATTGGATGGACATCGTACGGTCACTGGAGCTAGAATCGTTCATATTGACTAAGTTGACAAAGCTCTCCTTTGCGTAAGTAGGCCCACAAGTCAGCCTCCAACTACGGTGGGTCCTAGCTAGCAGGGGGAGTATTCATTTTTTTTGTACGTAATAAGGAGGCACTTCCTTGCGTGCGAAGATATAGCTGGTGGGTCCGACCTGTCAGCGGGAGGAACTTTATTTGCAAAATACAGAGGCCCTTCCGGTGGGTCCTAGCTGTCAGGTGGATGAATCATTATTTTGCGCGTAGTAAGGAGGCATTTCCTTGCGTGCGGCCGTGGACCCAGCTATCAGCCTCTCTACGTACAGTCCACTTCCGATGGATGTCGTTCATTGACCACGTTAACCACGCCGCGCCGAGAGCACCAGGGCGGTGGCGACGGCAAGGCATAGGAAGGGAACGACATGGAGCCAGGGAAGACTCGACAGTTGTTTCCCATGCGGAGGGGAGTACGAGGGGTTACTGGTTCTCTACCGTCGCCGGAAAATAACAACAGGTGTGGGTGAGTAGAGGTATGGCTAGGCCAGCGATGGGAGTACAGTGGGGCAGTGAGGCCTACGCGGCAGCATAGCCGGCCGCGGGAGGAGGGAGCAGGCAGTCCCGCCGGCGCTTGTTTGAGCGGCTGGAGCAGGAAGAGCAGAGATTGAAGAAGCACGACGGCTGTTGGATGGACATCCAACAGTCACTGCTCTCGTGTGTTGACTAAGTTGACACGGCGTTGCGTGTGCGTCAACCTTTTTTTAGGAAAGCGTACGCGTCAACCTGTAGTAGGCGCACAAGTCAGCCTCAAATCTGTGGAAAACAACATACAACCCATCTGCCATTATTTCTAATAATTTACAGCCCATTTGCTAATTCTTAAGGTTTTTTAGCCCATCTTCTTTTTGTTAGCATTACAGCCCATATTGTGGCCATAGTTAAAAATTATACGAAATTTTGCATATTTCAGTGCGGTCAACTATTTTTAATCCCGAAATATCGAGTCACATTCAAACTATTTTGAAAAATAATTTATATAAATATAAAATCCAAATAATTGTCCACGCATAAAAGTCAATGGAATTTAAAATCTTGTAATGAAAAAAATGAAACTAATTCCCGGTTTGATGTGTTTTAAAAATGCACAGCCCATTTCTTATTACTGATAGCCCATTTTCTAGGCAAACCGAATGAAACTCTCCTCGTCTTGAAAGATTTGCAGCCCAGCAGGACTGACAAAGCAAGTAGGCCTCGTTTGGGTATTTCTTTCAAAAAAGTAGAACTGCGCTAGCCATTTTCGGCAAGAAAAAACACAACTGCGCTCATGATGTGGTAAACATAAATAAAACCCTGGCTAGACGGGCCACAGCCCCTGCACAGCCCCGTTGTTACCCTGATCCGTCGCTAAAACTAGTATAAATAACAACTGCTTGTTCCTCAAAAAAACCGCGCGACGTGCTAGGTCCGTAGTGTCAGCCGCTCGTTGTGTAATTATCTCGTTTATTGACTACGTTGACAATGGCGTGAGCCCCAGATGTCCAATCATTAGGAGGAACCATTTTTTTGGGCTTGTAACAACGAGGCACTTGCTTGCATACTGCCATGACGCTGGTTGGTCCCTACTGTCATCCTCTCCACGTACAGTCATCTCCTTGTTCCTCTCGGTTATTGACGACATTGACAATGCAAGAGGGCGGCACACCGCGCATGGCGAGCGAACCAAGGCGGAGGACGACGACGAGACCTCGGACGGAATGAACATGAGCCATGGAAGATGCGCCAGTCCAGTCGCAGGCGGAGGGGAGTACAAGGGTTGACCGGTTCGGGTGCGGGTGCGTGTTGGGGCTGACGTCACCGGAGAATAATAGGACGTGTGGGGGAATTGAGGGAGGGACTGGCCAACGTTGGAGGGTATGGTAGGGCGGCGGAGGCGTAGCCAGCCATGGGAGGTGGGAGCAGGCGGAGCCGACGGGGTGGTTTGGTTTGGGCGGCTGGAGGAAGAAGACAAGAGATAGAAGATACACGACAGATGTTGGATGTCAATCCAATGTCTGGTAGGCAGAATCGTTTGTTGACTAGCTACTAAGTCGACACCACCTTGGATAAACTATTTCCTCATGTGTCCCAAATGTCAGAATCCAAATCTGTCACGGTCATGCAGCCTTTCTTATGAAAATTTACAGCCCATTTGGTGTGCTAGTTCAAAATAAGTTTGTGGGTGCTGGTGGGGGCTAATCACTTGGCTTGTGTAATGCACAGTGAGCTCAAACAGCCGGCGAGAGTGATGTTATTTCCCTTGGTTGGGATTTGCTACAATATTTCACTCTAAATTAAATGAATGGCAAGCCATTTGCCTTGTTTCAAAGAAAATATGACAGTCACAGCCGTGTTGAAAAGGGCAAGCACATCTAACTCCAGCTTACAAACTATACAAAAGCACGAGGGTTTATTGTTCATCAGGTTTAGACAAAACCCAGGTTGAAAAGGGCAACAACATCTAACTACAGCATTGTTTTCGGCAGTCACAGTCAAATGGATCGGTCAGGTCCATAGAATGAACATCTGGTCGTAAATTTATCGGATTATGACCACAATATGTTGTAAATAGAAGCCCAAAGACGTTCGAACCTCTTTGTCCACACGAAACTCCTTTTTTGCTCTTGACATACCCATCCGTCAAAAACCATGCTATGATAAACTTAAGCACGATGGACAATAGAAACCTCGCATTCGGCAGGGAAGAATGTGACAAATCTAGTGTTTGCATGGTTGGCTACATATCGTTCTAGCATTATTGTCTTCAATCGAATGTCATGAGAAGTGAGAAAATCCCGGTGCTTATGAATCCACCGATTGGTTATAACTTTCTTACCCCGTCCTGTTGCCTAAATAGACATGAAGATTGAAAACAATTAAGGTCTAAAAAAAGAGTGGCGAAAGAGTAACAACTGAACGGTTAATTCTAGTACACTATATGAAGGCTTCCAATGTGCGTGAAATTATCACCTTTATATACAACTTCTCCAGACATGGAAAGCATTGCAGCAAGCCAATAATCTTGTTCAGATCAAAACTATTCATTTGGATATATAAGATCTTGACAGAATCCAGCACCATTGATAGGCTATCCATGGAGAAACTCTTCATTGAGCATAGAACATAATATTAGTACAAAATGTGTACTCCAAGATGATATATAACTTATGCGAAAAAATTTAAAATGCAGCTTATGGTTACAAGTGTAGATGATAATATAAAGTACCTGAAGAACTGTGGAGCCAAACACCATCTTGAAATGAGCACAGAGATCATGTATTACACCCAAGGTCTCTAGTTTAGGCGTAAAGAGGACGGTTATTTGTGATGGTGAATAACTAGAATCAAGGATCAACCTTTGAAGTGAAGGGGCATCTTGGATGATGAGCTGCCTTCCGTCAAAAGAAATTCCACTTATTAAAAGGTTAGGCGACTTTATTTGGAGACAACCAATTCTAACTGTGAAAACAAGCACCAAGCACTCCAGGGCAGTGCAACTGGAGTGGATGATGCTGCATAATGAGGCCTCCGATATATGAACCCGCACAAGTGAAAGTTTCTTGAGAAATGGGAGTCAAGGTTTAGTACTAGATTATGCGGTAGGTAGCACAGTATAAAGGTGGCGGTGTGGAGAGGAGGAAAACATGCGAGATGTACATCGGTGCTGAGGGCACAAGTACATGGCGTTCGGTATCTGGTAGGTGATTTCCTAGGGAATAGTAGAACTCAAGTAGTTGTAGTTCTGTGAATTCAGGGGATTTCAGCCAAACGTCCACCATCCAGGGCATGGTATGCTTTCTCAGGTAGCATGACAGGATGCAGAGGCTTTGAATGGAGCCCTGGTGGGAGGAGGTGATGGCTCTGGGGAGTTCAAAATCATTGAAGAGAGATAACTGATGACAGTCGAGATTAAGGGGAACGGTGTGCCATAGAGGGTGCCACCAAATTGAGAGGACTTGGGTGCGGCAGCAATCCTTGGTGGGGAGAAGGGAGATGATCTCCCCAAGGATGGCGTCCAGGAGATTGCTGATGCGGTCCACCCGAGATTCTACGGGTTCCTGGGATCCGGTGGGGGCGGGCTCGCCGCTTCTCCCCGCGTTGCCGGGTGCGGGATCTACAACAGGTGTCGCCGCTGGCGGGAGCCTAATCTTCTTGGCGCTGGGGTCAGCCGACTCCATTTTCCTTGAGGGCGTCGCGTCGAGCTCACGGATTTGAGCAGAGTAACGAATGACGAGCCTAGTTTTAGTGCGAGTGAAGAAGAAGGGGAGTTGGGGTTTTTCTGTAGTAGTGAGGAAGAAGGGGAGCTAGGGTTTTCTGTACGAGTGAGGTGAGGAATTTGGGGGTACGAGTGGAGCGAGCTGACATGAGGTGGGTGGGAGTGAGGAGGAAGAAGAGCACCCAAGTTTTTTTGGGGGCGGTGTGCTGGTTGTGGGTAGCGCTTCTCATTAAGTAAATATAAGGGCTTTTGAATTGATTTTATTATTTACTAGGGTGGATGGGCTGTTTTGTCTTGGGCGCAGAGAAACAATTACTACTAGTACAGTGGAGACACTCTCTGACTACCCGTAAAAACAATTACTACTAGTACAGTGGATACACTACCGCTTCGCTCCTCCGAGGTCATCAAACGTCTCCCTCTCTTGAATGTCGTTTTACTTTTGTTCATCAAATGCGGGCCATGCAGCAAGGGCCCAAAATGCCATCCACCAAAATAGAAGGTAGTATGCAGGCGGAGAGTCACCTTGGTCATAGTGCGGCAGTAACGAGCCGTCGTATCACAAAACCCCACCTCCCCGCAGTCTAAGTTTGACGAACGAAGCAACCATCATTTCACTCTTCGCTGAATCCCCTTCTCCCTCGCCATCTTCAAGAAAGCCAACACACGCATCTGCCACTATTCTTCTCTCTCAACGAAGGGAAGGTAAGCGGATCCGTGATGTTGGTATATTTTCGTTCAGAGAAAAAAAAGAACTTTTGCAAAGCAGTAATCAATCCTCACTCTCTTTTTGTTTCATTGTCATTGCGATTGTGTTTTCCTTTCGGTGGTCTCCTAGTATTCATCAGTTTCATGATGGACCAAGGAGAACCAGGCAAAGATCTGCCAATATTGGAGCAGACATGGAATCCCCACGAGACAGAGAGCTCCAAGAAGATGGAGGCAACCACCGAGCCGACCCCAGATACGCTCACGGCCACTATTGAGATGGTCAACGCCCCGTTTGAGGTTAGAGCCCCCGTGTCACTGTAGGATGATGACCCACAAGTATAGCGGATCAATTGTAGCTCTTTTCGATAAGTAAGAGTGTCGAACCCAACGAGGAGCAGAAGGAAATGACAAGTAGTTTTCAGTAAGGTAATGTCTGCAAGTGTTGAAATTGTAAGTAGCGAGTAGTTTGATAGCAAGATAATTTGTAACGAGCAAGTAACAATAATAGTAACAAGCATGCAGCAAGGTAGCCCAATCCTTTTGGGGCAAAGGACATGCCAAAACGGTCTCTTATGATAAGCAAAGCGTTCTTGAGGGTACAAGGGAATTTCATCTAGTCACTTTCATCATGTTGGTTTGATTTGTGTTCGCTACTTTGATAATTTGATATGTGGGTGGACTGGTGCTTAGGTGTTGTTCTTACTTGAACAAACCTCCTACTTATGATTAACCCTCCCGCAAGCATCCGCAACTACGAGAAAAGTATTAAGAATAAATTATAACCATAGCATTAAACTTTTGGGACCAATCGGTCCCTTACGAAACAATGCATAAACTGGGGCTTAAGCTTCCGTCACTCTCGCAACCCACCATCTAATTTCTACTCCACAATGCATACCCTTAGGCCAAATATGGTGAAGTGTCATGTAGTCGATGTTCACATGACACCACTAAGGGAATCCCAACATACATACTATCAAAATATCGAACACACATCAAGTTCACATGATTTCTCCCGTGACCTCAAGAATGAAAGTAACTACTCACAAATGATAAACATGTTCATGATCAGAGGAGTATTAAATAGCATAATGGATCTGAACATATAATCTTCCACCAAATAAACCATATAGTAATCAACTACAAGATGTAATCAACACTACTAGTCACCCACAAGCACCAATCTATAGTTCCGGTAACAAGATTGAATACAAGAGATGAACTAGGGTTTGAGATGAGATGGTGTTGTTGAAGATGTTGATGGAGATTGCCCTCCCCAAGACGAGAGAGTTGTTGGTGATGATGATGACGATGATTTCCCCCTTCCGGGAGGGAAGTTCCCCAAGCGGAATCGCTCCGCCGAAGGGGAAAAGTGCTCCTGCCCAAGTTCCGCCTCGAGACGACGGCGCTCCATCCCGAAAGTCTCCTCTTTATTTTTTCTCGGTCAAAATGACTTATATACCAATAGACGGGCACCGGAGGTGGGCCGAGGAGGCCACAACCCACCAGGGCGCGCCTGGGGGGGCCTGGCGCGCCTAGGTGGGTTGTGCCCACCTGGTGGCCCCCCTCTGGTGGTTATTGGCTCCAGCATTTCTTAAATAATCCATTAAAAATCTCCGTGAAGTTTCAACTTATTTGGAGTTGTGCAGAATAGGTGGCCTGACGTAGCTTTTCCAGGTCTAGATTTCTATCTATCGGAATTCTCCCTCTTGGTGTGTTCCTTGCAAATTATGAGAGAAGAGGCATAAGAATTACTCCAAAAAGCATTATTATGGATAAAAACATTACGAATAACAGTAAGAAATCATGATGCAAAATGGACGTATCAACTCCCCCAAGCTTACACCTCGCTTGTCCTCAAGCGAAAACCGAAATCAAAAAACATGTCCACATGCTTTGAGAGAAAGGTGTCGATAAAAACAAAATACGGACATAGAAGCATCATGTTGATTATTATAACAACAACAAAATTAAACATAGAACTTTTATCATATACTTCTCATGAATAAGTAATAGTTCATCATGCAATCGAAGTATAAAGCAAAAACTCTATTAGAAACCAACAAACTATGTTCTTAGTCAACTTTGCAACTACAATTCATCATCTTTCCAGGAAGAGTCACGTGTCGGAGCCTTTAGGCAAGTCTACATACTCAACCATCATATAGTCTTCTTTGATTGCTAATACTCACCTTGTACCCATGAGCAAGACGTTTCTACTGGACACAATAGAAAGATAGGGGCTTATAGTTTCGCCTTCCAACATACTCACCTCAAGGGTGATGTCAACAATAATAACTCATGCTATCTATATTCAACTGGACATATGTGCCTAGATCTTTCCTCACTACATGATGCTTACCTAAGGAGAAAATAAAAAGGAATAGAAGGAAAACTTTGACTCTTTGCATAAAAGTAAATACATAAAAGTAAAAGATAGGCCCTTTGCAGAGGGAAGCAGAGGTTGCCATGCGCTTATTTGTTTGAATGCTCAATCCCTTAGTGCAAGAGAACGTCACGTTGTACTGCCCCTTAAGATGACAACCTTTATTATGCAGTCTGTTGCTTTTATTCTTTGTCATGCAAGTTCGTACAACGCTCAATTTTCTCTTACACTAAATGATATCCCACATTTAGAAGCAATGTTTAATGCCTTTTTGCACCGATGACAACTTACTTGAGGGATCTTTCTCAATCCCTCAACTTACTTGAGGGATCTTTCTCAATCCTAGGTAGGTATGGTGGACACTTGGAAAAGATTTGGGTTTAAGGGTTTTTGGATCCACAAGTAGTATCTCTACTTAGTGTGGATTTTTTTGGCTAGCAAAGATAGGGGCAAGCATCGCATGTTAAAGGACCTATGACAATATGACTTCTATGTGGATATAAACAAACATAAACCATTAAGTTGTCTTCCTTGTCCAACGTCAACAATTTTGGCATATAATATTTTGATGAGGGTTCACAATCACAAAAGATTTCTAGGATAGTATATTTATATGTGAATCTTCTCTTCCCTTATTAATTCTTTCATGAGTTGCATCATTGACTAATGCTATGTTTGTCATTCTCTAATAAAATTTTCTACTTCTACTTTTCCTTATGTGGTGCTATCACCTACCATAGGATTAGTATATGATCTTATTGATTTATTTCCTTTCTTCATTTACTTCCTTTTTTTCTTATTTCTTTCTTTCTTTTCTTTCTTTTCTTTATGGGATAATTGATTTTATGCCCCTAGTTGGGTCACACTCGGCAGGTTTACCCCTAGTTTCCGAAAACACTTGTTCTTGCCCAAACCACTTTGCTCCTCTTATGCTTTTGCCCTTTGACTGTTTGACCATCACTTTGAAAACTTCATAAAAAATTCACACTAACTCGGAAAAATTCAAATAAGATATCAAAATGTTCAGAAAAGCATCACCTATATGTGCATGTCATTTGCATTCATGAATAAGTGTTGGCTAGTCCCGATCTTAGTTTTAGCTCATATGATCTTAGCATGAACAGTAAAATCTAAAAAAATTCTAAAAATTCTAAAAAAATTGGTGGCAAACTTCGACCAATGTTTTGAGTGCTTGCCAAGTTTCATAAGGGAATGACATTCGTGGAAGTCGTGGCAAAAAAAAATTCAATGCTCCAAAATTTCATTTTTTAACCACAACTTCCACGAATGCCATTCCCTTATGAAACTTGGCAAGCACTCAAAACATTGGTCAAAGTTTGCCACCAATTTTTTTTTAGAATTTTTAGACTTTACTGTTCATGCTAAGAGCATATGAGCTAAAACTGAGATGGGGACTGGCCAACACTTTTTTTCATGAATGCAAATGACATGCACATATAGGTGATGCTTTTCTGAACATTTTGATATCTTATTTGAATTTTTCCGAGTTAGTATGAATTTTCAAAGTGATGGTCAAATGGTCAAAGGGCAAAAGCATAAGAGGAGCAAAGTGGTTTGGGCAGGAACAAGTCTTTTCAAGAACTAGGGGTAAACCTGCCGAGTGGGACACAACTAAGGGCACCAAATTAATTACCCCTTTCTTTATTTGCAATATGAAAGTAAAGAAAGCAAGAACTCAAACTAACTTTATTATATAACTTGCACACGATTACAATGATACATCACTAAGCAAACTCTCAAAGAAGAAAGGATCGAACTAAACTTTATTTCATCTAAAGCAAAAGATTGAACTAAGATAAATAAAAGCAAAAATATAGTGGGATGATACGATACCGGGGCACCTCCCCCAAGCTTGGCGGAAGCCAAGGGGAGTGCCCATACCCGATACTCAGTTCTCCTTTGGTGGTGAAGAAGATGGTGGTGGTGATGTAGAAGTCTTGTCCTCGGATTTCCATTGAAGTGGTCTACCGTCATAAAAGGAAGAATGAGTCTCAAGGGTCCTGCAACTAGCAGCCAAACTCATACCTTTAAACCTCGCCTCATATTCAAAGACTTGGTTCTGAAGGCCGTAGATCTGGCTTTGGAGGAAGTTGATTTGCTCGTTGAGGGTGAAGATGATGTCCTTCATGGGCTTGCCATCCACCTTGAGATCACGGGAGAGGTCCGTGATCATAAGGTTATTAGCGTTGAGTCCACGCTCCACCATCCCCTTGCACCGGAAGACGTCTTGCTCCACAGCTTCAAGCCTGTCCTCCATGGTTTCCGTCCCCTTGGGACATGGCACATCATGGATATGAAGCAACCCCTCATGCATCTGGATGACCTGAGGGTGCTGCACCACCTCCCGCAGATATGGGATGATGACGTTCTTGAAGAACTTGTCCTTGGAGAGCTTGAAGAGGCCATGGTAGATGGGATCTGATAGAAAACAACAAAGAAAAAGAGAACAGAGGATTTCTTTGCGATACAGTGGTTAACAGGTTCGGGAGTATATATAGATTTTTTATCTTGGAGGACAAGCATATGGAAGAAAAACGGAGTACGGAAGGTGTCCCGGGAGGGCACAACCCACCTGGGCGCACCAGGCTGCCTGGCGCGCCCTGGTGTCTTGTGCCCACCAGGGGACGCTTCCTGGGAGTTACTTTATTTCCAAAATTCTAAAATATTCCAAAACTGATAAAATATATTTTTGCGGATTTTTTTGGAGTTTGTTTACTTACCGTATCACGTACCTCCTTATTTTCATGATTCTCGAGTGTTCCGGAAGAACTCTTTTATGTGTTCTTCCGGTGTCAAAGTTTGGATAATATTACTTTCAACATTAGTAGGCGTACCTGAGATATAATGCTTTATTCGTTGCCCATTGACAACCTTCGGGTTAGTACCTTCGGAATTATTTATTTTGATGGCTTCAGACCGATAAACCTCCTCGATGACATATGGGCCTTCCCATTTTGAGAGGAGCTTTCCTGCAAAAAATCTAAAACGAGAGTTGTACAAAAGAACATATTCTCCGACTTTAAACTCACGCTTTTGGATTCTTTTGTCATGCCATCTTTTGAGTTTTCTTTAAATAATTTTGCATTTTCATAAGCTTGGGTTCTCCATTCATCTAAAGAGCTAATATCAAATAACCTCTTTTCACGAGCAAGTTTGAAATCATAATTGAGCTCTTTGACTACCCAAAATGCTTTATGTTTCTAACTCAAGAGGCAAATGACAAGCTTTTCCATAAACCATTTTTTAAGGAGACATACCCATAGGATTTTTTTGACTGAAAACTGTGAGGCAACAGCCCCACAGTATTTTATTAAATCTCAACCACCAAAATACAAAAGGTTCTGGAAAGTAAAACTAGAGAAAAAACTACTTACCTACTTACCTATGTACATATTTACAGGTAAGATACATATATACGGGGAGACAACTAGGGCAAAGAATTAATCCTATGCAACAACAAAGGTTTTAGGCTAGGCGTGAATCTGTGGGACAGAAGGGTAACATCATGGATGAAGTTTCTCCTCCATGCTGCAAAGTATGCCTTTCATTTCTGAAGATTCGCCCATTCCTGAGCAATCATACATTCCATGCAGCTAGATAGACACCCTCTTTGAAGAAAGATTGTCCAAAACTATTTCTTGCAGCAATCAAGCACTCAGTGGGAGACAAACCAGCTAGCCACTGAATTTTCAAGTAGTTCTAGACCCTTATGCTGAATTGACATGTGAAGAAAAGATGATATGTGTCCTCATGAGAATGAGCATAGCATAAGGGGCATGTGTTGTCCTCCTGAGGAGATCGCCAGTGCCTCCTGACCAGCAAATCCCTGGTGTTGAGCCTGTCATTGAGCATTAACCACGCAAACACCTTTATCTTCATGGTAGACCTACTTTCCCAAATCCATTTAGCCGGCGTATGAGTAGGTAGATGAGCATGCATCACTATATAATAACTCTTAGCAGAGAATTTGCCTTTTCCAGGTGTCCATGACCAAGAATCATGTATCCCTTCATCAGCATTTAGGTCTAGGAGACCAGCCTGAACTGTGATCATCTCATCCATTGCTTCTATGGACAAGGGCAAATGGAAGAGTTCAGACATATCAAGAGTGTTAATAGCATCTCTGACAGATACCTTATCATCAATGGCAAAAGAAAAAGGCCTAGGAAACCTCTCCCTGAGGGGAACAGAAGATCCCAAAAAGATCCAAGCATCAAATCAGAACAGGACAGAATCCCCCATATTTATGGTAACCTCTGAGTGGAGTCTGAAAGCTTAATTGAGTTTTAGGATATCTCTCCACCAATAAGAGCCACATAACACTATTCCATGAGATACAACACCATCATAGTAAGCATTCCAAATGAGAGAGACCCAAGGGATGTCAGCTTTGTTATAAAACTTGGAGAGATGCTTGGTAAGGAGAGCTCTGTTCTGGATGTTAAGATTAATAATTCCCATGCCACCTTTGTCTTTAGGCCTGCAAACCATAGGCCAAGCTGTAAGAGACTGCCTGGGAGTATCAGAATTGCCTCTCCATAAGCACTGTCTCATAATTCTTTAAATTTGCTTGATAATACCAGCTGGCAGGCATAAACTACAGAGAAAATATATGGGCAAAGACGACAGAACTGATTGAAGCAATTGCAATCGAGCACCTTGATTCAGAAGGCATGAACTAGCAGATAACCTTCTTTCAACTCTATCCACCACTGGGATTAAGTCCAGAATCCTTGGCTTAGTTGTGCCCACAGGAAGCCCAAGATATGTAAAAGGGAGAGTCCCAACTTGACAGCCAAACACAGCAGCCAATCTAGCAGTTTCTGCCTCATCCACATTAATAGGCAATATACATGATTTATGGAAGTTAACTCTAAGACCATTGGAGGCGTGAAAATGTTGCAGCATTTCCTTGATAGCCAGGAGTTGTGAGTCAACAACAGGCACAATGAGGAGAGTATCATCAATATATTGAACTATAGGAAAATCAGTATCATGAGTTTCAATAGGCAATGAAATCTGTCCATTCCTGAGCATATTATTGACCAAAGTTTGCAGAAGATCAGCTGCAAGAACAAACAAGAGGGGTGATAGAGGGTCACCCTGCTTTACTCCCCTTTTACAATTAAATTGGTTTCCAGGAACTCCATTCAGAATGACAGAGGAAGTTCCAGAGGATAAAAGCTCTGTAATCCAGCCAATCCATTTTGTATCAAAACCTTTGTGGTGCAGAAGCTTGAGAATTAGGTAATGCTCCACAGTATCAAAAGCTTTTGCAAAATCCAGTTTAAGAATCAAAATGGGCTTCTTGGATTTGTGGCACTGATGTATGTACTCTAGTGTCCAAGCAATGCAATCCTGAATAGACCTGGACTTCAGGAACCCATATTGATGTCTGTGAATGCATTTTAAAATCACCTTCTGCAATCTATTTGCTAGAAGTTTTGTCAGAAACTTCAGGCAAGTATTTGTTAGAGAAATGGGTCTGAAATCATTGGGGCCCTCGGGTGACAGTTTCTTTGGAATTAAAGTAATTAAAGACCCATTGATGCTGCTAATAGTGATCTTTCCATCATAAAAATCCTGGAATAATTGCAAAAAACCGTACTTGATAATGTGCCAGCATCATTTGACAAACAAACCAGTGAAACCATCAGGGCTAGGGGCCCTATCTGTGGGCAAAGATTTAAAAACCTCATTTTTTTCCTCCTCAAAAAAGGGAGCAGACAAGTTATCAAGTCCATCCACAGTATCAATCAAGGAAGCTAGATCAAACTTCATATCAATCCCCTCAGATACACCCATTCGATCTCTGAAAGTGCCCCACAACATACCAGCCATTTGCTGATGGTCAGAGACAACATCACCATCCTCATTTTGCAGTGAAGAAATGGTGTTCCTCCTAAATCTTTCAGTTGTCATTGCTTAAAAAAACTTTGAGTTTTCCTCTCCAACTTTAATCCGCCTAATGGTGCATCTCTATTTCCAATATATGAACTGCAAGTGGAGAATTTCCTCAATATGGAGCTTTACAATTTTCCTGAAGTTAAATTCAGGTCTTGTTAAAGGTCTCAATTCCTCAAGGTTATCAAAGAATAAAACCACCTCATTGCAAGCTTGAATGGCCCTCTTAAGCTTGGATAGACTAGTGTACCATTGCTTGAGAGCATATCTGAGCCTTTTGAACTTTTCAGTCAGTTGGGATGCAGAATTTGATTTTTTTTGTTGGAGCATTCCATGACTGCTCCACACAGTCAAAGAAACCAGGCAAATCCACCCAATAGTTTTCAAACCTAAAGATCTTTGACTTGGGTATAGATGTAGGAATGGAGACTACACAGGGCACATGATCAGAGGCAGTTCTTGCTAGTGGATGGACCATTGTGTTGGGATAATCATTGATCCAAGTGGAGGAAGTGAAAAACCAATGAAGTTGCTCAAGCAGAGGATTTTCTTGCATGTTAGACCAGGTATAGGATCTTCCTTTGAGAGGCAACTCAAGAAGGCCAAGATGGCCAATTATCTTATTGAAAGAATAATATCATTTATGTCCCCTCCAGGCAAGTTTCTGTTTTCAAGAGATCTAATGAAATTAAAGTCCCCCACAAGGAGCCAATTATCATCCAAAGGAATTTCCAAATTATACAACCATTGAACAAAATCATCTCGAGGTTATCCTTGACAAGGCCCATAAACATTTACCAAGGTCCATTGGTTTGCATTGTGCACAGATGTGAAGGATACTATAATTCCATGGGGTTTAATATCCACCAGAGTGCGAGAGAAAACATTGGAGCACCACAACACAAGGATGCCACCAGAGGCCCCAACAGAAGGTGAATAAACAAAATTGTCAAACCTTCTAGGGCAAAACTTTCTAATTGCATGCTGATAAAAAAAATCACATTTTGTTTCTTGCAAACAAATAGCAGAGCACTAAATTTCCTCAATTTTTGCTCTAACACTTCTTTGCTTGTCCTCGGTTTAGGCCTCTCACATTCCAATAGAGAACTTTCCAATCTCTAGATTGTTGTGAATTCATGGAGAAACAATAATATAGAGGCAGATATAATAGTTCACTGCATAACAATGAAACAAAATCCTAAAGTTTAAACCATCAACCCAGGACAAAGTGCAGGTAGCAAGCAAAAGAGAAACAAGGTTTAGACAACTGGCATGACAAGGGGCATGCCTCCCTATAGAACAATAACATGATTTAATCATCATGAGGAACTGGAGGCTTGGAGGCAGCATCTGACGAATCCATAAGCTTCTCCACAGTGATCTTGTCAGGAGAGACACCAAGAGTTGCTCCAATCTGCTGGAGCATAGCAATTGGTGTTGGAGGTGGAACTTGGTCCTGAGTGCTTGCATTCTCTGGTTGAGCCTGGCTGCTTGGAGTGATGGCCTGATTGCCAGCTTTCAACTTCTTGGCTCTAGGCTGCCAGAGGGGCCTAGGCTTAGGTGATAGAGGAGATGTAGGTTTGAAACCTTGGGATTTTTCTGCACTCCTGGTCATCCTCATGTCAGAAAAGTCTGAAACTGCTTGAACTACAGAAGCCTTGGGCTTTCTTGCACGTGATTTCCTGGCCTGCTTAGCTGGGGTAGAGAAAGTGTAGTTCATGCTGATAGAAGATTCAGTAACCTGAGTAGAATCTTCAGAGAAAGAGGCACTGACATCTATCCCAGGTTGGCTGCTGTTGTCCTCCAAAAACAATCTCCTGGTAGTGTGCTGAGAGGACTCTGACCTTTGGGAAGCTGACCCATAGGATTTTTATATGCCGTTCTATAAGCCCAAAGTGCATCATCTAATTTCTTAGACCAATTCTTCCTGGACCTATTGACAGTCTTTTGCAAAATTAATTTTATTTCTATATTGCTAAGTTCAACTTGACCACTAGACTGAGGATGATAGGGTGATGCAATTCTATGGTTCACATCATACTTGACAAGCATTTTACGGAAAGCACCATGAATAAAGTGTGAACCACCATCAGTCATTAAATATCTAGGGACTCCAAACCTTGGAAAAATAACTTCCTTAAGCATTTTAATAGAGGTGTTGTGATCAACACTACTGGTTGGAATAGCTTCTACCCATTTAGTAACATAATCAACAACAACCAAAATATGTGTATACCCATTAGAGGAAGGAAAAGGTCCCATGTAATCAAATCCCCAAACATCAAATGGTTCAACAACAAGTGAATAATTCATAGGTATTTCTTGACGCTTACCGATATTACCTATTCTTTGACATTCATCACAAGATGAGACAAACTTACGGGCATCCTTGAAGAGAGTAGGCCAATAAAATCTAGATTGCAATACCTTGTGAGCAGTTCTATCTCCAGCATGATGCCCTCCATAAACCTCAGAGCGACATTTTCGTAGGATTTGTCCCTGTTCATGCTCAGGTACATAACGTCCTTTATAAAGATGTTGGTCATCCCAAAAGTAGTGTCTTAAATCATAGAAGAATTTTTTCTTTTGTTGGTATTTAAAGCTAGGTGGTAAATATTTAGCAACAATGTAATTAGCATAGTCAGAATACCAAGGAGTGTTATTAGCAACATTTATTGCAGCTAACTGCTCATCAGGAAAACTATCATCAATAGGTAGTGGGTCATCAAGCACATTTTCAAGCCTAGACAAGTTATTAGCTACGGGGTTCTCAACTCCTTTTCTATAAATGATATACAAATCAAATTCTTGTAACAAGAGAACCCAACGAATAAGTCTAGGTTTAGCATCTTTCTTTTCCATAAGATATTTAATAGCAGCATGGTATGTGTGAACAGTTACTTTGGAATCAACAATATACTTTGATAAATCTCCTATAGAAACCAGCATGATCTAGGAAACTACGAATACCTTTGATGTCCTTAGGACATGGCATTTTCTCAATTGCATCAACCTTGGCTTAGTCCACTTCAATACCTCTTTCAGAAATTTTATGACCCAAGACAATGCCTTCATTAACCATAAAGTGGCACTTCTCCCAATTCAAGACAAGATTTGTTTGTTCACATCTCTGCAAACTTGCTCAAGATTGCTTAAACAATCATCAAAAGACTTCCCATAAACAGAAAATTCATCCATGAAAACCTCAACAATCTTTTCACAAAAGTCAGAGAATATAGCAGTCATACATCTTTGAAAGGTAATAGGTTCATTACATAAACCAAAAGGAATACGTCTATAAGCATAGGTTCCAAAAGGACAAGTAAAAGTGGTCTTCTCTTGATTAGGTTGAGAAACAGGTATTTGTGAAAAGCCAGAGTATCCATCAAGGAAGCAAAAGTGTTTGTGCTTAGATAATCTTTCAAGCATTTGATCAATAAAAGGCAAAGGGTAATGATCTTTTCTAGTTGCTTTATTTAATTTTCTATAAACAATTACCATTCTCTAGCCTGTAACAATTCTTTATGGAATAAGCTCATTCTTATCCTTAGGAACAACAGTTATACCTCCTTTCTTAGGAACACAATGAACATGACTTGCCCATCTACTATCAGCTATGGGATAGATTATACCTGCTTCCAGAAGTTTTAATATTTCCGTTCTTTCCAGTTCTTTCATCTTCGGGTTTAACCGACGTTGGTGATCAACAACGGGTTTAGCATCAGGTTCCATATTAATTTTGTGCTGACATAGAGTGGGACTAAGCCCTTTAAATCGTCAAGAGTATATCCAATAGCAGCTCGGTGCTTCCTTAGAACTTTCAATAATCTTTCTTCCTCATGTTCTGAAAGGTTAGCACTAATAATAACATGATATATCTTCTTTTCATCAAGATAAGCATATTTCAAAGTGTTTGGAAGTTGTTTTAATTCAAACACAGGATCACCTTTAGGTGGAGGAGGACCTCCAAGAGTTTCAATAGGCAAATTGTGTTTAAACAGAGGACATTGTTCAAAGAAAACTTTATCTATTTCATTTCTTTCATGCATATGTAAATCATTTTCATGGTCTAGCAGATATTGTTCTAAAGGATCAGTAGGTGGTACAGCAATAGCAGCAAGACCAATTAATTCATCCTTACTAGGCAATTCTTTTTCATGATGATTTCTACTAAACTTGGAAAAATTAAACTCATGAGACTCATCACCAAAGCTAACACCCACAGTTTGTTTATTACAATCTATCTTAGCATTAACTGTGTTCAAGAAAGGTCTACCAAATATAATGGGACAGAAGTCATCTTGTGGGGAACCAAGAACAAGAAAATCAGTAGGGTATTTTATTTTCCCACACAAGACTTCAACATCTCTAACAATCCCAAATGGTGATATAGTGTCTATATTAGCAAGTTTAATAGTAACATCAATTTCTTCTATCTCAGCAGGTGCTATGTCTTTCATAATCTCTTCATATAAAGTGTAAGGAATAGCACTCACACTAGCACCCATGTCACATAAACCATGATAACAGTGATCTCCTATTTTAACTGAAATAACAGACATGCCAACAACATGTCTATGTTTATCTTTTCTACCAGGTTTAGCAATTCCAGCAGCTTCTTCACAGAAGTAAATAACATGCCCATTCATATCTTCTTCCAAGAGATCTTTAACCATAGCAATGCTAGGTTCTACTTTAATTTGTTCATCGGGTTTAGGTGTTCTAATATAGCTTTTGTTAACCATAGTTGAAACTTTTTTTTTCGAGAGTACGCCAATGGCGTACCATATTTTTATAGAAGAGAGCAAAATAATTACAAGAATCTGTTGGTCAATGCAAACATCAACCGCCGGGACTCCCATACCATCCATTACACATTGATCAATGTGTCACAAATCTATCTAGTCCTCCTACTCCCACACCCGCTTGCCTCCAATCGATAATTTCCTCTAAGATCCAGCTAACTAGTTCCCGTGGTCCTTTGCATTGCTCTGGCCGGTTGAACACTCTTGCGTTCCTCTGCTTCCATAGGGACCAAGCCACTCTGGTGACAAGACAATCGAACCCTCTCCTCTCCTTCCCCTGAGATCTTGTTCTTGTAGTGCACCACCAAGCCTCCCAAGTGTCATGTGCATCCGGTGCATGTCTGTTCAATTGTAGAGTGTCCAAGCAAGTGTAGCACACTTCCCTCGCGTATACGCATTGCACCAAGATGTGCTCTACGTTATCCTCTTCCTGCGATCATAGGAAGCACTCCGATGTCTCATCCTGTAAGCCGTCTCGTGCACGTATGTCAGAGGTCCACAACCGATGTTGTCCGACCAACCAAGCGACGATCTTACATTTTAGAGGTGCCCAACTCCTCCAAATCGCCTCAGCCATCGGGGCAGGAATCCCACCTTGGCAAAGTTGCTTATAGGTGGATTTTGTAGTGTATTCTCATGATTTGTCATGAGGCCAGGTGAACTTGTCATTTGCCAACTCGTCTCTTTCCACCATGGCAATTGCGTGTCTGAGATGCACAGTTTGCAGCAGGGCACCCATGGAGGTTTGCAGTCGCACATCATGAATCCATCTTTCTCCGACCATGGCCTGCTCTACCGTTCTTGTGTTCCTTGTTTTAGTGTCAACAACACTGGCCAGAGTAGGGGCAATGTCTTGTACTGCAAAACCATGGATCCATCATCTCTCCAAATTAGAATCTTGTCCCCCTTGCCTACTTCGATCTTGACCAAGATGTCGAACACCATCCTTGCGTCCTCATCCACCAAGAACTAGAGTCCCTGCCACGGTCTCTGATCATCCGTGCGCCTCAACCACTCCCAACGCACCCTCAGGGCGATGGCTTGCATCCCCAAGTTCTTCACTCCAAGCCCGCCAAATGTCAGCGGTTTGCATATAGCATTCCAAGCCACAAGACACTGGCCTCCATGAGCTCGATCTTTGCCAGCCCAGAAAAATGCACGCATCCAACTGTCCATATCCTCGAGCACCCATATTGGCGGCTTCATCACAAGAAGTTGGTGTACTGGCCTTGCTGCAATGATAGATTTTACCAGGATGAGCCGACCTAGACGCTGCATGAGTCCTCTCTGCCAGGCTGGAATAAAGTGCCTGACTTGATCAAGAAGAGGTTGCCATTGGGCTTTGGTCAGCTTTTTTATAGCTAGCTGGAGCCCGATGTATCGACAGGGGAACTCTCCTATGGGGCATTGGAGAAGGTTCTGTACTCGAGCTCTATCTTCTGCATCTTGAGTCATTAGTATGGCAGAGGATTTGCTATAATTTACTCTCAGACCGGATGCTTCTCCAAAGATCTCCAAAGCGCTCCTGACAAACTCTAAATTTTGCGACAATGCTCTCACAAAGAATGCCACATCGTCTGCATAGATTGATAATCTTTGCATGGCCGATATACCGGTGTAGTTGCTTAGAACCCCCACTTGTAGAAATTTAGTGATGATCGCTGTGAGCGCCTCCACCGCAATGATGAACAACAAGGGTGAAACTTTATCACCCTGTCGTAGCCCTTTGGCGTGCCAAATCCTTCTCCCAGGTGACCCGTTCACCAGTACCTTCGTGCTCGCGGTCTGCAACAGGGTTGCGATCCAATTCAAACAAGTGCTTCGAAACCCCTTCGCTCTGAGTACTTCAAACAAGAACGGCCATGAGAGCGAGTCAAAAGCACGTGTGATGTCGAGCTTCAGGAACACGCCCGGATTCTTTCTTACGTGGATTTTCATTGCCACTTGCCTCACAAGAAAATAGTTATCGTGTAGATTCCTCCCTTTGATAAATGTCGATTGGTTGGCTCTAAAAAAATCGGGCATGTGCCCTCGCACTCTGTTAGCTAACAGCTTCGCAAACAACTTGGAGAAGCTATGTGGCAAGCTTATCGGCCTATAATCTCCCTCTTCAATGGTGTCTGGCTTCTTAGGAATTAGCACGATGAGCGCTCTATTAAGCTTGGCGAATCCACGATGATCACCCACAACGAGCTTCGAAAGTGCGGCCATGATGTCGTATTTGATGATCTGCTAGGAGTGCTGATAGAATGCCGTCATGAATCCGTCCGGGCCAGGTGCACGATCCGGGTGCATCTCCTTGATAACTTGCCACACTTCCTCTTCTGTGAATGGTACGCCCAGGTCCACCGGGTCAAGTTCCTCCATGCCCAAATAGCCTAGATCAAGTGTGAGATGTCTTGCCTGCGCAGTACCTAGCAGATTCTGAAAGGCCTCCAAGAAGATTTGTTCTTTTTGTTCTTGCTCGGTCGCAATCTCGCTTCCCAATTTGACTTTTGGGATGAATTTTTTAGCTCTTCTTCCATTCGCAATTGCTTGGAAAAGTTTTGTGCTAGCGTTGCACTCACGCAACCACCTATATCTGGACCTTTGATGTTCGATTGTCCGCTCCAAGGAAGCTAACCCCAACAGCGCATGCTTTAGGGTCCTTCTCAGCCAGCTTTCCAACTCTGTGAGATCTCCTCTATCCATGGCTTGATTTAGTCGATAGATGACCAGAGTTGCGACTACCATTTGAAGCTTAATGTTACCCACTTTCCTCTGCCCCCAAGCTTGCAGCACTGCACCTGTGTTCCTCAGTAAGGTGTCCAACCTCTTGAAAGGATCCACGATTGCAGGATCACACACCCACTCCTCCCTCACCATTTGCTCAAAACCTTCAAGTTTTATCCAAATGGACTCAAATCGAGATCTTTTCTTGGGCCAGAACGCAACTCTAGTAGTAAGATGCAACAGAGCATGATCAGACATGCCCGTGGATAGCGCCTGTAGGAGACAATCAGGACGATCCAACTCCCAGTTCACCGAGACCAAGACTCGATCGATCTTCATGAGCGTTGGTTATTCTCTCTCGCTCGACCAAGTAAATCTGCGCCCATGCATGTATAGGTCCTTCAACTCATTGTTGTCAATGAAACTCCTGAATTTGTTCAACGTGTTGTGATTGGTGTTAGTATTGCTGTTTTTCGAAGCCCGAAGAATCATGTTAAAGTCGCCAAGGACCATCCATGGCCCTGGGAAAATTGCGCGCCTCACCGCTAGATCCTCAAGAAATAGCGTTTTTTGCCTCATCTCCTTGGGGTCCGTACACCACTGATATCCACCACTCTTCCCCGGACTTGGGGATCACTCTTCCCGTGAGAAAATTTGTGTCACGTTGAATGCTCTCAACCTTCAGCATCGAGGTGTCCCAAGCTACGATGATTCCTCCTCTCGTTTCAACAGCTAGGAGATAAGCAAAGCCGTCAAAGGACGGACCACAACATTGCATTATAGTAAAGTCGACTACAACATCCAATTTTGTTTCTTGCAGACACACAAGGCTAGGTTTGATCGAGTCCAGAAACTCCTTCACCGCTTTCCGCTTCGCCGAATTGTTCAGACCATGAACGTTCCAGCATGTCACCGATGGGCTTAGATCCATAAGGAAGGCTAAGCTCCACACTCCGTCGTAGCACACACTAGTGCGCCCCAATCTCCGCTGTAGCTCCACATCCAAGCTCAGGGACAAGCAGCTTCTTGCCAAATAAAGCAGCAATCACACGGACGTGCCGCTCACGGAGAGGAGAATCAAAGAGGTTCTTGAGCTCTTGCACCGCTCCGTCCTCCACCTGAAGTTGTTCCGGAACAAGCCCCAATGTGCGTAAGAGCACGTTTTCTGCCGGGGTGGCTCTCGCCGCGCTCTGTGAGGTGGCCCGTTTTACTGCTTGGGTAGTGCGCTTGGGGGTGAACGGCTCAGCTTCGGGGCGCAACATAGATGCTTGTACCTCCTTAAGGAGCGATGGGGCCAGCTTCTTCACGATCAAGGAACAAAATGTCTTCAGTTTAGCATAAGCCACGGCTTCCTGCTGCGTCATGCGATGGCAGCCTGCATGGAGCTTCGCCGTCTGCATACCAATGCTAGGTCAAGACACGGAGTGCCACCACCCTTCTCATTTTGCATGACCAACTCCACCCCACGCCCATGCATAGCTACGATGCATGGTTTCCATCAACGTGGGACCTCTCCACCGCTTCTGTCCCACCCATCCAATGCCTCAGGCTGGCCCATCACTAATTCATTGAGGGCCAAGACAGACTTGCTAGCCACCAACTGCACGGCCCGTTCATCGTGGGGGCCCCGCCCTGTCTCCCTTGTCGTTCTTGTCCTCAAGATTGGCGCGGCTCCGGATTGATGTTGTCCCCACTGCCACTGAATCTTCCTCTAGCCTCGCCACTATCGCACTATCCAATTGCTCCCGCTGCATATGTGTTTCCGGCTCGCACGATGGATCCACCATGGGAGTCGCATCCACCAACTGCTTGACAGGTGGCGGTTCCTCATTCGGGGTGGGTCTCCTATGCAAGCCTGTCTCCACCAGGGCCTCCTGCCCACCGGATGGGCACGGAGATTGGGGAGCCTCGCATGTTACCAACTCTGCTGCGACACGGTTTGAATTTTGCTCCATCTGCGCTCTTGCTGGCTCTGCGCTTCTCGATGCAGTCGTCAGACGGTCAAAGGCTGAGGTTCTGAATGTTAGCCTGTCGCGGATAGGCTGCAAGACCCCACCAGCAGTTAACACTCTCTTTTGACTCATCGGTGGAAGACGCCAATCGGCTCCCTCGTCGGCACTTGCCAGCGGTGGCGCCATCAGCCTCCGCTGCTCCACCGAAGAGACCCGTCGGTGGTTTCCGCGCCAGCTTGATCGCAAGACACCAAAACGCCAATGGGGGCGTTCTACCTCTTGAGCACTACGTTGGTTTTCCCTTGAAGAGGAAAGGGTGATGCAACAAAGTAGCGTAAGTATTTCCCTCAGTTTTTGAGAACCAAGGTATCAATCCAGTAGGAGGCCACGCACGAGTCCCTCGCACCTACACAAACAAATAAATCCTCGCAACCAACGCGATAAGGGGTTGTCAATCCCTTCACGGTCACTTACGAGAGTGAGATCTGATAGATATGATAAGATAATATTTTTGGTATTTTTATGATAAAGATGCAAAGTAAAATAGCAAAATAAAAGGCAACGGAAATAGCTTGTTGATGGGAGATTAATATGATGGAAAATAGACCCGGGGGCCATAGGTTTCACTAGTGACTTCTCTCAAGAGCATAAGTATTTACGATGGGTGAACAAATTACTGGTGAGCAATTGACAGAATTGAGCATAGTTATGAGAATATCTAGGTATGATCATGTATATAGGCATCACGTCCGAGACAAGTAGACTGACTCCTGCCTGCATCTACTACTATTACTCCACACATCGACCGCTATCCAACATGCATCTAGAGTATTAAGTTCATGAGAACAGAGTAACGCTTTAAGCAAGATGACATGATGTAGAGGGATAAATTCATGCAATATGATATAAACCCCATCTTGTTATCCTCGATGGCAACAATACAATACGTGCCTTGCTGCCCCTCATCACATCGGGAAAGGACACCGCAAGATTGAACCCAAAGCTAAGCACTTCTCCCATTGCAAGAAAGATCAATCTAGTAGGCCAAACCAAACTGATAATTCGAAGAGACTTGCAAAGATAACCAATCATACATAAAAGAATTCAGAGAAGATTCAAATATTGTTCATAGATAAACTTGATCATAAACCCATAATTCATCGATCTCAACAAACACACCGGAAAAAAAGATTACATCGAATAGATCTCCACGAGGGAGGGGGAGAACATTGTATTGAGATCCAAAAAGAGAGAAGAAGCCATGTAGCTAATAACTATGGACCCGAAGGTCTGAGGTAAACTACTCATACATCATCGGAGAGGCTATGGTGTTGATGTAGAAGCCCTCCATGATCGATGCCCCCTCCGGCGGAGGTCCGGAACAGGCCCCAAGATGGGATCTCACGGGTACAGAAGCCTGCGGCGGTGGAATTAGGTTTTTGGCTCCGTATCTGGTAGTTTGGGGGTACGTAGGTATATATAGGAGGAAGGAGTACGTCGGAGGAGCAACAGGGGGCCCACGAGGGTGGAGGGCGCGCCTGGGGGGTAGGCACGCCCCCCTACCTCGTGGCCTCCTGGTTGATGTCTTGACGTAGGGTCCAAGTCCTCTGGATCACGTTCGTTCCAAAAATCACGTTCTCGAAGGTTTCATTCCGTTTGGACTCCATTTGATATTCTTTTTCTGCGAAACTCTGAAATAGGCAAAAAACAGCAATTCTGGGCTGAGCCTCCGGTTAATAGGTTAGTCCCAAAAATAATATAAAAGTGTATAATAAATCCCAATAATGTCCAAAACAAAATATAATATAGCATGGAACAATAAAAAATTATAGATACGTTGGAGACATATCAAGCATCCCCAAGCTTAATTCACCTTTCGTCCTCGAGTAGGTAAATGATAAAAACAGAATTTTTGATGTGGAATGCTACTTGCATAATTTCAATATAATTCTTCTTATTGTGGCATGAATGTTCAGTTTTGATATGTTTCAAGTTAAAAGTTTAATGTTGACATAAAAACAATAATACTTCAAGCATACTAACTAAGCAATTATGTCTTATCAAAATAACATAGCCAAAGCAAGTTATCCCTACAAAATCATATAGTCTGGCTATGCTCCATCTTCCCACACAAAATATTCATATCATGTACGACCCCGGTTTTGGCCACGCATTTGGTTCATACTTTTAACGCGCTTTAGCCTTTTCAACTCTTACGCAATACATGAGCGCAAGCCATGGATATAGCACTATGGTGGAATAAGGTATAATGGTAGGTGAGGGAGTCCTGGATTAGGGGGTGTCCGGATAGCCGAACTATCACCGTTGGCCGGACTCCTGGACTATGAAGATACAAGATTGAAGACTCCGTCCCATGTCCGGATGGGACTTTCCTTGGCGTGGAAGGCAAGCTTGGCGATAAGGATATGTAGATCTCCTACCATTGTAACCGACTCTGTGTAACCCTAACCCTATCCGGTGTCTATATAAACCGGAGGGTTTTAGTCCGTACGACGAATAACAATCATACCATAGGCTAGCTTCTAGGGTTTAGCCTCCTTGATCTCGTGGTAGATCTACTCTTGTACTACCCATATCATCAATATTAATCAAGCAGGAGTAGGGTATTACCTCCATCGAGAGGGCCCGAACCTGGGTAAAAACATCGTGTCCCTTGTCTCCTGTTACCATCCGCCTAGACGCACAGTTCGGGACCCCCTCCGAGATCCGCGGTTTTGACACCGACATTGGTGCTTTCATTGGGAGTTCCTACGTGTCGCCGCCACGTCGAAGGATGCCTCATCCCGCCTTTAAAGGCGATACTATCGCCAAAGGAGCCTTGGCCATCGGGTCGAACTCTTCGCTAGGTGGTTTTCTTATGACCGCCAGTTTGGCCACCGCCGACGATGACTTCTCGAGTCATCGAATCCAATCTTCACGTTAACTCGGAACCTGCCGAGCAGTTAGATCCGATCGAGCTCTCCTCCATAAACGAGCAGTTAGACGATACATTAGCGATCTATCCCGAATTCGGCAAGAGCCCGCTGAAACAGTACATCATGGGCCAGATTCCTCCTGGTTATGGACAGGATAAAGGACTGCCGAGAGGAGGACGCAAGCTCACTTTTCTGCAATAATTGCACGGACAAGGGAATCCTAAACGCCATAAGTCGTCGCGAAATTACACGCTTTGCTGACTTGGTGACCATAGTACAAAAGTACTGTGCGATGGAGAGTGCTTGGAAAACTGAAAGTAAATTTTGGGATAGTCCGGCCCCGAATACATCCCTAATCCGAAATAAAAGGGTGCATCATTACCAAGCACCTGGATTAAACAAAAACCCCCTAAAGGGTACGAATCGTACTGGAGGGTTGGCTAAACGGACCCTGCAAAATTCATAGCACAGAGGGCGCCACTCCAACTCATAGCCTTCGAGCATGTTGGATACTACGGCAGGTGGCCAAAAGTGGCGAAGAGCTTCTAGCCTTAGAATCCCAGCCCAGCAACACCAGTATGGTATTAACAGTCTTCGAGACTTTCGCATCAAATAACATGCGGAAACAAACACTCCGCAACCTTGCCGAAGTCTACCAAGTAGCAACAATAAATCCATGGGTGACACGGCTATTACCTTTAATGCCAAAGGATTTAACCCAAATTCGAACAGCCCGAGCACCGGCCGCATTGGTCCTCGGTCCAATAGTGGGCGGCTTTCGCCTAACTAAGGTACTCATGGATGGCGGCAATGACTAAACCTCATCTACGAGGAAACCCTCCGAAAAATGGAAATAGACTGGAACCGCATTGAGCGAAGCAGCACAACCTTTAGAGGAATAATCCCTAGCCGGGAAGCATGCTGCACAGGAAAAATCACACTGGACGTAGTGTTCGGCTAACCGGACAATTACAGGTCCGAGGAGGTCACATTTCAAGTGGCCCCGTTCAGCAGCAGATATCACGCTTTATTAGGGCGAGAGGCATTCACAATTTTTCAAGCTATACCCCACTATGGGTACATGAAGCTTAAAATGCCCGGACCTAACGGAATTATCACTCTCGCTAGTGATCCGAACATAGCACTCCGCGCCGAAAACAAGACAGCCGCACTAGCCCTCGAGGCACTATCCGAAGCCCTACGGCCGAGGAACTCACTGCGATGCGCTCCACGGTTGAAAGGATCGATATAGTTGACTAGAGGGGGGGGGTGAATAGGCAACTAACAATTTTTAAGCTTTTCTTTACCAATTTAAACTTTGCAATAATAAAGGTTGTCTAGATGTGCAACTAGGTGGACAACTTATATGATGCAAACAACACAAGCACAAGAGCAAGCATGGATAGGAACACAAATAAGCTTGCACAAGTAAAGGGATAAGATAACCAAGAGTGGAGCCGGTGGAGACGAGGATGTGTTACCAAAGTTCCTTCCTTTTGAGGGGAAGTACGTCTCCGTTAGAGCGGTGTGGAGGCACAATGCTCCCCAAGAAGCCACTAGGGCCACCATAATCTCCTCACGCCCTCGCACAATGCGAGAGCCGTGATTCCACTATTGGTGCCCTTGAAGGCGGCGACCGAACCTTTACAAACAAGGTTGGGGCAATCTCCACAACTTAATTGGAGGCTCCCAACAACACCACGAAGCTTCACCACAATGGAATATGGCTCCACGGTGACCTCAGCCGTCTAGGGTGCTCAACCACCCAAGAGTAACAAGATCCGCAAGGGATAAGTGGGGGGAATCAAATATCTTGTGGTGGAAGTGTAGATCGGGCCCTTGTCACCCAATCCCGAGCAAATCAACAAGTTTGATTGGCTAGGGAGAGAGATCGGGCCAAAATGGAGCTTGGAGCAACAATGGAGCTTAGAGATGGAAGAGGTAGTCAACTAGAGGTAGAAGACGCCCCTTATATAGTCGTGGGAAAAAATCCAACCGTTATCCACATGTTCATTTCATGACGCCTTGCGGTACTACCGCTCGGTAGCGGTACTACATTGAGGCTGCGCGGTACTCCCGTGCCGGACCACGGTACTACCGCGGCAGCAGACAGCAGAACTTGCTCGACTAAGGGCGATTACTACCGCTATGCGGCGGTACTACCCTCCCCTTGCGGTACTACCGCAAGGCGAGAGAGTCACGGCACAGGAAGGGCGCGGATGAAATAAATTACATCTGTGCCAACTTCACGAACTGCGATGGTACAAAATCCGAGCGGTACTACCGCTCGAGGAGCGGTACTACCGTTATGGCGCCTACTACCGTGAAACTACGGTACTAGGTAGGAGGGCCACGCAGTACTACGGCTCCTAGGGAGCAGTACTACCGTGGGCCCCAGCATGTACTACCGCTATTTGACGAGCGGTACTACCGTTGAAGCGGCGGATGTAAAAATTACATCCGCCCTACTACCGCACCGAGCCACTAGGCTCGGGAGTCAGCGGTACTACCGCTCCAGAGGAGCGGTACTACTGCGTGACACCAGCGGTATTATCATGTACTTGCGGTACTACCGCAAGTACAGCAAAGAGTCGTCGATTTCCGCACAACCAAGATAACGAAGGGAAGCTCCAAAATGCAGGGAAAGGAGGGACAAGTGTACGTGTTGATTCCGCCCAAACCTTTCCAAGCGGACCCTCTTAATAGTACGGCTCTCCTACGACTCAAATCCACCAAAAGAAAGCGTGGACGACGCCCGTCTTCAATAGTCTCCGAGGGGCACCGAATCGTCTCGTGCCTAGTGATGAACCATCCGAGGAACTCAAAGCATACGATTAGTCCGCAAAAAGTATCGTCATCAATCACCAAAACACTTACGGGATAAATATGCCCTTACAATCTCCCCTTTTTGGTGGATTGATGACAATACGGGATTTGCACAAAGATACAAAAATATAGAGCAAGGGTAACCCTCCTCTCCAAAATATAGACAGGCTCCCCCTAGATGTGTGCACTGGATGAATGCTTTGTCTTGCATGGCACACGTACTAGGATCACCACTCCCCCTATATTTTAGAGACAAAGGCCCGAAGAATAACATCTAAGCAACATATAGCACAATATAACACACGCTTGCTAAGATAGATAGAGTGCATATGTCTTACACCATATGAAGGAAAAGCAACTAAAACGAGGTTCAAACGAGGTTCAACCGAGAACGCAATAAACACACCAAACACAAACACGACACAAGACTCTCAAGAATCCTACACTCTCTCCCCCTTTGGCATCGAGACGCCAAAAAGGCGGAGAGGACACCTACACTAGCGGTGGCTCAAGCAGCAGGAACTCGTCCCAACCCTCTCCGTCAGACTCCTCAGCAGCAGGGATGGACTCCTCGACGTCCTCCTCAGAATCAGTCCACTTGTGGACTTGCTTCTCCATCCACTCGGACTCTAGAGTGATGTGCTCCTCAGACCCGCCAGACACATCCTCACCATAGAGCTTCAAGATCTTCCTGTCCCGGCATTTACTCTCCTTGGATGCCACGTGAGTCTGTCGCCCCTTGGCTTGCATGCGAAAAAGAGTCTTCATCTTGTCCTTCACCGTGGCCCATGAAGGCATAGAGGAGCTCTGGGAAGGCCTAGCAAGATGGCCCTCGGCAACATTCTCGGCGCCAAAGATCCTCCTCTCCAACAGCAGCCCTAGCAGCAGACGCCTCGGCACGCAGTAGTAGTGTTGGCCCGATTGGGTTTGACACGCAGAGCAGATGGGGTCATGGCAAATCCAGTCGAGGGCAAGGAACTCCTCACCAGGAACATCTTCTCCTGTGTCCTCGAGATAAGGTAAACAGATAGGGCCCAGAGATAGGCACTGCGGTTGAACACCGCAAACCGAAGCTTACACCACATGATGTGTGAGACATCAAGTGGCTGAGTCTGAGACAAACGAGCCTCCTCGCAGATGAGCATCATATCCACCATATAGGCATGGACCTTGCCCTTGTCACCAATGCGAGGGAACAAGGAGTTGCGGAAGATGCAGTACATGATATCCAGAAAAGAGTTGAGCACAAACCCTATCTTGCCACTTGGAAGCGTCTTCTCAACATAGTACGGTGCAAGCCTATCCTTGTTGGCGTAGTCAGAGTTGGCATGGGGGCGAACACCCACGGGAGAGTCGAGCCCGTCATCAGGAACTTGGAGCAAATCCATGAACTCCTTCCAGGTAGCAGTCAGCTTACGGCCATTGGTCATCCAGGTCATCCTCCTCTCCTCATTAGGGTGAAAGTAAACTGAAGCAAAGAACTGACCAATGAGCTCAGGATCATAGTCAAGGTGAAAGGATATCACATGCTCAATGCCAAACTGCTCCACTAAGTCCAGAGCCTCTCCAAAGTAGGCACGGAACTTGTCCTTCCTCAAGTGATGCATGTCAATCCACTTCACATCCACATAGGTATTCTGCTTGTTCTTGATGACATCCAGATAGACGTTGGTTTGATGCTTGTTCCAGAACAGCTCACAACCCACGACAAAGGAACGAGGGGTCACGACGGGTCAATTTGCACGAGACGGACGTAGTAGATTGGGGCATCTCATCCATGCCCTTGGAGGGCTCCTTGAACTTGCTAGCGCTTGTCTTGACATGGCGCTTGGGGCGAGAGAACCCTCCGGTGCTTCACAGGTTCTTGCGCAGACGCTTGGAGCCAGTGTCACGACTGGGATTGGACCGGCGAGAGCCACCACCTGAGACACATGCGCAAAGCACCAAACACGTGAAGAATATCAATGCAAAGGCCATGATAAAGCACAAGAAACACATAGGAGACATACGAGAAAGTTGGCATGCGATAGGTGTGAGCCATGGTAGGACGGCCACTGCCTGCGGCACTAAAGCAGTAGTACCGCTCCAAACGCGGTAGTACCGTGTGAGGTCACAGTAGTACCGTGGTTGGAGCGGAAGTAAAAATTTAGTGCCGCACAGAGCGCGGTAGTACCGCACCCGCAGGGCGGTAGTACCGTGCAAGCGGTAGTACCGCGCCATACGGGCGGTAGTACCGCGTCGCAGCAGATCCAACTGGTGGTTTGAATCTGAAAAGAACCGCGAAACAACGGTGGTGCTACGGTGATCAGATCTAGCGCATGACAACAATACAAGTATAAATCCTATGCAATACCACGCTCCTTCATCCTATTCTTGCAGAGATTAAGCCTATCAATCTCAAGAACACACAAGCCTCCCCCAAAACCTAGAAACACCAAACACCATCAACACGGAGAGGGAGTTGAGGAAAAACCTGGGTCCATAGCAAGACCACGTGGTGGGGAACGATCCCACCGGTCGGAATCACAGGAGGGCAGCCGGTGGAGGAGATCCGGCGAAGACCGCCGGTTCCGTTCTTGAGCAAGGGAGAGAAAGAGGCGACGTGGAGAGAGGACTGCGAATGGGTATGGGGAGTTAGAACTCCCCCTGCCCGTCCTTATCCCCATGCCCTCGAACCGGCGCGGTAGTACTGCCAGATCATCACATGTAGTACCGCTCGGGCGGAAGTTCCACCGAGGAGGCGGTAGTATCATTGAACTCAATGGCAAGTAAAAAATTACTGCCGTGTGGTAGCGGTAGTAATGCGATGCTCCATAGCGGTAGTACCGTGGCAGGCTGCGGTAGTACCGCACCTGGCCGCGGTAGTACCGTGAACTCAAGTCACCGCAAGATTCAAAAACGAGAAGAAAGGCCTTTGCAAGGAAACTTTTCACACACAAGAAACCACAAGATCAAGCACAAACCAGAGGCAAAAGACAACAAGAAACCACCAAGCGACAAGGCCTCTCAAGGAGAGAGGCGGTGGCGAAGCCACCTATGTTTGAGTTGGATGGTATGGCACATGAAGAATTATCCTTGGGCCCATGACCAAAACTCGTCTTTGGAACACAAGTACCATCAAAAATGGCTAATGTGAAAGAGGTGATCGATTTATGCATAATGGGGGGAGGGAGAGTTCATTGAGAGAACAACACTCCCCCTATGTCCATGCCTACACCTAAACTAGACAACAAGTTGAGTGTGGTGGGGAGTGCACGGGCTCAAGTCACATTGCTCAAATCGATGATATTTAGCTCATGCCTTAACTCATGAAATCTTGCTTCATCTAAGGGCTTCGTGAATATATCTGCAAGGTTATCCTGAGTGTTGACATACTTGAGCTCGATCTCCCCTCGCCTAATGTGATCCCGGATGAAGTGATACCGAATCTCAATGTGCTTCATCTTGAAGTGTTGCACCGGGTTGAGAGAAATCTTGATGGCACTTTCATTATCACACCAAAGAGGCACTTTGTCACAAATGACACCGTACTCCTTTAAAGTTTGCCTCATCCATAGGAGTTGAGCACAACAACTACCGCCGCCACATATTCCGCGGTGGACGAGAGAGACACACAACTTTGCTTCTTGGAAGACCAACTTACCAAGGAGCAACCAAGAAATTGGCACCCTCCGGAAGTGGACTTCCTATCCACTTTATCTCCCGCCCAATTGGAATCCGTAAATCCTTCAAGCTTGAAGTTTGCTCCTCTTGGGTACCATAAGCCAAAGTTTGGGGTATGAGCCAAATATCAAAAGATTCGCTTGACCGCCACATAGTGGCTTTCCTTCGGTGCGGCTTGAAACCGTGCACACATTCCCACACTCAACATGATATCCGGTCTAGATGCACAAAGGTAAAGCAAGGAGCCAATCATGGAGCGATATACCTTTTGATCCACCGCTTTACCATTGGGATCAATGTCAAGTTGGCACTTGGTGGGCATTGGTGTAGTAGCCGGCTTGACATCACTTAGCTTGAATCTTTTGAGCATGTCTTGAGTGTATTTGGCTTGGTTGATGAAGGTTCCTTCTCTTCTTTGTTTGATATCGAAACCAAGGAAGAACTTAAACTCTCCCATCGAAGACATCTAGAACTTGGAGGTCATGAGAGCGGCAAATTCCTCATTGAAAGCTTTGTTAGGAGAACCAAAGATAATATCATCAACATATAGTTGGCATACAAACAACTCCCCATTGACCTTCTTAGTAAAAAGAGTGGGATCGATTTGCCCCACTTCAAATCCACGATCTTGTAGCAACTCGGTAAGGTGGTCATACCACGCATGTGGGGCTTGTTTAAGGCCATAGAGTGCCTTATCGAGTTGATACACATGATCCGGGAAGTAGGGGTCCTCGAACCCGGGGGGTTGCTTGACATAGACCAACTCATTAATAGGACCATTAAGAAAAGCACTTTTCACATCCATTTGTTGCAACTTAAAGTTGTGATGGGAAGCATAAGCAATCAACAAACGAATGGATTCAAGACAAGCAACGGGAGCAAAGGTTTCACCGTAGTCGATACCCTCGACTTGGGAGTAGCCTTGTGCTACCAATCTTGCCTTGTTGCGAATGATGTTCCCATGAGCATCTTGCTTGTTCTTGAAAATCCACTTGGTTCCAATGACGTTGTGGTTCCCCGATGGCCTTGGCACCAATCTCCACACCTTGTTGTACTCGAAGTTGTTGAGTTCTTCATGCATGGCATTGAGCCAATCCGAGTCTTCGAGCGCCTCATAGACCTTTTGGGGTTCAACACTAGAGACAAACGCGTGATGTTCACAATAGTTTGCCAATTGTCTACGAGTGCTTACCCCTTTTCTTAGGCTTACAACCACATTCTCCATGAGATGGCCTTTGGTTGTGAGTTTGGAAGCAATCTTGGCGGCACGACGCTCTAATTCCTCCTCGGAGGTGAGATGAGGAGGGGTCACTTGATCATCTTGAGCGTCGTCTTGAGCATGATCTTCATCTTGAGCATGCTTGGGGGAGAGAACTTGACCTTGGGCATCATTTGGAGTGTCATCATCGTCTTGAGCACGATCTTGCCCTTGGTCTTGTTCATGAGGTTGTGGGCCTTCACTTTGTTCTTCGGAAGCGTGTGGGCCTTGGGTTGGTGATGGATCCACTTGAGTGGAGCATTGTCCTTCTCCTTCGGCCACAAGGGGTTCCTCAATGGGTAGGATAAAACCAACTCCCATTCTTCTTATGGCTTGGGCAGGAATTTCATCACCTACATCACAAGTGCCACTTTGCTCCACTTGGGAGTCGTTATTCTCATCAAACTCCACGTTACACGTCTCCTCAATAAGTCCCGTGGATTTATTGAGGACACGGTAAGCATGAGAGTTTGTAGCATAACCAACAAATATGCCCTCATGAGCTCTAGCTTCAAATTTAGACAAACGAACACCTTTCTTGAGAATGAAACACTTACACCCGAACATCCGGAAGTACTTGAGGTTGGGCTTGTTGCGGTGAGTATCTCATAAGGAGTCTTGTTCAAGCCTTTGCGGAGATAGAGCCGATTGGATGCATGACATGCGGTGTTGATGGCTTCGGCCCAAAAGTTGTATGGAGACTTGAACTCCGCCATCATGGTCCTTGCCGCATCCATCAACGTTCGGTTCTTCCTCTCCGCAACACCATTTTGTTGAGGGGTATATGGTGCAGAATATTGATGCTTGATCCCCTCATCACTAAGAAACTCATCCAAAGTGTAGTTCTTGAACTCGGTGTCGTTGTCACTTCTTATAGTCAAGATCTTTGCATTATGTTGACGTTGAGCTTCATTTGCAAAGTCGATGACGGTTTGTTGAGTCTCACTCTTCCTCTTAGAGAAGTATACCCAAGTGTATCTTGAATAGTCATCCACAATCACCAAGCAATACTTTCTACCTCCAAGACTATCAAATGATGGTGGCCCAAAGAGATCCATGTGAAGGAGCTCCAAGGGTCTCTTTGAGTATATGATGGTCGTGGGAGGGTGAGCCTTCTCATGAAGCTTTCCTTCAATACAAGCACTGCAAGCACGGTCTTTGGCAAAACTAACATTTGTTAGTCCACGGACATGGTCCCCCTTGAGAAGACTTTTCAAATATCTCATATTGACGTGGGCTAAACGGTGATGCCAAAGCCATCCCACGTCAACTTTAGCCATTAGGCATGTCGCGGTCTTAGTGGGTTGCTCCGAAAAGTTAATCACATAGAGACCGTTCTCGACATGCCCAACAAAGGCTACTTTAAGAGTCTTGCTCCACAAGAGGGCCACGGTATCCATGTCAAAGAAGGTAGCAAAACCCATGATTGCAAGTTGACGAACGGAAAGCAAATTGTATGCAAGGGACTCAACAAGCATGACTTTCTCGATCGTAAGATCATGAGAAATGACAACCTTGCCGAGACCCAATACCTTAGAATGTGATGCGTCACCCCACTCGACATTGGTGGGCATAGATGGAATCTCTTGCACGTCCACCACCATGTCCTTGCTCCCGGTCATATGATTTGTTGCTCCACTATTTAGCAACCATGATCCCCCACCGGAAGCAAACCCCTACAAGAGATCAATGCTTGATTTTAGGTACCCATTTGGTAATGGGTCCTTTGATGTTAGTAACGAGGGTCTTAGGAACCCAAATAGACCATTCAATGTACTCATAAGAAGAACCAACAAATTTAGCATAAACATGCCCATCACTAGCACGGCACAACACATATGAGGGGTTAAAGTCGCCGGCTATGTTCATGGGGATGACGTTGTCCTTCTTGGCATTGCCACCCTTTGCACGGTTCTTCTTCTTCTTGGAAGCACCCTCTCCCTCACTCACAAAAGTTTGCTTGAGAGGGGGGGGGGGTTGCTTGGTCTTGTCATTCTTGTTCTTGCTCTTGGGCTTGGGCGCGAACCCAATCCCCTCCTTGGACACAACTTCCTCTTGATTACTCAAAAGGTCGTTAAGGTTCTTCTCACCTTGTATGCATGTGACAAGGCCCTTTTCAAGTTGCTCCTTCAACTTAGCATTCTCCTCAACAAGATGCACATGCTCACAACAAGGGTTAGTAGCATTTGCATTATCAATCAATCTCATATGAGGAAAGGTGGCTTTCTCCTTGGTTAGCTTCACTTGGAGTTGATCATGAGACTCTTTGAGACTAGCCTGAGCACCCTTCAAGACTTTGTGAGCCTTGTCGAGAATGTCAAAGTCCTCGTTGAGTCTAGCAAGATCAACTCCAAGCTTTGCCTTCTCGGAGCTAAGCACACGAGACACAACAAGAGCATGATCAAGGTCTTTCCTTAATTTAGCATGATCATTGTTGTATGACTCCTCAAGAGCCAAACGAAGACCACGCTCTTCCTCAAGAGCATTGGAAAGATCTGAAATCTCATCGGCATAGTCACGACTATGCCCTTCCATCTTAGAGATGGTTTCTTCATGAGCCTCGATCATGACATTGGCTTCACCAAGTTGTTCCAAGAGAGCAACGAAGTGCTTCTTGGATTTGCCCTTGAGTTTACTCATAAAGATCTCAAACTCATTCTCCTCCACATTAGTCCTCTCATGTTCATCAATGCAATCCACAAAGAAGAATGATTGATGATGGTAGTTTTGATGTTGGGGGTTACCTTGTTGGTGGCTTTAGCCATGAGGCACTTGGCGGTGATGCTTTCATTGGGTGAATCGAAGAGAGACACCCGAGGAGTCGTTGCAATGGCAACGGAGGCCATGGCAACCGATTCACCATCCTCATCATCATCATCATCCTCATTGTACTCTTCTTGAACCACCAAAGCTTTGTGAGGACTATTCTTGGTGAAGTTGCTCTTGTTGGGGAAAGACTTGGCCTTGTCCTTACGGATGAGCTTGCCACCATTGTCTTCCCTCTTCTCATATGGGCACTCTGCAACAAAGTGACTCACATTGCCACAATTGAAAAAAGTCATCACTCGTTGCTTGCCCTTAGTGCCACTTGAGTTACTCTTGTTGAAGTTGGGCCTTGAGTTCTTCTTGCTCCAAAATTGCCTTGAAGCAAGGGCCATGTGTTCATGATAGTCATACTTTGTATCTTCGAGGTTGCTCTCTTCTTCTTCCTCCTCTCCATATTCTTCGACACAAATCTTGGCCTTCAAAGCGAGGTTGGGCTTCTTTGCTCTTTGGGAGCGAAGCACCGCATTGTCGGCGGTCTTGTCCAATATGCTCATAGCCACAAACTCATCCAACACAACACTTGAGGACAGGGGTGTGGAAGTCCGGCCGTTGACGAATGACGGAGGACATGGCTTTGTGGTAGGGCATCATTGCCTTGAGGAATTTGCGCTTGATCCAGTTGTCATCTGTGTCCTTACTTCCATGATCCCGGAGGGAGACTGCAAGATTGGTTACTCTCGGATAGAGCTCACGAGGTTCTTCTTCTTCTTTCATTGCAAACTCATCGGCTTCATCTTGGACCACTTCATAATTGGAACGTTGAATGCTTGCGCTTCCTCGATAAAGGGAAACCACCTTGAGCCAAGCATCTTTGGCAAGGGAGTAGGGCGGAGATGAGGGAGGTCTTCGGAAGGATTGCTTCTTGGATGATGAAGAGAGCATTCTCATTGAATTGATGGTCCACGACTTCTCTTGGAGAAAAGTTGCTCGGATCATGCGGATAGAAACCTTCTTCAATGATTCTCCAAAGGTTAGTGTTCACATGATTTAAATGACGCTTAAAACGATAAACCCAAGAATCAAAATCCTCCTTTTATCAATCTTAGGTGGTGGACCGGCATGATTCAAATGAGTGGAAGGAATCGGTCCACCATAAGCGGGAGGTTGCACATGGGCAAAGATGCCGGTGCCATTCTTACCACTAGACGAGGGGCTTTCTCACTAGTAGCTTCCCCTTATCGGAGTTAGCATCCGCCTCCCGTGTTGGCGGGATCACCCACTTTCACGGGTGCGGTGGAAAGTTTAAGCCCTTCTAGGAATTCCTTAAACATGTCCTTGACCTCGGTCGTCATGGAGGTCTTCAATGTGTCCAACGCCACATTGAATTCCTCACGAGATCGAGGTACCCCATCTCCCGTAGATGATATCGGATTCGCACTGCAGTGCGCCCACATCATCTACGACGTCAACCATACTCTTCGGACGGTAAAGTCCTTAAAAGAGACGAGGCTCGATACCAATTGAAAGGATCGATATAGTTGACTAGAGGGGGTGAATAGGCAACTAACAATTTTTAAGCTTTTCTTTACCAATTTAAACTTTGCAATAATAAAGGTTGTCTAGATGTGCAACTAGGTGGACAACTTATATGATGCAAACAACACAAGCACAAGAGAAAGCAAGGATAGGAACACAAATAAGCTTGCACAAGTAAAGGGATAAGATAACCAAGAGTGGAGCCGGTGGAGACGAGGATGTGTTACCAAGTTCCTTCCTTTTGAGGGAAGTACGTCTCCGTTAGAGCGGTGTGGAGGCACAATGCTCCCAAGAAGCCACTAGGGCCACTGTAATCTCCTCACGCCCTCGCACAATGCGAGAGCCGTGATTCCACTATTGGTGCCCTTGAAGGCGTGACCGAACCTTTACAAACAAGGTTGGGGCAATCTCCACAACTTAATTGGAGGCTCCCAACAACACCACGAAGCTTCACCACAATAGAATATGGCTCCACGGTGACCTCAACCATCTAGGGTGCTCAACCACCCAAGAGTAACAAGATCCGCAAGGGATAAGTGGAGGGAATCAAATATCTTGTGGTGGAAATGTAGATCGGGCCCTTGTCACCCAATCCCGAGCAAATCAACAAGTTTGATTGGCTAGGGAGAGAGATCGGGCCAAAATGGAGCTTGGAGCAACAATGGAGCTTAGAGATGGAAGAGGTAGTCAACTAGAGGTAGAAGACGCCCCTTATATAGTCGTGGGAAAAAATCCAACCGTTATGCACATGTTCAGCTCACGACGCACGGTACTACCGCTCCAGGGGCGCGGTACTACTGCGAGGCTGCGCGGTACTACCATGGCGGACCACGGTACTACCGCGGCAGCAACACAGGCCGGAACTTGCTTGACTAAGGGGCAGTACTACCGCTATGCTGCATTACCGCTTCCCCTTGCGGTACTACCGCAAGGCGGGAGAGTCACGGCACAGGAAGGCGCGGATGAAATAAATTACATCCGTGCCAACTTCCGCCGAACCTGCGGTGGTACAAAATCCGACGCGGTACTACCGCTCCCGAGGAGCGGTACTACCGCTATGGGCGCCTACTACCGTGAAACTACGGTACTTAGGTAGGAGGGCCACGGTACCACGGCTCCTAGGGAGCAAGATTACCGTGGGCCCCGCGTACTACCGCTACCGGACGAGCGGTACTACCGTGGGGGCGCGGATGTAAAAAATTACATCTGCCCTACTACCGCACCGGAGCGGCACTAGGCCTGGGAGCCGCGGTATTACCGCTCCAGAGGAGCGGTACTACCATGACACCCAGCGGTACTACCGCGTGTACTTGCGGTACTACCGCAAGTACAGCAGTAGTCATCAGATTTCCGCACAACCAAGATAACAAAGGGAAGCTCCAAAATGCAGGGAAAGGAGGGACAAGTGTACGTGTTGATTCCGCCCAAACCTTTCGTACGCGGACCCCTCTTAATAGTACGGCCTCCCACGACTCAAATCCACCAAAGAGAAACGAGGACGACGCCGCCTTCAATAGTCTCCGAGGGGCACCGAATCGTCTCGTGCCTAGTGATGAACCATCTGAGGAACTCAAAGCATACGATTAGTCCGCAAAAGTATCGTCATCAATCACCAAAACACTTACGGGATAAATATGCCCTTACAACAGTGAACATGGATGATGTGATACTTGATAAAAGATCCAAGTCCACCTCTTTTAAACCAGCGGATGAAATAGTCAAATTCCAAGTCCACCCAACGGACCCTACAAAGACGGTCTCCATTGGGGCACAATTAAACCCTGATGTAGACGCCAAGACCACGAGAATTTCTACGAGAAACTGGGACATTTTTGCTGGCACCCTTCGGACATGCCAGAATCCCACGTCGGTGGCCGAGCACAACCTAAATATCCTAAAAGGATTCAAGCTACCAAACAGTCTCTTGGTAGCTTTTCCGAACCCAAGAGACAGGCCATGGGAGAGGAGCTAGCCAAACTTCCGGAAGCCGGATTCATCAGAGATATAAAACATCCGGACCGCTAGCAAATCTGGTGATGGTACCAAAGAAGGATAAATCCTGGCGCCTATGTGTTGATTTCAAAGACCTTAATAAGGCTTGCCCAAAGGATCCCTTCCCCCTCCCTCGCATTGATCAAATTATCGACGCTACAGCAGGACACGACTCATTGTGCTTCCTCGACGCTGCATCTCGCTACCACCAAATCAAGATGGCGGAGCTGCACCAAGCAAAGAACAACAGCATTCATCACTCCATACGGTCCATTCTGCTTCAACACAATGCCCTTCGGGCTCAAAAACACCGGCACAACATATCAGCGCATGATTCAGACATGTCTGGCAAACCAGATCGGCAAAACAGTGGAAGCATATGTAGATGATGTGGTCGTCAAATCCAAGCACGTCGAAACTCTAGTAGAATACTTGAGGCTCACATTCGACAATCTCCGAAAATATGACATTAAGCTCAATCCGAAAAAATGCGTCTTCGGCGTTTCGGTAGGAAAGCTCCGGGCTTCATTGTGTCCAGAGAGGAATTGAAGCAAACCCAGCCAAGATCCGAGCTCTGTCACAATTGGATATTCCAAAAAACCTCAAACAAATACAAAATTGACTGGATGCGTAGCGGCTCTAAGCCGCTTTATTTCCCGTTTGGGAGAAAAGGCGTTACCCCTTTACCGCCTCCTCCGGCGCACCGAACACTTCGAGTGGACGGATGCCGCCACGGCCGGACTCGAAGAAATAAAAGCCATATTGGAAACAAATCTGGTCCTGGCCGCGCCCAACATGGGCGAACCAATGCTATTATATATCGCCGCAACACATCAAGTTGTCAGCGCGGTGCTCATCGTCGAACGAGAAACGGACGGACACCGGTATACTATGTCATCGAACATTACTATGTGTCCACTGTCCTAACTCCATGCAAGTCCCGGTACCCACATTATCAAAAGATAGCATACTCGGTGTTCATGGCATCCCGGAAGCTGCGGCACTACTTTCAAGAGTGTTCGATAACGGTAGCCTCCGAAGTACCTCTTAACGACATTATAAACAACCGCGACGCGACGGGCCGGATTGCTAAATGGGCCATAGAGCTCCTTCCATTCGACATAACCTATAAGCCATGACGAGCTATTAAGTTGCAGGTTTTGGCCGACTTCGTGGCCGAATGGACCGAAGCCGAACTCCCTAAAGAGTACGGCGCATACTCCAATTGGATCATGCACTTTGACGGCTCCAAAATGTTGGCCGGGGGCTGGCGTCGTTTTGACGTCCCCAACCGGGGACACAGTCCAATACGTCCTTTAGATAATGTACACGGACTCCAACACAGCCGAATACGAGGCCCTTCTGCATGGCCTCCGGATGGCAGTCTCCATGGGAATTAAACGCCTAGAGGTGCGCGGGGATTCGAACCTCGCGATATCTCAAATAAATGGAGACTTTGATGCCAAAGATCCGAAAATGGCAGCGTACCGCAATGCGGTCCTAAAAATGTCAGCATGGTTCGAAGGGCTCGAATTTCATCATATAGCTTAGGATAACAACAAGGCGGCGGACATACTGGCACTCATCGGTGCAAAACGCGATGCCGTCCCGCCCAACATCTTCCTGGAACGGCTGTTCAAGCCATCCGTACTATGGGAAGGGGAGTCCGGAAATAACAATCCGGACCCAACCGCACTGCCTGACACCGAACACTCTGACACAATCGGAGGCTCTGCCACCGAGATAACACCTCCGCTCACGAAATAATGGCGGTTATCGCCTGCGGGACGGAACCATTCCTAGCCTACCTAACTAGGCAAGAACTCCCCAAAGACCAAAATGAGGCTCGCTGCATAGTACGGCGATCCAAAGCCTATAAAGTCCATGAGGGAGAGCTCTATAAGAAAATCACAACAGGAGTCCTTCAAAGGTGTATCTCCGAAGAGGAAGGGCGAAACCTCCAGGCTGAAATTCATGCCGGACTGCGTGGGCACCACGCCGCACCCCGGGCCCTTGTAGGCAAGGCCTTCCAGACAGGATTTTATTGGCCGACGGCCCGGGCAGAATCGCAGGATTTAGTCCAACGATGCGTCGGTTGCCAGCTTTTTGCTAACCAAAGCCACATGCCACCCACCGCCTCAAAACTATACCCATCACCTGGCCGTTTATGCGGTGCAGGGGGCTTGACATGGTTGGACCCCTTAAGGGAGGAACCCACAAGCAAAAATACCTATTGGTCATGGTGGATAAATTCACCAAATGGATAGAGGCCAAGCTCGTTAAAGCGGCGAATCCGGACGGTGATAGACTTCATATCGTGGGTAGTGCACCGTTACGGTGTCCCCACAGCCTCATCATCGATAACGGCACCAAATTCACGGTACCGATGAGGTCAAATTATGGTGCAAAAACATGGGCATCAAGCTCGATTACGCCTCGATCTATCACCCTCAAACCAACGGCCAAGTCGAGCAAGCAAACAGTCTAATCATGAGCGGCATTAAACCCGGACTAGTGCGGTCCCTCAAGGAATCTAACACGCCTTTGGGTCGAGGAGCTCGACTCAGACTGGGGCTGCGGACCACGCCAAATCGTACTACCGGATGCACACCATTTTTTATGGTGTACGGTGCAGAGGCAGTCTTGCCCTGCGACATAATTCATGACTCACCTCCCGTGCGCATGTATGAAGAAAGAGAAGCCAAGCTCGATCGACAGGACAGTTTGGACGCATTGGAGGAGGAGCGCGATGTGGCAAAAGCTCGTTCCGCATTTTATCAACAGCAGGCTCGAAGATATCAAAGCAGGGAAGTATGAGCCAAAGCTTACAACATTGGCGAACTAGTTCTACGCCTGCCGGACAAGAAAAAGGACAAACTCAAGCCCAAATGGGAAGGTCCCTTCATCATCGACCAGGTCCTGACCGGCGGAGCATACCGTCTGTGAAACGCATCGGATAACCGACTCGAGCCGAACCCATGGAAAGCAGCCCATCTACGAAGATTACGCCTAAGCGCCGGACTCCAAGTTCTTCTCTTTCCTCCGTCCACATTTTGTATTTTTGCTGTCTTTTATTTCTCTCCTTCCTCCTCCTTCTTCTTGAAGCCTTTCGAGGCTCGTTTGCGCTCTGTTAGCACATACTTGACGCGCTGTCCGCGCTCATTATACCTGGGGGCTTCTTTAACAGAAGCTTATTTATACGGGCTTCATGCCCCAGACATGTGTCAAACTTCCGCATGTACCTTTTACTCACCATTATATGCATCGATATGACTAAAGTTTTGGCCAAGCTGGGTTGGCTCGCCCGTGCTTACCCCTACGTTCCCGATTGTTCGGCTAGGTGGTAAAGGGAGCACCTCTGCGATTGTTACTGCCGGGTCAGCCAGATGTGTACCTCAGACTGGGTAAAGCCGAAAGCTAGCATTCTTAAGGGAATATTCGGTCGGTGAACTGAAAGATGATTTTTAACTTTTTATCCATCTGCCCCCAGATGATTTTCTGCTTTCTTAGCAGTTTGGACATGCACTTTAGGGCATGCCTCCCAGCAAAAGGAACCCTTAACGGAACTATTCTCCCTGGAAGATGTTTCTTACTATCCATGTAATATAACATAACTAGTTGGGCACTTGTCCGATACAGCAATAATGACCCCTACGCCTTTGTCTCCATGTATGCCCCGGTTCTTATATAACCGCTGAGGGTATTCGGACACACTCCGGACTATTGGGTCCCGAGGTCGAGCGAAAAGGTCCGCTATGACAAACGATCTACAATCCGGCTAGAAGACATTTTTCATGTCATATTCAATTACATAGTCAACTCGACTCATTGTATTCCTCCTCAATGCCATCTAATAGGCTATGTAATTTGCAATCTTGTTGGGAATACTTGGTGGCCAATTCTACTTGGTCGTACACTAAGCTTACAGGGATCTCCTTCCCATCAGGCCCCACAGGTCCGACCTCGGCCATGTGGTTTGGGTCAACCGTGGTACCGCGTCTTTACCATGGCCTGTGCCTCCCTAGCGCCTTTGACGGCAGGCTGATATCTTCCATAGTCGGAAGCGCCCGCCGTGCTCCTTGAAGCCGCTTCTGCCAGCTCCCCAATGCCTTTGGGCAGGGAGATAGATGGCCACAAGGCCTGGCCGACGCTTTCATCACTGCCGAACTCGTTTCAGGTAGCCGACGATTCGGGAAGAAGATCAGCCAAGAACTGGGCATCTCCTCCTCAGACGACACGTGAGCAAACCTACATACATGTTTATGTTAGTCGCCTTCCTCGCGAACTCTTTCAAAGTTCGCTCAAGCACTTCTTGAAAATGCCGCGACGAAGCCGTGATTCTCCTTTACGGAGTCAGACAACTGGGCACGAACATCCTTTAGTTCCTCACCCAGTTGGGTGTTGGCATCTTGGAGGTTATTTTTCTCCTGCCGCACCCTCGTAAGCACGCTCTCGCCAGCCTTTAGCTGGAGCAGGAGCTGTTGCTTGTCCAGATCTAGTCCGGCGCCATCTGCAATATTATTGTCAGATTTACACGCCGCACTTCATAAACTATTTATCTTTTGAAGCATATATTACTAGAGGGGGTCTCTGTGGCTCCCCCTGTAGCGGCTAGTGCGGCCTCAAGTTGGGCATTGCATTCCTCAAGCTCCTGGGACAGTCGGGTATTCTTTTTTGTAAGATCCTGCATGACAAATGATCCTTAAATCAGTTATTCTAACTATTTTAAGTCTCAAGAGACTCTTGGCATATATAATCGTCAAATTTCCTCACCCGTATGTCCTTTACATCGCCCGCGTGGCTCTGGCTAGACCATCTTGAGCGGCACGGAGGTGCGCATCTCCCGAATTGAAGGCATTCAAGGCCTCTTGGGAGAAACATGCGTCGCGAAGAACTGTCCGGTGGCGCCTGTGATTCATGGCGCTCTCCACCTCGGAGTTGGTGGCGGACAATCTGTCGGCATCCTCTGTCAGAGGAACATCCGACGCACGCCTCGTGCTCGCTTCCGCTTTCTGACCCGGGTTTGGAGCCTGGCTGGCGGAGGTTCGATTGGCAACCCCTACGGACTCGGTCCGTGGCGCTCTTTTTCTTGAAAAGAGCACTAGCGTTAATCGCCTTCGAGAATCAATCACAGGAATATGGTGACACGCCATACCGCTGCGGCGGAGTTTCGATCCGGACCGCACTTCTTTTTAACTGCAGGCCGTCGCCTTGTTGGCTAGCCGCCGCGGGCTCGGCCTCCTGCCTCGAAGGCACCCCCTGCGAAACACCATCAAATACGCGGTGATTAGAAGTAAAGCATGGGTGGGGTCATGGTATCCGGACTTGGTCACGGTTACAGGGAGGCCGGAAATAATCCGGGTAGTCGGCCGTAATGGCAACCAAAGCATTGTCGATGCTAAGTTGGTGGAACACCCCGTCGATCAGCTCCACCTTTATATCCGGGTCCTCTTCGGAGGCCAGATCGAGGGACCGTTCCGGATCCTCGGGTTGCGGGGCGGGCTGTGTATCTTCTCCACGGCCCGGCGCAGCTTCCTGCAGAGAAACCATGAAATGAGATGTTTAACCACGGGAACATGGATCGGACAGGCCACAAAGATATTTGCTTACCCAACTTCGAGGATTATTCGAAGAAAACCCGCTCAGTGGATTGACGTGGAGAAAATCCTCCTCTTCCCCTTTGTACATGGCGGACAAGGTCTTCACCAGTTCGGTGACCGATCCCGGCCCTTTGCGGCCATGGCGGGTGGCATCGTCCTCCCCGTTGAAGTCCCACATGGGGTGGCCCCTATATTGGAGCGGCTGTACTCCCCTCATAATGCAGATTGCCATGACTCCAATCATGGTCAATCCAGCATGAGCCAACAATCTTATTCGGCTCATCAAGTAAAGGACGTCGGTCATTTTCCTCCAGGGGCTCATGGCGCCCGGCTTAGGCGCTTCTTCAGAGGAGCGTTGCTAAACTCGGGAAGGCCGATCCGAACAGGATCCGGCAGCGGGACGTCCTCCATGTAAAACCATTCCGAAGGCCCGTCTTCGGACGCCTTCTTCGGGGTTCCTGATAGATATCCGGTCCCGGCGATGCGCCATAGTTCGGCTCCGCACACTTGATATATTGACCCCTCATGAGAACGGGGTACAAGGCAGAATAATCTCTTCCACAACGCAAAATGAGCCTCGATGCCCAAGAACAGTTCAGACAGGCCACGAAGCCCGCGATGTGCAAAATGGAGGCAGGCGTAAGGTGGTGCAACTAGAGGCCGTAGAACTCCAGGAGCCCCCGGAGAAACGGATGGATTGGAAATCCAAGTCCTCTTACTAGATAAGAGATAAAGCATACCCGCTCTCGTTTAGAGGGATCGGGGACACTCTCCGCTTGCTTTGTGCCCTTATAGGTGGCAAGTCCGGCTCGAACCAGAACCATGAAGGCCGGGGGAAGAAATCCCTTGGTCTGAAGCATAACTAGCTTGCTGTGCGGGACTGAGCATCTCTCCCAATTTCGGTGATGGTCGGGAGCGCGAGAGGAGGAGCCGTCGACCGTCCATGATGGAATGGATTTTTTTCAGAGGCGCTCCGATGAAAGCTCGCGGAGGGGGGATGGTGTGACTAAGATCTAGATCCTCGTCCCTTTTATAAGCGGCTCATTTGCGCAGCTAGGGGGGTAAGTGTAAAAATACCCTGGCTTTTCGCATTCATTCAAACACGTGGAAGATGGCCATTATCGGGCGTAGAAGCCAAGGAGCGCAGCATTTATCGAGCCGGACACTATTCGACAAGTATATGGAATTTGGAGAAGAACCCGCCGCAATGTCAAGACAACCACGTGTCGGACTCATCGTCATTGAAGCCTGGTTCGGGGCTCTTGAGGGAGTCCGGGATTAGGGGGTGTCCGGATAGCCGAACTATCACCGTTGGCCGGACTCCTGGACTATGACGATACAAGATTGAAGACTTCGTCCCGTGTCCGGATGGGACTTTCCTTGGCATGGAAGGCAAGCTTGGCGATACGGATATGTAGATCTCCTACCATTGTAACCGACTCTGTGTAACCCTAACCCTATCCGGTGTCTATATAAACCAGAGGGTTTTAGTCCGTAGGACGAATAACAATCATACCATAGGCTAGCTTCTAGGGTTTAGCCTCCTTGATCTCGTGGTAGATCTACCCTTGTACTACCCATATCATCAATATTAATCAAGAAGGAGTAGGGTATTACCTCCATCGAGAGGGCCCGAACCCGGGTAAAAACATCGTGTCCCTTGTCTCCTGTTACCATCCGCCTAGATGCACAGTTCGGGACCCCCTACCCGAGATCCGCCGGTTTTGACACCGACAGTAGGGGTTATGTGGGAAGACAAAAAAGGAGAAAGTCTCACATCAACGAGGCTAATCAACGGGCTATGGAGATGCCCACCAATTGATGTTAATGCGAGGAGTAGGGATTGCCATGCAACGGATGCACTAAAGCTATAAGTGTATGAAAGCTCAAAAAGAAACTAAGTGGGTGTGCATCCAACTTGCTTGCTCACGAAGACCTCGGGCATTTGAGGAAGCCCATCATTGGAATATACAAGCCAAGTTCTATAATGAAATTTCCCACTAGTATATGAAAGTGACAAAATGAGAGACTCTCTATTATGAAGATCACGGTGCTACTTTGAAGCACAAGTGTGGTAAAAGGATAGTAACATTGTCCCTTCTCTCTTTTTCTCTCATCATTTTTATAATTGGGCCTTTTCTCTTTTTTTATGGCCTCTTTTCTTTTTCATTTAGTCCGGAGTCTCATCCCGACTTGTGGGGTAATCATAGTCTCCATTATCCTTTCCTCACTTGGGACAATGCTCTAATAATGATGATCATCACACTTTTATTTACTTACAAAATATGACTCTATCTCCGGCGGTGTACCGGGATATGCAATGAATCAAGAGCGACATGTATGAAAGAATTATGAACGGTGGCTTTGCCACAAATACAATGTCAACTACATGATCATGCAAAGCAACATGACAATAGTGGAGCGTGTCATGATAAATGAAACGGTGGAAAGTTGCATGGAAATATATCTCGGAATGGATATGGAAATTCCATGATAGGTAGGTATGGTGGCTGTTTTGAGGAAGATATAAGGAGGTTTATGTGTGATAGAGCATATCATATCACGGGGTTTGGATGCACCGGCGAAGTTTGCACCAACTCTCAAGGTGAGAAAGGGCAATGCGTTGTAAATCGAAGAGGCTAGAAAATTGCGGAAAGGTAAGTGTGCGTATAATCCATGGACTCACATTAGTCATAAAGAACTCATATACTTATTGCAAAATTTATTAGCCCTCAAGCAAAGTACTACTACGCATGCTCCTAGGGGAAGGGTTGGTAGGAGTTAACCATCGCGCGATCCCGACCGCCACACAAAGGAAGACAATCAACAAATACTTCATGCTCAGACTTCGTTACATAACGGTTCACCATACGTGCATGCTACGGGAATCACAAACTTCAGCACATGTATTTTTCAATTCCACAATTACTCAACTAGCACAACTATGATATTACTACCTTTATATATCAAAACAATTATCAAGCATCAACTCATGATATTAATTAAAGAAAATTGCCATGCTATTTTAAGACTCTCAAAATAATACTCCCTCCGTTCCTAGATGTAGGGTGTATAGTTTTTGGCACGGATATTAAAGAACGCACATGGAGGGATAATTCCACAAGTTTTGGGCGAGGTTACACCTGACTAATTGACATGGGAATATTGAGGAGATTGCCTAATATAAGGAAATGTAATCAAATCCCTAAAAATAATATCCAAACAAGTGGTGTAACGCAATACACCTTATATTTCAGATTTTTTTCTCAAAAATCTATACACCTTATATCAAGGAACGGAGGGAGTATAAGTGAAGCATGAGAGATCAATAGTTTCTATAAAACAAATCCACCACCGTGCTCTAAAAGATATAAGTGAAGCGCTAGAGCAAAACTATATAGCTCAAAAAATATAAGTGAAGCACATAGAGTATTCTAATAAATTCTGAATCAAAGTGTGACTCTCTCAAAAGGTGTGTACGGAAAGTATGATTGTGGTAAACTAACAAACAAAGACTCAAATAATACAAGACGCTCCAAGCAAAACACATATCATGTGGTGAATAAAAATATAGCTCCAAATAAAGTTACCGATGGAAGTAGACTAAAGAGGGGATGCCTTCCGGGGCATCCCCAAGCTTTGGCTTTTAGGTGTCCTTATATTATATTGGGGTGCCTTGGGAATCCCCAAGCTTAGGCTCTTGCCACTCCTTGTTCCATAATCCATCAAATCTTTCACCCAAAACTTGAAAACTTCACAACACAAAACTCAGCAGAAAATCTCGTAAGCTCCGTTAGCGAAAGAAAACAAAAGACTACTTCAAGGTACTATAATTAACTCATTATTTATTTATATTGGTGTTAAACCTACTGTATTCCAACTTCTCTATGATTTATAAACTATTTTACTAGCCATAGATTCATGAAAATAAGCAAACAACACACGAAAAACAGAATCTGTCAAAAACAGAACAGTCTGTAGTAATCTATAACTAATACAAACTTCTGGAACTCCAAAAATTCAGCCAAAATAGGAAGACCTAGAAAATTTGTTTATTGATCAGAAGCAATTGGAATCAATATTTTATTACGTTCTTGTGATTTTTAACAATTATTTTCGTGACAGAAAGTTTCTGGAATTTACAGCAAGATCAAATAACTATCATCCAAGAAGATCCTATAGGTTAAACTTGGCATAAACACTAATTAAAACATAAAAACACATCTAACAAGAGGCTAGATGAAATATTTATTCCTAAACAGAAGCAAAAATCAAAAAATGAAAAATAAAATTGGGTTGCCTCCTAAGAAGCGCTATCGTTTAACGCCCCTAGCTAGGCATAAAAGCAAGGATAGATCTAGGTATTGCCATCTTTGGTAGGCAATCCATAAGTGGCTCTCATGATGGATTCATATGGTAATTTTATTTTCTTTCTAGGAAAATGTTCCATGCCTTTCCTTAACGGAAATTGGAATCTAATATTCCCTTCCTTCATATCAATAATTGCACCAATCGTTCTAAGGAAAGGTCTACCAAGAATAATAGGACATGAAGGATTGCAATCTATGTCAAGAACAATAAAGTCTACGGGCACATAGTTCCTATTTGCAACAATAATAACATCATTAATTCTTCCCATAGGTTTCTTAATAGTGGAATCCGCAAGGTGCAAGTTTAAAGAGCAATCATCAAAATCACGGAAACCTAGCAAATCGCACAAAGTCTTTGGAATCGTGGGAACACTAGCGCCCAAATCACACAAAGCATAGCATTGATGATATTTAATTTTAATTTTAATAGTAGGTTCACACTCATCATAAAGCCTTCTAGGGATAGAAACTTCCAACTCAAGTTTTTCTTCATAAGATTGCATCAAAGCATCAACGATATGTTTAGTAAAAGCTTTATTTTGACTATAAGCATGAGGAGAATTTAGCACGGATTGCAACAAGGAAATACAATCTATCAAAGAGCAATTATCATAATTAAATTCTTTGAAATCCAAAATAGTGGGTTCATTAATATCTAGAGTTTTGACCTCTTCAATCCCACTTTTACCAATTTTTGCATTAAGATCTAAAAACTATGAATTTTTGGAATGCCTTCTAGGTAAAGGTGGATCATATTCAGTCCCATCATTATCAAGATTTATATTGCAAAACAAAGATTTAATAGGGGACACATCAATAACTTTTAGATCTTCATCTTTATTTTCATAGAAATTAGAAGAACACGCTTTCATAAAGCAATCTTTCTTAGCACGCATCCTAGTGGTTCTTTCTTGGCACTCATCAATGGAAATTCTCATGGCTATGAGAGACTCATTGATATCATGCTTAGGAGGAATAGATCTAAGTTTTAAAGAATCAACATCAAGAGAAATTCTGTCAACGTTCCTAGCCAATTCATCAACTTTAAGCAATTTTTCTTCAAGCAAAGCATTGAAATTCTTTTGTGAATTCATAAATTTCTTAACACTAGTCTCAAATTCAGAAGGCATCTTATTAAAATTTTCCATAAGAATTGTTGTAGGAATTACTAGGATAAGGCCTAGGATGAAATTTTCCTCTATACGCATTGTTACCAAAATTATTCCTACCGACAAAATTCACATCCATAGATTCATTATTATTCTCAATCAAAGTAGACAAAGGCATATCATTAGGATCAGAAGAAACACTTTTATTAGCAAATAATTTCATAAGTTCATCCATCTTCCCACTCAAAACATTAATTTCTTCTATCGCATGCACTTTTTTCCTAGTAGATCTTTTAGTGTGCCATTGAGAATAATTAACCATAATATTATCTAGGAGTTTAGTAGCTTCTCCTAAAGTGATTTCCATAGAAGTTCCTCCCGCGGCCAAATCTAAAAGATTTCTATAAGCAAAATTCAATCCGGCATAATTTTTTTGTATAATCATCCACAAATTCAACCCATGCGTAGGGCAATTACGTATCATTAATTTCATCCTCTCCCAAGCTTGTGCAACATGTTCATGATCAAGTTGCTTAAAATTCATAATATCGTTTCTAAGAGAGATGATCTTAGCGGGGGGAAAATACTTAGAGATAAAAGCATCTTTGCACTTATTCCAAGAATCAATACTATTTTTAGGCAAAGATGAAAACCAAGCTTTAGCACGATCTCTAAGCGAAAAAGGAAATAGCTTCAATTTAACAATATCATTGTCCACATCTTTCTTCTTTTGCACATCACACAAATCAACGAAGCTATTTAGATGGGTAGCGGCATCTTCACTAGGAAGGCCTGTGAATTGATCTTTCATGACAAGATTCAACAAAGCAGTATTGATTTCGCAAGATTCAGTATCGGTAAGAGGAGCAATCGGAGTGCTAAGGAAATCATTGTTGTTGGTATTGGTGAAGTCACACAATTTAGTATTATCTTGAGCCATCGTGACAAGCAAGCAATCCAACACACGAGCAAACAAAAAGCAAGCGAACAAAAGGCGAACGAAAAAGAGAGGGCGAATAAAACGGCAAGGGTGAAGTGGGGGAGAGGAAAACAAGAGGCAAATGGCAAATAATGTAATGCGGGAGATAACGGTTTGTGATAGGTACTTGGTATGTTGACTTTTGCGTAGACTCACCGGCAACTACGCCAGAAATGGCTAGTTGTTGGGAGTCCAAATCTTGACTTGACTTTGCGTAAGCCTCCCCGGCAACGGCGCCAGAAATCCTTCTTGCTACCCCTTGAGCACTGCGTTGGTTTTCCCTTGAAGAGGAAAGGGTGATGCAGCAAAGTAGCGTAAGTATTTCCCTCAGTTTTTGAGAACCAAGGTATCAATCCAGTAGGAGGCCACGCACGAGTTCCTCGCACCTACATAAACAAATAAATGCTCGCAACCAACGCGATAAGGGGTTGTCAATCCCTTCACGGTCACTTACGAGAGTGAGATCCGATAGATATGATAAGATAATATTTTTGGTATTTTTATGATAAAGATGCAAAGTAAAATAGAAGCAAAATAAAAGATAACGGAAATAGCTTGTTGATGGGAGATTAATATGATGGAAAATAGACCCGGGGGCCATAGGTTTCACTAGTGGCTTCTCTCAAGAGCATAAGTATTTACGGTGGGTGAACAAATTACTGTTGAGCAATTGACAGAATTGAGCATAATTATGAGAATATCTAGGTATGATCATGTATATAGGCATCACGTCCGAGACAAGTCGACCGACTCACCTCGCATCTACTACTATTACTCCACACATCGACCGCTATCCAGCATGCATCTAGAGTATTAAGTTCATAAGAACAGAGTAACGCTTTAAGCAAGATGACATGATGTAGAGGGATAAATTCATGCAATATGATATAAACCCCATCTTGTTATCCTCGATGGCAACAATACAATACGTGCCTTGCTGCCCCTCATCACTTTGGGAAAGGACACCGCAAGATTGAACCCAAAGCAAAGCACTTCTCTCATTGCAAGAAAGATCAATCTAGTAGGCCAAACCAAACTGATAATTCGAAGAGACTTGCAAAGATAACCAATCATACATAAAAGAATTCAGAGAAGATTCAAATATTGTTCATAGATAAACTTCATCATAAACCCACAATTCATCGGTCTCAACAAACACACCTCAAAAGAAGATTACATCGAATAGATCTCCACGAGAGAGGGGGAGAACATTGTATTGAGATCCAAAAAGAGAGAAGAATCCATCTAGCTAATAACTATGGACCCGAAGGTCCGAGGTAAACTACTCACACATGATCGGAGAGGCTATGGTGTTGATGTAGAAGCCCTCCATGATCGATGCCCCCTCTGGCGGAGCTCCGAAACAAGCCCCAAGATGGGACTCACGGGTACAGAAGGTTGCGGCGGTGGAATTAGGTTTTTGGCTCTGTATCTGGTAGTTTGGGGGGTACGTAGGTATATATAGGAGGAAGGAGTACGTCGGTGGAGCAACAGGGGGCCCACGAGGGTGGAGGCGCGCCTGGGGGTAGGCGCGCCCTACCTCGTGGCCTCCTGGTTGGTGTCTTGACGTAGGGTCCAAGTCCTCCGGATCACGTTCGTTCGAAAATCACGTTCCGAAGGTTTAATTCCGTTTGGAATCCGTTTGATATTCTTTTTCTCGCGAAACTCTGAAATAGGCAAAAACAGCAATGCAGGACGGGCCTCCGGTTAATAGGTTAGTCCCAAAAATAATATAAAAGTGTATAATAAAGCCCAATAATGTCCAAAACAGAATATAATATAGCATGGAACAATAAAAAATTATAGATACATTGGAGACGTATCAGGGCGCGTTGTGTGACTCCTTGCTCCATCACCACGGGCTCCTAGGGAATCAATGCCGGCATCCGAAATGCCGCTCTGCCCGCTACTCGACGATGCCCCTGAGAAACCACGGCTCATCCGCCCTGTCGAACTCCGTCACCTCATCAACATGAATGAGCACTTCGTATTGGAGTAGCTCCAGATCAGCCAGAGGCACGACTAGCTCTGGCTCTGGCACAGCAAACCACCGCAGGGACGGAATGCACTCCGGGTTCGGCATCCAAGCAGAGAGCTTGAATGCCAAGAGGTCCCGCCGCGCACTCGTCTCTCGCGCCACCATATCCACTAGACACGCCGAACCGAGCACATCTTCCGCCACCTCCCTCTCCCAAGCATGCGGCGGCATTCCCTCTAGCACCAGCGAGACCTTGAACCTCATCACTGAATGCACCGCATGCGCCTGGCGGTTCCATTGCCTAAAGAACTAGCGCACACCTTTGTGGTCGATTGAAGGCCTCGCGCCAACACTGTTGCGGTGCTCCTGCTGCGTGGACACTACCAAGAAATCCTCCGGCATGTACTTGTGCACTCCGGCGAGATGCCAACAACAGCACCCAACGCTTCCACCACAAACTCCGGCGAGACACGCCTGGCTCCGCCCACGTAGGCCACCATCGTGAACTGAAGCTGCCGCTCCAGGTCCTCCATCCCACGCGTGCGGCGAACCACATAGAGCTCGGATGGGAGAAGCTCTTCATGCCGCGCCGACTGGCTAGGCCATACCACGCTCGCACCCACCCGCTCCCGAGCCGCCGGTGGAGGTGGTGGCGCCTGCGAAAGCCCCACGCCAGAGCCAGCGCAGCCAGAGTGCGCTGCTGTGCCACGTCTCGCTACCTTGGCCAGCGCCTCCCTCCGCAGCTCATTCTCAGGAGACGGACTGCGAGGCTTCTTGTAGTCCCCGGATTCATGGACAGGCAGCCCGCAACGAAGACAGACAACCTTGTTCATGCAGTTGGCCTTGCGGTGACCCTCCTCGAAGCACTTGAAGCAGAGCCCATCCATCTCAGGGGAGACCTCCCGACACTGCTGCTGCCTGACTGTCAGATCTGGGGCCTTCCCCGGAGCCGCCAGAGCTCTTTCTTGGATAACCGTGGCTGAACCCAGTTGGCTGCGACCGGCACCGCTAGGGCCACCCTTAAGTCCACCGCCAGCTCGAGGCCCGCTGACTCCTCTGACCCCTCCGAGAGGCCGAGACCCGAGATGATGGGGCACTCCCCGCTCAGCCTGAAGGAGGAGTTCACTGACCTGGGGCTTGATGCCATGGCTAGCAGAGCATGCGAGGGGAAGATGATCAAGCGCGAAGGTCGCCGAGAGGGAGACGGGTGGCCGCTGGGGTCGGAACGATCGGCGGCGGGGGGGGGGGGGGGGTAGTGGGGGACGCCGGCACCAGAGTGGCGCACGGTGGAGAGGACAAGCGCGGCTCGCTCGCTCGCTCAGGGGTGTTCCTGGGTCTGTATAGTTGAAACTTTAGCATGCTCCTTTATCCTAACAGGAAAAGGTGGTTTCTCTATATAAGCAGAAGGTCTATATAAGCAGAAGGAACAACTGGATCAACATTATAAAGTATAGTTTCTTCTTTAACTGGTACTGGTTTTTTAATTTCTTCTTTAATAGGTGGGTGATATTTAAACCACTTCTCCTTAGGGAGTTCAACATGAGTAGCAAATGATTCACAAAAGGAAGCTACTATCTCAGAGTCAAGTCCATATTTAGTGCTAAACTTTTGAAAAGCATCGGTATCCATAAAAGATTTAACACAATCATACTTAAGTTTAATACCTGACTCTTTACCTTCATTGAATTCCCAATCTTCAGATTTGCGTTTAATTCTTTCCAAAAGATCCCACCAGAATTCAATAGTCTTCTTCATAAAAGAACCAGCACAAGAAGTATCAAGCATGGTTTGATCATTACGAGAAAGCCGAGCATAAAAATTCTAGATAATATTTTTCTTGAGAGCTCATGATAGGGGCATGAATATAACATTGACTTAATCCTCCCCCAAGCTAGAGCGACACTTTCTCCTTCATGAGGCCAAAAATTATATATATATAATTCCGATCACGATGAACTAGATGCATAGGATAAAATTTCTGGTGGAACTCCAATTTCAAACGATTCCAATTCCATGATCCAATATCATCGCATAGCCTATACCATGCCAATGATTTTCCCTTCAAAGATAAAGGGAAAACCTTTTTCATCAGTTGATCCCTGGGTAAACCTGCAAGCTTAAACAATCCACAAATTTGTTCCACATATATTAAGTGCATATCAGGATGTTCTGTTCCATCTCCTGCATAAGGATTAGCTAGTAGTTGTTCTATCATACCCGAAGGAATTTCATATTCAATATTTTCAGTAGGTGCAGTAGGTTTAGGAGTAGCTAATTGTGGTTCCGGACAAGATGAAGATACCCCGAACAAACCCCTCAAAGGATTGTTTTCCATAGTAACAAGTGACAATAGATTTCAGCACACTATATAAATGTTTCCTTACCAAATTCCACTTACCAAAGGCGCTTCACTCCCCGGCAACGGTGCCAGAAAATAGCCTTGATGACCCACAAGTATAGGAGATCAATTGTAGCTCTTTCCGATAAGTAAGATTGTCGAACCCAATGAGGAGCAGAAGGAAATGACAAGTAGTTTTCAGTAAGGTAATGTCTGCAAGTGCTGAAATTGTAAGTAGCGAGTAGTTTGATAGCAAGATAATTTGTAATGAGCAAGTAACGATAATAGTAACAAGTATGCAGCAAGGTAGCCCAATCCTTTTTAGGAAAAGGACAGGCCAAAACGGTCTCTTATGATAAGCAAAGCATTCTTGAGGGTACACGGAATTTCATCTAGTCACTTTCATCATGTTGGTTTGATTTGTGTTCGCTACTTTGATAATTTGATATGTGGGTGGACCGGTGCTTAGGTGTTGTTCTTACTTGAACAAACCTCCTACTTATGATTAACCCTCCCGCAAGCATCCGCAACTACGAGAAAAGTATTAAGAATAAATTCTAACCATAGCATTAAACTTTTGGGTCCAATCGGTCCCTTCTGAAATAGCGCATAAACTGGGGTTTAAGCTTATGTCACTCTCGCAACCCACCATCTAATTGCTACTCCATAATGCATTCCCTTAGGCCCAAATATGGTGAGGTGTCATGTAGTCGACGTTCACATGACACCACTAAGGGAATCACAACATACATACTATCAAAATATCGAACACACATCAAGTTCACATGATTACTTGCAACATGATTTCTCCCGTGACCTCAAGAATGAAAGTAACTACTCATAAATGATAAACATGTTCATGATTAGAGGAGTATTAAATAGCATAATGGATCTGAACATATAATCTTCCACCAAATAAAACCATATAGTAATCAACTACAAGATGTAATCAACACTACTAGTCACCCACAAGCACCAATCTACAGCCCGATAACAAGATTGAATACAAGAGATGAACTAGGGTTTGAGATGAGATGGTGCTATTGAAGATGTTGATGGAGATTGCCCTCCCCAAGATGGGAGAGTTGTTGGTGATGATGATGACGATGATTTCCCCCTCCGGGAGGGAAGTTCCCCAGGCGGAATCGCTCCGTCGGAGGGCAAAAGTGCTCCTGTCCAAGTTCCGCCTCGAGATGGCGGCGCTCTGTCCCAAAAGTCTCCTCTTTATTTTTTTTCTAGGTAAAAATGACTTATATACCAGAAGATGGGCACCGGAGGTGAGCCGAGGAGGCCACAACCCACCAGGGCGCGCCTGGGGGGCCTGGCGTGCCCAGGTGGGTTGTGCCCACATGGTGGCCCCCCTCTGGTGGTTATTGGCTCCAGTATTTCTTAAATAATCCATAAAAAATCTCCGTGAAGTTTCAGCTTATTTGGAGTTGTGCAGAATAGGTGGCTTGACGTAGCTTTTCCAGGTCCAGATTTCCAGTTGCCGGAATTCTCCCTCTTGGTGTGCTCCTTGCAAATTATGAGAGAAAAGGCATTAGAATTACTCCAAAAAGCATTATTATGGATAGAAACATTATGAATAACAGTAAGAAAACATGATGAAAAATGGACGTATCACAGGAGCAGTCTCCCCCCTTCAAGGATGTGTCCCCCCCCCCCTGCTGAACTGCCCAAGGTGATTTTCTTCTTTGCCGATCTCGATTGTGGTTTTGCATCTAAGTATGTGGTGATGAATAATGCAAAAATTTATTAGCTTTGATGCCATGCTATACATAGTGGTTTAAATAACTTTTGTTTCTTATACTAGAAAGTAATTCAGAATTTGCTTCTGTTTCAATTAGAGCCCTGATGCAGACAAGGATTGTGTGGTTGTACATGTCACTCGCTATGAGGCGGATGACCTGAATATACGCACTGGGAAAACAGAGTTCTTAAGCTGTTGGATCCTGGAAGCCATTTGCGCTTGTACCAATGTCGAGTTGTATTCCAGCCTCACTTTGTTGTCGAGCGTGTTGTCGAGGTGTCTTTGAAGCACAAGAAGTTCAAAGCTACTCCTTCGTTTGTGAGGCATACTGTTCTTGTCAAGCTTACGCAGGAAGATGACGTGGCATGCCTCCACAAACAAGTTTATGAGTGGCAAGGCCACAAGGTTATCTTCAGGAAGGTTCACAGGATTGAGCTATTGCCAGACGTCCTCGATGATGTTCATGGCAAGGTCCGTCTTGTGTCCAACCAAAATTATATCAACGCATGAAATAGTTGCCCCAGCTAGTGTTTAATAGTAGTTTGGATTGTGTCTAATTATCCGAACCTTGCCTATAATCAGGCCCTCTGGGGCTAGTACTTTGTTTGAATCCGTCTATGGGAACTGTTGCTACTTTTGTGTGCACGTGAATCATGTGATAACCATCATAATTGTTGCCGAAACAGATGCGTCCTCACTAGTTTTTTCATGAATATGTCATGGTAAGACATAAGTTGTCACGGTTTATCATACGAGCAGTCTGTGTTTGATGAAATACAATACTCGTTTGAGAACTGTGCGCCGACGTATACATAAGTACTTGTAAACACTGTTGGTGCTACCCCACTTGTAAGCAATTGTGCAAAACACGACACATTGGCTCAGCTCGCTTCAACACTAGGCTATCGACCAGCTAACAATCAATAATTTGCTATCCAACATATAAGCAACTATGTATCTTGTTATAGTGGTTCATGCAGTTAACTGAGGCCACAATGTAAATTCCAAACGTTCACACGCTAGTCCAGCGTTCATGTGGAACACTCACATTAAACTCGGCTTCATAAAAAACTTGAAAAGCATAAGTTAAGCAATTTTATACATCTCAATGATTCATAAAACATAACAAACATATACTAGTTCACAACAAAAGACAAAGTTGTGAGAAGGATTACAAATCAGGAAAAATCAGGCAAGGCTTCTCTGAGCAACGGGCCTCCCGGCAGGCTTTAATTTCCTGGAGTTCACTCTGGTTTTTTCTTGTTGCCATCATCCAGGGTTAGGTTCTCTCATTCCAGAATAACCAATTATAATTGTGTTCCCAACTGGAATGCTGAACTGAACCATGTAGTGTACTGACCATCTGAAATTCTTGTGCATTCCACTAAATTTAAGCACCGCTATTTGCAGAAATAAGCAGACCAAAATGCCTCTTGTCCGCGCACCTGTCCCAAAAACCTCTGTGCAGCCGTGCCAGCTAGTCTGCGGTCCATGGATGAACTGGTACAAAGTGCATTCCAGACTAGGATGCAGTTGTTTTCGCTCATCCCTGCACTGCAATAAGAAGTAAAACGTACGAATCAACTTCTTTTAGATTGCGTTGGTTATTCTACCTAGTTACTACCAATGTAGGAATACCTGGAAGATGGGTGGTTAGAGGACGGCAGCTAGGAATAGCCATCTCATTTTGTGTAGTTGTACTAAAGATGAGGTGTGTACTTTTGATTGCGCAGATAGAAACGATATGGAGACAGACATCCCTGTTTGCGCAAATATGAAATAAGGTTATTTAAACAGTGACAATTATTTGAAGTGACATATGATTAACAACAGCATCTATTGTGTTATAATTGGCAATACATTGACAGTATGAAAGTGCCCTTAAGTAAGTAGCATCACATCACATCAACACTGCCACTAGATTAACATGCAGAACAATAGCATTAGTATTACTGTCATGAGAGTAGCACATGGTCAGTAAATGTGCAATCAAATTTGTGCAGTTCCACTAGGATGAAGCAATGTTAGCGGTGTGAGATTTAAGTGTAACTTCAAAAACACAATTCATGGGAAATAAAGCAAGACGGAAGCACTTCATAAAATGGTGGTGGCATTGCTTCAATTTATCGATGACACTAGACCATTACTTATAGTGACATTAGGTGGCATTGCTTAATGCTTCATGTGATTTTACATTAACGGTAGCGGTATGGGCGTAGGGACAATAGGGGCATAAAGTGGTGAGGCAGATGTGGTTGCCGAGAGCGGCAAACACTCAGGCAACATGTCTGCATTTGTACCATTTTTTTATCTCCTCGGTGACATTTTCCTATGTGAGCACAGGAAATCTAGACCTGCTCATTCTCATTTGCGTTGTCCCCCAAAACCCCTCACATTCTTCCCCTTTTTTATCAAGAGACAGCTCCACTTTCCCCCACCCTTCGCCATCCACCATGCTTTCTTCGCCTTTCGACCAAGAGACCGGTTGGGTAGCCAGTATCTACTACTTTCCTCTGTTTCCTCTTAGAACCAAGTCCTAGATTCATGCTACAGCTTTCCCACTTTCTTCCCCATTTGAACCAACTCTTAGATTCGACTGTATGAACTAGCTTTACCTCTAATAATAGTAAAAGTCTAGGTGGCTTTGGAACAGCCGATGTAAGTAGAAAAAGATCCACACGCAGCCACGTGGGGCTGGGGCGATGAGAGCAAGGCAGGTTTCGAAGGAACATATACCTGAGGGTCGTCGACATGTGGCAAAGACGGCGTCGGGAGGCCGCATCTTGGCCACAATATCGCAGGGAGGAAGAAGGGGTCGGAGGCCCTCCCGAGCCGGCGCCGATCGGGACACACGGGCAGCCGTTGGTCTCCTCCCTCGTCGCCGATGACAGTGTGAACGATGCACCTACACCCCTGCCCCGGTCGAGGTGGTCCGGCCGGATTTGTGACCAGCGGTGAGCAGAGAGAGAGTGTGGCAACCTATGTCTTGCTTAGATCTGGAGAGCATGAGAGAGTGAAAGAGAGGAACCCTAGTAAAGCAAGCGCTAAGGCTCCTGCTTATATATATAGTGGAGTGATTTTGTTGTACCAGCTTCAAAAAAATGCGCTCCTACGTGTACCCGCAAGTGGGTGCGAGAGAACTAGTGCATGCGTGCACCGCTTCTCTTCGTGAGAGTACAATATACTATGCCCAAAGAACGTTTGCCACAAGAGTAATAATATAAGTGTGTGACGTGTGAGTTAAAATAAAAGGTGCGCGATGTCTTTGTTTTTTAGAAGTTCTGAGGGTAGGGTGTGAAGAGCACATATGTGTGTGACGTCTACCTGCAGATAGACGGTGGGTGTGAGATGACTCGGGAGAGTCATGACTCGTGAGGGTGCGCGTGTGCATGAGAGAGAGGGGGCACATATCAATGCAATGCATGTGTCCGTAAATCATCATCTGACAAACGTTCGCCACAAGCCGTTTCCTGATGAATGCCATAAGAATCGTTAGATCGGCATCCGAAGGTGTCAGTTTTGCCATGTCATTTAACAGAACAGCCACTCCTCTGACACACAAATCTTCCACGTGAGTGTTAGCAACTGCAGTATGCTCCTCCCTCCGTTCCAAAATGCAGTGCATATAGCTTTATTGAAAATTCAAACCTCGTAAATTTTTTCCGAGTTTTCGTGTACCAAAATGCACATATAGAATACCCAGTATATATCATTTCATTCATCTTCGAGAGGTAACTATAAAGATGGGGGAGGAGTCTACAAAGAAAGACCGTCGTATCACCTGCAGCAATTTCAACCATCCTTTGGTGTGGAGGAATATCATAGGAACTCTATATGATATGATTTTTATAGGATTTTTTTCCTTTAGAGCTAATTGGTTCATAGGAATAGATTCATATACTCCACATTTCAAAGGAAAATAAACATGATATCATTTTTATAGCTTTAGAGCCACTTGGTTCATATGAATGGATTCCTATACTCCCACAATTTCAAAGGAAAATAAACAATAGCGTATATTCAATAGAAAAGTTCTTGTGGTGTGAACAAAATGACATCTCTTTTCTAATCCCTCCTCATAGGAATTGAGATACATGTCATCTCTAGATTCAATAGAGGATTTCCTATGATGTGAACCAAATGACATCTCTTTTCCAATCCCTACTCATAGGAATTGAGATACATGTCATCTCTTCATCTCTTTCCCTACAACTTCCATGTATACATCTTCTATTCCTAAATAGCTAGTACAACCCACTAGTAGCTTTTTTCCTAGACATGCAACTATGGCACAAGAACACGTCATGCATGCAAGTCATAAATCACATTGATTTTGTACTCTATGCATGCAAGCACCACATCATCAATTCGTGCATGTTACTCATAAGTTATTTCTTGCATTAGATTTTTTATTGACAATGTATGTGTTGGTCACGTGCACACATATGTAGTTCACATTCACATTTTTGTTAGAAATGTCATTCTTTTAACTGCAATTCATTTTTTCTCTTTGTACTCCCTCCGTCTAGGTGTGTAAGTCATCTTTAGAAAACCAAATAACCCCAAAACACTTAGGCACAGTACATTAACTCCCTCCTCGTTTCTTGTTTCGTGACATATCAACCAATAAGAGATGTGGGTCGTGCATGCTTTCAATGGCTTGAGACTTTCAAACATGACATGAAGTGGTTAATTCATTGCATGGAATTCTATTAACTAGCAAAAAAACCTAAGATGAGTTATACACCTAGACGAAGGGAGTATTACATTTTCATTTTAAGCCTACATTCACTTCCCATTAGGTATAGATGTTTTGGAGGAACTTTTATCCATTATTTTGAGTAGAGTAGCAAATTTCATGTGGCCGCGGGTATATCAAAATGCAGGGCCCATGCATCATTGCCTTTCGGTCAACCTACGTCCACAATTTTTTGTACGTATATCTCCACTGGTCCCCGAACCCAAAATGCTGCCTCGTTCCCGTAAAACCAAGCGGACCACACATATTAGGGCGTCGACTCGAACTCAATCCCTCTCCCGTTTACTATGACGTGGCCCCGCATGCCGTAGTACTCCTACAAACCCTACCGCCGCACGCATCATCGGTTTTCTTCAAGAGGACGAGGGAGAAGCGGGTTTGTAGTGGAGGCGCTTTAAAAAAAGGATTTGTAGTGGAGGCTCCAACCCTAGGGTGCCCTAGGTAGCTGCCGCACGCATCATTGGTTTTCTCTTTTCTTTATGCTCTTGCGCCCTAGAGTGAAATGATGGTTGCTTCATCTGTCCAGCTTAATGCGGGAAAGGTGGGGCTTTGTGATTTGAACCCTCGTCGCTCATTTACTACTACTGCGGCGCTACGACCTGTGTGCCTCCAAGTCCAACCGCTGCTCCGAACTGTAATTTGGTGCATCGCACGTGGAACAAGACGGTGGATGAGCCACATGTCGGCCAAAGGGGTCCTGTTAAGTGTGTCGCCATTTTGTGTGCAGACTGACAGGACCAGCCTACCACTTGGTTTTTCTCCTTGGTTAATCCCAACTACATTGATCTAAAACGATACTACCATCTCCGTCTCGGTTTATAGGGCGTGAACGTAGTTCTAGTTCATCCATTTGACTAACTAAATGTGAGTTACTATGTCACAAAAAGTATATCATTGGATTCTTAAGCGGATGTAGTTTCTAAACATATACTGTTCATCACATATATAGCCAGTTAAATTCTCAACCTAGAATGATGTTCATACCTTGTAAACCGATACGGAGGAAGTAGTAAAAATGAGGTGATTTTACCGAGCGATGGGCGGGGGAGCATGGCCTGTCATGCGGTCCCACGTATCATGATGTACCAAGGCGATGCGCGTCCCTCTTGAGGCAGAACAATGGCAGAAGCAATACGTGGTTTTGTTGAAGGAGATGATGGCGAAGCGGATTCAACGATGTGTGAAATAATGGTTGCTTCATCCGTCTGGGATGGTGCGGCATTGTGATTTGATGTCTCATTGCTCATTACTACTACTGGGGCGGTACGACTGGGGTGCATCCCCCTGCTGTTCTGCACTGTTATTTGGTGCATGACACGTCGACTCGGTTGCTATATGTCCCACATGTCGGCGAGAGGAAGTACAAAATTCATGAAATCGAGCGTCGACGGATGAGTACAAGACACGGCTTGGTTTTTTCTACTTCGCGCGATCCATCAATACAAACCCGGACTAAAAAAGGCGAGGGCGGGTCTTTTCCCGCGCGGCAGGCAGGGGAGTTTGGCATAGTCTGTTCGAGGCAGGAAGGGAAACAAGCAAATAAAGGTTGTGCGACTTAGTTTTGGGAAAATCTAATTTGACGGAGTACGTACCCACTATGGAGGTAGTACTACTTACTACTCCCTCCTTTCCGGTTTATGGGGCTCATCTAAAAAATCATTTTTCCGTTTTATAAGTCTTGATTCTACTAGTAGTAGTAGTACCATCACATGTTTGGATTTCGAGGTGCGTTAAATCACCCAGTGCAAGCAGTGTCAAGAGAAAACTCACCAATGCATGTAGAAGTTCATGGAAATTTTGTGCTCATGCATGCATTCGTTCTAATTAATGCCTCGATAAACATAACTTCTTGAGAAAAACGAGCGTACTAATTACTTGTGCAAACTACGAAATTAATTCCACCACTCACCTTCTAACTTGGTTGGAGAGATTTTAAAATTGAGCCATAAATCGAAAAGGAGGGAGTAGTAACATAGCCTAGGGTAGCTTGCTGCACCACGGACTCCAAGGAAATTGTTGTAGTACTACGCCTATGTACCACTGTTCTACTCCTACTACTAAAAGACATATTTCAAACAATATGATAATCTCTCTAACCAAGGTAGGTACGAGGAGTAAACGGAGGGAGTAGTAAAATTTTCTCCTCGTCTCATGAGCCACACAGCGTGGGCAAGGGAGCGGGCGTAAGGCGTAGTAAGCAAGCTTCACCTCATCCTGCGAGCCACCGCACCCATGGGCGGGGGAGACAGCGTACTAAGCAAGCTTCTCCTCGTTCTGCGAGACAAGACACATCAAAAGTAATACGTACAAAACATCTCTAGTGTATAGTGCCTTGCCTCTAAGGTAGGCCCCACATGGTTTGCCTCTTAGCAAATGAAAAAACTGAGCATGTGAGATGGTGAACAGAGGGAGTATGATACCATTAGTACTATAGTTCTTCTGGAAGGGTTGTAGTAGTCCCTCCCATTCACATGTTCACATTTCAAGCTTCAATAAAAACATCGCACGCAAGGATTAAGAGAAACCTCGGCAATGCATGTACTCCCTCAATCGATATAGGGTATAAAATGCGTTTTGGAGGCTAACTTTGACCACATGTTAGAGCAATAATATGACATCCAACTTACACAAATCTTACCATCAAATCCATACATGGTCATTATACTGCTAACAAATGCATGTGTTGGAATTAGTACGTAGATACAGTAGTAAACACTCATTATCTACTACTGTAGTACTAGTAGTAATCTAAACTACTACTACTATGAGGCCATCCAACTGTGTCCCGGGCTCCCGACAGAAGACCGCGGACACCGATTATTCGGTCATATTTAAATTTGTTTTCACACAGCGAAATATCTCTATCTCTACTCTCTATCTCTACTCTCTACTCTTATAAAAAACCGAGTTGGTGATGATGGTGTGCCTTCCATCTTGTAATATAGACCATCCGATCTATATCTGACGGATAGAAAGCAAACTATGACAATTTTACAAAAGATACCCGCACCTCTCTCCACATTTACAAATAAGGACTTGCCTCGTTCATCCTTATCTCCCACAACCTCATTGCTGAGCCATTAAAAAAGGAAGTCTCTGGAACAATCTGGCATGGTGCCGCTGCCAGCGCCGTCAATTCCCATGCCTCTGCCCAGTCCGACCACCTGTCACCAACACGCACCACTCCTCCTCACCTTATCTCTCATCTTTCTCAAGATATCATTTTTTTGATGAAATTCTCGAGATATCATTTTTTCGATAAAATTTTCAAGATATCATTAGTTTTTACACATGGGATTTCTCCTGCATGGGTCAATCACAACAGGTGTTTTGTAAAAAATGCATCTTGATGTTTCGTGCAATGCACGGGCATCTTGCTAGTCCATGAAAACAACACATGGCAAAATTTCACGGTGAACGTGGGATTTGAATGTGCTGGGAGGGGCTGTTTGGATCTTGCCCGGGGTAGCCAAAATATTGGCAACACTTTTGTCCGGTGCCTTTGTCACCGATGAACAAGGAATAGCTCGGGTGTTCATGCATCCTCCAGCGCGCGCGTTGGAGACGAGATCGCACGAGCTGTGCTTTTTTTTGTCCCACCACGCTGCTCGAGCCGGCCGCAGACCGACCGTCGACCTGCAAATTACGCCATCCAACCGTAACCGCACACATTATGACAGAAACTCAACCAACCGGACGAAATTCATGCAAACACGGCGATATTTCATATAAACAATGACGGAATTCATATAAAATACCGGATTTTCATACAAACATGACGGATTTCATTACATTCTAATAAACTAAGCGGTGTTAGTTCTGGACAACATAGGTATATAATACCTGGCCTAAATGGTCGCCCACCGATCCATTTGTGTTCCTCATGTCTGGCAGCATGATCACCGGACTGCCGAGAGCCCCGGAGGTATATGCTTCAATGCAAAGGACGGCTCGCTTCCCCACTGCCCAACTGACATCGTTGGCTGATGCCCAAGATGAAGGTGGAAGGGGGACTTCTCCGCTTCCGTGGAGCCCATGCGGGGTCGACGAAGGTCCTTGCAACAAAAGGATCCGACAAGACACCTGTTGTGTACGCCGGCGTCGCCTCCGCGCTGGCCTTCATGGGACCCAAGCGGCGACGGCCTCCCATGTTCTACTTATCCTCGATGATGGCGGCGCACACAGAGGCGCTGGCCACCGACTCGTCGCTCTCTGCGGATCCGGCTTCTGTCTCTGCTTGCATGGCGCGGCCGCCGGCATGAGAGTCTCGGCCATAGAAATGAGAGACGCGGTTGTAGACACGGGAGGCGCGGTATGAGGTGGCGGCATGGACGGCAGCGACGGCGCCCATGCGCCGGTCCTCGTCGAGCTGGCCTGGAGCGATGAGTTGCTGAAGTGCGCGTCGGCTTGGAGCGACAACTAGCTCCGTCGGGCGAGGGGAGGGAGGTGGATCAGTGAGCTACATAGCTCGTATCCGGCTGGCTCGGCGGGCCACCCAGCTGGCTTGGATGCGGGATAACTACTCTTTGTAAGCCATTGTAAGAGTGGAAAAATGGTGAAGGAGGAGATAGGGGAGCGGCGGAGGTGTGCGATTCTTGGCCGGCGTCTGGCCTTGTTTAAATATACGGCAGACGGGAGGAGCTCGGCCGGTGTTGCATTTAATGCCGGCCCGGTCATGAACGGACGTGTGTCCTGAGTGGGTTTCTCGGCTTCCACACGGGTTTCATGGAGGCGTTTCAATGCGGCAAGGAGGCGTGTTCAGCGGGGCGTGCAACGAGCCGCACCCTCCGACGTACGACACCGCGTCGTTCTTCCACTGACGTGTGGGCTCTTTGGGGTACCTGGCCTGCATGTCAGTGACCCAACACAGGCAGCGCACGACAGATGAGCTTTTTGAAGGAAATATGCCCTATAGGCAATAATAAAGTTGTTATTTATATTTCCTTATATCATGATAAATGTTTATTATTCATTCTAGAATTGTATTAACCGGAAACTTAGTACATGTGTGAATGCATAGACAAATAGAGTGTCCCTAGTATGCCTCTAATAGACTAGCTCGTTAATCAAAGATGGTTAAGTTTCCTAACCATAGACATGTGTTGTCATTTGATGAACGATATCACATCATTAGAGAATGATGTGATGGACAAGACCCATCCGTTGGCTTAGCACTATGATCGTTTAGTTTATTGCTATTGCTTTCTTCATGACTTATACATGTTCCTCTGACTATGAGATTATGCAACTCCCGAATACCGGAGGAACACCTTGTGTGCTATCAAACGTCAAAACGTAACTGGGTGATTATAAAGATGCTCTACAGGTGTCTCCGAAGGTGTTTGTTGGGTTGGCATAGATCAAGATTAGGATTTGTCACTCCGTGTATCGGAGAGGTATCTCTGGGCCCTCTCGGTAATGCACATCACAATAATCCTTGCAAGCAATGTGACTAATTAGTTAGTTGCGGGATGATGTATTACGGAACGAGTAAAGAGACTTGCCAGTTGATGTCTACTATGCAACCTTCTTCTTGTAGACGTTGTTGGGCTTCCAAGTGCAGAGGTTTGTAGGACAGTAGCAAATTTCCCTCAAGTGGATGACCTAAGGTTTATCAATCCATGGGAGGCGTAGGTTGAAGATGGTCTCTCTCAAACAACCCTACAACCAAATAACAAAGAGTCTCTTGTGTCCCCAACACACCCAATACAATGGTAAATTGTATAGGTGCACTAGTTCGGCGAAGAGATGGTGACACAAGTGCAATATGGATGGTAGATATAGGTTTTGTAATCCGAAAATATAAAAACAACAAGGTAACTAATGATAAAAGTGAGCGTAAACGGTATTGCAATGCTAGGAAACAAGGCCTAGGGTTCATACTTTCACTAGTGCAAGTTCTCTCAACAATAATAACATAATTGGATCATATAACTATCCCTCAACATGCAACAAAGAGTCACTCCAAAGTCACTAATAGCGGAGAACAAACGAAGAGATTATTGTAGGGTACGAAACCACCTCAAAGTTATTCTTTTGTACCAATCTATTCAAGAGTTCGTACTAGAATAACACCTTAAGATAAAATCAACAAAAACCCTAATGTCACCTCAAGTATCCGTGGTCATGATTATACGATATGCATCACACAATCCCAGATTCATCTATTCAACCAACACAAAGAACTTCAAAGAGTGCCCCAAAGTTTCTACCGGAGAGTCAAGACAAAAACGTGTTCCAACCCCTATGCATAAGTTCAGGAGGTCACTGAACCCGCAAGTTGATCACCAAAACATACATCAAGTAGATCACGTGATATCCCATTGTCACCACAGATAAGCACATGCAAGACATACATCAAGTGTTCTCAAATCCTTAAAGACTCAATCCGATAAGATCACTTCGAAGGGAAAACTCAATCCATTACAAGAGAGTAGAGGGGGAGAAACATCATAAGATCCAACTATAATAGCAAAGCTCGCGATACATCAAGATCATGCCAAATTAAGAACACGAGAGAGAGAGAGAGATCAAACACATAGCTACTGGTACATACCCTCAGTCCCGAGGGTGAACTACTCCCTCCTCGTCATGGAGAGCGCCAGGATGTTGAAGATGGCCACCGGTGAGGGATCCCCCCTCCGGCAGGGTGCCAGAACAGGGTCCCGATTGGTTTTTGGTGGCTACAGAGGCATGCGGCGGCGAAACTCCCGATCTATTCTGTTCCTCGGTATTTTTATGGTATATGGATATATATAGGCAAAAGAAGTCGGTAAGGGGAGCCACGAGGGGCCCATGAGGGTGGGGGCGCGCCCAGGGGGGCAGGCGCGCCTACCTACCTCGTGGCCACCTCAAAGCTTCCCTGACTTCAACTCCAAGTCTCCTAGATCACGTTCGTTACAAAAATCACGCTCCCGAAGGTTTCATTCCGTTTGGACTCCGTTTGATATTCCTTTTCTGCGAAACACTGAAACAAGGGAAAAAACAGAAACTAGCACTGGGCTCTGGGTTAGTAGGTTAGTCCCAAAAATAATATAAAAGTGTTTAATAAAGCCCATAAACATCCAAAACAGATAATATAATAGCATGAATACTTCATAAATTATAGATACGTTGAAGACGATCAAGATCTAAGCTTAATTCCTGCTCGTTCTCGAGTAGGTAAATGATAAAAGAAATAATTTATGAAGTGTGAATGCTAGCAGGTGCACAAGTTTGATCAATGATAATTTCAATAACCTTTTCTAGCATCATTATATATCATAACAGTAGCTCATCTCATAAAGCTTCTCATGATTAAGTAACAAGCTGTTCACATGTTAAAGCATAGATCATAAACTTTCTTGAGAACTAACAAACCGTGTTATTAGTCATCAAACAATTACAATTCATCTTATTTTCAGGAAGAGTCTATGTCAGAGTTTGATTCAGCAAACTTCACATACTCAACTATCATTTAGTCTTTCACAATTGCTAAGACTCACGCGATATTTATGGGTTCAAAGTTTTAATCAGACACAGAGAAAGATAGGGGCTTATAGATTCGCCTCCCAACTTTTTACCTCAAGGGTAATGTCAAAAATAATAGTTCATGACGCCTTACATCCAATTGGATATATATATCAGGATCTTTCCAACACAATGTGCTTGCCAAATGATAAAATGTAAAAAGGAATGGTGAAGATCACCATGACTCTTGCATAAGGTATAAGACAAGAATAAAAGATAGGCCCTTCGCAGAGGGAAGCAGAGGTTGTCATGCACTTTTATAGTTGGATGCACAAAATCTTAATGCGAAAGAACGTCACTTTATATTGCCACTTGTGATAGGGACCTTTATTATGCAGTCCGTCGCTTTTATTGCTTCCACATCACAAGATCGTATAAAGCTTATTTTCTCCACACTAATAGATCATACATATTTAGAGAGCATATTTTATTGCATGCACCGATGACAACTTACTTGAAGGATCTTACTCAATCCATAGGTAGGCATGGTGGACTCTCATTGCAATACTAGTTTAAGGGATGTTTGGAAGCACAAGTAGTATCTCTACTTGGTGCAAAGAATTTGGCTAGAATGATGGGGAAAGGCAAGCTCAACGTGTTGGGCGATCCAAGACAATATACTTTATTTCGGATATAAGAAAACATAACCCATTACGTTGTCTTCCTTGTCCAACATCAACCTTTTAGCATGTCATATTTTAATGAGTTCTCACAATTACAAAAGATGTCCAAGATAGTATATTTATATGTGAAATCTCTCTTCCTTCAATATTCTTTCATGAATTGTTCAAGTGACCAATACAATGTTTGCTAACCTTCAACAAATTTACCACCTCTACTTATTATATGTAAAGTCATTAATCCCCATGGGATAAGCATATGAAACATATATAATATCAGATTTATGATATTCAAATCATTCAACCATTTACTCACAGGATATAAGTGAGGCACACGAGTAAATGACAAACTACCCCAAAAAGATATAAGTGAAGATCAATGAGTAGTTAAATAATTATGTAGCTTTGTGAAGACTCTCTACCATTTAAGAATTTCAGATCTTGGTATTTTATTCAAACAGCAAGCAAAGCTAAAGAAAATAAAATTACGCTCCAAGCAAAACACATATCATGTGGTGAATAAAAATATAGCTCCAAGTAAAGTTACTGATGAACGAATACGAAAGAGGGGATGCCATCCGGGGCATCCCCAAGCTTAGGCTCTTGGTTGTCCTTGAATGTTACCTTGGGGTGCCTTGGGCATCCCCAAGCTTAGGCTCTTGCCACTCCTTATTCCATAGTCCATTGAATCTTTACCCAAAACTTGAAAACTTCACAACACAAAACTTAACAGAAAATCTCGTGAGCTCCGTTAGCGAAAGAAAACAAAACACCACTTCAAGGTACTGTAATGAACTCATTCTTTATTTGTATTGGTGTTAAATATACTGTATTCCAACTTCTCTATGGTTTATAAACTATTTTACTAGCCATACATTCATCAAAATAAGCAAACAATACACGAAAAACAGAATCTGTCAAAAACAGAACAGTCTGTAATAATCTGTAACTAACGCAAACTTCTAGAACTCAAAAAATTATACCAAAATAGGAGGACCTAGATAATTTGTTTATTGATGTACTGAAATTGGAATCAGTATTTTATCACGTTCTGGTGATTTTAAACAATTGTTTTCGTGAACAGAAAGTTTCTGGAATTTTCAGCAAGATCAAATAACCATCATCCAAGAAGATCCTATAGGTCTTACTTGGCACAAACACTAATTAAAACATAAAACCACATCTAACCAGAGGCTAGATGATTTATTTATTAGTAAACAGGAACAAAAATCAAGGAACAAAAATAAAATTGGGTTGCCTCCCAACAAGCGCTAACGTTTAACGCCCCTAGCTAGGCATGATGATTTCAATGATGCTCACATAAGAGATAAGAATTGAAACATAAAGAGATCATCATGAAACATATGGCAAACACATTTAAGTCTAACCCACTTCCTATGCATAGGGATTTTGTGAGAGAACAACTTATGGGAACAATAATCAACTAGCATAGGAAGGCAAAACAAGCATAACTTCAAAAAAAATTACACATAGAGAGGAAACTTAATATTATTGCAATTCCTACAAGCATATGTTCCTCTATCATAATAATTTTCAGTAGCATCATGAATGAATTCAACAATATAACTATCACATAAAGCATTCTTTTCATGATCTACAAGCATAGAAAATTTAGTATCTCCACATAAGCAAAATTCTTCTCATTCGGAATAGTGGGAGTATCATAAGAAACCCGAATACTATAAATTGTTTCCACATTAAAAGAGTAATGTTCAGAAAAAGGGTAATCATAATAATGAGAAGTTTTATAAATATAATCATCACTAGTTTTTATAGCATAAGTATCATTACAATAATCATCATAAGTAGCAACTTTGTTCTCATCATAATCAATTGGAACCTCTTCCGAAATAGTGGATTCATCACTAAATAAAGTCATGACCTCTCCAAATCCACTTTCATCAACATAATCATCATAAGTAGGAGGCATGCTATCATAACAAATTTGCATATCAAAACTTGGGAGGCTAATAACATCATCTTCATTAAACATAGCATCCCCAAGCTTGGGACAAACATTAATTTCAGCAAATATATTCTCAAACTTATCATTCTCATTAAACATAGCATCCCCAAGCTTGGGCCTTTTCATATCATAAGCATAATCACTCTCATCGTTAATAGTATGAATGGCACCAATAGTATAGCAATTATCATCATCACAATGAGTAATAGGAGCAACATCATTTGGGAGGGATACCTTTTTACCTTTGTTTCTACGTCTTTTATTTTTCTTCTTCACATCATGTGTGGGTTTAACCCTCTTTTTTGAGCTCCTTATTGATGAGATTGGTTGGATAGAGGGCTCCTCCTCGTTACCTTCATCATAAGAAATAATAGGAGGATATTGGGAAGCCTCTTCCCTTTCATTAGTATTCTCTTCATCCTCTATTTGTTTTCTTTTCTTTACGTAATTGGCAATATAAGGATTTTCAATGCAATTCACGCGACAATACATATAAATTTCCTCTAGATCAAAATCAAGAAATTTATCAAGATTAAATTTTGGAATACCCTCAGTTATACGTTTCATTTCTTCATACCCCAAAAGAAGACTAAGCTCTTTATGATGCTCAAGGGTAATCAAGTCATCACAATTTTTGGACACGACTTGATCATGAAACAAATAGCATTGGAGCTTTAAATGACCATGTTCATTGCAAAGTTCACAAGGATGGCGATAAATATCGAATCTTTCAGCACAAACATCTATCCTTTCTTGCAACCATTTAGTTTCTAAATACTTGTGCCTCTTGCAAAATCTATCTTCCCTTTTTGGTATGTACTTGCGAACTCTATGCACTCCACAAAAGTTGACATGCTTATAAGAGACATTTTGATAATGACTAGTGCAATCATCATTAGTACTAAGGATATTCAAAGAATTCATACTAACAACATTGCAATCATGCTCATCATTCAAAGATTTAGTGCCAAACATTCTATAGATTTCTTCACCTAGCACTTGAGCACAATTTTCCTTTCCATCATTCTCACGAAAGATATTAAAAGATGAAGCGTATGAGACAAACTCAATTCCATTTTTTTGTAGTTTTCTTTTATAAACTAAACTAGTGATAAAACAAGAAACTAAAAGATTCGATTGCAAGATCTAAAGATATACCTTCAAGCACTCACCTCCCCGGTAACGGCGCCAGAAAAGAGCTTGATGTCTACTACGCAACCTTTTTCTTGTAGACGTTGTTGGGCGTCCAAGTGTAGAGGTTTGTAGGACAGTAGCAAATTTCCCTCAAGTGGATGACCTAAGGTTTATCAATCCGTGGGAGGTGTAGGTTGAAGATGGTCTCTCTCAAACAACCCTGCAACCAAATAACAAAGAGTCTCTTGTGTCCCCAACACACCCAATACAATGGTAAATTGTATAGGTGCACTAGTTGGCGAAGAGATGGTGATACAAGTGCAATATGGATGGTAGATATAGGTTTTTGTAATCTGAAAATATAAAAACAGCAATGATAAAAGTGAGTGTAAACGATATTGCAATGCTAGGAAACAAGGCCTAGGGTTCATACTTTCACTAGTGCAAGTTCTCTCAACAATAATAACATAATTGGATCATATAACTATCCCTCAACATGCAACAAAGAGTCACTCCAAAGTCACTAATAGCGGAGAACAAACGAAGAGAGTATTGTAGGGTACGAAACCACCTCAAAGTTATTCTTTCGGATCGATCTATTCAAGAGCTCATACTAGAATAACACCTTAAGATACAAACCAACCAAAACCCTAATGTCACCTAGATACTCCAATGTCACCTCAAGTATTCGTGGGTATGATTATACGATATGCATCACACAATCTCAGATTCATCTATTCAACCAACACAAATAACTTCAAAGAGTGCCCCAAAGTTTCTACTGGAGAGTCAAGACAAAAACGTGTGCCAGCCCCTATGCATAAGTTCACAAGGTCACTGAACCCGCGAGTTGATCACCAAAACATACAACAAGTAGATCACGTGATATCCCATTGTCACCACAGATAAGCACATGCAAGACATACGTCAAGTGTTCTCAAATCCTTAAAGACACAATCCGATAAGATCACTTCAAAGGGAAAACTCAATCCATTACAAGAGAGTAGAGGGGGAGAAACATCATAAGATCCAACTATAATAGAAAAGATCGCGATACATCAAGATCGTGCCAAATTAAGTACACGAGAGAGAGAGAGATCAAACACATAGCTACTAGTACATACCCTCAGCACCGAGGGTGAACTACTCCCTCCTCGCCATGGAGAGCGCCGGGATGACGAAGATGGCCACGGTGAGGATCCCCTCAGGCGGTCTTAACAGGGTCCCGATTGGTTTTTGGTGGCTACAGAGGCTTGCGGCGGCGGAACTCCCGATCTATTCTGTTCCTCGGTGTTTTTAGGGTATATGGATGTATATAGGCAAAAGAAGTCGGTAAGGGGAGCCACGAGGGGCCAATGAGGGTGGGGGTGCCCAGGGGGCAGGCGCGCCTCCCTGCCTCGTGGCCACCTCGAAGCATCCCTGACTTCAACTCCAAGTCTCCTGGATCACGTTCATTCCAAAAATCACGCTCCCGAAGGTTTCACTCCGTTTGGACTCCGTTAGATATTCCTTTTCTATGAAACACTGAAACAAGGGAAAAAATAGAAACTGGCACTGGGCTCTGAGTTAATAGGTTAGTCTCAAAAATAATATAAAAGTGTCTAATAAAGCCCATAAACATCCAAAACAGATAATATAATAGCATGAATACTTCATTAATTATAGATACATTGAAGAAGTATCACCAGTAACGAGATTGAACTAGGTATGGTAACATACTGATGACAAAGGGAACAACGTATGTTGTTATGCGGTTTGACCGATAAAGATCTTCGTAGAATATGTAGGAGCCAATATGAGCATCCAGATTCCGCTATTTTTTATTGACCGGAGAGGTGTCTCGGTCATGTCTACATAGTTCTCGAACTCGTAGGGTCCGCACGCTTAACGTTCGATGATGATTGGTATTATGAGTTTATGTGATTTGATGTACCGAAGGTTGTTCGGAGTCCCGGATGAGATCACAGACATGACGAGGAGTCTCGAAATGGTTGAGAGGTAAAGATCGATATATTAGAAGGCTATATTCGGGCATCGGAAAGGTTCCGAGTGATTCGGGTATTTTTCGAATCTTGGAGATTCTGGGAATTAAATGGGAAATCTTGGGCCTTAATGGGCCATACGAGAAAGGAGAGAAGGGCCTCAAGGGGTGGCCGCGCGCCCCCCCCCCCCATGGGCTGGTCCGATTTGGACTAGGAGGGGGCGGCGCCCCCCTCCTTCCTTCTCCCCTCTTCCTCCTTCCTTCTTCTCCTACTTGGACTAGGAAAGGGGGAAACCTACTCCTACTAGGAGTAGGAATCCCCCCTTGGGCGCGCCCCTTGTGGCCGGCCCTCCTCCTCCTCCCTTCCTTTATATACGGGGGAGGGGGCACCCCATAGACACACAAGTTGATTTCTTAGCCTTGTGCGGTGCCCCCCCTCCACAGATTTCAACCTCGATCATATTGTCGTAGTGCTTAGGCGAAGCCCTGCGTCGGTAACTTCATCATCATCGTCAACACGTCGTCGTGCTGACGAAACTCTCCCTTGACCTTAGCTGCATCTAGAGTTCGAGGGACGTCACCGAGCTGAACGTGTGCAGATCGCGGAGGTGTCGTGCGTTCGATACTTGATCGGTTGGATCGTGAAGACGTTCGACTACATCAACCACGTTACTTAACGCTTCCGCTTTCGGTCTACGAGGGTATGTGGACACACTCTCCCCGCTCGTTGCTATGATTCTCCTAGATAGATCTTGCGTGATTGTAGGAATTTCTTTGAAATACTACATTCCCCAACAGTGGCATCCGAGCCAGGTCTATGCATAGATGTTATATGCACGAGTAGGACACAAAGAGTTGTGGGCGATAATAGTCATACTGCTTACCAGCATGTCATACTTTGATTCGGCGGTATTGTTGGATGAAGCGGCCCAGATCGACATTACATGACCGTGTTCATGAGACTGGTTCTACCGCCATGCTTCGCACACATGTGGCTAGTGGGTGTCTGTTTCTCCAGCTTTAGTTGAATCAAGTGTGACTATGCCTGGTCCTTGTTGAAGGTTAAAACAACACACTTGACGAAAAATCGTTGTGGTTTTGATGCGTAGGTAAGAACGGTTCTTGCTAAGCCCATAGCAGCCACGTAAAATTTGCAACAACAAAGTAGAGGACGTCTAACTTGTTTTTGCATGGCTTGCTGTGATGTGATATGGTCAAGACATGATGATATACAAATTGTTGTATGAGATGATCATGTTTTGTAACAGTTATCGGCAACTGGCAGGAGCCATATGGTTGTCGCTTTATTGTATGAAATGCAATCGCCATGTAATTGCTTTAATTTATCACTAAGCGGTAGCGATAGTCATAGAAGCAATAGTTGGCGAGACGACAACGATGCTTTGATGGAGATCAAGGTGTTAAGCCAGTGACGATGGTGATCATGACGGTGCTTTGGAGATGGAGATCAAAGGCACAAGATGATGATGGACATATCATATCACTTATATTGATTGCATGTGATGTTTATCCTTTATGCATCTTATTTTGCTTAGTACGGCGGTAGCATTATAAGATGATCTCTCACTAAATTTCAAGGTACAAGTGTTTTCCCTGAGTATGCACCGTTGCGACAGTTCATCGTGCCGAGACACCACGTGAGGATCGGGTGTGATAAGCTCTACGTTCACATACAATGGGTGCAAGCCAATTTTGCACTCGCAGAATACTCGGGTTAAACTTGACGAGTCTAGCATATGAGTTATGCCCTCGGAACACTGAGACCGAAAGGTCGAGCATGAATCGTATAGTAGATATGATCAACATAGTGATGTTCACCATTGAAAACTACTCCATCTCACATGATGATCAGACATGGTTTAGCTGATATGGATCACGTGATCACTTAGATGATTAGAGAGATGTCTATCTAAGTGGGAGTTCTTAAGTATTATGATTAATTGAACTTTAATTTATCATGAACTTAGTCCTGATAGTATTTGCATATCTATGTTGCACAACAATAGCTCGCGTATAGGTCCCCTGTTTTATTTTTTGATATGTTCCTAGAGAAAAATAAGTTGAAACATGATAGTAGCAATGATGCGGACTAGGTCCGTGATCTGAGAATTATCCTCATTGCTGCACAGAAGAATTATGTCCTTGATGCACCGCTAGGTGACAGAACCTGTTGCAGGAGCAGATGCACACGTTATGAACGTTTGACAAAGCTCGGTATGATGACTACTTAATAGTTTAGTGCACCATGCTTTATGGCTTAGAACCGGGACTTGAAAAACGTTTTGAATGCCATGGATCATATAAAATGTTCTAAGAGTTGAAATTGGTATTTCATACTCATGCCCGTGTCGAGAGGTATGAGATCTCTGACAATACTTTGCCTTCAAGATGGAGGAGAATAGCTCAACCAGTCAGCATGTGCTCAAATTGTCTGGGTACTACAATTGCTTGAATCAAGTGGGAGTTAATCTTTCAGATAAGATAGTAACTGACAAAGTTCTCTAATCACTATCACCAAGTTACTGGAACTTCGTGATGAACTATAATATGCAAGGGATGACAAAAACGATTCCCCGAGCTCTTCGCGATGCTGAAATCGGCGAAGGTAGAAATCAAGAAAAGCATCAAGTGTTGATGGTTGACAAGACCACTAGTTTCAAGTAAAAGGGCAAGGGAAAGAAAGGTAACTTCAAGAAGAATGGCAAGCAAGTTGCCACTCACATGAAGAAGCCTAAAGCTAGACCCAAGCCTGAAACTGAGTGCTTATACTGCAAAGGAAATGGTCACTGGAAGTGGAACTGCCCTAAATACTTGGCGGATAAGAAGGATGGCAAAGTGAACAAAGGTATATTTGATATACACGTTATTGATGTGTACTTTACTAGTGTTTATAGCAACCCCTCGGTATTTGATACAGGTTCAACTACTAAGAGTAGTAACTCGAAACGGGAGTTGCAAAATAAACAGAGACTAGTTAAGGCGAGGTGATGGTGTGAGTTGGAAGTGATTCCAAGGTTGATAAGATCACCATCACACACTCCCTTTACCTTCGGGATTAGTGTTAAACCTAAAATAATTGTTATTTGGTGTTTGCGTTGATCATGAATATGATTGGATCATGTTTATTGCAATACAGTTATTCATTTAAGTCAAAGAATAATTGTTGTTCTATTTACATGAATAAAACCTTCTATGGTCATACACTCAATATAAATGGTTTATTGAATCTCGATCGTAGTGATACACATATTCATAATAGTTAATCCAAAAAGATGCAAAGTTGATAATGATAGTGCAACATATTTGTGGCACTGTCGTTTAGGTCATATTGGTGTAAAGCACGGGAAGAAACTCCATGCTGATGGGTTTTTGGAATCGCTTGATGCTTGCGAACCATGCCTCATGGGCAAGATGACTAAGACTCCGTTCTCCGGAACAATGGAGCGAGCAAAGGACTTGTTGGAAATAATACATACTAATGTATGCGGTCCGATGAGTGTTGAGGGTCGCGGCGGGTATCGTTATTTCTAACCTTCACAGATGATTTGAGCAGATATGGGTATATCTACTTGATGAAACATAAAGTCTGCAACATTTGAAAAGTTCAAAGAATTTCAGAGTGAAGTAGAAAATCATCGTAACAAGAAAATAAAGTTTCTATGATCTGATCGTGGAGGCAAATATTTGAGTTACGAGTTTGGTCTTCATTTGAAACAATGTGAAATAGTTTCGCAACTCACGCCACCTGGAACACCACAGCTAATGGTGTGTACGAACGTCGTAACCGTACTTTATTAGATATGGTGCGATCTATGATGTCTCTTACCAACTTACCACTATTGTTTTGGGGTTATGCATTAGAGACAGCTGCATTCACGTTAAATACAGGCACCATCTAAATCTGCTGAGACGACACCGTATGAACTGTGGTTTGGCATGAAACCTAAGTTCTCGTTTCTTAAAGTTTGGGGTTGTGATGCTTATGTGAAAAAGCTTCAGCCTGATAAGCTCGAACCCTAATGGGAGAAGTGCGTCTTCATAGGATACCCAAAAGAAACTGTTGGGTACACCTTCTATCACAGATCCGAAGGCAGGATCTTTGTTGCTAAGAATGGATCCTTTCTAGAGAAGGAGTTTCTCTCGAAAGAAGTGAGTGGGAGGAAAAGTAGAACTTGATGAGGTAATTGTACCTTCTCCCGAATTGGAAAGTAGGTCATCACAGAAATCAGTTCCAGTGATTCCTACACCAATTAGTTAGGAAGTTAATGATGATGATCATGAAACTTCGGAACAAGTTACTACAGAACTTTGTAGGTCAACCAGAGCATGATCCACACCAGAGTGGTAAGGTAATCCTGTACTGGAAGTCATGTTACTAGACCATGATGAACTTACGAACTATGAGGAAGCGGTGATGAGCCCAGATTCCGCGAAATGGCTTGAGGCCATGAAATCTGAGATGGGATCCATGTATGAAAAACAAAGTGTGGACTTTGATGGATTTGCCCGATGGTCGGCAAACCATAGAATATAAATGGATCTTCAAGAGGAAGACGGACGCTGATAGTAGTGTTACTATCTACAAAGCTCGAATTGTCGCAAAAAGGTTTTCGACAAGTTCAAGGTGTTGACTACGATGAGATTTTCTCACTCGTATCGATGCTTAAGTCTGTCCGAATCATCTTAGCAATTGTCGCATTTTATGAAATCAGGCAAATGGATATCAAAACTACATTCCTTAATGGATTTATTAAAGAAGAGTTGTATATGATGCAACCAGAAGGTTTTGTCAATCCTAAAGGTGCTAACAAAATGTGCAAGCTCCAGAGATCCATCTATGGAATGGTGCAAGCATCTCGGAGTTGGAATATACTCTTTGATAAGTTGATCAAAGCATATAGTTTTATACAGACTTGCGGTGAAGCCTGTATTTACAAGAGAGTGAGTGGGAGCACTACAACCTTTCTGATAAGTATATTGAATGACATATTGTTGATCGGAAATGATGTAGAATTTTCTGGAAAGCATAAAGGAGTGTTTGAAAGGAGTTTTTCAAGAAAGACCTCGGCGAAGCTGCTTACATATTGGGCATTAAGATCTATAGAGATGGATCAAGACACTTGATAAGATTTTTCAATAAGTACATACCTTGACAATATTTTGAAGTAGTTCAAAATGGAACAGTCAAAGGAGTTCTTGCCTGTATTGCAAGGTGTAAAGTTGAGTAAGACTCAAAGCACGACCACGGCAGAAAATAGAAAGAGAATGAAAGTCATTCCCTATGCCTCAGCCATAGGTTCTATAAAGTATGCTATGCTATGTACCAAACCTATTGTGTACCTTGCCATGAATTTGGCAAGGGGTACGATATTGGTCCAGGAGTGGATCATTGAACAACGGTCAAAATTATCCTTAGTGTAATAAGGAAATGTTTCTCAGTTATGGAGGTGATAAAGAGTTCGTCGTAAAGAGTTACTCGATGCAAACTTTGACACCAATCTGGATGACTCAAAGTGTCAATCTAGATACATATTGAAAGTGGGAGCGATTAGCTAGAGTAGCTCCGTGCAGAGCATTGTAGACATAGAAAATTTGCAAAATACATACATCTCTGAATATGGCAGACCCGTTGACTAAACTTCTCTCACAAGCAAAACGTGATCACTCTTTGGGTGTTAATCACATAGCGATGTGAACTAGATTATTGACTCCAGTAAACCCTTTGGGTATTAGTCACATGAAGATGTGAACTAATCACATAAAGATGTGAACTATTGGTGTGAAATCACATGATGATGTGAACTAGGTTATTGACTCTAGTGCAAGTGGGAGACTGAAGGAAATATGTCCTAGAGGCAATAATAAATTTGTTATTTATATTTCCTTATATCATGATAAATGTTTATTATTCATGCTAGAATTGTATTAACCGGAAACTTAGTACATGTGTGAATACATAGACAAACAGAGTGTCCCTAGTATGCCTCTACTAGACTAGCTCGTTAATCAAAGATGGTTAAGTTTCCTAACCATAGACATGTGTTGTCATTTGATGAACGGGATCACATCATTAGAGAATGATGTGGTGGACAAGACCAATCCGTTAGCTTAGCACTATGATCGTTTAGTTTATTGCTATTGCTTTCTTCATGACTTATACATGTTCCTCTGACTATGAGATTATGCAACTTCCGAATTCCAGAGGAACACCTTGTGTGCTATCAAACGCCACAACGTAACTGGGTGATTATAAAGATGCTCTACAGGTGTCTTAGAAAGTGTTTGTTGGGTTGGCATAGATCAAGATTAGGATTTGTCACTCTGTGTATTGGAGAGGTATTTCTAGGCCCTCTCGGTAATGCACATCACTATAGGCCTTGCAAGCTATGTGACTAATGAGTTAGTTGCGGGATGATGAATTACAGAATGAGTAAAGTGACTTTCCGGTAACGAGATTGAACTAGGTATGGTGATACCGATGATCGAATCTCGGGCAAGTAACATACTGATGACAAAGGGAACAACGTATGTTGTTATGCGGTTTGACCGATAAAGATCTTCGTAGAATATGTAGGAGCCAATATGAGCATCTAGGTTCCGCTATTGGTTATTGACAGTCGGTCATGTCTACATAGTTCTCGAACCCGTAGGGTCCGCACGCTTAACGTTCGATGATGATTGGTATTATGAGTTTATGTGATTTGATGTACCAAAGGTTGTTCGGAGTGCCGGATGAGATCATGAACATGACGAGGAGTCTCAAAATGGTCGAGAGGTAAAGATCGATATATTGTAAGGCTATATTCGGACATCAGGAAGGTTACGAGTGATTCGGTTATTTTTCGGAGTACCAGAGAGTTACAGGAATTCGCCGGGGGAAGTAGTGGGTGTCAGTGTCAAAACCGGTGGATCTCGGGTAGGGGGTCCCGAACTGTGCGTCTAAGGTCGATGGTAACAAGAGACATGGGACACGATGTTTACCCAGGTTCGGGCCCTCTCTATGGAGGTAATACCCTACTTCCTGCTTGATTGATCTTGATGAATATGAGTATTAGAAGAGTTGATCTACCACGAGATCGTGAATTTGAAACCCTAGAAGTCTAGCCTGTATGATTATTGTTATGATCGCCTCTACGGACTAAGCCCTCCGGTTTATATAGTCACCGGAGGGGACTAGGGTTGTACAAAGTCGGTTATAGAGAAAGGAATCTTCATATTCGGACGCCAAGCTTGCCTTCCACGCCAAGGAGAGTGCCATCTGGACACGGGTAAGAGTCTTCGGTCTTGTATCTTCACAGCCGTCCAACAGGACGGACACCCGAGGACCCCTTAGTCCAGGACTCCCTCAGTAGCCCCTGAACCAGGCTTCAATGATGAGGTGTCCGGTGTGTAGATTGTCTTCGGCATTGCAAGGCGGGTTCCTCCTCCGAATACTCCAAAATAGTCTTCGAACGCAACGAACGTGTCCGGCTCTGCAACACAAGTACCACACACAACCGCAGAGAGTATAATATTTCATGAGTCCCTTCCGCTGACAACTTTCATAGCGTGACATCACGTCTGCCCGGTCATTATTTCAAACCATTTTCATCCTGCCATTCCACATTTCGAGACACGGTTTTCATTGGCACGTCTGTCGAAGTAGAGATCGTGTCCCCTTATTGCGGGATTTCTCATCAATACGGGCATGGGTAATCCAACCGCGCCGTCTGCACAGCCCTTGGGAATAGGCGAGTTTTGAGGTGAGTGGGAAGGCGCTTGATATTCACTGCCTTTATAAGGAGATAAGGATTCCTCTCTTTCACCCACGCCTTCTCTCTCTCTCTGCCCAAGTCCTCATCTTTTCCGCCTCAAGAAAGCGCTCGACCATGTCCGGATTTGGAGCGCAAGGCAAGCGGATGGCCTCCTTTGTCAGGGAGAAGGACATCACCAAGCTTCGGGAGGCTGGGTACCTGGCCAAAGAAATCGCCCACCGGCTTCCGGCCAAGGGGCAAACCGTCCCCACCCCGAAGCCCGACGAGAGGGTGGTGTTCATCCCCCACTTCGTCCGCGGGTTAGGGTTTCCTCTCCACCCTTTCGTCCGTGGACTCATGTTCTATTACAGGCTAGATTTTCATGATCTAGTCCCAAACTCCTTCCTCAACATCTCAGCATTTATTGTCGTGTGCGAGGCCTTCCACCGCATTCCACCCCACTTCGGACTATGGCTTAAAATCTTCAACATGAAGCCGAAGGTGGTGGATGGCCAACACGCAGAGTACGGAGGTGCCATGATGAGCAAGATGCCCAATGTCACATGGCCTAAAGGTACCTTTGTGGAGACCGTCAAAGAGTGGCAGAAACCGTGGTTCTATATCACAGAGCCTCGCGACGCCACTTGGGCTGCGGCTCCCAAATTCAAGTCCGGAGCCCCAACGCGGCTCACCTCCTGGCTAGAGAAGGGCCTGAATTGGTCTTCATCAGACGAGCTGATAGCGCTGCAAACACGGATCCAGAACATGGTGGACAAGAACATCAAGCTTGTCAATGTGATCCAGGTTATGCTAGTTCACCGGATCCTTCCGTGCCAGAGCCGGACTTGCCATTTATGGGAGTTCAATCCGGCCGAGCACCAGACATTGCAACAGTTCTTTGGAACTACGCATGAAGATATCTGGAAGGTGCTCTTCAAGGGCAACGAGACGCCGCCGGAGACGACTGAGGACCATGGGCACGCCCTAGCCCATCCCGCCAGTGCGGTAAGTCTTTCGCGTTTCAAGGTGTATCCTTTACTCGCTTGTTCAGGTAAGATACCTAAGCCTCACCATTTATTTTTCAGGGTTGGACGAAGAAGGCGGAGCAGATTAAGTGTCCGGCTTTGCTGCCAGATGAACCAGCCATCCCTCTTCTGACGAAGATGCTGGTTCCGGCGCCCTACCAGGCGCCAGAGAAGAAGGCCAAGAAGAAGGCCAAGGGGGGCAGAAGTGGCCTCCGCCGCAAGGGTGCTTCGGACGTGACGTTCAAAGACAACGAGACTCACTCCTCCGCCGCTGAAGACGACGACAAGGAGGAGGAAGAAAGCAACTCCCCCCTGAGGGGGGAAGGAAGAAGAGGGCGGCCTCCACAAATCTGGAGGCAGAGGCGTCCAAGAGGGGGAAGGGCTCCTTCGCGGATAACTCCGTGTAGGACATCGAAAGCAGCCTAGGGTCGCGCCCCTGAAACAAGCCCCTGGCCGAATCATGAGTACTCAAAAGATCCTGACACATTCGTGTATTCAGCCTCTTCGGTTCATAGTTTTAACGTGTTGAATCATGCACTTGCAGTCCAGCCCACGACAGCTCCCCGCGATCCTCATCAGGAGGTTTGCTGGATTCAAAGGCGATGGCCAACGAGTCACCGCCGGCAGCTTACTCTCCCAAGGCCAAGGACGACGCCGAGGTGCTGTCCCAAAGGACCTTCCCAGGCCAGGGAGAGGTTCAGGAGGCCGTCAGGGTGGCGCCAGAGGGTGACCCCTCGGCCGCCAGACACCCGGGGGAGAAAGCCCCCACGGAGACTGGCGATGGGGGCCATATCCGATTTGGCCCCCAGCCGTATAGCATCCCGGAGACCTACACGGCTCCGGAATGAAACAAGCAGCCTCCTTTGAAGGGAGGAGGTGCGCCTATTCCGCCGGTGACCTCTATCCATCTAGAGGCACCGAATAATCTGCTGGAAGCGCTACGAGACGCTTCTGTTGTGGAGGAACACTGTTCCCTCATGGGTACGGTGATTGAGAAGATTCAGTCCGCGAAGAGCGGACTGACCGAAGCCTGCACAAGCCTTCTAATAGGCTTTGAGGTGAGCAACGTGATTTTGTAAAAAGAATGTCACAGTATAGACAGTAGCCCCTGAGACTCTGTCCAGTGTTTGGAAAGAAGAGCCGAACAGAGGATCAAATAGTTTTTCACAGGAGACTAACCGTATATGTCTATGTGAATAAGCAGGCGTCGCTTTTGGCCGTGACTTCTCATGATTTTGAAGTCTCCGAACTGAAGCAGAGGCTGGAGCAGACCGAGGAAGAGCTTGGTCATGCGAAAAAGCAGCTGGAGGACGATCGAGGTATTCGATGACTTTGTGTATGTCCGGAAAGGATGGATGTTTCTGTGATGACCACAGTGCCGTGATATTTTCATAGGGGCAGCGACCGAGGTTGAGGCCCTCAAGAAGGCGCTGGCCGAGGCCAAGGAGAGGGCGGCAAAGGAACAAGCCGCCCGGAAAAGCATGAGGCCAGGGTTGGTGAGGTCAAGCAGGAGCTCCAGGACGCCTTGAAGAAATACGAGTCCTTGGAGCGCCAGAATGCGGACCGAGAGTCCGAACTCGCTAAGGCTCGCCAAAGCGCACAAGAGGCCCTGGCTGAACCCCAAGGCGCCCTCCAGGAAATCCAAGAGGCCAAGAAGATCGCCGTGGGTAAGGCTTTTATTATGCAAAGCAAGTATGTGAAGAAGAGATATCTCTTACCGACCCGGATTTGGAGTTATCCAGGGGCGTTTGCGGACTTGCCGTGCAGTGTCTCTAACGCTGCGGAATTCTTTCGAGCCGAAGAGGGGAGCTCTACGGAGAAGCTATTCTGGTCACAATACCTTGCACCAGAACATCCGATGCCCTTTAGCGACCGGCTAAAACAGTTGGTCGAGCTGCATAGGGTTGCCGAACTAGCCATGAAGGATTTAATAATCTGGCTGTGGCCTGCCGAACCTATACCCAGCAGCTACTTCGGGCTCGTGAAGCGGCTGGTCGATGTCTGCCCTTGGCTTGACATTATCAAGTGATCGGTCTGCATCGAGGGTGCGCGGATGGCCTTCGCTCGCGTCAAGATGCAATGGGAGAAGATGAATGCCTTCAAGCTCATGACTGAGAGACCGCCCGAGGGCAAGGAGCACCGCACGCCCAAGCTATATTTTGACAATGTCCTAGAGGGATCCCGCCTTGTGGCGGCGCAGTGTGCGAAAGATGTAATCTTTGAATGAGTACATTTGTATTACCTCGCCCTGTATTATGAAACAAGGTCGATTATGTAATATAATGTTTAAAATTTTACCTCTCGTGCGGCCGTTTTTATGAAATCTGAGAGTTGGCCAATCGTCGGCTTCTGCCCCCACGTAGGTAGTACGGGGTTGTTCGGGATGTAATCTAAACACTCTTGATCCAATTGTTTGGTCCTTGAAGGAGGTGTTTAGCGCAAAGAACCAGGCAATCAGACTATGTGGCTTTAGCACCCTCACTTAGCCATAGGAGTTTGGCAATAAAAATTTAAGCGCAGCCCCTAGTATCCGAACTGGGGTGCTGTAGACACCTGATCGGGTAAGAACCGATCCGTCACATAATGCGGAAAAATCGCTAAAGATTTGAAACCTCCGAAGAGCTGACCGGCTCATGCGGCATCATGACAGTCAGTTTTCGGATTTGTCTACTGAGGTGCTCATCTGGATAAACCAGGACACAATCGCAGTAGTTCTCCCTTTACTACCCTAGCCGATATAGTGGAACGTAAGGTAGTAAGCACAGGAGCCGGGCAACCCAACTATTGACCAAAGACATGATTCGGAGCCGATGCATATAATGCTAAATTCGGGGTGCCGAACTATACTGTAAAAAAAGTGTTCGGACTTTGTTGCCGTATTATGGGGCGCAATGAAGCCCCTGGCGGATTAAAGCGTACCAGAGTGTACGGCTGCAATAAGATTATAAAAAAGAAGAGTAGCAAACTAGTGCCGCAGAAGTTGGGCCGCAAACTGTTTCTATTATAGTTTGATTAATACGTCAAAGCGTATTTGTACAAGTAGTGCAATAAGCAACAGAGCTATTTAATATGCCATGACCAAGGGAGAGCTCGGTGCGGGTCCTGAAAACAGGTAGAGTGATCGTTTAAAGAGACCACCCAGAAATTCCCCTTTACGTTCGTGCTTCTTGCCGTCTTGGCGTATCTATCCTTCGAAAGGACCGGTGATCAGGCCGTCAGAGAAGGCCTATGGAAATGGAACCTGAAAAAGGAGAAAAAGGAAATAGTGAAAGTATCTGTGTCCAGGGGCGGTCGAGCCGTATTATGGATCACAAGCTAGTTATGCCTCCGTCTATGCCCATGGTATTTTGAGTGCGTAGTTATGTTCGCGCGGTACAAATGCCGGCACTTGGTCGGGACTGGGACGGAGGCCGAATTGCTAGTCGAGCTCTTGACGAGCTGGGCTGTCCTGCTGCAGGGTAGTCCGGACTCGTTTGACAGTGTCCGGGAGCTCGGCCGCCGAATTAATGTTCTGCTTGAAAAGGCCGCTCTGCACTTCTGCTGCTAAAGCCACAGTGTATTCCTCGGTACGGAGGGAGCGTTCTGTGTTTCCGTTGACTGTTATGACGCCGCGTTGTCCGGGCATCTTGAGCTTGAGATAAGCGTAGTGTGGCACCACGTTGAATCGAGCAAATGCGGTCCGTCCAAGCAGTGCGTGATAGACACTACGAAAGGGGACGATATCGAAGATCAACTCTTCGCTTCGGAAGTTGTCCGGAGATCCGAAGACAACCTCTAGTGTGATTGAGCCCGTACAACGGGCCTCTACACCTGGTATGACTCCTTTAAAGGTAGTCTTTGTGGGCTTGATCCATGATGGATGGGAAATTTTGCACACTGTATCCTGATAGAGCAGGTTCAGGCTGCTGCCACCATCCATGAGGACTCGCGTGAGATGGAATCCATCAATGATTGGGTCGAGGACCATTGCGGCTGAACCGCTATGACGGATACTGGTCGGATGGTCCCTGTGATCGAAACTGATCGGGCAGGAAGACTGTCAGGACCCCGATTCTAAGTCACACCGATCTAGCATGTAACACCTCATATCACTTTGCGGCCTCACGCACGGTATTCCCACGGGTGTTGTCTTACCTGTCCCGGGACTATTTGCGCCTTTTGGCTCACGTATATGATAGTGTCGCTAGCATCCATATGACAGAGAACCCGGGCCGACATGACTAGTTGTGAACCCAAAGTGGCACTAACTTACGAGGACAGGCATACATGAAACAACATCGACCATGTCAGTCAGCGGCGTGTGAATCCGGGCTGTAGCAACTGGGCTAACAGGAGTCCGGGAACCCGGGCTGTAGCAGGCTAACAGGACTCCGGATGTCATCGCGTGACATTTCCTCGAAGGGACAGACACAGGAACAAAGAGTATCACATGCCGGCCAGTCTAAGTGTTCCGGAGCAGTAGTAACTGGGCTAGTAGGACTCCGGTAAACCGGGCTGTAGCGGACTACCATGGCTCAGTGGAAGCACTAGACTACATTTCTCCATAAGAGAGGCTACCAAGGATAGACAACTAGGTTGTCAGATCCCACACATACCAAGCATTTCAATCATATACACAATATGCTCGATATGTGCAAATACAACATGGCATCACAACAAGACTCGACGACTCAGAGTATTTATTCATAAGGCTCCGAAGAGTCAAGTATTACGAACATGGGTCTCATGACCCAACATACAAAGCATACAAGCAACAAGCACATGCGGAAGCTTAAATTGTCTGAGTACAGACAACTATAAAAGAAAAAGGCTGAGAAGCCTGACTAACTGCAAGACCCTCCCAAGGTACAAGCTCGTAGCTGAGGTTACAAGCTAAACGTCGAAGTCCACGCGGAACTACTAGCGAGACTAAAGTCTCTCTGCAAAAACATAAAATAAGCAAACGTGAGTACAAATGTACCCAGCAAGACTTACATTAGAACTAGCTACATATGCATCCGTATCAACAAAGGGGTGGTGGAGTTTGACTGCAACAAGCCAGCTTTGACTCGGTAGCTATCCTGAACTACGACTGCAAGTAACTCTTTTGAGGTGGCGCACACGAGTCCACATATTCACCATATCGATACACCACTATGGATCCGCTCACGTCTCCCTACGAGAAGGCCATCCAAAGCACTCACGCTTATCTTGCGCATTTTAGGGTATCCACTTTCACTTGTCTATGAACTGTACAGGCAACCCAGAAGTCCTTTTCCGCGGACACGACTATTCGAATAGATGATGTTAACCCTGCAGGGGTGTACTTCTTCACACACACTCTCGCCACTTACCACCATGTATGCGCTGTCGTGTATCTAGGCAACCCTCACGCGGAAGCCGAGCGAGGGAGTCGGCCACGACCTGACTAACCACACAAGTCTCTAGTCCAGGTTTATCGCCTATTCAGGTTCCATCCGCAAGGAGATCCGGCCGGGGTGTCGCTCACGGCCCCAAACGATGTGTGTAGGGTTCCCAAGCCCACCTCGACGGATGGATCTACGCTTGGTACACCGTGCCATGGTGCCTAGTCTGTCCCAAGCCCACCTGTACCGGGTACCACTTGGTAGACTACTAACACAACCTACAAACACCAGAAACTAGTTGCAACTTCTGGATAGAGATCAGGTTGATTAATAAGTCGAGAGAGCTTGGAGCGCCTGGAGCCCAATGTGTGGTAGTAACTGTTCATGGATCACAAACACAGAACTCAGTTTCTAAGGACGGCTGCAATGAGACAACCCACCATGTACTCCTTCATGGCCTCTCACCGCTACCTTTACCAAATCGTGTTCACACACTTAGCTCACAACAGTAGGACATGTTCACACACCTCTAATTCATCCCCGATGAATCAGACCCGACTCAACTCTAAGCAGTAGTAGGCATGACAAACAAGCATGAATGAGTAGGCACATCAGGGCTCAAACAACTCCTACTCATGCTAGTGGGTTTCATCTATTTACTGTGGCAATGGCAGGTCATGCAGAGGAAAGGGGTTCAACTACCCCAACATGTAACAGTTGAATCGTTGTTGTCCTAATGTAGTAAAAGAGAGCAGGAGCGAGAGAGTGGGATTTTATCGGAATGAACAAGGGGGTTTTGCTTGCCTGGCACTTCTGAAGATAGTATAACTCTTCATTGGTGTCATCGATCACGTCGTCGGAAACATCGTGTACTAAGAGGGAACAACCACCGGCAAACACAAAAGGAACCACAATCAATGCGATGCACATTCATATGAATGATATGTCATATTAAAGTACTGAATTGACCTAGTGCAACAGTTAGTCATATTCATTGAAGTGGAATCAAACCTATAGCAAATTCCAACTCCAAAACTAATTACCATTTATTGCATAATCATGAATTGTCCTATGCAGTGAGGTTAACTTGTTCAAACATGCATGAAAATGCCATATTCAGGTTCTTTGGATTTTTCTGATCATTTTACATATATAAATCTTTTCAATCTGAGTTACAGATTAATTACTATGAATTTTAGAAGTTTAGGGTAAATTCTGAAATTTCCTGGTTATTTTGAATTAGAATAGATCCAGAAAAGGATTCACCGCGTCAGCCTGGCGTCAGTGTGATGTCAGCGGTCAACTGACACAGTCCAGGTCAAACCTGACCAGGGGGGCCCACTGGTTAGTGCCACGGTGCTAGTTAGGGTCGCTGATGTGTGGGTCCAGTCAACGGCCACGTCAGCGGGGTCAAACCCCGCTGGTCAAAACGGTCAACCCGCCGGCGTTTAGCCGCCGGCGACGACAACCGCGGCAGAGGGGATCGGGAACGCGCTGTAATCCATGGAATTGAGCACCGTTTGGACCTATGGCTAGCTGGGGACAACGCGTATCCATTGGTGGTGGTGGGAGTTGCTGGGGTGGCCGGGAATGGCGCCGGCGTCGAGCAAGGCGGTGGAGCACGGCTCTGTTCGGGCACAGGGCTGCGGCTCACAAGTGGGCGAGCTAAGCGGCTAGGCAACAACTACAGAGCACAGGGAGCATGCCGACGCGCTCAGACACGTCGGGCGCAAGTACTAGTGATGGCGGCGACGAACGCGGCGGCGAGAGGCTTCGACCATGGCGGGAACAGCGGCTAGGGGATGCAATCAATGGTGGGAAGAGGGGGAGAACGAGGAGGAGCTCACAGCAAGGTAATCGGTGATCTCAACGCGCTCGGGGATGGCTTGGAGACGACAGAATGTCGGTGGCAATCTCCGGCGGCAGAGAAGGAAGATGACGAGGTAGCCAGCGATGCGGGGTGCCTGGCGTTGCGTGGCTCTTCGTAGATGATGAAGTCGATGCTGCGGTTCTTTTGGGCGGGTCGGCAAGGCGAGGGAGGGCCGGTGGCCGTGGTGGCAGTTGACGGTGGCGATGAGCTGCGCTCAGTGGCTGCGTGCAAGAAACAGAGGAGGGGAGAGAGGACGGGAGTGAGCGGTTTGTGTTCGGGGACGGGCGGGGCGATGTCCTAGCAGGTCGAGGCACATGAAGGCAGGGTGGAGGTGGCCGGGCGCGTGCCCGCGCGTGGTGGCCACACGCCTCGCGTCCTTCTGGCGCGAGGTGGGAGACGGTGGCGGCTCTGGTGGGCTGGGCCAGGTAAGTGGGCCGCCAGGTAGGTTTGGGGCCAGGTAGGTTTTTCCTCTCTTCTGTCTTTCTATTTCCTTTTGTTTTCTATTTTCTGAAGTTTGTTTTGATTTGATTTAAAATATCAAATCATTTTAGTAGCCTTTGAAAAGGTTTATGTGGCTTGATACTAAATATTCAAAGCCACTCACAGGTTCTCAGGGTTATTGGATTTATATTGTATACATAGCAAATATAAATCCGGTTCAAATAATTATTGATTTAATTCAAAGTCCCAAAATAATCATTTCTGAGATTCCAAAAATATTGGTTTGAGTTTTAGCTCTTGCCAATATTTTCAGAGATTAACAGGAACATTTTCTTGGGCTCATTTGAAAAGATTTTAATGTTGATCATTTTTAAAGGTTTCCGAGGCTTTGAAAATTCCCTCAATTCAATTTCCTTGAATTTAAAATGATGCATGGATGCTCTCTGATGCAACTATTAACAAGCAAATTCTAGGGTTGTGACAACTCACCCCCACTAAACAAGAATTTCGTCCCGAGATTCAAGACTTGAGGTAAGAGGACAAAGGGGACACAAAGCTAACACGATCTTCATGATCCGATTGCCCTTTTCGAAGATGTTGATTCATTGCTCCAAATTGATCTTGATGTCTTTGCTTTCGGGATCTCCATCCAACACGATGACGACAGAAGAAACTCTATAGGAATCGATCTTCTTAAAGATCGAGCAACTCACGATCAACTCACAAAATGAGATGTTGAACATCTCTCGAGCTAAGACACGAAACATACATCCAGAGGGATGGAGTGAAACAGAGAACGAAGATTCAAGTTGATAAGCACAATTCCACGCTGAAAAAGATGGTGCATGGTTTCAAGATAACGAGGAGTTATCTCGCCATGATTCCATAATGGCACCTTAGGGAAGGTGACTTGCGGAAATATTCCCTTAAGTGGCAAAAAGAATTACTTTTGATTCAGAGATCATTGAAACTCTTATACCAACCTAAGGCAAATCACAACAATCGTTTGGCGGAGTAAGAAGGGATGGCATACCCAGACTAGAATGGATGATGTGGACTACCTTGTTGAATACAACGCAAAGGATGATTTTGCTTGCGCGTGCTCTCAAGAACTTGAGCATTTCCATATTCATCGAGGTTCTACCAACATCCGTGTCAAGGATCCTGGCAACACAACATACTACCATGATGAATAGTGATGGACAACGCAGATGCAAAGGAAGACAACACTTTCTCAGATTTCACCTTAGCGAGGCCAAGGGAACGAAATCTAGATGATCGACCGAGAGACATTTAGCACTCCGCTTCTAATGTTCCCCTTGATGTGCTAGCGTAACCCATTTATAGATATGGTTTGGTATCTAGAACATCAAGTAAAAGGTCAGACTTCGGGAGCACAGGAATCCATAAGGAATAACTATGGAAGTAAATCCTGTGAGATACTTATGGGGAGGTGGCCAACTTCCTCAATCAAGATACTACAATAATAGGTCTTCCGGCTGGTGTGTTGGCCACGACATCCACTTTACCGGTTTACAGAGAGACCAATATTATAGTTCTCGGGAAACATTCCAACCATCATATCTGCATGAGATTCAGATCTGGTTGGTGTCAGAATATTCCAGACTCATCCGGTCTAGAGAGAAAAATGAAAGTTTGCAACACAAATCGACGAGATGACGTTGCAAGACTCTCGGGAGATGAACTACGATAGCAAGCTTCAAAACATGAGCTGGTTCTACTACACACCTGTGAACACACTGTCCTAGACAAGCATGACCACATGGTAGTCTTACAATGAAACACTACCAAGTTCAGGTTGGGACCATCATTGCGGATGACGAAGTCCTTGCATAAGTCATATGATTAGCTCTTACGAAGGAACTCCTTCTCCTTGAACAAATCAGTCGGTGGCTTGGTGTACTAGGAGGTACATATGGAATGCAGGTAGCTAATCTCACAAACCAAAGTATACTTCGCACATGCATGACTAACTTGGGATGATTCCAGAGGAAGCAACATTGACTTTCTTGAGTTCACGGCGGCAACTTGCATCAAATGCACATGAATTAGAGGAGGTCCCTTCTCTCATCCGAACATAAGCTTCATGAACGGAACATGAAGATAATGCTTATAAAAGTTTCCAACACTACTTAGATGTTCGACATGAATCATGGACAAGATGAAAATATTGTCAATGATCTCAACAACAAATCATCTATACTTCCATGAAGATGTAATTCCACAACTATGTGAACAAGGCGATAGCATTGGTCAGACCAAAAAGATGTAATGATGTATGCTCGAGGATACAACCACGAGTAAGACAACATTACGAACATCGTTGTTCTGATTTGATTTGACGATAGCCCACACTCAAATCAAAGGATTGATAAGACAATAGCACCGACAATTGATCACGTGGATCAATCGATGAAGATATCATCTTTCTTCAACACGGATACAAGATATCTCTTAGGGATGAGCGTGGTCGGACAAGCTTTTATCTTCCAACTCTCCAAGTTGTTGTTAAGCTTAACCAACTAGCTCAGGGGTATCCAACACAGATTCTTGGAGAAAAGGGTGGCTACAAGAAACCAACTTGATCACGAACTCAACATAGCGGTCAGGTGACAACCTGGTGATACCTCCGAGAAGATATTCGGAAAATCACGAACCACCGATATGTTACTAAGCTCAAAAACAATCTTGCTTTTCAGGGCAAGATGATATGATCAACAGAGCAAGGGTTTGACAAAATCCTAACTCATTGATCGAAGAGTGCACCAGAAATAAGGACTAGGTAGCACGATCAATCTTAGGATGATGATTTAATAACCAGCACGGTAAGAATGAGAGTGTTGTCCATTAACTACCAAGCAACAGGGTTGCTAGGAGTATTGATTTTGCACATCACAGTACACTTGTCGGCATTCCGGTTACAACAACACAGGACCAAGGAATGAATAATGATGGCGAGAAGTATCACTCCGACAAGAATCCATAAGAGGTGGTGCAATTCTCATGAAATTCTTGGCATAAAGATGGTAACACTCCAAGATAGAATGGAACAAAAGCTGGATTGGCATTTGTTCTGCGGAATACAACTACTTTGACCCAATCCCAGAAATGGACGAGGTACTGGAGTTTGTTTCTCCTAGTCATTACGGAGTAGAATGGCTTGGCGGACCATAAGAGTAAAAGGCATCGATGAGCAAGGATGCACAAATACTCCTAACTATCAACTGATACACGAGGGCCAGAATACAACTAAAGAGGGACAACTCAAAGGAACATGTATCTTTCTGAGTTGTGGATGCATAGATTAGTATGTCGAACGAGTTCCACATATTTCTTCCAGATAACCTATGCAGAAAGGTAGAACTGGCAGAGTCACAACATGGAATCGAGAACTCATCAAGAGCACTACGGTTTGTGATCTTCGGTTCAACAAGGAACTTCTGCCATAAGTAGTTCATGGTATTTGGAAGAGGAAAATGCCACAGACCTCAAGGACTATCACAAAGGTTACTAATATCCTAAGGAACTAGCAAAAACTATCAACAAGAAGTAGGTAGGGTGAATCTCAGGTTCTAGAACCCAGGAAAGAATACCTACTAACTAATAACATCACGAGATGCTTTCGAGAATGGTGGCTAGAATCATTACGCTGGGAACAAAAAACATGGCTAGATTACTAGGTGATCCTCTAAGACAGCTAGGGTCATAATAATAGCTCCAACATATACACCGAGGCAACGGAGTACCTCAATTTGACGATTAGTGTGGTTAATCTGGGCCAAAGGAACATCGAGAATGGAAAGAAGGGATTTGCAAATGCATCAGACTATTTAGAAACCTGGGATGACTCAGACAACATAATGGCTGTAAATGCTCAAAAAGATTTGAGACATCCTGCAAAATAGTGGCATGACCACTCAACATCACAATATCAAGGTTCTGAGGTTAACTAACAACACACGAAAGTAGTAGGAACTGCACTGGGGCTTGAAACCATCAATCCTATAAGTCTACAGATTAGTAACACGTGATCTTGATAGAAGATGAGAAAGCCTAGTTCTTAATCCCCGTAGAAGAGAAGAAGATGACTCAGATCAGAAGGACATAAGGTAAAGGAGTAAAAAGAGCCTTATGTTCCCTTCCACAATCAATTCCCTTATATAACTAAAGCATTTCTAGACTCAACTTCGACCAGTTTGGCTTGGTAATCCTACAGGCAGTCAGGCTCTGATACCAAAGCTGTCAGGACCCCGATTCTAAGTCACACCGATGTAGCATGTAACACCTCATATCACTTTGCGGCCTCACGCACGGTATTCCCACGGGTGTCGTCTTACCTGGCCCAGGACCGTTTGCGCCTTTTGGCTCACGTATATGATAGTGTCGCTAGCATCCATATGATAGAGAACCCGGGCCGACATGACTAGTCGTGAACCCAAAGTGGCACTAACTTACGGGGACAATCATACATGAAACAACATCAAGCATGTCGGCAAAGAAGGCGTGAATCCGGTCAGAAAGTAACTGGGCTAACAGGACTCCAGGAACCCGGCCTATAGCAGGCTAACAGGACTCCGGATGTCATCGCGTGACATTTCCCCGAAGGGACAGACACATGAACAAAGTGTATCACATGCCGCCGATCTAAGTGTTAGGAGCAAGAGTAATCTGGCTAGCAGGTGACTCGATAAACCGGGCTGTAGCGGACTACCATGGCTCAGTGGAAGCACTAGACTACATTTCCCCAGAAAGAGGCTACCAAGGATAGACAACTAGGTTGTCGGATCCCACACATACCAAGCATTTCAATCATACACACAATATGCTCGATATGTGCAAATACAACATGGCATAACAACAAGACTCTACGACTCATATTATTTATTCATAAGGCTCCGAAGAGTCAAGTATTACAAACATGGGTCTCATGACCCAACATACAGAGCATACAAGCAACAAGCACATGCGGAAGCTTAACTTGTCTCGAAAAGTGCATAACTACAAAAGAAAAAGGCTGAGAAGCCTGACTAACTACAAGACCCTCCCAAGGTACAAGCTCGTAGCTGAGGTTACAAGCTAAACGTCGAAGTCCACACGGAATTACTAGCGAGACTGAAGTCTCTCTGCAAAAACATAAAATAAGCAAATGTGAGTACAAATGTACCCAGCAAGACTTACATCAGAACTAGCTACATATGCATCGGTATCCACAAAGGGGTGGTGGAGTTTGACTGCAGCAAGCCAGCTTTGACTCGGTAGCTATCCTGAACTACGACTGCAACTAACTCTTTTGGGGTGGCGCACACGAGTCCACATATTCACCATATCGATACACCACTATGGATCCACTCCCGTCTCCCTACGAGAAGGCCATCCATAGCACTCACGCTTATCTTGCGCATTTTAGAGTATCCACTTTCACTTGTCTATGAACTATACAGGCAACCCAGAAGTCCTTTTCCATGGACACGGCTATTCGAATAGATGATGTTAACCCTGCAGGGATGTACTTCTTCACACACGCTCTCGCCACTTACCACCATGTACACGTCGTGTATCTCAGCAACCTTCAAGCGGAAGCCTGGCGAGGGAGTCGGCCACGACCTGACTAACCACACAAGTCTCTAGTCCAGGTTTATCGCCTATTCGGGTTCCATCCGCAAGGAGATCCGGCCGGGGTGTCGCTCACGGCCCCAAACGATGTGTGCAGGGTTCCCAAGCCCACCTCGACGGATGGATCTACTCTTGGTACACCGTGCCATGGTGCCTAGTCTGTCCCAAGCCCACATGTACTGGGTACCACTTGGTAGACTACTAACACAACCTACAAACACCAGAAATTAGTTGCAACTCCTGGACAGAGATGAGGTTGATTAATAAGTCGAGAGAGCTTGGAGCGCCCGGAGCCCAATGTGTGGTAGTAACTGTTCATGGATCACAAACACAGAACTCAGTTCCTGAGGACGGCTGCAATGAGACAACCCACCATGTACTCCTACATGGCCTCTCACCGCTACCTTTACCAAATCGTGTTCACACACTTAGCTCACAAAAGTAGGACATGTTCACACACCTCTAATTCATCCCCGATGAATCAGACCTGACCCAACTCTAAGTAGTAGTAGGCATGACAAACAAGCATGAATGAGTAGGCACATCAGGGCTCAAACAACTCCTACTCATGCTAGTGGGTTTCATCTATTTACTGTGGCAATGACAGGTCATGCAGAGGAAAGGGGTTCAACTACCGCAGCATGTAACATTTGAATCATTATTGTCGTAATGCAGTAAAAGAGAGCAGGAGCGAGAGAGTGGGATTGTATCAGAATGAACAAGGGGGTTTAGCTTGCCTGGCACTTCTGAAGATAGTATAACTCTTCATCGGTGTCATCGATCACGTCGTCGGAAACATCGTCTACTAAGAGGGAACAACCACCGGCAAACACAAAAGGAATCACAATCAATGCGATGCACATTCATATGAATGATATGTCATATTAAAGTACTGAATTGACCTAGTGCAACAGTTAGTCATATTCATTGAAGTGGAATCAAACCTACAGCAACTTCCAACTCCAAAACTAATTACCATTTATTACATAATCATGAATTGTCCTATTCAGTGCGGTTAACTTGTTCAAACATGCATGAAATTGCCATAATTAGATTCTTTGGATTTTTCTGATCATTATATATATATAAATCTTTTCAATCTGAGTTACAGATTAATTACTATGAATTTTAGAAGTTTAGGGTAAATTCTGAAATTTCCTGGTTATTTTGAATTAGAATAGATCCAGAAAAGGATTTACTGCATCAGCCTGGCGGCAGTGTGACGTCAGCAGTCAACTGACCTGGTCCAGGTCAAACCTGACCAGGGGGGCCCACTTGTTAGTGATACGGTGCTAGTTAGGGTCGCTGACGTGTGGGTCCAGTCAACGGCCACGTCAGCGGGGTCAAACCCCGCCGGTCAAGACGGTCAACCCTCCGGCGTTTAGCCGCCGGCGACGACAACCGTGGCGGAGGGGATCGGGAACACGATGTAATCCATGGAATTGAGCGCCGTTTGGACCTACGGCTAGCTGGGGGCAGCGTGCATCCATTGGTGGTGGTGGGAGTCGCTGGGGTGGCCGGGAATGGCGCCGACGTCGAGCAAGGCGGCGGCCGGAGCACGGCTCTGTTCGGGCACATGGCTGCGGCTCACAAGTGGGCGAGTTAAGCCGCTAGGCAACAACTACAGAGCACGGGGAGCACGCCGACGCGCTCACACACGTCGGGCGCAAGTTCTAGTGACGGCGGCGACGAACGCGGCGGCGAGAGGCTTCGGCCTTGGCAGGAACAAAGGATAGGGGATGCAATCAATGGTGGGAAGAGGGGGAGAACGAGGAGGAGCTCACAGCGAGGTCGTCGGTGATCTCAGCACGCTCGGGGACGGCTTGGAGACGACGGAACGTCGGTGGCGATCTCCGGCGGCAGAGAAGGAAGATGACGAGGTAGCCGATGATGCGGGGCGCCTGGCATCGTGTGGCTCTTCGTAGATGATCAAGACGACGCTGCAGTTCTTCTGGGCGGGTCAGCAAGGCGAGGGAGGGCTTGTGGCCGCAGTGGCAGTGAACGGCGGCGACGAGCTCCGCTTGGTGGCTGCGTGCGAGAAACAGAGGAGGGGAGAGAGGACGGGAGTGAGCGGGTTGTGTTCGGGGATGGGCGTGGTGACGTCCTGGCGGGTTGAGGCACAAGCAGGCAGGGTGGAGGTGGTCGGGCGCATGCCCGCGCGCGGTGGTCACACGCCTCACGTCCTTCTGGCGCGAGGTGGGAGACGGTGGCGGCTCTGGTGGGCTGGGCCAGGTAAGTGGGCCGCCAGGTAGGTTTGGGGCCAGGTAGGTTTTTCCTCTCTTCTGTCTTTCTATTTCCTTTTGTTTTCTATTTTCTGAAGTTTGTTTTGATTTGATTTAAAATATCAAATCATTTTAGTAGCCTCTGAAAAGATTTATGTGGCTTGATACTAAATATTCAAAGCCACTCACAGGTTCTTAGGGTTATTGGATTTATATTGTATACATAGCAAATATAAATCCAGTTCAAATAATTATTGATTTAATTCAAAGTCCCAAAATAATCATTTCTGAGATTCCAAAAATATTGGTTTGATTTTTTGCTCTTGCCAATATTTTCAGAGATTAGCAGGAACATTTTCTTGGGCTCATTTGAAAAGATTTTAATGTTGATCATTTTTAAAGGTTTCTGAGGCTTTGAAAATTCCCTCAATTCAATTTCCTTGAATTTAAAATGATGCATGGATGCTCTCTGATGCAACTATTAACGAACAAATTCTAGGGTTGTGACGACAAAGACCATGGGTTGAACTTTGGGGCGAGTGCTCCATCGCGTAGACGTCCCTGAGTGCCTTGCGCTCCCTCTTGGGGATATGGGTAGCATATGTCATATTCACCGTTTTAACCTAGGGGGGAAACTTCTTCTGTCCCCCTGTGTTCGGTGGCCGGGGCTCCTCGTCATCGTCCTCGCTTTGCGACCCGTTCTCCTTGTTCTCGGCATTTAACTTGCCGTCCTATTTAAAAAGCCAACGGTCTCTGTTGGTATGATTGGCTGGTTTGTCTGGGGTGCCATGGATCTGGCACAGACGATCGAGTATGCGGTCCAAGCAGGATGGTCCCAGATTGTTTCTTTTATATGGCTTCTTCCGCTAACCGGACTTGGAGCCACTGAATCCGGCGTTGGCTGTCGTTTCATTGGTATTGTCACCGTTTCTTTGATGTTTGTGCTTGTTGCGTTGGAGCTTGCCGTTGCTGTTTTTTTACCTCAGAGGTGCCCGCTTTGCTTGCCGTGTTATTGCTACGGGCCAGCCAACTATCCTCGCCCGCACAAAAGCGGGTCATGAGTGTCGTGAGGGCTGCCATGGACTTCGGCTTTTCTTGGCCGAGGTGGCGGGCGAGCCATTCGTTGCGGATGCTATGCTTAAAGGCCGCTAGGGCTTCGGCATCCAGACAATCGACGATCTGGTTCTTTTTAGTTAGGAACCTAGTCCAAAATTTCCTGGCTGACTCTCCGGGTTGTTGGACTATGTGACTTAAGTCATCAGCATATGGAGGTCGTACGTATGTGCCTTGGAAGTTGTCGTGGAAAGTGTCTTCCAAGTCCTCCCAGCTGCCAATAGAGTTTTCAGGTAGACTGTTTAACCAGTGCCGAGCTAGCCCTTTGAGTTTTAGCGGGAGGTATTTGATGGCGTGAAGATCATCTCCGTGGGACATACGGATATGGAGAAGGAAATCCTCAATCCATACCGCGGGATCTGTTGTTCCATCATATGATTCGATATTCACGGGTTTAAACCCTTCTGGGAATTCATGCTCCATTACTTCATCAGTGAAGCAAACAGGGTGTGCGGCACCTCTATATCGGGCCACATCGCGACATAGCTCAGATGGCGTTCGTCTGTGGTTTTCGGCCCGGGCGTGATTAGGCTTGTCACGTCCGAATAGATAGCCGTCGTTGCGTGTCGGGGCACGCCCTCACGATCCGTAGATCGATCTGGTATGTCCTGTTCTACTGTCCAGGTCTCGCCGAAGGTCATATATATAACCCCGAGCTGTTTTATCTCTGCCTTTACGGTGAGGTAGGGCGGGCTGGTGTTCTGCTTGAGTTGCCGCTTTGTCCCGACCACGTGGTGGTCGGTCAGCCGCATTGCACGATGATGGTACGGGCTCCAGCGCCTCATCATCGAATTGAGGTAGCAATTTGCGCTTCGGGTAACTTTTGGCTGGGCGCTTGAGGCCGTATTCCTCGGCTGCTTGGACATCAGTCCATCTATCATTGAGCAGATCTTGATCAGCTTTAAGCTGCTGCTGCTTCTTTTTCAGGCTCATTGCAGTGGCTATTAGCCGGCACTTAAAGCGCTCCTGCTCGAGACGTTCCTCGGGCATGATAAAATCCTTGTTGCCAAGGCTCACCTCATCCTCGGAGAGCGGAAGATAATTATTGTCCTCCGGGTCTTCGTGTATGGCCTGTTCATCAGGGCTAACTTGTCCGTCTTCCCGTTCGTCCTGTTCGGAGTTGCCTCAACGGGGTCTTCATTGTCTTTGGCATCATCCGAAGTATTGTTTTCTCCCATGCCGGTATTGTTGTCTTTTCCATGACGTGACTTAGAGCGGCGCCGCTGATGCCAACGCTTTGGCTGTGTCTCAGGAGGTTTATCCTTGACTGGATCTTCTTTGTCACCTTCATTAGTTTCTTTAGGTGTATCCACCATGTACACGTCATACGAAGAAGTGGTCGTCCAGCGCCCGATAAACGGCGGGTTGTGGCCCTGCTCCTCTTCGGCATCGTTGTCCATACCGTCGATGTCTTCAGAGCCGTAATTGAGCATGTCGGTTAAGTCTTCGACAGTGGCTATGAAGTGGGTGGTGGGTGGGAAGTGAAATTCTCCGTCATCAGCCTCCAGTTCGAACCGGATATAATTCGACTGTGAGTCCCCCGCTAAAGAGAGTGTTTTTAATGAGTTTAGCACGTCACCTGAAGGCGAGTGCCGGAAGATGTCTGTGGAGCTGAATTCGATGATCGATGCCTAATCAAGACCGATGTATGCGGACGCACATGGTTCGGAACCTGTAGCCGGAAACGAGTCTAAGGTTCCGGTGACACAGATTCCACTTGAGGTTGGGTCTGTGTGCGGCTCCGACGCCGCTGAGTTTGCAGCTTCCGTGGCGGGGTTGAGCCTCCCATCCTTGGATGGCGTGATCTGCTATAGATCAAGGGCCAGAGTAGTTACAGGTGCTATCTCCTGGGTATGGTCCAATGACAGATTTAAGTCATGTTCATCGCGGTGACATGGAGCGGCTGCCGTGGTCTTGAATCCGTTGAAGATCAAGTCTCCGCGGATATCCGTGACGTAGTTCAAGCTTCCAAATCTGACCTGATGGCCAGGGGCGTAGCTATCAATCTGCTTTATATGGCCAAGCGAATTGGCCCGCATGCGAAGCCGCCGAACACGAAGATTGTCTGGGTGATGGATGGGGCCATCGAACCTCTTGACGATGATGCAGCGGAACTCTCAATGAAAGCACCGATGTTGGTGTCAAAATCGGCGAATCTCGGGTAGGGGGTCCCAAACTGTGTGTCTAAGGTCGATGGTAACAGGAGACACGGGACACGATGTTTACCCAGGTTCGGGCCCTCTCTATGGAGGTAATACCCTACTTCCTGCTTGATTGATCTTGATGAATGTGAGTATTACAAGAGTTGATCTACCACGAGATCGTAATGGCTGAAACCCTAGAAGTCTAGCCTGTATGATTATTGTTATGATCGCCTCTACGGACTAAGCCCTCTGGTTTATATAGACACCGGAGGGGACTAGGGTTGTACAAAGTCGGTTATAGAGAAAGGAACCTTCATATTCGAACGCCAAGCTTGCCTTCCACGCCAAGGAGAGTCCCATACGAACACGGGTAAGAGTCTTCGGTCTTGTATCTTCACAGCCCATCAGTCCAGCACATGTCTAACAGGCCGGACGCGCGAGGACGCCTTAGTACAGGACTCCCTCAGTGGGCCTTAATGGTCCATACGGGAAAGGAGAGAAGGGCCTCAAGGGGTGGCCGCGCCCCCCCATGGGCTGGTCCGATTTGGACTAGGAGGGGGCGGCGCGCCCCTCCTTCCTTCTCCCCTCTTCCTCCTTCCTTCTTCTCCTACTTGGACTAGGAAAGGGGGAAACCTACTCCTACTAGCAGTAGGAATCCCACCCCTTGGGCGCGCCCCTTGTGGCCGGCCCTCCTCCTCCTCCCTTCCTTTATATACGGGGGAGGAGGGCACCCCATAGACACACAAGTTGATTTCTTAGCCGTGTGCGGTGCCCCACTCCACAGATTTCCACCTTGGTCATATTGTCATAGTGCTTAGGCGAAGCCCTGCGTCCGTAACTTCATCATCACCTTCAACATGCCGTCGTGCTGACGAAACTCTCCTTCGGCCTCAGCTGGATCTAGAGTTCGAGGGACGTCACCGAGCAGAACGTGTGCAGATCGCGGAGGTGCCGTGCGTTCGGTACTTGATCTGTTGGATCGCGAAGACGTTCGACTACACCAACCGTGTTACTTAACGCTTCCACTTTCGGTCTATGAGGGTACGTGGACACACTCTCCCCGCTCGTTGCTATGCTTCTCCTAGATAGATCTTGCGTGATCGTAGGATTTCTTTTGAAATACTACGTTCCCCAACACTTTTGGTGGGCGAGGGCAGTCAGAAGCGGGCATTTCATAAACCGATGATTGTTCATTGAGTGTGACGTCATCTATTTCATGTAGATAAGCCTACTATATAATGTAAGAGAATTTTAAAATTTTCATATATATGTTGATAGCTCGTTCGATACGTTGTGATTCATAAAGACCGCTACAAACATCAATGTTCTGTTTATCACAGATGAGATTGGTTAATAAGTGCATGTGTACGTGTCAGTGTTGCACGCCTGCATGCATGTGTGTGTTCATGAGTGCATGTGTACATGTTAGTGTTGCACGCCTGCATGTGTGCGTGTGTTCGTGTCAGTGTTGCATGCCTGCATGCGTGCGTGTGTTCGTGCGAGTGTTGCGTGCGTGCATGTGTACGTGCGGGGTGAGGCTACACGTCAGTCGACTAGCTTTTTCATCTCTGGTCATTCGATTTTCCAGCCGTTGGATACGAAATCAAGGGCCTGTAGTTTATCTTCAACCTCCACCCCTCCTGAGCTGTCAGCCACCATCGGCCGACCACCGCCCCGACCATCCCTCTAGCCCCCCCGAGCCGAGCTTTTTCTCCGGCGATCCCCACGCCACCGCCCAATCACCGCGCCGCCCTCCGCCGGCAACTACCAACCAGAGGTCTCACGACTTTGAATCCCCACCGACCACTAATTTATTACCATTTCTGTCTTTCATATACGCGCCGACGGGTGGGCCCTATGGTAATGTGCGCTGCTGAATGTGGACCGTTTGTCTGGTCAATTGATCGTGTCATCAACAAATTACGGAGCTGTATGGTGAGCCAGTGACCGTATGATCACCCTAAAATGTATTTTATTAACACAATACAGACTCAAACTACCATTTCTTTCTTTCATATACGCACTGACAGGTGGGCCCCACGGTTACGCGCGCCGATGGTGCAACACTAGTTGCGCCACATGGAACGTTTAACTGGTCAATTGATTGTGTCATTAACAAAATACGGATTTGTACGGGTGAGCCAGTGACCATATAATCACGACATGTATTTTTTTAACACGGTACAAACGCAAGCGCTCATATATACGCGCAAACACTCACCGCTATAAGCGCACACACACAGACCCTAGCCCTATGAGCAACTTCGAGAGAGTGGGCCAGCATATGATCTTGATATTTTACGAAGTCACCATAGGTGCCTCATAGTAGAGGGGAACGTCTCCTCCCACTAAACGCACGTCGCCAGAAAATACTGAAATTAACGCAGGATAAATGCGAGCACCAGGACTTTAACCCTGGTGGGCTCGGGAAACCACTGTCCTCCTAACCATCTAACCATAGGTTGGTTAGCACCACAAAATGTGTGTGGTTATTCCGAAGTCCAGTGACCATATCGTGCTTTCGGTTCAAATACAATGGCCGTAAGTGTCATCAACAAAATACGGAGCACGCATCAAATACAATGTTCGTCTGTGTCATCAACAAAATATGGAGACGTATCGTGAGCTCGATACCGTATGATCACCACGGGAATGTATACGGTGACCCTAATGAGCATATTTTGAAGTCCAGTGACCGTATAGTGCTTTTGCTTGAAATACAGTGACCGTCACACGTGAATGTGTCAGGGGCATGCATACGTGAAAGTGGTGTACAAAGAGGGGGTGTCCGGTGGAGACAAGGAGAGATATGCCCTTCGTTTCTCTTTCCCGTGACTAATATTTTAGGCAAAAATATAAACATTCACAATGCAGAATAATTTTTTTGGATGCACCATGCAATTAACTTTCATGTATAACATTGTACTATTGTATATGCTTATTTTCTTAGTGGTCGATTGCGTGTGTGGTGTGGTGGGCACATCATTTCTAGTTGTGGTGGGTCAACATGAGGACTCATGGGTCGGTTCCATCTTGCGCCACATAGGTTGGACTGAGACGCATTATACGAAGACCCATGTGGAGGACTCGGCGTACAAGACGAAGCTACCAGAATCGTGGGGGGCTCTATCCCCACTGATGATAAGCCGACTATATATGATTTGTAACCCTAGGCCCCAAGTATGTTATAGAAGCCCGGGGGCTAGTTCTCCGATAGTTTACACACACACACACAATGCCTGGTATTCACGTGTACTTTATACACACCCCTATCACTAATATACAGTACCAGGAGTAGGCTTTTTCCTCAACTGCAAGGGCCTTGACTTGGGTAAAAGTTTGCCTCGTATTACCATCCAGCGTAAAAGTCAAGGATATCCTACCGAATGATCTGATGGAATTATATCTGCCAACTACTAAGAGAGAGGTGTGTCTGTGGGGGGGGGGTAATGTGTGCGAGAGAGGCCTAAAGATAATGTGCATGCGGGAGACACGTAGACACATATGTGTGTGTATAGAGGGCTAGTAAAGACCATGCGTGTGTATATATGCATGTGAGACAAATAGTGTTTTCCAACTGAGATTAATGAAAAGAGTGGTACATAGTAGTGAGAAAGAGAGAGGGAGATATATAGAGAGTGTGTGCGTGAGACACCCCGACACCCCAAGAGAGATTGTGAGCATGTGCGAAAGAGAAATGCCGATGTATATAAAGTGTGTGCACTTATTCATTAGATAGAGAGATATATAGCACGTGTGTGAGAACAGGCTGAGGCATAGTGCATCTACGTGTAAAATGCGGTTCTACTCATTAAATTAAAATATAAATGGCATTATTATTTTTGGATGAGATCATGAATTTTGCAATTTGTGTATGAACGAAAATTGGTCTATCAGACAGCCATACTCTATTGAATTCTAGCATGTGCATGTGTTTATTTCATATTATCGATCCATAGAGTGAGATCGGTTTGAAATACAGGCAATGCATTGCTTTTTCAGTTCATATATAAACATTAATTAGTGCACTCCATGTTGTTAGTGTGAAGCACTTTATACATTTGTCACTTACATGGATACATTCCAAGCTAGATACGAAATAGAATACATGTTGAATTCAACATAAAGGGGGTTTCGAAGATTCGAATTCATAGGAAGTGCATTCATCTATTTGAATCCGAGATAATGGCATTTGTAAATCAGATCTGAATGGGGGCATCAATCTTTGTTGTGCGTTTGAACATGCTATATATTCATACGCATGTCTAACTATTTTTTTGCAACCAAGGAGATTATATCTGGAACCATGCATGAACTGAGGTAAGTTGCTTATTTTTTAATATATACTCGTGTACAATGTATATTCAATTGTATCCCCTCCATTCCAAAATAATCGTAGTTTTATGATTTTCAAGAGTCAAGATTTGTGAAGTTTGACAAATCCTGAAAGTTCAATTCAAGAGAACCAAAAACGTTAATGCTTCTACTCCCAAATATTGAATGAAGCGCCAAATAAGCTTCTGGTCACCCGAAACCGCATGAGACTAATGTTTGGTGGTAGGAAATTACTGTCCCGACTCTGGCCCGTGTAGCCTATCGGGCCGATGTCCAAAGGTCTAAACCGGGGTAGGTTTGTAACTTCACCAAGACGCTAGTCTCAACCGCCTCCGAGAAGCATTCATATGCCGTGGGCGCCTAAACACCCATGCGCTCGGCCGAAATCTATCCCGCCCACCATTTGGGACATCTCAGATTACTGTCCTACCCCCAACCCGCAATATGTCCAAAATTTTAGATGGGGGCAAAGTTTGTAACTTTCCCCAAATTTTAAACAAGCGCGTCCAAACCGAAACATTGTTCCCCCTTAGTTCCCCCTCCCTCTGTTTTCCCATTCATACTCCGTGGGTGCCAAAACGCCCTCTCCACCAGCCATGAAACCCCAGCCTCCTCCGTCCTACACCCCATCGTGCCCAATCCAGCGCCGCCCTCCATCACTCTGGAGCCGGTACCCCGACATAGTCGTCCAGCGCAACCACAACCGCAACGCCCTCAAGGACTTAGCAACTGAAGCCGAGGCAGAGCTACCTCCACGACATCGACACCGACGTGCGCCATACCAGAACCATTTGACCATGCTGTCTTGCGCCTCACCGCTACCGCTCCACTGTCGCAACCGTCCACCGCACCAGAGTTGTTCCCGCTACGCCGTCGTTCGCCGCCTCGGATCTGGTTCCCTGCCACCGACAGACGGCCACCGCACCACACTCAACAACTTGGCCATGGGTTCGTCCAAGGCTCCACCATCCTCCACAACTTCTCGTTTCCAGCAAACCCTGAGAAGATCGTTGGAAAAACAGAAGGAGAACACAACACTGCCAGCAGAAAGTGGTACTCCTCTTCCCTTATTCATGCAAATCTTACGTCTCTTCTCACACCGTATTCATCCCACGAAAGAAACTAGTTGAGCGCTTCTTACTGCATCTTCTACGTGATACTAAATGCACAAGGTTTCCTCCCATTTACTATTTCACAATGGCTAGAGGTCAGTAGCCCGCCTAGATTTCAATTCAGGGTCAGTTGAATCGCAATTAAAAGAAGCTGCACCCGCTTAGGCGCGCGGAGCACCTAGTCCTCCTGTTCGCGGGGGAAGCGGCGCATCGGTGTCTATCATAGGGGTGTGGGGCGCAGGAGCTGCTTGCGCCCGATCTGGAGGTCGGCGGGTCTTGAAGGGATGGCCGGGCAAGCAAGCATGGCGGCAAAGTGAGGTCGAGGGAGGGCGGAGGCAGGTGGATCGGGCCGGTGGTCGGCCAAGGCCCTGGAGGAAGATCGTGAATACCTTGACTGGCTGGAGTTAGATGAAGGCGATCTGCACGTTCTTTTTACATCGGACGATGCAGAAAAAATGGACTGACCTATTTGTTTTCAGTCAACTGTTATTTTCATAGGACCACAACTTGTGCTGTGTTGGAGGAGCATCTGCATTTCCCTGCCATCCATGTGCCCATATTTCAAAATCCTAGAATCTAGTAATTTCGTGTGCCATGCATGTTGTAGAGCTATCATATGTCTCTCGTCATTTATTTCTCACCGACCTGCTATCTGCTACTTTTACACTGTACTACTTGTGCACACACTTCACCCATACTCACACTATTGTTTTTTTATGCATGGGTATTTCAGACTCTGACGCAGTGTTGATGAATACACAAAAGAAAAGACAGAAGTCGCTCCAGTGTCATTCGAAGATAAGCACTAAGTGTTTCAGCGCTCTAAAGGGTGTAGTGGCAGCAGATGGAAACAGTAAACATAGCTCTGCAGTTGATGGTCTCAATTGTCACACACAACCATCCTAGGTGCTTGCTTTAACTTCGCGTTGTCAAATGTGGTTGCATGTTCCATATGGTGTCTAGCTTGTATTGCTTCCAATTTGGTTAAATTGCACCTGCTTACTTTACACATTATACCTTTGATAATGACATGCCTTCCTGTATTTGATACACACTACATATGTCTATTAACCATGTTTGTACATCAAACTAATGCTCTTTTGTATCCCTCATCAATCACTTATGATGAGAGAGTCACCCCAGTGGGTTACTCTGAGACGTGCTACTCGTTTAAAGTGTGCAGTGTCATCCTCCCCACATAATTCTCAAGAAACAGCAAGGCTAAATGAAGATAGTCAACGTAGCTCTCTAGTTGATGACTGCAATTTCCCTACACCACCATCGCAGGTGCTTGCTCTTACTTGGCAGTGTGATATGTGGTTGCATGTTGCATATGGTGTCTACCTTGTAATGCTTCTAATTAGGGTAAATTGCATCTGCTTAGTTAACACATTATACCTGTGAATATGACAGGCCTTCCTGTTTTTGGTACATACTACGTCTTTCTATTAACCATGTTCTTACATCAAACTACTTTTCTTGTGTATCCCTCATCAATCACTTCTGATGAGACACCTTCAAGTTGACAGTGTAATATTGGTTGCATCTTGCATATCATTTCAAACATGTATTGCCTCTAATTTGTTGAATTACCACTTATAATGAGACACATCTAACTTGGTAGAGTGATTTTGGTTGGATCTTTCATATGGTGTCTAGATTGCATTGCTTCCGATTTGTTGAAATGTCTTCTGCTTAGCATTTTTCGTACATATTCCTGTTGGAAATATGCCCTAGAGGCAATAATAAAAGATTATTATTATATTTCCTTGTTCATGATAATCGTCCGTTGTTCATGCTATAATTGTGTTATCCGGAAATCGTAATACATGTGTGAATACGTAGACCGCAACATGTCCCTAGTAAGCCTCTAGTTGACTAGCTCGTTGATCAACTGATAGTCATGGTTTCCTGACTATGGACATTGGATGTCGTTGATAACGGGATCACATCATTAGGAGAATGATGTGATGGACAAGACCCAATCCTAAGCATAGCATAAGATCGTGTAGTTCGTTTGCTAGAGCTTTTCCAATGTCAAGTATCTTTTCCTTAGACCATGAGATCGTGTAACTCCGGATACCGTAGGAGTGCTTTGGGTGTACCAAACGTCGCAACGTAATCGGGTGACTATAAAGGTATACTACGGGTATCTCGAAAGTGTCTGTTGGGTTGACACGGATCGAGACTGGATTTGTCACTCCGTATGACGGGAGAGGTATCTCTGGGCCCACTCGGTAATGCATCATCATAATGAGATCAAAGTGACCAAGTGTTTGGTCACGGATCATGCATTACTGATGCGAGTAAAGTGACTTGCCGATAACGAGATTGAACGAGGTATTGGGATACCGACGATCGAATCTCGGGAAAGTAACGTACCGATTGACAAAGGGAATTGTATACGGGGTTGCTTGAATCCTCGACATCGTGGTTCATCCGATGAGATCATCGAGGAGCATGTGGGGTCCAACATGGGTATCCAGATCCCGCTGTTGGTTATTGATCGGAGAGTCGTCTCGGTCATGTCTACATGTCTCCCGAACCCGTAGGGTCTACACACTTAAGGTTCGGTGACGCTAGGGTTGTAGAGATATGAGTATGCAGTAACCCGAAAGTTGTTCAGAGTCCCAGATGAGATCCCGGACGTCACGAGGAGTTCCGGAATGGTCCGGAGGTGAAGAATTATATATAGGAAGTGCAGTTTCGGCCATCGGGAAAGTTTTGGGGGTCACCGGTATTGTACCGGGACCACCGGGTGGGGCCACCTATCCCGGAGGGCCCCGTGGGCTGAAGTGGGGAGGGGAACCAGCCCCTTGTGGGCTGGTGAGCCCCCCTTGGCCCCTCCTGCGCCTAGGGTTGGAAACCCTAGGGGTGGGGGGCCGCCTCCACTTGCCTTGGGGGGCAAGCCACCCCCTTGGCCGCCGCCCCCCTTGGAGATCTCATCTCCTAGGGCCGGCGCCCCCCTAGGGGGCCTATATAAAGAGGGGGGAGGGAGGGTAGCCGCACCCATGCTCTTGGCGCCTCCCTCTCCCCCTGCTACACCTCTCCCTCTCGCAGAAGCTTGGTGAATCCCTGCCGAGATCGCTGCTGCATCCACCACCACGCCGTCGTGCTACTGGATCTCCATCAACCTCTCCTTCCCCCTTGCTGGATCAAGAAGGAGGAGACGTCTTCCCCAACCGTACGTGTGTTGAACGCGGAGGTGTTGTTCGCTCAAAGACTAGGATCATCGGTGATTTGGATCACGGCAGTACGACTCCCTCAACCCCGTTCTCTTGAACGCTTCGCTCATGATCTACAAGGGTATGTAGATGCACTCCTTTCTCTCTTTGCTAGATGAACTCATAGATTGATCTTGGTGAAAGCGTAGAATTTTTTTATTTTCTGCAACGTTCCCCAACAGTGGCATCATGAGCTAGGTTTATGCGTAGTTCTCTTTGCACGAGTAGAACACAATTTGTTGTGGGCGTAGATGTTGTCAACTTTCTTGCCGCTACTAGTCTTATTTTGCTTCAGCGATATTGTGGGATGAAGCGGCCCGGACCGACCTTACACGTATGATTACGTGAGACAGGTTCCACCGACTTACATGCACTAGTTGCATAAGGTGGCTAGCGGGTGTCTGTCTCTCCCACTTTAGTTGGAGCGGATTCGATGAAAAGGGTCCTTATTAAGGGTAAATAGAAGTTGACAAATCACGTTGTGGCTTATACGTAGGTAAGAAAACGTTCTTGCTAGAACCCTATTGCAGCCACGTAAAACATGCAACAACAATTAGAGGATGTCTAACTTGTTTTTGCAGCAATTGCTTTGTGATGTGATATTGGCCAAAAGTTGTGATGAATGATATATATGTGATGTATGAGATCATGTCTTGTAATAGGAATCACGACTTGCATGTCGATGAGTATGACAACCGGCAGGAGCCATAGAGTTGTCTTAATTATTGTATGACCTGCGTGTCATTGATTCAACGCCATGTAATTACTTTACTTTATTGCTAAACCGTTAGCCATAGTAGTAGACGTAATAGTTGGCGAGCAACCCCATGGAGACACGATGATGGAGATCATGTGACACCCTCGATTCAATCGTACACTAATCATACACGCAAATGTGTACGATCAAGATCAAGGACTCACGGGAAGATATCACAATACAACTCTAGAAACAAATTAAAATAATACAAGCTTTATGTTACAAGCCAGGGGCCTCGAGGGCTCGAATACATAAGCTCAAATAAACAAGAGTCAGCGGAAGCAACAATATCTGAGTACAGACATAAGTTAGACAAGTTTTCCTTAAGAAGGCTAGCACAAAAGCAACAACGATCGAAAAGGCAAGGCCTCCTACCTCGGAGCCTCCTAACTACTCCTGGTCGTCGACGGTCTCCACGTAGTAGTAGACATCGCCGATGGCATCTGACTTCTGGGCTCCAACATCTGGTTGCATTAACCGGAAAGAAGAAGAAAGGGGGAAAAGGGGGAGCAAAGCAACCGTGAGTACTCATCCAAAGTACTCGCAAGCAAGGATCTACACTACATATGCAACATTATCAAAGGAAGGCTGTATATGTGGACTGGGCTGCAGAAATGCCAGAATAGAGAGAAGGCCTAGTCCTATCGAAGACTAGTATCTTCTGGAATCCACCATCTTGCAGCAAACAGGAGGGAGTAGAGTAGCATAAAGTAAAGTAGTAGTGTTATCAACCTCGGCCAGAGATCCTTTCTCGACTCCCTGCGAGAAGGCAATCCCAGAGCCATACTATCCAGTTATCATCACAATCCAATTCTCATCAACATCCAGTACTCATCACAAGTATCCAGTTCTAGTTGTATCGATCGGGATACAACTCCAAGTGTCCGTTACCGTAGGACAGGCTATCGATAGATGTTTTCTTCCCTGCAAGGGTGCACCAACTTACCCACCACGCTCGATTGACTCCGCCGGACACACTTTCTGGGTCATGCCCGCCTCGGCCAAACAATACGCCGCAACCCGACCTAGGCTTAATAGAGAGGCCAGCATGCGGACTAAACCTATGCCCTGTGGGTCATGGGCCATCTCCCGGAACTCCCGCACGTATGCGAGGGCGGCGGTGAGCAGACCTAGCTACCTCCTTCAACAAGGCAGCGCTTATGCAGTCCAACCCGCCTTGGCGCCCGATCACCGACGTCTATTAAGCTTGGTGATGCATACGACGCAGAACGCCCATACTATGCCCACGTGATGGTTAGTGCTATCGGGCCGAGGCCCCTCGGATCAAATATCCAAATCATAGTGGATAAGGAACGCGCGGTAACAAGCAGAGACTCACGAAAGATGTGACCCCGTTGCCCCGTCTCGAGGACTTGCAGCAAGGGCTAGGAATGCCCGGCCATGCCTCGTATTTATCTCGCGGGCACCCTCCAGGTCAACCCGACTCCACATCACTCGCAATTAAGCTCGCGCGGGTACCCCTCAGGGTCGACCCGTCTTTAGTAACATGGCTCAGTGTAAATTCATAGTAATCATAGTAACTGTGTGTCTAAACATCAAGGGGAAAACCCGAGGAATCACCCCCGGTGAATTCCACTCAATGTAGTCATCAAGGTGAACGTAAGAGGATTCACCCTCGAGGTCCACAATTGAGGGGTTGCACGACAGAGTCGTATCGTAAGTGGTTAAAGAGGAAATCACCCTCGATGACCACAATCGAATAACTATGCTACATGGATAACATCAGAAGTGCTGATGAGGTCTCACCCTCGGCACTCGATAGTAACCCAGTAGTGTCGAGCAACTAAGGGGAAAGTGATGTGCGGTGTCGGGGCCTGGTCTTCGATCCCGTTGATCGGGTCTTCGATGATGAAGCAGGGGGCAACAGGGACAAGGTGGGAGTCACTGATGTATCTCTAACCAACCTATACTAAGCAGTTTAGGATAAGCAGGTAAGGTACAATAGCAGATACAAAAGAAGGCTATGCATCAGAATAGGAGCAAACAATAACAGTAGCAAATTCTAATGCGAGCATGAGAGAATGGAATGGGCGATATCAGGATGATCAAAGGGGGGGCTTGCCTGGTTGCTCACGGCAAAGGAGGGGTCGTCGTCGGCGTAGTCGATCTGAAGCTGACATCGGTCTCGGGGTCTACCGGAGAGAAGAGGGGGAAGAAACAGTAAATATAAAGCAAACATAACATCACAAAGCGTAAATGGCAATATGTTGTGCCGGGTGTGACTTAACGTATGTCTACATGATATAGGTGCAGGGGAAAACAACCAGGAATGTATTCCCGGTTCCGGACCTGTGTCACACATATGACCGGAGGGGAAATGTTGCATGTTCAGCATGCTAGAGGCATGTGACAGATGAACGGACCGCATATTCGGATTCATTGGATTTTTCTGAGCAACTTTCATATAGAAAACATTTTCATCGGAGTTACAGTTTAATTTCTATGAATTTCTAAAGATTAAACCATTTTCTGGAATTATTAAATTAATAGAAAAGGAATATGACGCCAGCATGATGCCATGATGACATCAGCATGTCAACGGCGGCTGTACAGGTCAAACCTGACATGTGGGTCCAGTGGGACCCACATGTCAGCCTCTATGACTTTAACAGTGTTAATTTAGACTAACAGGGGGTTAACTAGAGGGTGGGCCCCCCATGTTAGTGTCTCATTTAGTTAACTAATTAGTTTTCATTTACTAAACGTTTTAGTTAACTAACTGGGCGGTGGGGCCCGCATGTCAGCGACGGGGCGGCCACGTGAGCGCGTTGACTGGTCAAACTAGTCAATGGGGCCGGCGGGGCCCACTGGCAGCGTCACTGGGGTGGCCCCAGGCCTGTCCACGTCGGCTGTGTCGGGGGTTTCACCGCTGGTGACCAAAACAGCGGCGGGGCGGCTCGGGAGGTGGTCGGGATTCGGCTACAGGGCGTCTCCGGGCTTGTGTCCTAGCTCGATCGATCGAGCGGATGAAGTCGCATCGTCCTGCGGTGGTGGCCCGGGCGGGGAGTGGCCGGAGCCGTCGCCGACGACATGGACGGCGGAGACCCGAGGCACGACGAGCTCGCAAACGGCACAACAACGAGCAATATAAGCGGTGCTGAGCACCTACGGCGTCTACGTGTGCAAGCGAGCATGATGGATACGCTTGCGCGGGCGTTCGGTCACCGGAACGTGGCCGGCGACGAGCTCGGCGGAGGCGAGCTCAGACACGTGGGGAACGGCACCTACGGGCGCGACAACGGCGTGAAGACGAAGGGGAGAGAGGCGAGGCTCACCGGGCGGCTACGTAAAGCCCCTGGAAGGTGAGTAGCAGCAGCAGGCGTCGCCGGAGTCGAAGGGGATCGCCGGAGCAGAGGCAGAAGGAGGGCGGCTCAATCCGGTGCCTGCGGTGCTCCCCGGCTTGTGCTCGTGGACGGGGACGAGGAAGTCGACGACGGTGGAGCTGCTGGACAGGTCGGCGAGGCGAACGGATCCCGGTGGCCGCGAGGACGGGCGAGGCGCGGCGGCGCCCGCGTCGGCCTCCTCTCCAGAACGAAGGAGAGGGAGAGGGCGAGGGGATTCTGGGCGTGGGTGGAGGTAGGTGGGGAGGAGGTCGAGGCGTCGAGGGGAGGGGTCGACCTTATCTTCCTCGTCGACGGCGAGGTGGTTCGGTGGCGACGCGCGGGCGCGCTCCCTCGGTCGGTTGAACAGGGGGAGGGGGGAGCGACCGGGGAGGTTGGGCCGGCTGGGCTGGTTGGGGTCCAAGGGGGGCAGGGGCTGTGGGCCGTCCGGCTGGCCGAGGCGGGCCGAGGCCCAAGGGGAGGCCAGGGCTCTCCCACCCCTTCTTCTTTTCCCTTTTTTTTGCAGCTTTTCTTTTTATTTTTCTGCATTGCCATTTTCTTCCTGATTGCAAATTGTTTGGCCACCAAAACATTTTTGGAAAATGTCCAATCTGGCCAAATAATTATGATGCAATATCTTGACCGCCACAACAAGCTTGGAAGCACTATAATTCCATTTGGATTTTTGCATTGCATTGAAAGAGTCGAGAAGGTGATGTTGGCTCTGTTTTCAAGATGATAGAGTCATCCAGGTACTTTAGATGATGTTGCCACCCTGAACATAATTCACAATGGATTATTTACAAAATTATGAACTTTTTAGTTCCTGGATTTGGACAACTTATATTTCACCTCATAGTTGAATTTCAATCTGAGTTGGAATTTGAAATGAGATATGATTCCAATGTGATCAAGCACTGTTCAGTAAAATGATTAGCTTAATCAAAGAGGGTTACTGTAGCATGACACTAGGGTGTTACAAATCATGGTGTCATGCCGGTGACAAGATGATCATGGAGCCCCGAAGATGGAGATCAAAGGAGCTATATGATATTGGCCATATCATGTCACTATTATTTGATTGCATGTGATGTTTATCATGTTTATGCATCTTGTTTACTTAGAACGACGGTAGTAAATAAGATGATCCTCATAATAATTTCAAGAAAGTGTTCCCTAACTGCATGCGCTATGAAAGTTCGTTGTTTCGAAGCACCACATGATGATGGGTGTGATAGATTCTAATGTTCACATACAACGGGTGTAAGACAGATTTACACATGCAAAACACTTAGGTTAACTTGACGAGCCTAGCATGTACAGACATGGCCTTGGAACACAGAGACCGAAAGGTCGAACATGAGTCGTATGGAAGATACGATCAACATGGAGATGTTCTGTAATGCCCCGGATACAACTTTCCATATTCGTAACTCCAACTCTTGCCTTTTCCGGAGATGCGATATGATATTTCCTTCTTGGTTGGGTTTTTGTCTTTGTTTTGCATTTTGTTCACGTCATGCATCTCATCTCATAGCATCATGCGCATTGCATCGACACTCGTTGTCGTCATTGTTTTTAAAACTCGCATCGGTTCGTAGTTTTCGTGTCCCCCCTTGCTTTCGTTGACCGTTCCGAGACCAACATTGTTCTTCGTTTTTCCCTCTTGCCTAAACCGGAGTCTCTTTTCACAGTGCATCGAACCCTCGCAACCTAGTCCGAAACTTCCCCGAACCCGAATTGCTCGATCATCCCCAAACATCTTTAAAACATCTCCGTTCTTTTATTTGGACTCCCTACCCATTATTTTCTCGACCGTTCGATTGCGATCGGAGGGACCAAATGCCCCTACCCTAATCCCACTGATATATATAGACGGTCCAAACCCTAGCAATTGGGGACAACCTCCCTTGATTCCCGTGCGCCGCCGCCACTGCTCTCCATCCCATCACCCAGATCTGCTGCCACATTCCCCTTGCTCTCCGTGCCCAACCAACCACGCCCGTGCCCCGATCCAAAATTCCTCTCGATCTCTCCTCACCAACCAGCGCCTCCCCTGGATCCTCTCGTCCATCGACTGCAGCCGCTGTCGTCCGCGACCGCAGGAGCAGGAGCTCTTGCAGCCGCGAGCGCCCGAGGCCCCAACCTCCCGTGCACCACCACCGGCCTCTAGGACCAGGCTGCGCCACCCTGCCGTCTCCTTCTTCCATTTTTCCCTTCCCTCCGGTTCCCTCTCTCCCTCACGATCTCTCCTCTCTGTTTCTCTGAACAGGAGCTCACCACCGACCGGAGCCGATGGAGCTGAGCCACGCCGGCGTCGATATCCACCACCGCTGCCCAGATCCGGTCGCTCAGCCTTGTATCCGGCTGGTTCCGCGTCGCCTCCCCATGCCCGAGAGCCCGCACCGACCATCTTCCTCGCTGGAATGCCCCGCCAAGTTCGCTCTGCTGCGTCGCCCGCCTGCGACCTCCTCTGCTTTCTCCTCGAGCCCACAGCAACAGTGCAGCGCCCGAGCGCTGCTCACCTCGCCGGCGACCCACAGGTGACCGGCGCCACCTCATCACCTCCCGTGCTGCTCCCTCTCTCTCTGACTGCTCATCTCTCCCTTCGTTTCATACAGGAGCCCCGCCAGTGATCTTTGAACCGCCTCGTCCCGTGCTCGAATCAGCCCCGTCTCGTCCCCATGCCCGGTCGGCACGCCACTGTTCGTCTGCTGCTTCTAGTCCCGCACCAGCCTCTGCATCAAGCAGGGTAAGACCACACCGCCTTGATCCCCTTCGGCAGCAGCCATCGCCGCCGGCCTGCTACCTCGCCGCCCGAATCCGCTTCCTCCGGCCGCCTCCACCGCGCAGGGCCCTGGTGACCTCACCGTCCGGGCCTCCTCCGTCGCGCGCCGACCTACAAGTTCCTCGCCGCCGCTGCTCTGCTTCCTGACAAACACAGGACCGCGCCTGTTGACTCCGCCCAAGCCACTGCCTCGTTTGACCCCGCCTGGGCCACTCTTTGCGCCAAGGCCCAGCGCCTCTACATCCCCCGGCCGGCCTGTTGGCCCGATGTGAGCAGCCCCATCCAGCCCCTCCTCTCTGTTCAGCCCAACAGTGCTCCAGATTCGGCCCAGTGTGTTTTTTCCCTGCACTACGATTTTAGCATTATCCATAGATTCACAGTTTTACAGAAAAACCCTCATGTTCATGCATTTAATATCTCACAAACCGTGCATCGGATTAAAATGGTTTAAACATGTAAATTGCTTAGAATTTTGTGTAGATTAACAATATGCTGCTTTCATCCATGCTAAAAATGTTTAATATGCTGTTTGTTTAAATTTGCTCAAATGCCATATTAAAATGATTTATTTCATAACTATATAATTGTAGCTCGGTTTTAAATAAACTTTATATGTAAATGGGGTGGAAAATGCCTAGTTTAACATGGTGGACTTTATTTTCCTGTTTAACAACAATAAAATATGGTTTAGGGCAGAACAGTACCAAATTCATAATTTGTATATGAGGATTTTCCGGAATTGTTGTTTGTTGTTAGGCCTCATTTAAACTTGCCTAAATAGTTAGTTTCCTTGTGTTCCACCTCTTGCCATGTTTAACAACATTTAATATTGTTTGGTAGCTTAAACGAGATTAAACTAAATATGTCAATGTGGTGTTTTGTCAATATGCAAGTCGTTGCATATTGAGCTCCACTTAACTTGTAGTATTGTTTGTTGCACTTTGCCATGCCATGCCTCATTAAACCGGACATGCATCATACTTGATTGTGCATCATGCCATGATTATGCTTGTGTGTTTACCATGTTGTTTGCTTCTTTCCAGTTTGCTTCTCTCGTTAGCTTCGGTTTCGTTCCGGAGTTGTGAGGATTCGTTCGACTACGTTGGTTCGTCTACTTCATGGACTCGTTCTTCTTCCTGGCGGGATTTCAGGCAAGATGACCGTCACCTTGGATCTCATTACTATCATTGCTATGCTAGTTGTTTCGTTCTATCGCTATGCTATGCTTCCTATCACCTGTTCTTCAAGCCTCCCCAAATTGCCATGAACCTCTAACCTTTTACACCCTTCCTAGCAAACCATTGCTTGGCTATGTTACCGCTTTTGCTCAGCCCCGCTTATAGCGTTGCTAGTTGCAGGTGAAGTTGAAGATTGCTCCATGGTGGACAGGATTATGTTGGGATATCACAATATCTCTTATTTAATTAATGCATCTATATACTTGGTAAAGGGTGTAAGACTCGGCCTTATGCCTGGTGTTTTGTTCCACTCTTGCCGCCCTAGTTTCCGTCATACCGGTGTTATGTTCCTGGATTTTGCGTTCCTTACGCGGTTGGGTGATTTATGGGACCCCCTTGACAGTTCGCTTTGAATAAAACTCCTCCAGAAAGGCCCAACCTTGGTTTTACCATTTGCCTCACCACCACCTATATCCTTCCCTTGGGTCGGCCAACCCGAGGGTCATCTTTATTTTAGCCCCCCCGGGCCAATGCTTGTCTAAGTGTTGGTCCAAACCGAGTAGACTGCAGGGCCCCCTCGGGGAAACTCGAGGTCTGGTTTTACTCGTACGATGTCTCATCCGGTGTTGCCCTGAGAACGAGATATGTGCAGCTCCTACCGGATTGTCGGCACATTGGGCGGCTTTGCTGGTCTTGTTTTACCATTGTCGAAATGTCTTGTAAACCGGGATTCCGAGACTGATCGGGTCTTCCTGGGAGAAGGAATATCCTTCGTTGACCTTGAGAGCTTGTGATGGGCTAAGTTGGGACACCCCTGCAGGGTATAAACTTTCGAGAGCCGTGCCCGCAGTTATGTGGCAGATGGGAATTTGTTAATGTCCGGTTGTAGATAACTTGACACCAGATCCGAATTAAAACACATCATCAAGGCGTGTGTAGCCGTGATGGTCTCTTTTCGGCGGAGTCCGGGAAGTGAACACGGTTTTGGGGTTATGTTTGACATAAGTAGGAGTTCAGGATCACTTCTTGATCATTGCTAGCTTCACGATCGTTCTGTTTGCTTCTCTTCTCGCTCTTATTTGCGTAAGTTAGCCACCATACTTTGCTTAGCCGCTGCTGCAACCTCACCACTTTACCCCTTCCTTTCCCATTAAGCTTTGCTAGTCTTGATACCCATGGTAATGGGATTGCTGAGTCCTCGTGGCTCACAGATTACTACTACAACAATTGTAGGTACAGGTTTTGCGATGATCATGACGCGAGAGCGATGTTTGCTTGTTTTGGAGTTCTTCTTCTTCTTCTTCGATCAGGGGATAGGTTCCAGGTCGGCAGCCTGGGCTAGCAGGGTGGATGTCGTTCGAGTTTCTGTTTATGTTTCATCCGTAGTCGGATGGTGCTCTTATGTAAGATGATGTTGTATTCGTGTGGCATTGTATGCCTTATGTATGTATCCCTATCTATTATGAAATGTTGATGTAATGATATCCACCTGGCAAAAGCGTCTTCAAGATGCGCTTCTATCCTTGGTGGGACCTTCGAGTTCCTTTAGGATAGGGTCGCATCTTGGGCGTGACAAGTTGGTATCAGAGCCTCGACCGACCATAGGAGCCCCCTTGATTGTTGGACGTTGTTGAGTCTAGAATAAAACTATTTTTGAGTCTTAGGATTATATATATCGGAGAGTAGGATTCTTTTTACTCCTTAGCCCCCTTCGTCGCTCTGGTGAGGACTCCTGACGTAGATGTTTTGTCTTTCCTCTCCTCAAATTTCACTAAAAAAATTTTAGGATGACGCGGGTATCTTGGGATCGTTCCGATATTCTTATGACGAGAACATTGTTCTTGGTGCCTCCTGACATTTAGGGGTTGTGGCAGTGTCCCGGGGAGTTGAGCTCCGAGGTGTTGTCGTCATAATTTTATCGTTGCAGTTCTGGAATACCTGAGTTTTGCCGACATCGAAAATCTCTTTTATGCAGTTGTTGGTGAGATAACCTCGACGCCACCCAGTACTGGGGAGTTCGGGAGTATTGCCATAGCTTGTATAACGGATGCTTTTCGAAGGTTGAGGTACACGATTTCTGAAGGTTTCTTGGTTATGTGTTGATGGATGGATACAACTTGGATGTAGGGATTGTTAGTTTTGGGTGAGATATATATTGCTTCCCCTGTATCCCCAACACCAGATTGCATAACCAGAAAGTTTCGGGACTTTATAGGTGGGAATTCAAGTAGCTCCTAGAATATCTTTCCAACAGATGCATGATATGGGATTGGGTAAATGTCTATCATATGTATTTGTTCCGGCTTATTTCTGCAAGCCAATCCTTTGTTTTGTTTTGAGTTGTGGTATTCAAGTTGCTTCGATGTCAAGTGTTGAATCCATACCTTTCCTAAACGGTGTTCTCATATTGCTATGTGGATACTAATCCTTCTTGATCATCGAGATTGTCATGTCAATTCTTTTCGACCGGTGTGCTTCTCTTCAAGTGGATCCGATAATTTTCAACATCCGCAAAATCAACTCTAAGTTTTCTCACCGGTGTTTGTTTCATCCGTCCCCAAGTTGCCTTTGTTTTCCCGCCCTCCCACCCTTTTTCTTCAAGGACTCAGATTTCTTAATCATGTATCCTTTTATTTGTGGGAAGTATCTTTATTCTTTTCTTTCAATGTTCTTATCCGGTGATTTCCCATGAAGATGCTCAACAGTTTCAAGTTCATAATTCTTCGTTATTTTTCTTCTCCGGTGGATTTAATTCAAACTTTCAGTGTTGATCATATTCCTTTCCTCATTTCTAATGCTTTCTCATGCCGATGCACCTCTTAATCATTCACTTCTTCCTATTCATTTGTTCTGGAGTGCTGAAGATATCTCACAAGACTTATGTTTCCATTCTCAACACTTTCAAGATATTTTGAGGTTGTTATCTCATTCAGACATTTAATTCAACCGGTGCAACCTCTCTTTAAAATTGTTCAACGGTGTTTTCTTTTGAGTGGGCCCTAACCCACAGGTCTTTTCCCAGGATCTTACCGGACTCTTCTAATTATCAGGAGCCATTCGCAAATTCATATCCAAGTTTAACGTAAGAATGAATTTCATCGTCAGATGTTTTCCAAGATCAATTTCAAATTATTTTTCCTTGTTGGCTCAACCTCTTTGTTTTTCATTCCCCCGGAGTATCTCAACCATTCATGGTGTTTTCTCGTCGTCATTCTCGGATTTTGAAGACCGAAGAAGAGTTCCTCTTAAATCCTTACCCGTTCTTCCAGAGATTCATGGTTCTAGCTTCATGCCATCCTCATAATTGTTTTTGATTGTGACAATTCTTTTCTTACCATCCGGAGCATCTCATGAGTTGTTTCCATTTCTTTCCTCCGAAGGCCATCATGTCATAATTCTTCGTTCTCACCGTGTAGCTATCGTTCTCCAAATCTTACCGGTGCATCATTCAAATATCCTCTAATCAGTTCATGATCTCTTCGTTCTCATGTATCTAAATCCCCTCAAGTATCTTCATTCATTTTCCAACTCTTCTCGGTGAATTGTGCCCTTGCTACTCTCTTTTCCAATTTTTTACGGTGGTTCATTCAAGATTTCACTTCCTTTGTTATCATATCAATTCATTCGTTGTTTCCAAATCCCACCGGTGGTTCCATTAATACCTTCTCAAGTTTGCGCTATCTCTATCCTTAATCCCTCAAGAAGAATAAGTAGTATGCCAAATCTGTTGCTTGTCATCAATTTAAATTGGTGAAGGATACGCATAACGTAATTCTTATCATTGTTTCATCCAAGTGATCTAGTTTCTTCTTTCCAGAGTTGTTCATCATGTCATTTTTCTCGGTTCAAGATGCTTCATCTTTTCTTTTACAGAGTTCCAAGTTTTCTCGGGTATATCTTCGCGAAGCTCCATCTAAATCATTGCAAGGCTTCACCTTGTGTTTTCAACTTCTCCTTCTTTTTATCATCTTTTTATTACCAGAGTTCTTCATGGAGGCTCTACAAGGTGGTTCATCAAGGGTTCCTTTCATTCTTCAATTGTTCTTCAAGTTTTTCTCTCGGAGTTAAGATCCGCCAAGCTATACTCTAGAATAAACATGGTGTTCAACACATGTCTTGTTTTGAGGAGTTCAAGCATTCTTCATCTTGCATTCTGAAGTGCAATTCTTTCTACCTTATCTTTTGTGGTGGTGTTATGTCACTCTTGACAATTTCCTTCATGTTTCATGATTCATATGTTGTCAAGAATGAGGTATTTTAAATCCATCATTTTCTCTTCGTTCAAGAGATCTTTTCGACCAATCAACTTCTTCGTTGGAGTTATCTTGTGTCAGATGTCACCTAATGCCTTTCCTTAAGGGTTGTTGCTATTTGTGGTGATTATGCATGACCCAAGCTTGCTCTTATCCTCTTGGTGGAAGAAGTTTTCATCTCTTTGGTGCTCTCAATCAAATCAATGGTTTCCATTAGTGGCCGATTGTCACCTCATAGTCTTGAGATGTTTTCCATAAGCCCACTACAAGCTTATTATTTTCATTGTTGGTTTCGCAACAACTCTGTTGTAACCTTCTTGGAAGGGTGATTTCCAAGCTCATTTGTGGGAGAAGATGTCATTTTCTTCTCCGTCCCTTTATCCCAACAATCTAGCTTCTATTCTTTCGTTCCGGAGGCGTTGTCATGTTGCTCTCTTCACTCATCATCTCGATTTGAGGATCGTGTTCTTTGCATGCTTATCCATTTAACCGGCGTGTTGTGTTATCTCTTCAAGTTCTTTTCATCTTATCAAGTCATGTGTCTCTTTTCAACCGGAGTGCTGCCCGAATTCTTTATTCTTATTCCTTGTCCAGCTAATTTAAACCGGAGTGGCTTCAAAGCCTACCTTGTCCCCTAAGCTCTTGGTCCTCGTCATATTCCTTGTTCCTCTTGTCCAATGACTGTTTGCAACCTTGGTCATCTCCGTTGTTTTGTTTCTTTCAATTTGTTCAACCTCTCAAGATTCGTGGTTTCACTCATTGGTCGTAGAAGCAACTTAGTTTACCTCTTATCTTCCTCTTCCTTTTCCCTCCGGTGCCATCCTAGATCTCGGGACGAGATCCTCTCGTAGTGGTGGAGTGTTGTAACGCCTCGGATACAACTTTCCATATTCGTAACTCCAACTCTTGCCTTTTCCGGAGATGCGATATGATATTTCCTTCTTGGTTGGGTTTTTGTCTTTGTTTTGCATTTTGTTCACGTCATGCATCTCATCTCATAGCATCATCCGCATTGCATTGGCACTCGTTGTCGTCATTGTTTTTAAAACTCGCATCGGTTCATAGTTTTCGTGTCCCCCCTTGCTTTCGTTGACCGTTCCGAGACCAACATTGTTCTTCGTTTTTCCCTCTTGCCTAATCCGGAGTCTCTTTTCACAGTGCATCGACCCCTCGCAACCTAGTCCGAAACTTCCCCGAACCCGAATTGCTCGATCGTCACCGTTGGATTCAGATCATCCCCAAACATCTTTAAAACATCTCCGTTCTTTTATTTGGACTCCTACCCATTATTTTCTCGACTGCTCGATTATGATCGGAGGGACCAAATGCCCTACCCTAATCCTAATCGATATATATAGACGGTCCAAACCCTAGCAATTGGGGACAACCTCCCTTGATTCCCGTGCGCCACCACCGCTCTCCATCCCATCACCCAGATCCACGCCACCTTCCCTTGCTCTCCGTGCCCAACCAACCACGCCTGCGTGCCCGATCCAAAATTCCTCTCGATCTCTCCTCACCAACCAGCGCCTCCTGGATCCCTCGTCCATCGATGCAGTCATTGCCGTCGCGATCAAGCAGAGCAGGAGCTCTTGCAGCCATGGCGCCCGAGGCCCCAATCGCCTGAAAGCACCACCACCGGCGTCTAGGACCAGGCTGCGCCACCCTGCCGTCTCCTTCTTCCATTTTTCCCTTCCCTCCGGTTCCCTCTCTACCTCACGATCTCTCCTCTCTGTTTCTCTGAACAGGAGCTCACCACCGACCGGAGCCGATGGACCTGAGCCACGCCAGCGTCGATCTCCACCACCGCTGCCCTGATCCGGTCGCTCAACCTTGTATCCAGCCGGTTCCGCATCGCCTCCCCATGCCCGAGAGCCCGCACCGACCATCTTCCTCGCCGGAATGCCCCGCCAAGTTCGCTCTGCTGCGTCGCCCGCCTGCGACCTCCTCTGCTTTCTCCTCGAGCCCGCAGCAACAGCGCAGCGCCCGAGCGGTCCTCACCTCACCGGCGACCCGCAGGTGACCGGCGCCACCTCATCACCTCCCGTGCTGCTCCCTCTCTCTCTAACTGCTCATCTCTCCCTTCGTTTCATATAGGAGCCCCGCCAGTGATCTTCGAACCGCCTCGTCCCGTGCCCAAATCAGCCCCGTCTCGTCCCCATACCCGGTCGCCGCGCCACTATTCGTCTGCTGCTTCTAGTCACGCGCCAGCCTCTGCATCGACCAGGGGAGGACCACGCCGCCTTGATCCCCTTCGGCAGCAGCCATTGCCGCCGTCCTGCTACCTCGCCTCCCGGATCCGCTTCCTCCGGCCGCCTCCACCGCCCAGGGCCCCGGCGACCTCACCGTCCGGGCCTCCTCGACCTGCAAGTTCCTCGCCGCCGCTGCTCTGCTTCCTGACGGACAGAGGACCGCGCCTATTGACTCCGCCCAAGCCACTGCCTCGTTTGACCCCGCCTGGGCCACGTTTTGCGACAAGGCCCAGCGCCTCTACATCCCCCGGCCGGCTTGTTGGCCCGATGTGAGCAGCCCCATCCAGCCCCTCCTCTCTGTTCAGCCCAACAAAGGCTCCAGATTCGCCCAAAGGTGTTTTTTTTCCCTTGACCGCGATTTTAGCATTATCCATAGATTCACAGCTTTCTGAGAAAAACCCTCATGTTCATGCATTTAATATCTCACAAACCGTGCATCGGATTAAAATGGTTTAAACATGTAAATTGCTTAGAATTTTGTGTAGATTAACAATATGCTGCTTTCATCCATGCTAAAAATGTTTAATATGCTGTTTGTTTAAATTTGCTCAAATGCCATATTAAAATAATTTATTTCATAACTATATAACCGTAGCTCGGTTTTAAATAAACTTTATATGTAAATGGGGTGGAAAATGCCTAGTTTAACATGGTGGACTTTATTTTCCTGTTTAACAACAATAAAATATGGTTTAGGGCAGAACAGTACCAAATTCATAATTTGCATATGAGGATTTTCCCGGAATTGTTGTTTGTTGTTCCGGCCTCATTTAAACTTGCCTAAATAGTTAGTTTCCTTGTGTTCCACCTCTTGCCATGTTTAACAACATTTAATATTGTTTGGTAGCTTAAACGAGATTAAACTAAATATGTCAATGTGGTGTTTTGTCAATATGCAACTCGTTGCATATTGAGCTCCACTTAACTTGTAGTATTGTTTGTTGCACTTTGCCATGCCATGCCTCATTAAACCGGACATGCATCATAATTGATTGTGCATCATGCCATGATTATGCTTGTGTGTTTACCATGTTGTTTGCTTCTTTACGGTTTGCTTCTCTCGTTAGCTTCGGTTTCGTTCCGGAGTTGTGAGGATTCGTTCGACTACGTTGGTTCGTCTACTTCATGGACTCATTCTTCTTCCTGGCGGGATTTCAGGCAAGATGACCGTCACCTTGGATCTCATTACTATCATTGCTATGCTAGTTGTTTCGTTCTATCTCTATGGTGTGCTTCCTATCACCTATTCTTCAAGCCTCCCCAAATTGCCATGAACCTCTAACCTTTGACACCCTTCTTAGCAAACCGTTGCTTGGCTATGTTACCGCTTTTGCTCAGCTCCGCTTATAGTGTTGCTAGTTGCAGGTGAAGTTGAAGATTGCTCCATGGTGGACAGGATTATGTTGGGATATCACAATATCTCTTATTTAATTAATGCATCTATATACTTGGTAAAGGGTGAAAGACTCGGCCTTATGCCTGGTGTTTTGTTCCACTCTTGCCGCCCTAGTTTCCGTCATACCGGTGTTATGTTCCCGGATTTTGCGTTCCTTACGTGGTTGGGTGATTTATGGGACCCCCTTGACAGTTCGCTTTGAATAGAACTCCTCCAGCAAGGCCCAACCTTGGTTTTACCATTTGCCTCACCACCACCTATATCCTTCCCTTGGGTCGGCCAACCCGAGGGTCATCTTTATTTTAGCCCCCCCGGGCCAATGCTTGCCTAAGTGTTGGTCCAAACCGAGTAGACTGCGGGGCCCCCTCGGGGAAACTCGAGGTCTGGTTTTACTCGTAGGATGTCTCATCCGGTGTTGCCATGAGAACGAGATATGTGGAGCTCCTATCGGGATTGTCGGCACATCGGGCGGCTTTGCTGGTCTTGTTTTACCATTGTCGAAATGTCTTGTAAACCGGGATTCCGAGACTGATCGGGTCTTCCTGGGAGAAGGAATATCCTTCGTTGACCATGAGAGCTTGTGATGGGCTAAGTTGGGACACCCCTGCAGGGTATAAACTTTCGAGAGTCATGCCCGTGGTTATGTGGCAGATGGGAATTTGTTAATGTCCGGTTGTAGATAACTTGACACCAGATCCGAATTAAAACGCATCAACCACGTGTGTAGCCGTGATGGTCTCTTTTCGGCGGAGTCCTGGAAGTGAACACGGTTTTGGGGTTATGTTTGACGTAAGTAGGAGTTCAGGATCACTTCTTGATCATTGCTAGCTTCACGACCGTTCCGTTTGCTTCTCTTCTCGCTCTTATTTGCGTAAGTTAGCCACCATACTTTGCTTAGCCGCCGCTGCAACCTCACCACTTTACCCCTTCCTTTCCCATTAAGCTTCGCTAGTCTTGATACCTATGGTAATGGGATTGCTGAGTCCTCGTGGCTCATAGATTACTACTACAACAGTTGCAGGTACAGGTTTTGCGATGATCATGACGCAAGAGCGATGTTTGCTTGTTTTGGAGTTCTTCTTCTTCTTCTTCTTCTTCTTCTTCTTCGATCAGGGGATAGGTTCCAGGTCGGCAGCCTGGGCTAGCAGGGTGGATGTCGTTCGAGTTTCTGTTCGTGTTTCATCCATAGTCGGATGGTGCTCTTATGTAAGATGATGTTGTATTCGTGTGGCATTGTATGCCTTATGTATGTATCCCTATCTATTATGAAATGTTGATGTAATGATATCCACCTTGCAAAAGCGTCTTCAAGATGCGCTTCTATCCTTGATGGGACCCTCGAGTTCCTTTAGGATAAGGTCGCATCTTGGGCGTGACATGTTCACCGATGATGGCTAGTCCGTCTCACGTGATGATCAGACACGGCCTAGTCGACTCGGATCATGTAACACTTAGATGACTAGAGGGATGTCCAATATGAGTGGGAGTTCATTAAATAATTTGATTAGATGAACTTAATTATCTTGAACTTAGTCTAAAAACCTTTGCATAAATGTCTTGTAGATCAAATGGCCAACGCTCATGTCAACATGAACTTCAACGTTGCTCCTAGAGAAAAACCAAGCTGAAAGATGATGGCAGCAACTATACGGATTGGGTCCGAACACGAGGATCATCCTCATAGCTGCCAAGAAAGCATATGTCCTAGAAGGACCGCTAGGTGATGCACCCATCCCAGAGAACCAAGATGTCATGAACGCTTGGCAGTCACGTGCTGATGATTACTCCCTCGTTTAGTGCGGCATGCTTTACAGCTTAGAACCGGGGCTCCAAAAGCGTTTTGAGCAACACAGAGCATATGAGATGTTCGAGGAGCTGAAAATGGTTTTCCAAGCTCATGCCCGGGTCGAGAGATATGAAGTCTCCGACAAGTTCTATAGTTGTAAGATGGAGGAAAATAGTTCACAAGTGAGCACATACTCAAAATGCCTGGGTTGCACAACCGCCTGTCCCCACTGGACATTAACCTCCTGACGAGGCGGTCATTGACAGAATCCTTCAGTCGCTCCCACCGAGCTACAAGAGCTTTGTGATGAACTACAATATGCAGGGGACGATGAAAACTATTCCTGAAGTATTTTCAATGCTGAAATCAGCGGAGGTAGAAATCAAAAAGGAACATCAAGTGTTGATGGTCAATAAAACCACTAAGTTCAAGAAGGGCAAGGGTAGGAAGAACTTCAAGAAGGACGGCAAGGAAGTTGCCGCGCCCGGTAAGCCAGTTGTCGGGAAGAAGTCAAAGAATGGACCCAAGCCTGAGACTGAGTGCTTTTATTGCAAAGGAAGGGTCACCGAAGCGGAACTGCCCCAAATACTTAGCGCATAAGAAGGCCGACAACAATAAAGGTATATGTGATATACACGTAATTGATGTGTACCTTACCGATGCTTTCGTAGTAGTTCCCGGTATTTGATACGGTGCCGTTGCTCATATTTGTAACTCAAAGCGGGAGCTGCGGAATAAGCGAGAGACTAGCGAAGCGACGAGGTGACGATGCGCGCGCCGGAATGGTTCCAAGGTCGATGTGATCGCCGGCACGCTACCTCTACATTTACCTACGGGATTAGTTTTGAACCTCAATAATTGTTATTTAGTGCCAGCTTTGAGCATGAACATTGTATCTGGATCTCGTTTAATGCGAGATGGCTACTCATTTAAATCCGAGAATAATGGTTGTTCTATTTATATGAGAGATATGTTTTATGGTATGTCCCGCTGGTCAATGGTTTATTCTTAATGAATCTCGAACGTAATGTTACACATATTCATAGTGTGAATACCAAAAGATGTAAAGTTGATAACGATAGTCCCACATACTTGTGGCAATCGCCGCCTTTGTCACATTGGTGTCAAGCGCATGAAGAAGCTCCATGCCGATGGACTTTTAGAGTCTCTAGATTATGAATCATTTGACACATGCGAGCCATGCCTCATGGGAAAAATGACCAAGACTCCGTTCTCCGGAACAATGGAGCGAGCAACCAACTTATTGGAAATCATACATACTGATGTGTGCGGTCCAATGAGCGTTGAGGCTCGCGGAGGATATCGTTATGTTCTCACTCTCACTGATGACTTAAGTAGATATGGGTATGTCTACTTGATGAAACACAAGTCTGAGACCTTTGAAAAGTTCAAGGAATTTTAGAATGAGGTAGAGAATCAACGTGATCGAAAAATAAAGTTCTTGCGATCAGATCGTGGAGGAGAATATTTAAGTCACGAATTTGAGTACGCACTTAAGGAAATGTGGAATCGTTTCACAACTCACGCTTTGGAACACCTCAAATAACGGTGTATCCGAACGTTGTAATCACACTCTATTGGATATGGTGCGATCTATGATGTCTCTTACCGATATATCACTATCATTTTGGGGATACGCTCTAGAGACAACTACATTCACTTTAAATAGGGCACCGTCTAAATCCGTTGAGACGACACCGTATGAATTATGTTTTGGGAATAAACCTAAGCCGTCGTTTCTAAAAGTTTGGGGATGCGATGCTTATGTCAAGAAACTTCAACCTGAAAAGCTCGAACCCAAGTCGGGAAAATGCGTCTTCATAGGATACCCTAAGGAAACCATTGGGTATACCTTCTACCTTAGATCCGAAGGCACGATCTTTGTTGCCAAGAATGGATCCTTCCTGGAGAAAGAGTTTCTCTCGAATGGAGTAAGTGGGAGGAAAGTAGAACTCGATGAAGTACTACCTCTTGAACCGGAAAGTAGTGCAGCTCAAGAAAATGTTCCTGTGGTGCCTGATGAAGTCATGTACCTGGGGTAGGGTCATAGACCTGCCCAAAGGTACCCTCCACAAGGACACTCACAAGAGAAGCAGCCTTCCAGTCGACCAGGTAGGATTCCACTCGACAGATTCAAAGACACTCGACCACGAAGACCCACTCGACCACAAGGAGTCCAAGAGCCACTCGGTACCCAAACGGTCTGTAGTTAAATAGTCTTTATGACCTTAATGAAACTTTATGTAAGGCATTACGAACGCCTAGCTTTAACGCACCTTAAACCCTCTACTACATTGGGCTGGCTGGGGTCTGGCACACTCTATATAAGCCACCCCTCCACAGTAGAAGGGTTCGCACCTTTGTAACACATACGCATATAATCCAGTCGACCGCCTCCGGGCTCCGAGACTTAGGGCTATTACTTCATCAGAGAAGGGCCTGAACTCAGAAATCCCTTTGCACACAACTACTCCATAGCTAGGATCTTGCCTCTCCATACCTACCCCCAATTCTACTGTCAGACTTAGAACCCCGACAGTTGGCGCCCACCGTGGGGCAGGTGTTCTAGCGATTTGTTGGAGAAGTTGGGATTCTTTCGATCTCCGGCATCATGGTTTCAGGTGGAGTTCTGGTCGACGACCACGAGATCTGTCTCGGTGCGCTCACGTTCGTCGCCGACGACTCCGCTTGGCTTCAGGAGGCTCCACTCGACGTGGACGCACTCCCGTCTGCTGGGCGACGCACTTCTGCAGGCGTCCATGGCGTCCTCCTGCGGCAACCGTCGACCCGGTATGGGTCGGCTCCTCACGCTGTCTTCACTCCAGTCTCCCACCGGCGCAAGCGTTTCGGTCGGTCGAGGCTTCAGCGGTGGGTGAGGCATGTGGTGGCCCGCCAGTCGGCCATCCCCCAAGTCGCGGCGATCGAGCCGACGAATCTCTCTACAGCCTGTTCGACTGGCTCCGTAGAGACTGCGTCCGAATGCGATAGCAGTGACCCGGCGGCAGAGGTTCTGATGGTCGATGGACCACGCAGTCCCCCTGGATTCACCCGCACCAACAAAGGTGGCGGTGGAGACGATCTGGAGCAAGCCCACGAAGAGTACTTGCCCGAGCCCCTCACTTCGCTCCAGAGGGAGGAGCTTCGCCGTCGGAACATGGATGCACTTCACACTCCTATCGTTGGAGAAACCCCCGAGGCTCGCGCCTTGGAGGATGCACGCTTGGCCAACCTGGCTAAGCGCACTCGATTGGAGAATCTTCAGCGAGTACTCGACGAGCGTACGCGACCAAGGGTTCCAGAATCCAGTCGATGCCAGCTGTTTCAACCGCCAACTCATGTATATCGAACTCCGATTCAGAATTTAGCAATGCCGCCCAGATAGCGTAGTCAATTCAGCCTTCCCGAATGGAGGCGGGTAGAGGTTTGACATATCGTGGATTTGCTCCGGGCGGCAGGAGATCAAAACTCAGTTGTATCCCAGTCGCGGAACAGGGTTCACAACCGATCCGTCGCTGCGAATTCAGTCAAGTCGGCCCATAGTCCAAGATCGCCCCCGAGGCATGAGGAACGTGGGGGCCATCGTGATGATCAATACAAGGGCCGCGAGCAGTATGAGCACCGATTCGATCGCAACGATCGACGTCGAGTGCCCACTCCTCCCCCAAGGGGTGGATCATACGCTCCTCGGCAGCAGGATTTACGACGCCAAAACAGTCTTTGGCGAAGAGTTCGGTCGACCCTGTGGAACCGTGCTTTGATGCGAGATCTATTATCGTTCAAGGTTTGGTCGACAGGAATAGAGCTCACCGAGGCAGCCATGATAGAGATGTTCCTTCCAGCAGTAGAGTTCATGTCTCGGGACGAGTGTTTCAGAGAGCCATCGAGCCGCAGTGATTCCTCCCAACTTCAAAGTTGGCGATCGGAGTCAGCAAGTTCACTGGAGAATCCAAGCCTGACACTTGGCTTGAAGATTACCGAGTGGCGGTTCAGATCGGCGGTGGCAACGATGAGGTAGCCATGAAGCATTTGCCTCTTATGTTGGAGGGTTCAGCCAGAGCGTGGTTGAATCAGTTAGCACCCAAAGAAGATTTACACTTGGGAAGATCTTGCCCGAGTGTTTGTCAGACATTTGAAGGAACTTGCAAGCGACCAGCAGGTTTGACGGAGTTGCGCCGTGGTGTGCAAAAGTCGAGTGAAACTTTGAGAGATTATATCCAGAGGTGGATCACTTTGCACCACACAGTCGAGAATGTATCTGATCACCAGGCAGTCTGTGCCATCAAGGAAGGCGTCAAGAACAGAGAATTGAGTTTGAAATTTGGTCGAACCGGAGATATGACCCTGAGTCGGATGTTGGAGATTGCCACCAAGTATGCAAATGGTGAAGAAGAGGATCGGCTCCGAGTGGTAAATATAAATCGGCCGCCAATGAGGCGGCGGAGGAAATTCCAATGGAAGCGAAGCGCAAAGCCGAGCCGGGCTCTGGAGAGGCCTTGGCGTGACCCTAGGAAAGTTCAAGGAAACCCAAGGGTCCTTGGAACCCCAAGAAGGTGAAAGACCAAGATGGAAACGACGTGTTGGATTTGCCATGTCACATTCATACAAAGAAAGATGAAGAGGGTAAACTCATTTACCCAAAACATACCACTCGACAGTGTCGGCTCCTGATTCAGCAGTTCCAAGGGAAACAGGTCAAGGATAAGGATAAGGAGACAGACAAAGTTGAGGACAGAGATGTCAGTGATGGTGGATATCCCTGTGTCAATTCCACCCTGATGATTTTTGCTGACGTCGAAAGCAAAAGTCGATTGAAGGTTATCAATCGGGAAGTGAACTTGGTCGCTCCGGCGACTCCCAATTATCTGAAATGGTCCCATACCGCCATCACATTCGACCAGTCTGATCAGCCGACGCACATTGCCACCCCTGGGAGGCAAGCATTGGTGGTCGACCCAGTGGTTGAAGGCACTCGACTGACCAAAGTCCTGATGGATGGTGGTAGTAGCTTGAACATATTATACGTGGAGACGTTGAAAGGGATGGGCATTCCGATGTCCAGACTCAGTACCCGTAACATGAGCTTCCACGGAGTCATTCCTGGAAAGAAGGCTGAGTCACTCGGCCAAATTGCTCTTGATGTAGTTTTTGGTGATTCAAAGCATTTCCGAAAGAAAAGTTGACCTTTGAGGTCGTGGATTTCAGGCGCTTATCACGCTATTCGGGAGACCAGCTTATGCACGCTTTCATGGCCCGACCATGTTACGTGTATCTTAAATCAAGATGCTCGGTCCCAATGGCGTGATCACTATCACGGGCAATCAGAAGAAGGCAGAAGAGTGCTTCCAGAAAGGCTCTAAGATCGCCGATGCTCAGTTGGCAGTAGTAGAGCTACAAGAGTATCAGAAAACTGCAGATCCGAGTGATTTGTTGCGAGCTAAGAAGCCCGCGACGGAGTCAGCATTTCAGTCGACTGGCGAGACGAAACAGGTTCACATTCACCCGGCTGATCCCAATGCTGCTCCGACCAACATCTCAACAACACTCGACTCAAAATAGGAAGAAGCGCTCATCCAGTTCCTCCGTGAGAACTGGGACATCTTTGCATGGAAGCCTCACGACATGCCGGTGTTCCTGTGGGGCTGGCCGAGCATCGCCACGAGTCGACCCAAAATTCAAACCGGTTAAAGAGTATCTTGGCGGTCCGCCGTCGGAAGAGAAAGGCCATTACAGGAGGTGGCTCGGCTCTTAGCAGCAGAGTTCATCCGAGAGATCTACCACTCCGAGTGGCTCGCCAACGTTGTCATGGTCCCCAAGAAGGACAAGTCGTTGCGCATGTGCATCGATTTCAAGCATATCAATCGGGCCTGCCCGAAAGATCATTTCCCTCTTCCTCGCATCGACCAAATAGTCGACTCAATTGCGGGATGCGAGAGGTTGTCTTTTTTAGACGCCTATTCCGGGTACCTTCAGATCCGTCTGTATAGACCCGATGAGATTAAAACAATGTTCATCACTCCATTCGGGTGCTTCTGTTATGTCACCATGCCATTCGGTCTCAAGAATGCCGGAGCCACATTCATGAGGATGATTCAGAAGTGTTTGCTCACTCAAATCAGTCAGAATGTGGAAGCGTACATGGACGATATAGTGGTCAAGTCACGAAGAGGTTCCGACCTGTTGGTCGACCTTGCTCAAACATTTGCCAATCCCGTGGAGGTATGATATCAAGCTTAACCCATCAAAGTGTACATTTGGAGTTCCCGGTGGAAAGTTAATCGGTTTTCTCGTTTACGGCGAGGAATCGATGCTAACCAGAAAAGGTTGGCACCATACTCCGAATGAAGCGCCACTGCATGTGCACGATGTCCAGAAACTTCTTTGGATGCTTGGCCGCTTTAAGTTGATTCATCTCTCGCCTCGGTGAAAAGGCATTGCCTCTTTACCGATCGATGAAGAAGTCGAGACAAGTTCGAGTGGACTCTAGAAGCTGATGCAGTGTTTGCAGAGCTCAAAGCTCTGCTCTCCACCCAGCCGGTGCTTGCTGCTCCAATCAGCAAAGAGCATTTGCTGCTTTACATTGCAGCCACTGGACAAGTCGTCAGTACTGTACTTACGGTCGAGCGGGAAGAAGAAGGAAAAGCCTTCAAAGTTCAACGCCCAGTTTATTATCTTTCTGAAGTACTGACCCCATCAAAGCAAAGATACCCTCACTATCAGAAGCTTGTTTATGGGATCTATATGACCACGAAGAAGGTTGCTCATTATTTCTCTGATCATTCCATTACAGTCGTCAGCGACGCCCCTTTGTCGGAAATTCTTCATAACAGAGATGCAACTAGTCGAGTGGCAAAATGGGCGATTGAACTCCTTCCCCTTGATATCAAATTCGAGGCAAAGAAAGCCATCAAGTCCCAAGCAATAGCAGATTTCCTCGCCGAGTGAATGAACAGCGACTTCCGACGCAAGTTCACTCGAACACCGGACTATGTTTTTCGATGGTTCCAAGATCTTTGAACGGTTACGGTGCAGGGGTTGTATTGGTTTCCCCGAGGAGATAGGCTCAAGTATGTTCTCCAGATTCACTTTGATTCTTCCAACAACGAAGCGTAATATGAAGCACTCCTGTATGGGTTGGCGATGGCCATTTCACTCAGCTTCCGTCGCCTTATGGTCTACTGGCGACTCGGATCTGGTTGTTAATCAAGTGATGAAGGAGTGGGATGTCGAAGCCCGGCTATGACAGGTTATTGTAATGCAAAGGAGAAAGTCGGAGAAGAAATTTGAGGGGTTAGAGCTTCATCATATACCCCGACCGAAAAATCAAGCTGCAGATGATTTGGCGAAGATAGGATCCAAAAGGGAAGCCATTCGGAATGTATTTTTGGAGCACATTCATGCACCTTCAAAGGCAGGAGGATCCTTTCACGGAAGAAGCCCCGCAGCAAAAGAGTGCCAATGATCCGGTGAAGTTGAGATCCCAGCCGTGGTCGACCTAATTATGGAAGTGGTGGTCATCACTCTCGACTGGACGGTGCCGTACATCGCATATATCCTAAGGAAAGAGCTCCCAGAGAATGAAGAAGAGGCTCGAAAGATCGTCCGACGATCCAAGGCCTTTACAGTGATCAAGGGATGCTTGTTCGTAGAAAGCGTGACTGGAGTCGGCCAGAAGTGCATCACGCCAGAAGAAGGTCAGATAATTCTTGAGGATATCCACTCGGGGACCTATGGCCATCATGCGTCCTCTCGGACCATTGTGTCTAAAGCATACCGAGCGAGATTTTACTGGCCAAAAGCAAACGAAATGGCAAAAGAAATAGTTGAAAAGTGTGAAGGATGTCAGTTCTATTCCAACATGTCGCACAAGCCCGCCTCAGCCTTGAAGACCATTCCACTCGTCTGGCCCTTCGTTGTTTGGGGATTGGACATGATTGGACCGTTGAGAACTGGCAGAAGCGGCCTCACTCATTTGCTAGTAGCAGTCGACAGGTTCACCAAGTGGATCGAAACCAAGCCCATCAAGAACCTCGATGCATGCAATCGCTATCGGTTTCATCGAGAGTTGATATTCAGATATGGAGTTCCGCATAGCATCATCATCTACAATGGGTCAAACTTCGATAATGACAAGTTCAAAGCCTTCGCGCCTCTCAAGGCACGCTGGTCGACTATGCTTCAAAGGGCTCATCCTCGGTCGAATGGACAAGCGAGCGAGCAAACGGCCTCATTCTCAAAGGGCTGAAACCACGGCTGATGCGTGATCTCAAGCACGCAGCAGGAGCTTGGGTCGACGAACTTCCATCAGTTCTCTGGGGATTGAGGACCACTCCTAATCGGTCGACTGGGTGAACTCCATTCTTCCTGGTCTATGGAGCTGAAGCAGTTCTGCCGAGTGACCTGCTTCACAATGCACCTCGAGTCGAGCTATACTCTGAAGAAGAAGCGGAACAAGCTCGGCAAGATGCAGTCGACCTCTTGGAAGAGGAGAGATAAATGGCCCTGATCCGCTCGACTATCTATCAGCAAGACTTGCGTCGGTTCCATGCCAGAAATGTGAAGAGTCGAGCCTTCCAAGAGGGAGATTTGGTCCTCCGAGTGGATCAACAGAAACCACACAAGCTCGCCCCCACTTGGGAAGGTCCCTTCATCGTCACAAGAGTCCTCCACAACGGAGCATATCATCTCTACAACGTTGATCGCCAGATCGACGAGCCTCGAGCTTGAACGCGGAGCTGCTCCGCCTTTTACACTTAAAACTCACTCGGTTGAGATGTAATAAAAGTACTTTTTGTAGTTTGTTTATCTAAGACAAGAATGTTATAATTTTCCGGTGATTGTTATTGCTTTTTTGAAATTTCCCCGATTGGGTGGCTTAGTTGCGAATCCGATTCGCCTAAGTTTGTAAAAAATCCTTTCCGAGTGCTGAGCAGTCTCTCACTCGGGGGCTTAGCTGTGAATCCGCTTCGCCTAAGTATTCAAAATCCTACCGAGTGGCGAGCCAGCCTCCCACTCGGAGGCTTAGCTGCAGTCCAAGTACTCGCCTAAGTATTCAAAATCCTATCGAGTGGCGAGCCAACCTCCCACTCGGAGGCTTAGCTGCAGTCCAAGTACTCGCCTAAGTATTCAAAATCCTACCGAGTGGCGAGCCAGCCTCCCACTCGGAGGCTTAGCTGCAGTCCAAGTACTCGCCTAAGTATTCAAATCACAGCCGAGTGGTGAGTCAGCCTCCCACTCGGGGCTTACAACAGCCCAAGGATTCGCCTTAACATCCAAAGTAATAAAAATCCCACCGAGTGGAGAGCAAACCTCCCACTGGGGGCTTAGCTGCAGCCAGTTGCTCGCCTAAGTAATAAAAATCCTACCGAGTGGAGAGCAAACCTCCCACTCGGAGGCTTAGCTGCAGCCCAGTGCTCGCCTAAGTAATAAAAATCCTACCGAGTGGAGAGCAAACCTCCCACTCGGGTGCTTAGCTGCAGCCCAGTGCTCGCCTAAGTAATAAAAATCCTACCGAGTGGAGAGCAAACCTCCCACTCGGGGGCTTAGCTGCAGCCCAGTGCTCGCCTAAGTAATAGAAATCCTACCGAGTGGTGAGCAAACCTCCCACTTGGGGGCTTAGCTGCAGCCTAGTGCTCGCCTAAGTAACAAAAAACCTACCGAGTGGAGATCAAACCTACCACTCGGGGGCTTAGCTGCAGCCCAGTGCTCGCCTAAGTAAGGAATTCATCCCAATCCGCAAGGACGACGAGGTGCAGGTCGACTGCTACCTCCTCCTTCGGAGCTTCGCCACAAGTACAACGTGCGGTTCATCCCAATCTGCAAGGACGGCGAGGTGCAGGTCGACTGCTACCTCCTCCTTCGGAGCTTCGCCACAAGTACAACGTGTGGTCCATCCCAATCCGCAAGGACGACGAGGTGCTTGGTCGATCGCTACCTCCTCCTTGAGCTTCGCCACAAGTACAACGTGCGGTTCGTCCCAATCCGTAAGGACGACAAGGTCGATCATGATCGTGGTCCGTCTCTACCTGCAGGATAGATGAAGCACAAGTCGACTGGAATTTCAACGGAATATCTTCCGAATGAGGAATAAAGTTCTCTCGAAGGCAAACAAAGCATGTTAAAGGAAAAATCAAGTTCGGATAAACATCCTACGGATCCAAAGGTGCTCAGGCGTTAAGCCTATTAAAGTTTATCGATTCTGTAAACCACTCGGCATTCCGAGGCAAATTTAAAGTGGGACTTAGAAGTTTTTTACTCCTCCGCGGAGGACTGGAAGGTGCAACAAACTGGTCGAGGTCGATTCCGTCGGCAATACGGGTAGCAAAGAGCGATGAAAGTCTCCATGAAAGATCTGAAGTCGTGCTTCTGGTATTGGCAACCTTGAGAGACACCAGCTTGTCCTCTTGCACTTCTTTGCGTGGACACGAACCAGAGATAGAGCAACATCAGCACCACACCGGCAGAAGACTTTTTCCATTCTCGCACTTTTCGACTTGGAATCTCATTCACGAGTCATCAGGATTCAAGATCATTACGAAGAGTACATTACGGCGAGAGTCGAGTCGATCCGCGACGCTGCAACTTTCAGTCGAGCAAGATAATCCACCACACTAGCAACGTGAGACTCGGTCGGAGCACATTCATAGCAGCCGTCCTTCACAGAGAGTTGATGGGGTCCAAGCTGGTTTCCACTGACCGTTTCTTCTTCAAAGTTTTGGCAGAATTCTGAAAACACAGCTCAGACTCAAAATAACGATCATGTGATGAGCTGGTGAGAGCAAGACAGTCGGATAAAAGAGATTACCTTCAAGCATGAGAAACAGCTTCTTGGCGAGCCCTCCAAGATAAATCTCCAGGTCGTTTCGCTTCCCCGCCAATTGGCCAGCCTTGTGAGACAGAGCAATGTTGTCGTTCTTCAGTCGACTAACTTCCTTGTTAGCCGCGTCAAGAGCGGCTTTCAGCTTGGCATTTTCATCTTCGAGTTTGTCGACTGAGGCAAGCTTCTCTTCAGCGAGCTTTGTTTTCTCCAAAGCCGCCTTCTGTGCCTCTACAAGATCAAGGTCCTTCTTCTTCAAAGTCTCTTCCAGTTTATCTGCAAAGCAACAATGAGAACAGAGTTGAGAATGAACAGGAAAACAAAGGCAGTCGTCAAAAATTCTCACCAGCCATACCTTTTGCTTCATCCTTTGCCTTCTGCAAGTTCTCCTGAGCAAGTTTCAAATCGAGGTTGAGCTGGATCTACTTGTTCTCTAACTCAGTATAGCGAGTCACAAGCTCGCAAGATTTCTACAAAGAGTCAACCAACGAAAGACATCAAAGACAGATCACTTCCGAGTGATTAAGGAAAAATAGTAGCATTTCTAAGACTACGATCGAATCAAAACATTCGACGGTAGTCTCGGGATTACACCATGGTGCACTCAGCGATGCCCCACTGGTTTACCAATTTGGTTCGACCAGTCGACCAAAAGAGGCAAAAAGTTATGATTCTAAAACCATGGCTAATTGTCAGCGGTCAGCCGCAGTAAATATATATATATATATATGTATATATATATATATATGTATATATATATATATATATGTATATATATATAGCTCTTTAGACTATAGTCGATTGCACGCAGTCGACCATAGTCTCGGGGACTACACCTGGGTGCAATTTAGCGTGCCCCCACCGGTTTTATTTGGTTCCATCTGACTTGGTCCGTCCCAAGTCGAGTGAAGAAGATCATGACATAAAGACTATAGCCGATCGCACGCGATCGACCATAGTCTCGGGACTACACCGGTGGGTGCACTCAGCGTGCCCCCACAAAAGTTCAATCGACGCACACACACCCAGTGGGTGTACAGATATGGAAATCTCCAGAAGGAAGCAGTTTCAGGTAGCATATCCTAAACAAAGCAAGCAATGACTGACTTACTTGGACATTGCTCTGGAGAGCTGAACTAGCATCATAGGTCACGCTGACTAGCCTCTCGGACCGCTTTCACCGCTCCATCATGATCCCTGCCTGGCGTATGGCCTCCTTAGAAGCACTTACTTGGTCTTCCGGGACGTGGTGTGTAGCGAAGAGAGATGGTGGATCAACAGTCGACGAAGTGGGTCGGGCACTTGTCAGCCGTACAAAAAGACACGAAGTCCGAGTGGGGTTGCCTCCTCGGAAATCAGCGTCTCGAGAATCGCCGACTTGAGCAGCCTTGCCGACAAAGCACTTTCTTGCTCTTCCTCTTCCTCAATGGCGCTTCCTCGTCATCATCGGGAGATCAATGACGTGGCGGAACTACAAGAAAGATTTAGAAGTAAACATGGAAGTCCAATCGACTAAAAGCTCCAATCGACTAAAAGCGAAACCTCGAGATCTTACCAAGGTTGGAGGTGGCGCATCCTCCATTTCACGATCTTCGTGCTTGGCTGAAGTCTCGGAGGTAGCGGCGCCAGTAGATTTCAAGAATCGGCTGATCGGTCATCAAGTCGACCAAAAGTTCACTCATGTTGAATAAGGAAATACAAGGTTACATTGGTTACCCGGAGATGGTGGGGATGACCATTCGCATCTTGGGCAGGGGCCTTCGCCCGCTTTGACGACGTCGCCGAGGTTGCTTGGCGGTTTCTCGGTCGGCACGGGAGAAGTTGTCCTAGGTAAACCGTCGATTGCCGGTGGGCACAATGACTTTGCAGCGCCCGGCCGCCGGGTCATGCGTCAACTTGGAACTTCCCTCCGAGCGAGGAGGATCGACGTCTTCCTCCTCTTCCTCCTCCTCCTCCTCGTCATCAGAGCTATCATCATCCTCATCCTCCTCGCCGTTGGACTCCCATTCCTCTGGACTTTCACCTCCACTTCCTTCTTCTTCTTCGACTGTTTCCTGCGCCCCGTTGGGCATCGATTACATCTCAGTGGTAACCTAGAAGACAACAAAACAAAGTGAAAGTCAGTCGATGAATTGGCATCAAAACAGAATGAATGCAGCAGAATCACAGTCTGAGATAAGTGGTTATACCTTGTCTGGTTGGTAACTCTGGTCGAGTGGTGGAATCCTCCTAGCTCCGCGAGGGTTGTCTTTATTTCCTGTGATGGCAGTCATCCACTTCTCCAGCGTGGCGTCATCGACCTCCTCTGGATGTACCCGAGTGGTATCATCCGTACCATAGTACATCCACATCAGATGACCTTGGTATTGGAGTGGCTGAATACGCCGTCGGAGAAAAACCTCCAGGAGATCCATGCCGGCCACCCCATCGCGAATAAGCTGGACTACATGCTCCATCAGCAACTTTACTTGGGCCTTCTCCTCTGGTAACACCTTGGGGAAGATGGCTTGTTCACTCGACTCATGGAGAAAGGAGGGAGCCCGGTGACCGCCTTGGCGTCGGCTGGTCTTGGCAGTAAAACCAGGTCGATTGCCACCCTCTAACCGAGTCGAAGAGACTCATAGCTGGAAAGGCGCTCTTCCCCCTCATCTGGACCACGAGTCCCCCACACATCTGGATTACTTGGGTCCTCTCGTCATTCGGGCTCGTTTTCTTCACTGTATCGAGAGGCGACGGTGAATATGTGCTTGAAGAGACCCAGTCATGATCGACAACCCAAGAAATTCTCGCATAGCAAAATGAAAGCAGCAAGGTAGACAATGGAGTTCGGAGTGAAATGATGGAGTTGCACTCCAAAAAAGTTCAAAAACCCCCGGAAAAAAGGATTTGGCGGCAGAGAAAACGCCCGATCTATGTGGGTGGCCAAGAGGACACACTCACCCTCTTCAGGCTGCGGTTGCCACTCCGTGCCCGGAAGCTTCGCCGACCCATGGGGGATCAGTCATTCATTGGCCAGATCGGCGAGGTCCTTCTCGGTGATGGTCGAGCGGATCCAGTCTCCTTGGACCCAGCCCTGCGGCAGCTTGGACCACGAAGAGGAGCCGCCCCGACTGGGCGCTCTCCCCTTGGCCTTCGCCGCCGCCTTCTTCACCCGTTCCAGGGCTGCGGTCTTCTCCTTCACCATGGTCGCCGACAAGGCAAGTACCGAGCTTGGCTACCGGATGATGAAGAGCGGCGAGAAGGTTTGGAGGCGGAGAGAGGAGAAGTCTGAAGTCGCACTGTTCAAAATGCCCTGTCCAACGCTTTATATGGGGCCGCTTCCGAGTGGTTGACCGGTAGGCCCAGGCAATCCCGTCACAATCCCGCAACAGGCGCGCACACGATACGTGGCGAAAAAGGCGGCGCGAATATCGAGGCGTCACCGTACTATCCCATCCGAGTGCCGCGGTTTTCTCCGCTTCGCGTGCTTCCCAAAATTCGGATCCCGCGAAATCCGCTAACCGCAGAGCAACTCGTCAGATAACAGATTTCCTCCGATCCGTCGCCGAAATCCTCAGTTCACGGAGTTCACTCGACAAACGTGAAGAATGGATCAAGCCGATTGAAGCAGTTGATGCCATCACTAAAAGGTCGTTGATCCAAGAGTAAGACGCGATCACAACATGAAGAACAGTCGGAAATATTATCAACTCCTTCCTCACTCAAACCTCGATCCATTCGGGGCTAATGATGAAGTCATGTACAGGGTAGGGTCATAGACCTGCCCAAAGGTACCCTCCACAAGGACACTCACAAGAGAAGCAGCCTTCCAATCGACTGGTAGGATTCCACTCGGCAGATTCAAAGACACTCGACCACGAAGACCCACTCGACCACCAGAGTCCAAGAGCCACTCGGTACCCAAACGATGCTGTAGTTAAATAGTCTTTATGACCTTAATGACACTTTATGTAAGGCGTTACCAAGAACGCCTAGCTTTAACGCACCTTAAACCCTCTACTCATTGGGCTGGCTGGGGTCTGGCGCACTCTATATAAGCCACCCCCCTCCACAGGTAGAAGGGTTCGCACCCCTGTAAGACATACGCATATAACCCAGTCGACCGCCTCTGGGCTCCGAGACGTAGGGCTATTACTTCCTCCGAGAAGGGCCTGAACTCGTAAATCCCTTGCGTATACAACTACTCCATAGCTAGGATCTTGCCTCTCCATACCTACCCCCATTCTACTATCAGACTTAGAACCACGACAGTGCCTACACCGACTGGAGAGGAAATTAATGATGATGATCAAGGTACTTCAGATCAAGTTGCTACTTAACTTCGTAGGTCCACAAGGACACGTTCCACACCAGAGTGGTATGGCAACCCTGTCCTGGAAATCATGTTGTTAGACAACGGTGAACCTTCGAACTATGAAGAAGCGATGGTGAGCCCAGATTCCAACAAATGGTTTGAAGCCATGCAATCCGAGATAGGATCCATGTATGAAAACAAAGTATGGGCTTTGACAGACTTGTCCGATGATCGGCGAGCGATAGAAAACAAATGGATCTTTAAGAAGAAGACGGACGCGGATGGTAATGTTACCATCTATAAAGCTCGACTTGTCGCTAAGGGTTATCGGCAAGTTCAAGGGGTTGACTACGATGAGACATTCTCTCTCGTAGCGAAGCTGAAGTCCGTCCGAATCATGTTAGCAATTGCCGCATACTATGATTATGAGATATGGCAAATGGACGTCAAAAACGGCATTCCTTAACGGCCATCTTAAGGAAGAACTGTATATGATGCAACTGGAAGGTTTTGTCGACCTTGAGAATGCTAACAAGCTATGCAAACTCCAGTGATCCATTTATGGGCTAGTGCAAAGCATCTCGGAGTTGGAACATTCGCTTTGATGAGATGATCAAAGCATTTGGGTTTATGCAGAATTATGGAGAAGCCTGCGTTTACAAGAAAGTGAGTGGGAGCTCTGTAGGATTTCTCATATTATATGTAGATGACATACTTTTGATGGGAAATGATATAGAACTTTTGGACAGCATTAAGGCCTACTTGAATAAGTGTTTTTCAATGAAGGACCTTGGAGAAGCTGCTTACATATTAGGCATCAAGATCTATAGGGATAGATCAAGGCGCCTCATAGATCTTTCACAAAGCACATACCTTGATAAGATATTGAAGAAGTTCAATATGGATCAGTCCAAGAAAGGGTTCTTGCCTGTATTGCAAGGTGTGAGATTGAGCTCGGCTCAATGCCCGACCACAGCAGAAGATAAAGAAGAGATGAGTGTCATCCCCTATGCCTCAGCCATAGGATCTATTATGTACGCCATGTTGTGTACTGCACTGATGTAAACCTTGCCGTAAGTTTGGTAGGAAGGTACCAAAGTAATCCCGGCACGGAACACTGGACAGCGGTCAAGAATATCCTGAAGTACCTGAAAAGGACAAAGGACATGTTTCTCATCTATGGAGGTGACGAAGAGCTCATCGTAAAGGGTTACGTCGACGCTAGCTTCGACACAGATCTGGATGACTCTACGTCAAACCGGATATGTGTATATGTTGAATGGTGGAGCGATGGCTAGTGCGGCAAGCAGAGCGTCGTGGCGGGATCTACATGTGAAGCGGAGTACATGGCAGCCTCAGAGGCAGTGCATGAAGCAATATGGATGAAGGAGTTCATCACCGACCTAGGAGTCATACCCAATGCGTCGGGGCCGATCACTCTCTTCTGTGACAACACTGGAGCCATTGCCCTTGCCAAGGAGCCGGGTTTCACAAGAAGACCAGCACATCAAGCGTCGTTTCAACTCCATCCGTGAAAATGTTCAAGATGGAGACATAGATATTTGCAAAGTGCATACGGATCCGAATGTCGCAGATCCGTTGACTAAACCTCTTTCATGAAAGCAAAACATGATCAACACCGTAACTCTATGGGTGTTCGATTCATCACAATGTAACTAGATTATTGACTCTAGTGCAAGTGGGAGACTGTTGGAAATATGCCCTAGAGGCAATAATAAAAGATTATTATTATATTTCCTTGTTCATGATAATCGTTTGTTGCTCATGCTATAATTGTGGTATTCGGAAATCGTAATACATGTGTGAATACATAGACCACAACATGTCCCTAGTAAGCCTCTAGTTGAATAGCTCGTTGATCAACTGATAGTCATGGTTTCCTGACTATGGACATTGGATGTCATTGATAACGGGATCACATCATTAGGAGAATGATGTGATGGACAAGACCCAATCCTAAGCATAGCACAAGATCGTGTAGTTCGTTTGCTAGAGCTTTTCCAATGTCAAGTATCTTTTCTTAGACCATGAGATCGTGTAACTCCCGGATACCGTAGGAGTGCTTTGGGTGTACCAAACGTGCATAGCGTAATCGGGTGACTATAAAGGTATACTACGGGTATCTCCGAAAGTGTCATTGGGTTGACATGGATCGAGACTGGGATTTGTCACTCCGTATGACGGAGAGGTATCTCTGGGCCCACTCGGTAATGCATCATCATAATGAGCTCAAAGTGACCAAGTGTTTGGTCACAGGATCATGCATTGCGGTACGAGTAAAGTGACTTGTCGGTAACGAGATTGAACAAGGTATTGGGATACCGACGATCGAATCTCGGGCAAGTAACGTACCGATTGACAAAGGGAATTGTATACGGGGTTGCTTGAATCCTCGACATCGTGGTTCATCTGATGAGATCATCGAGGAGCATGAGGGAGCCAACATGGGTATCCAGATCCGCTGTTGGTTATTGACCGGAGAGTCGTCTCGGTCATGTCTACATGTCTCCCGAACCCGTAGGGTCTACACACTTAAGGTTCGGTGACGCTAGGGTTGTAGAGATATGAGTATGCAGTAACCCGAAAGTTGTTCGGAGTCCCGTATGAGATCCCGGACGTCACGAGGAGTTCCGGAATGGTCCGGAGGTGAAGAATTATATATAGGAAGTGCAGTTTCGGCCATCGGGAAAGTTTCGGGGGTCACCGGTATTGTACTGGGACCACCGGAAGGGTCCCGGGGGTCCACCGGGTGGGGCCACCTATCCCGGAGGGCCCCGTGGGCTGAAGTGGGGAGGGGAACCAGCCCCTGGTGGGCTGGTGCGCCCCCCCTTGGGCCCCCCTGCGCCTAGGGTTGGAAACCCTATGGTGGGGGGGCCTCCACTTGCCTTGGGGGGCAAGCCACCCCCTTGACCGCCGCCCCCCCTTGGAGATCTCATCTCCTAGGGCCGCACCCATGCTCTTGGCGCCTCCCTCTCCCCTGCTACACCTCTCCCTCTCGCAGAAGCTTGGCGAAGCCCTGCCGAGATCGCTGCTGCATCCACCACCACTTGTCGTCTTCTTTGGATCTCCATCAACCTCTCCTTCCCCCTTGCTGGATCAAGAAGGAGGAGACGTCTTCCCCAACCGTATGTGTGTTGAACGCGGAGGTGTTGTCCGTTCAGCACTAGGATCATCGGTGATTTGGATCACGACGAGTACGACTCCCTCAACCCCGGTCTCTTGAACGCTTCCGCTCGCGATCTACAAGGGTATGTAGATGCACTCCTTTCTCTCGTTGCTAGATGAACTCATAGATTGATATTGGTGAAAGCGTAGAATTTTTTTATTTTCTGCAACGTTCCCCAACAATTCCATCCTCTTACAATGTGGTTGCCATACATAAAAGTTGTGTTCGTCAGTATCATGCATCAACGAATTTGGAAGTGCAAATTTCATTCCTTTTTTCTTGTGTGTTTACTTGACAAGGCAAAATCTAAAAGGACGAAGGCACGGAATGATGGTGGTCCTCTGGAGCAACCGAAACAGATGATCTCTGCAGATTCTCCTGCTACTCCCATCGCAGTTCAAGTTCCAAATCTCATCTCCCTACTCCACAACCCAGTGCTTGCTCTAACATGGCAGTGTGATATCCGGTTGCATGTTGCATATGGTGCCTAGCTTGTATTGCTCCTAATTTGTTAAATTGCATCTCCTTAGCTTACACATTATACATGTGAATATGACACGCCTTCCTGTTTTTGGTACATACTACATCTGCCTATCACACCATGTTCTTACATCAAACTATTGTTCTTGTGTATCCTGCATCTATCGCTTATGATGAGACAGTCACACCCACTACAAAAATATACACTTCCATGATGATACGTGTTTGTCACAGTAGGTTGCGTTTTTTGTCATGCATGTCCATCCATGACAAATTTATGACAGAATCAAGATAGTCATACCTGTGCTGTCGTAGAAGTGTTCCATGACATTACCAAAATTATCATCACGGAAGTGTCCACTTCCATGAAGATAAATCGCGCTTCACAGAAGTGCTTTCGTCAAGGGTGACCGACACGTGGCATCCACCGTAACGGAACGCCGTTAAGCTATCGGGTCGGATTTTGGATCCGATAACCCGTTAATGTACCACGACCAATACCGATTTTCCACGCGTAAAATTCTCATTGGCCTTTATTGGGCGGCCCATTATGGTCTGCAGAATCTTGTGGGCCTTTAATTTGGACCGGCCCAAAAGTGGCCCTAAAGTTTAAATGGGCCGACCCAACGAAGGCCCATAAGATTTAGCAGAACCATAATGGGCGGCCCGACTAAAGGCCCACAAAATTTCGCGGACCATAATGGGCCGGCCTAGCTAAAGGCCCACAAGATTTTGCGGCCCACAATGGGCCGGCCCATTAAAGGCCCACAAGATTCTGCAGACCATAATGGGCGGCCCACTAAAGGCCCAACATTCTCTGTCAAATCGGCCAGCCAATGGCCTGGTCTAAACTTGTCATCAATGCGGCCCATGGTCACTTCTGGCCCGTTAACAGTCCGCTAAGTAATTGGGCCGAATTACGGCCCGGTGTATTTCCGGCCTGTTAAAGGTCCGGCTTCATTTGGGCCCATTTACATGCCATCAAAACTTTCGGCCCATAAACGATCGTGAAGGATTTGGGTCATATTCGGCCATGTCTGTCATTCGGCCTGTTGGAGGCCCACTGAAGATTTGGGCCACTTTCGGCCTGTTGTCATTTCGGCCTGTTAACGACGGACGTAAACCATGGGCCATATGTGGCCCAACGTCATATCCGGCCCATTAACGGTCCATATAAAAATGACGATATTCTAGCCCGACCAAAGTTCCGGCCTGTTAAAGGCCCGTGTATTAGGTCGGCGCATTTACGACCGTCCAATTTGACTGTCAAATATCCGCGTAAATAAATGGGCCACCATTTCGGCCTGCTAAGTCCAGTGGGTTATTTGGCACAACCAGGCCCCAATCTCACTTTCGGTCTATTAAAGGCCCATGTTTTTTATGGGCTCGGGATATTTACACCTGTAAACGACCTATTTTTACTGAGGGCCCAAATTATGTTTAGGCCCGTTAAAGGCCCACTATGGGCACAGGCCTACCAGAAAAATTTGAAAGCTTATGCTAATTTAAGCCCAGATATTTTTAGTGGGCTACATGCTAATTTCGGCCCGTAATCGTTTTTATCCCAATTGGAATGGGCCCGACGAATGTTGGCATGTTGGGCTCCTATGAAGCTTTCGGCCGAATACATTACTAAGATAAACCTACACTATACAAAAATAGCGTCGTAATTACTGCAGCCTGTGGCAGCATCATAAATGTTCTATCACAACAAAATAAATTCCAATCATACAACAAAAGGCCTGTTGGCATAAAGTTTACTGATCCTTCGAGATAAAAGCACCATCGGATGTATAGAAGCATAGATCATTTGACACGAGTGCTAATGTTTCAGCTGTAGAATCTGATGGAGCAAAGACGATCTCCACCTTTTTTCCGCCATTGCTCTTCAACAACGGGTTTAATGTCTGATAGTCTGGTTTCAAAACCATTTTTATCTTGACGACATTTCTCAACCACTATTCTTGTTTCCGAGACAATGTCCATTAGGGATTGGACTTGTGTCTGGAGCGCAGATATATCACTCTATTTTGTTCAGTAGGCGATTTGGATGAGGTTACCTTGACAACCAACCAAGAATTACACAGGAAGGTGCTTTTTGCACTGTTAGTGGAGAGATACTGACGCACTGCAACAAGAGGTGACATTGTGCCTGTAGTAGCCTCGTCACCTTCAGGTGGTTGTGGCTATTCAATCATTTGTTCCATAGCTTCCTGAAAGTTTGAACTTGTAGATTAGTGTACCGGATAAGTTACTAATGAGACAAAAACAAACAAAGTAGGTTAAACATTTATACATAACTTATTTTGGTGAACTGCTGTAATACATTAGCATGTATTGTAGTGCCAACTACATAATAAAATCACTTTCGGAACATATGTCCATGTAGCATGCCTATTATATTGTCTATTTCCTCACATTCGTTGACATCTAAGGATAAAGAGACATGGTTTAAAGTAGGATGAACATAGTATGACATCATTCATATCATGGGCAAACAGATATAAAACAAACAGGCTATTTTATCATTGTGTGCGCACGTGAACATAACAACTAGATTACAGATCAAGACCAAAAGAATATCCTTCATCTCTTTTAAACCATGTAAAGTGAAATGATACGTTAAGACAATTGGGTATAAAAGTGAACCGAGTAACTGACATTGGCTGCAAACCAAGTAGTTAAATGAACACATCACAGTACCAATTAGTTCAAGGCAGGAGGAGTAAGGACTTACAACAGCGGCTTGAACTGGTGTGCTCATGCCCTTCATCTTGGCCGGTGTGGCAATCCTTGAAGATTTACTGCATTCGGTTCAGGTTCTTTTTGGTCTGCATGGGCTTTTCTCTCAGATTTGGAACAAATCAATATAGATACGATAATATGGCACAAAAAAGAAGGAAGTAGCAGCTATTTACATAAGCCTCGCAGTGCAATATAGCTACGAGATCCTGTTGTCTGTTGGAATTTCACTTTAGAACGGTTGGTTTTGTTCTTCAAACAGTTAGCCTAGAAGAAGATACACTTGTAAGGCACATACATAAATACAAGTTCAATATGTGGTCCGATCAAATACATATAGCCTACGATACTTTGGATCGGATCAGGTGTTTAACGAGGGCTGTCCGGTCTTCATCGTAATATATTCCACTGGAGATGTTTGGGTGATTTCATTGTTAGCCTTGCCTTCAAAGTGAGACTTTCTAAGGTGGTACCGATACTTTCGCAGAGCAGACTGAAAAACATGAGTGCATGCTTGTTTAGTTGCATCATCTTTCGGATCCAACTTGAACCTCATCTATTGAAGAAAGAATGTGAGTCTTATTAGGAGGAAGCTAGAAAGTATGGGACAGAGCAAGACAATATTACTAATTGCGATGAATAACATTACTTACGGATAAATGGTCAAGGAAGGTGTTAAACTGGGTATTGTCTTTCTCATTCCTGTACTAGATCCACGTTGGGAGGATACGCGCATGACACCTAACAGCAACGGCTGTCTCTGATACTAATTTGGCTGACTCTGTAGCATCACGTGGCCTTTTTAAATCTGCCTCAAAATGGATCTCCATTCTTCCTCCTTCAGATCTTGTTAATCTGTCAAGCATTATCCCTGATGTCTGTTTTCGCTTGCGCCATGGTGCTAGTTCAACAACGAATATGGAAAGTGTTAGTGTACATCAAACTGTGAGAGTACATATAAAGGAGCATGCAATCGCAACTTGACTCGGCGCACCGTCTTGGTGTTGATGCTCATGAGGTTCATCTGATCTTGCCAAGTCTGTTGTGTCGTGATGATTCGAAAGTAGTGTTAGGTGTGAAGGCAGCTTGGGAAGCTGGCCTTCCGGAGCAAGCGAACGAGTAACTGGTTGAGATGCTGAAATGCTTGAAGCGGATCTGCGGCTGGTGGAGCAGGTGATACTGTGTTTGTAGATTTAGTCGGTGGACTTGGACCTTCTACTGCACTATAAGTACCAAAGCAGAATCTCGATGGCGTAACCTTTTCCGCTTTCACCCGACGAGTAACAGCACTCCCTACTATATTATTTTCCTTGCTCTTTTTTGTCTTTGCCATGTCAAGCTGTACCCACAACACAAAAGAATAAAACCACTCTTCAGAACTCATTGATGCATGATACAGACAAGCAATACTTTGATGTAAGACGACCGTATGAGGACGGAATATGTAAGAAAAACAGGACGGCATGACATATTCACAGCTACGATGTGGAAACTAAGCAGAAGGATTTTCAAGAAAATAGAAGTAATGCAAGCTAGACACCATATGAAAGATGCAACCAATATTACTCTGCCAAGTTAAAAGTGTCTTGTCATAAGTGGCAATTCGAAAAATTAGAAGCAGTACAAGTGTACAACGTAGATATCAATGCAAGATGCAACCACTATCAAACTGCCATGTTAAAAGCGTCCAATCATGAGTTACTGATGCGGGATACACAACAGCAATACTTTGATGTAAGAACATGGTATGATAGATAGATGTAGTGTATACTAGACATAGAAAGGCATGTCATATGCACATGTATAACGTATAAACTCAGCAGGTGCAATTTAATCAAAATAGAAGAAATACAGGCTAGACAACATATGCAACACGAAACCAATTATCACACTATTAACTTAGAGCAAGCACCTGCTATGGTGGAGTGCGGGAGATGAACTCGTCATGTAGACTTGGGACTTCAACTTCATTAGCAGTAGCAGTGGCAAATCTAGAGAGTCTCTGTTTGCGTCGGTGCGGAGTACCACCAACATCCCCTAACTTACTCTTTTCCTTCCTATTTTCTAATATTGCCTTATGAAGTCAATGAAGGAAATATGCCCTAGAGGCAATAATAAAGTTATTATTTATTTCCTCATATCATGATAAATGTTTATTATTCATGCTAGAATTGTATTAACCGGAAACATGGTACATGTGTGAATACATAGACAAACATATAGTCACTAGTATGCCTCTACTTGACTAGCTCATTAATCAAAGAAGGTTATGTTTCCTAACCATAGATATGTGTTGTTATTTGATTAATGGGACCACATCATTAGGAGAATGATGTGATTGACATGACCCATTCCGTTAGCCTAGCACTTGATCGTTTAGTATATTGCTATTGCTTTCTTCATGACTTATACATGTTCCTGTAACTATGAGATTATGCAACTCCGTTTACCGAAGGAACACTTTGGGTGCTACCAAACGTCACAACGAATCTGGGTGATTATAAAGGAATACTACAGGTGTCTCCAAAGGTACATGTTGGGTTGGCGTATTTCGAGATTAGGTTTTGTCACTCCTATTGCTCGGAGAGGTATCTACGGGCCCTCTCGGTAATGCACATCACTATAAGCCTTGCAAGCAATGTAGCTAATGAGTTAGTTACAGAATGATGCATTACGAACGAGTAAAGAGACTTGCGATGCTTGAGATTGAACTAGGTATTGGATACCGACGATCGAATCTCGGGCAAGTAACATACCGATGACAAAGGGAACAACGTATGTTGTTATGCGGTTTGACCGATAAAGATCTTCGTAGAATATGTAGGAGCCAATATGAGCATCCAGGTTCCGCTATTGGTTATTGACCGGAAACGTGTCTCGGTCATGTCTACATAGTTCTCGAACCCGTAGGGTCCGCACGCTTAAGGTTTCGATGACAGTTTTATTATGAGTTTATGAGTTTTGATGTACCGAAGGAGTTCGGAGTCCCGGATGAGAACGGGGACATGACGAGGAGTCTCTAAATGGTCGAGACATAAAGATCGATATATTGGACGACTATATTCAGAGTTCGGAAAGGTTCCGAGTGATTCGGGTATTTTTCAGAGTACCGGAGAGTTACGGGAATTCGCCGGGGAGTATATGGGCCTTATTGGGCCATACGGGAATAGAGGAGAGAGGCCTTAGTGGGAAGGAGCCAGGAGGTGGCGCGCGCCCCTCCCAAGCCCAGTCCGAATTGGACAAGGGGTTTGGGGCACGGCCCCCCTCTCCCTTCCTTCTCCACTTCCCTCCTTTCCCCCTTCTCCTAGTTAGACTAGGAAAGAAGGAGTCCTACTCCCGGTGGGAGTAGGACTCCCCTTGGCGCGCCCTCCTCCTAGGGCCGTCCTCCTCCTCCCTTGCTCCTTTATATACGGGGGCAGGGGGGCATCCCATGACACACAAGTTGATCTTCGTGATCGTTCCTTAGCCGTGTGCGGTGCCCCCCTCCACCATATTCCACCTCGGTCATATCATCGTGGAGTTTAGGCAAAGCCCTGCGTCGGTAGAACATCATCATCGTCCTGCACGCCGTCGTCTTGTGAAACTCATCCCCGACACTTTGCTGGATCGAGTCCGGGATCGCCATCGAGCTGAACGTGTCTGAACTCGGAGGTGCCGTGACGCTCGGTACTTTGGATCGGTCGGATCGTGAAGACGCACGACTACATCAACCGCGTTGTCATAACGCTTCCGCTTACGGTCTCACGAGGGTGCGTGGACAATACTCTCCCTCTCGTTGCTATGCATCACCATGATCTTGTGTGTGCGTAGGAAAATTTTTGAAATTACTACGTTCCCCAACAGTGGTATCAGAGCCTGGTTTTATGCGTAGATGTCATATGCACGAGTAGAACACAAGTGAGTTGTGGGCGATATAAGTCATACTGCTTACCAGCATGTCATACTTTGCCTTAGCGTTATTGTGAGATGAAGCGGCCCGGACCGACATTACGCGTACGCTTACGCGAGACTGGTTTCACCGTTACGAGCACTCGTGCTTAAAGGTGACTGGCGGGTGTCTGTCTCTCTCACTTTAGCTGAATCGAGTGGCATACGCCCGGTCCTTGCGAAGGAAAAAACAGCACCAACTTGACAAACTATCATTGTGGTTTTGATGCGTAGGTAAGAACGGTTCTTGCTCAGCCCGTAGCAGCCACGTAAAATTTGCAACAACAAAGTAGAGGACGTCTAACTTGTTTTTGCAGGGCATGTTGTGATGTGATATGGTCAAGACGTGATGCTATATTTTATTGTATGAGATGATCATGTTTTGTAACCGAAGTTATCGGCAATCGGCGGGAGCCATATGGTTGTCGCTTTATTGTATGAAATGCAACGCTTCGTAATTGCTTTACTTTATCACTAAGCGGTAGCGATAGTCGTAGAAGCAATAGATGGCGTAATGACAACGATGCTACGATGGAGATCAAGGTGTCGCGCGGTGACGATGGTGATCACGGCGATTAGCTTCGGAGATGGAGATCACAAGCACAAGATGATGATGGCCATATCATATCACTTATATTGATTGCATGTGATGTTTATCCTTTATGCATCTTATCTTGCTTTGATTGACGGTAGCATTTTAAGATGATCTGTCACTAAAATTATCAAGAAGTGTTCTCCCTGAGTATGCACCGTTGCGAAAGTTCTTCGTCTTTGAGACACCACGTGATGATCGGGTGTGATAGGCTCTACGTTCAAATACAACGGGTGCAAAACAGTTGCACACGCGGAATATTCAGGTTAAACTTGACGAGCTTAGCATATAACAGATATGGCCTCGGAACACGGAGACCGAAAGGTCGAGCGTGAATCATATAGTAGATATGATCAACATATTGATGTTCACCGTTGAAACTACTCCATCTCACGTGACGATCGGACATGGTGTAGTTAATATGGATCACGTAATCACTTAGAAGATTAGAGGGATGTCTATCTAAGTGGGAGTTCTTAAGTAATATGATTAATTGAACTTAAATTTATCATGAACTTAGTACACGATAGTATTTTGCTTGCCTATGTTTGTTGTAGATAGATGGCTCGTCTTTGTTGTTCCGTTGAATTTTAATGCGTTCCTTGAGAAAGCAAAGTTGAAAGATGATGGTAGCAATTACACGGATTGGGTCCGTAATCGAGGATTATCCTCATTGTTGCACAGAAAAATTACGCCCCGGAAGCACCGGGTGCAGTGCCCGCTGCTAATGCTGGCCCGACAACGTTAAGAACGTCTGGCAGAGCAAAGCTGATGACTACTCGATAGTTCAGTGTGCCATGCTTTACGGCTTAGAAATGGGCCTTCGACGTTTTGAACATCATGGAGCATATGAGATGTTCCAGGAGTTGAAGTTAATATTTCAAGGAAATGCCTGGATTGAGAGATATGAAGTCTCCAATAAGTTCTATAGCTGCAAGATGGAGGATAATAGTTCTGTCAGTGAACACATACTCAAAATGTCTGGGTATAATAATCAATTGATTCAAATGGGAGCTAATCTTCCTGATGATAGTGTCATTGACAGAATTCTTCAATCACTGCCACCAAGCTATGAGAGCTTCGTGATGAACTATAATATGCAAGGGATGGACAAGACTATTCCCGAGCTCTTCGCAATGCTAGAAATCGACGAAGGTACAAATCAAGAAAAGAGCATCAAGTGTTGATGATTGACAAGACCACTAGTTTTAAGAAAAGGGCAAAGGGAAAGAAAGGTAACTTCAAGTAGAATAACAAGCAAGTTGTCACTCCCACGAAGAAGCCCAAAGCTGGACCAAAGCCTGAAACTGAGTGCTTATAATCGCAAAGGAAATGGTCCTTTGAAAGCGTAAATACCCTGAATATTTGGTGGATAAGAAGGATGGCAAAGTGAACAAGGGTATATTTGATATACTGAGTTATTGATGTGTGCCTTACTAGTGTTTATAGTAGCCCTGGGTATTCGATACTGCTCGGTTGCTAAGATTAGTAATTGAAGCAGGAGTTACTGAATAAACAGAGACTAGTTGAAGGGAAGTGACGATGAGTGTTGGAAGTAGTTCCAAGATTGATATGATCATCATCGCACACTCCCTATACCTTCGGGATTAGTGTTAAACCTAAATAAATGTTATTTGGCGCTTATGCGTTGAACATGAATATGATTTGATCATGTTTATTGCGATAAGGTTATTTATTTAAAGTCAAAGAATAATTGTTGTTCGCTTACATGAATAAAACCTTCGATGGTCATACACCCAATGAAAATAGTTTGTTGGATCTCGATCGTAGTGATACACATATTCATACTATTGATGCCAAAAGATGCAAAGTTAATAATGATAGTGCAACTTATTTGTGGCCTTGCCGTTTGGGTCATATCGGTGTAAAAGCGCATGAAGAAACTCCATAAAGATGGATTTTCGGAATCACTTGGTTCTGAATCATTTGATGCTTATGCGAACCGTGCCTTTTCGGCGAGATGACTAAAACTCTGTTCTTGAACAATGGAACGAGCAACAAACTTGTTGGAAATAATACATCTTGATGTATGCAGACCAATGAGTATTAAGGCTGCGTGGCGGGTATCGTTATTTTCGACCTTCACAGATGATTTGAGCAGATATGGGTATATCTACTTGATGAAACATAAGTCTGAAATAGTTGAAAGGTTCAAAGAATTTCAGAGTGAAGTGGAAAATCATCGTAACAAGAAAATAAAGTTTCTGCGATCTGATCGTGGAGATGAATATTTGAGTTACGAGTTTGGTCTTCAATTAAAACAACGTGGAATAGTTTCACAACTCACGCCACCTGGAACACCACAACGTTATGGTGTACGTCGTAACCGTACTTTATTTTGATATGGTGCGATCAATGATGTCTCTTACCGATTTACCAATATCGTTTTGGGGTTATGCATTAGAGACAGTTGCATTCACGTTTAATAGGGCACCATTTAAATCCATTGAGACGACACCGTATGAACTATGGTTTAGTAGTAAACCTAAGCTGTCTTTTGTTAAAGTTCGGAGTTGCGATGCTTATATGAAAAAGGTTTTAAACCTGATAAGCTCGAACCCAAATCAGAGAAGTGCGTCTTCATAGAATACCCAAAGGAAACAGTTGGGTACACCTTCTATCACAGATCCGAAGGCAAGATATTCATTGCTTAGAATGGATCCTTTCTAGAGAAGGAGTTTCTCTCGAAAGAAGTGAGTGGGAGGAAAGTAGAACTTGATGAGGTAATAGTACCTACTCCCTTATTGGAAAGTAGTTCATCACAGAAATCTGTTCCTGTGATTCCTATACCAATTTGTGAGGAAGCTAATGATAATGATCATGTAACTTCAAATCAAGTTACTAAAGAACCTCGTAGGTCAAATAGAGTAAGATCCGCACCAGAGTGGTACGGTAATCCTATTCTGGAGGTCATGTTACTTGACCATGGCAAACCTACGAACTATGAGGAAGCGATGATGAGCCCAGATTCCGCGAAATGGCTTAAGGCCATGAAATCTGAGATGGAATCCATGTATGAGAACAAAGTGTGAACTTTGGTTGACTTGCCTGATGATCGGCAAGCCATTGAGAATAAATGGATTTTTAAGAAGAAGACTGACGCTGATGGTAATGTAACTGTCTATAAAGCTCGACTTGTTGCGAAAGGTTTTCGACAAGTTCAAGGGGTTGACTACGATGAGACTTTCTCACCCGTAGCGATGCTTAAGTCTGTCCGAATCATGTTAGCAATTGCTGCATTTTATGATTATGAACTTTGGCAAATGGATGTCAAAACTGCATTCTTGAATGGATTTCTAGAAGAAGAGTTGTATATGATGCAACCAGAAGGTTTTGTTGATCCAAAAGGGTGCTAACAAAGTATGCAAGCTCCAGCGATCCATTTATGGACTGGTGCAAGCATCTCGGAGTTGGAATAAACGCTTTGATAATGTGATCAAAGCATATGGTTTTATCTGAGACTTTTGGAGAAGCCTGTATTTACAAGAAAGTGAGTGGGAGCTCTGTAGCATTTCTGATATTATATGTAGATGACATATTATTGATTGGAAATGATATAGAACTTCTGGATAGCATAAAAGGATACCTTAATAAAAGTTTTTCAATGAAAGCCCTCGATGAAGCTGCTTACATATTGGGCATCAAGATCTATAGAGATAGATCAAGACGCTTGATTGGAATTTCACAAAGCACATACCTTGATAAAGTTTTGAAAAAGTTCAAAATGGATCAGGCAAAGAAAGGATTCTTACCTGTATTACAAGGTGTGAAATTGAGTCAGACTCAATGCCCGACCACAGCAGAAGATAGAGAGAAAATGAAAGATGTTCCCTATGCTTCAGCCATAGGCTCTATCATGTATGCAATGATGTGTACCAGACCTGACGTATTCTTAGCAATAAGCTTGGCAGGAAGGTACCAAAGTAATCCAGCAGTGGATCACTGGACAACGGTCAAGAACATCCTGAAATACGTGAAAATGACTAAGGATATGTTTCTTGTATATGGAGGTGACAAAGAGCTAGTCGTAAATGGTTACGTCGATGCAAGCTTTGACACTGATCCGGACGATTCTAAATCGCAAACCGGATACGTATTTTTATTAAAGGTGGAGTTGTAAGTTGGTGCAGTTCTAAACAAAGCGTCGTGGCGGGATCTCCATGTGAAGCGGAGTACATAGCTGCTTCGGAAGCAGCAAATGAAGGAGTCTGGATGAAAGAGTTCATTTCCGATCTAGGTGTCATACCTAGTGCATCGGGACCAATGAAGATCTTACGTGACTATCTTTGGTGCAATTGCCTTGGCAAAGGAATCCAGATTTCACAAGAGGACCAAGCACATCAAGAGACGCTTCAATTCCATCCGGGACCAAGTCCAGGTGGGAGACATAGAGATTGCAAGATACATACGGATCTGAATGTTGCAGACCCGTTGACTAAGCCTCTTCCACGAGCAAACCATGATCAACACCAAGACTCCATGGGTGTTAGAATCATTACTGTGTAATCTAGATTATTGAATCTAGTGCAAGTGGGAGACTGAAGGAAATATGCCCTAGAGGAAATAATAAAGTTATTATTTATTTCCTCATATCACGGTAAATGTTTAATATTCATGCTAGAATTGTATTAACCGGAAACATGATACATGTGTGAATACATAGACAAACATATAGTCACTAGTATGCCTCTACTTGACTAGCTCATTAATCAAAGACTGTTATGTTTCCTAACCATAGACATGTGTTGTTATTTGATTAATGGGATCACATCATTAGGAGAACGATGTGATTGACATGACCCATTTCGTTAGCCTCGCACTTGATCGTTTAGTATATTGCTATTGCTTTCTTCATGACTTATACATGTTCCTGTAACTATGAGATTATGCAACTCCGTTTACGGAGGAACACTTTGGGTGCTACCAAACGTCACTGGGTGATTATAAAGGAGCACTACAGGTGTCTCCAAAGGTACATGTTGGGTTGGCGTATTTCGAGATTAGGTTTTGTCACTCCAATTGTCGGAGAGGTATCTTTGGGCCCTCTCGGTAATGCACATCACTATAAGCCTTGCAAGCAATGTAGCTAATGAGTTAGTTACGGAATGATGCATTACGTAGCGAGTAAAGAGACTTGCCAATGATACGAGATTGAACTAGGTATTGGATACCGACGATCGAATCTCGGGCAAGTAACATACCGATGACAAAGGGAACAACGTATGTTGTTATGCGGTTTGACCGATAAAGATCTTCGTAGAATATGTAGGAGCCAATATGAGCATCCAGGTTCCGCTATTGGTTATTGACGTAAGCGTGTCTCGGTCATGTCTACATAGTTCTCGAACCCGTAGGGTCCGCACGCTTAAGGTTTCGATAGCGGTTTTATTATGAGTTTATGAGTTTTGATGTACCGAAGGAGTTCGGAGTCCCGGATGAGATCGGGGACATGACGAGAGTCTTGAAATGGTCGAGACGTAAATATCGATATATTGGATGACTATATTCGGACATCGGAAAGGTTCCGAGTGATTCGGTATTTTTTGAGTACCGGGAGTTACTGGGAATACGGGAAGAGTATTGAGCCTTAATGGGCCTTAGTGGGAAGGAGCCGGGAGGTGGCGCGCCCCTCCCAAGCCCAGTCCGGGTGGACAAGGGGTTTGGGCGCGGCCCCTCTCCTTCCTTCTCCACTTCCCTCCTTTCCCCCTTCTCCTAGTTGGACTAGGAAAGAAGGAGTCCTACTCGGTGGGAGTAGAACTCCCCTTGGCGCCCTCCTCCTAGGGCCGGCCTCCTCCTCCTTGCTCCTTTATATCACGGGGCAGGGGGACACCCCATGACACACAAGTTGATCTTCGTGATCGTTCCTTAGCCGTGTGCGGTGCCCCCCTCCACCATATTCCACCTCGGTCATATCGTCGTGGAGTTTAGGCGAAGCCTGCGCGTGAGAACATCATCATCGTCACCACGCCGTCTCATCACCGACACTTTGCTGGATCGGAGTCCGGGGATCGTCATCGAGCTGAACGTGTGCTGAACTCGGAGGTGCCGTACGTTCGGTACTTGGATCGGTCGGATCGTGAAGACGTACGACTACATCAACAGCGTTGTCATAACGCTTCCGCTTACGGTCTACGAGGGTACGTGGACAATACTCTCCCCTCTCGTTGCTATGCATCACCATGATCTTGCGTGTGCGTAGGAATTTTTTTGAAATTACTACGTTCCCCAACAGTCAAAACCACAAGAAGATGAATAAAATTAGCTCTGCATAACTGGTTGATGCATGATACAAACGAATACTATTTTGATGTAAGGCAAGCGCAGGATAGGAGGATGGAATATATATATAAAAAAGACAGCGTTTCATATTCACACGTACGATAGGAGGATGGAATATGTATGAAAAAACAGTAAGCGGAAGGCATTTCAACAAAATTAGAAGAAATGAAAGCTAGGCACCATATGAACATGAAACCAATATCACTCTATCAGGTAAAAAGTGTCTCATCGTAAGTGCCATTTCAAGAAATTAGAAGTAGTACAAGCTAGAAGAAAATGCAAGATGCAACCTACATCACAGTCCCAAGTTAAATGTGTCTTATGGGTAAGTGATCGTTGCAGGTATAAGTTGTAAGCTACGCGGATGCAATTCTACATAATCAGAAGCAATACAAACTAGACATCATACGGAAAACGCAACCACATTAATGAGTTCCAAGTAAGAGCAAGCACCTGTGATGGTGGAGTAGGGGAGATGTGCTCATCATGTACACGTATTTTCTAGAAACAGGAACACGTGTCATATTCACATGCATTATGTGTAAAGTAAGCAGATGCAATTCAAGTTAGAAGCAATCCAAGCTAGACATCATACGCAACATGCAACCACATATAATAGTGTCAAGTTAGAGCAAGCACCTGTGATGGTGGAGTAGGGGAGATGTGCTCATCATCTACACAACTACGTTGACTGTCTAGCCTTGTGTTGTCTTGTGAATCTTATTGGGACGATGGCGGAGTAGAATCTGTAGAGACCCCCTGTTTGAGTTGCTCCGAAGGACCACCATCATCCACTGCCGGACTAATTTCCTTCAGCTGTAATGATTTTGCATTCTGAAGTCAAACCGATAAGAAAAAGGAATAAAATTCGCTCTTCAGAACTCATTCATGCATGATACTGATGAACACTACTCGGATGAAAGGAAAATACATGATGCGAGGATGGAATATGTATGAAAAACATGATGGTGTGACATATTCACACCTATGATGTGGTAACTAGGCAGAAGACGTTTCAACCAATTAGAAGCACTGCAAGCTAGACACCATATGAAAGATGCAACCAATATCACTCTGCCAAGTTCAAACTGTATGGCGTTTCAACAAATTAGAAGCAGTATATGCTAGAAATCATATGCAAGACACAACCAATATCACGATGGCGACTTAAAGGTGCCTTATCATTAGTGATTGATGCGGGATATGCAAGAATAGTAGTTTGATGTGGAAACAGGAACACATGTCATATTCACGGGCATTATGTGTAAAATGGCAGATGCAATTCAACAAAGTTAGAAGCAATACAAGCTAGACATCATACGCAACATGCAAGCACATATAATAGTGCCAAGTTAGAGCAAGCACTGCGATGGTGGAGTAGGGGAGATGTGCTCATCATCTACACAGCTACGTTATTTGTCTAGCCTTGCGTTGTCTTGTGAATCTTGTTGGGAGGATGGCGGAGTAGAATCTGTAGAGAACCTCCGTTTCAGTTGCTAGGAAGGACCACCATCATCCAATGCCTTGCCAATTTCCTTCAGCTTTATTGATTTTGCATTGTGAGGTCATACCGACAAGAAAAAGGAATACCATTCACTCTTCAGAACTCATTCACGCATCGACGAAGCCGCCAACGGGGACGAGAAGGTCATGGCGAACTGGTTTCCCATGGCACTCAAGGGCCAGGGCCCGCACTTTGGCTCTGAACACAGCTCTGCACGATCTCCTCTGGGGACGAGATGCGCACCCGCTTCATCGCCAACTTCCAAGGTACTCGTGACCGGCCTCCTGCCGTGAGCGACATGCGCTGCATCAAGCAGCAGGCAGGGGAGACCCTGCAGAAGTACATCTAAGCGCTTTAACAACGCGCCTCAAGATTCCCAAGGTGACCGAGGAGGCCATCATCTCAGCCTTCTCCGACGGTGTGCGTGACGTCAAGATGAAGGAGGAGCTGGCGATGCATGAAGATCTACGCACATCCTTGGAGCTGTTCAACTTGGCGACCAAGTGCGCTAGGGCTGAGGAAGGACGCATTTCCCTCCTCGAGCTGCCAGCCGTAGACCCAGAAGAGAAGAAGCCCAAGGCCAAGGACGTGAAGCGCAAGGGGGCTACCGTGCTCGCGGCAGAACCAGACACCAAGCAAGGCAGAGATGAGCCCGAGTCTTCCAAGGGCAGCCGGTACTGTGTGTACCACGACCTCCACACCCACAACACCAACGAATGTCAAGAGCTCCGAGCCGTGCGAGAAGGGAGAATCAGTCGACGCCTCGATCGCAAAGACCGAGGCTACGGCCGAGGAGGAGGAAGAAACGCAGGGCGCTGGGAAGACCGTGGCCCTCGCCAAGGGTGGCGTGACCGACCTCGCGAGGATCGCTGGCAGGATCAGCCTCGCGAGGGAGGCTGGAGGGATCAGCCTCGCGAGGATCGCCCACAAGGAAACGCAGGCCTCCCTCCTCTGCCGCCTCAGCCAAGGAGAAACGAGGACCTTCATCAGGACGAGGGGGCTGGGGGCTTCCAGGAGCCGCGCGCGATCACTTGCATCCTGGGCGGAGCTCAAGCCCCAGCCTCTCAACGCATCTTCAAGCAGTTCGCCCACGAAGTGAATGCAGTCCTCCCCAAGCTCGAAGCCATGTGCCCTCTCAGGTGGTCAGCGTGCGCCATCACGTTCATTTCAGTGGATCAGCTCAAGTGCGCAGCCACACCGGAGTCCTCCCGATGCTTTGTTCCCCAATCATCGACAACGTGCAAGTCACGGAACCCTCATCGATGGCGGAGCGGGGCTCAATGTCACATCTGTAGAGACATTCAACAATCTCCAAGTGCCTTACAATCAGCTTCAGCCAACCAAGCCTTTCTCCGGAGTCACCGATGGCTCCACAGTTCTGATTGGGAGGTCCGCCTCCCTGTCACCTTCGAGACGCGCGACAACTACCGCACCGAGCTCATCGACTTCGACGTCGCCCACATTCGCCTGCCATACAATGCCATACTCTGGTACCCGGCTCGGCCAAGTTCATGGTCGTGACTCATCACGGCTACAACGTCCTCAAGATGCCAGGAAGTGGCGGAGTCATCACGGTGCCTTGTGAAGAGAGAGACGCAGTGTGCTCCCTAGAGCGAGCTTTTCAAGCCGCGTCACTTGAAGACCCAGATCGCAGGAGCGGGAGGCTCCCTGAGACTGCTCCCAAGAAGAAGAAGACATCGCCAGGCCCGACCCCTCGGGAGGCAGGCCCCTCAGGGTCCGCGCCTGTTCAGGGGGCACCTCCTTCTGTTGCATAGGAAGGCGCACCCGACGCCCTCCTCAAGCAAGGCTCGGGGGCTCTCTCCTGGAGGGCCACCGACCTTGCTAAGGTGACGAGGGAGGCGCTTGGGAACCACTTGGAGGCGTGTTTCAAAGCACGTTTCCCTCAGGAAGGAGCGAGGCAAGTAGGGCCAAACACTCAGGAGTTCGTTAGCCAGGTCATTCAGGAGCTGCAGGAGTCAAGAGTCATGAGTGGCAGCCGCCGCTTACCTGTCGTAGCTCCCCATCCAGGCGAGGATGGTGGGCTGCGCGTCTGCATCGACATACCAGGCTCAACCGAGCCGCCTCTCGAGAGTGCTTGGCCCCTCACGCGGGGCTCTGTGAAGTTCCACCCCACAGCTACGTTCGCATGCCCTACGGCGTGCGAGCAACGGCCGCCAGCGCCCGGCGCCTCATGGGGAGCATCACGGAGGCTCAAGAGGCGGCGTTCCGCAGTCTGGCGGAGATGGAGATGGTCGCGAGGTTACAGGCGCCCGGAGCCTCTGAGGCTCCTGGGCACAGGGGCTCGTGAAGGTCGGCTTCCGCAGCCCACGACTTCCGCTACTTAAACATCCCTTCTTCCTCAACGTTATCTGGTGACATCCTTCAAGTTTCATTTCCAGCTGGGCGCGCCCCCCCCCCCCGGGGCTGCATCATTCCCAGGCCGCATGGGTCCGTCCCTGCGGCATGTATCCCTTTTACTTCATGTTCCTAGCTTACTTTGTTGGGGGCGCCCCTCGGGCTGCATCATCCCCAAGTCGCTCGGGCCAGACCCAACAACATGTACCCCTCTCGCGTTTATTTCGGGTCATGCGTTCGACCCATCATGATTGTTATTTGATGCATGTCCACGGCACCCCTTCTTCCTTCATGTTGGCCGCTTGCGTTAAAGGGGTGTACACGAGCATCGCGACTCATGGGCTCCTCTTGGCTCTCCAGCCCTCACCCTCTGGCCTTGTCCACTTTGCATCGCGACTGGCGAGACCAACGGCGGTGAGACCCGCTCGAGGGCTGGGACCCGAGGACGTAGAGCGTCGGCATCTAACCAAATTTGCAGGAACACGTCACAAGTTAAGGCCCAGTGCCAGGCGCAACCCGCCTTGAGGTAGGGCCCCGTGAGTCCCGCGCTGGCTCGCGGGTGCCCAGATACACCTCGTCAAGCCCTAACGTGCCAGCCACGTGTCGTATGGGGCAGACACGCCCGGGGCTCCTCCCGGAGGGAGCCCCTCCCACGCACTGATGGAAGCACCATGCTCCGCTGGCTGACAACACTACCGAGGAGCGGCTATGCCCATACACATCTGAAGCGCTATGCTCAGCTGGTGATAAACAAGCGAGGGTGGCCCCGGCGCATCAACCTCGAGGAGCCCAGAGCTCAATGTCCGGCCTCATAGCGTCTCCCCTCGGGAGTGCCGTGCGAGGGGCTGGGCACGAGGCTACGCACAGGTCACGCCCAGACGCGCCACCCAGCCAGGCCCCTCGGGCCTGGTTAAATCTACGTCCCTCCCCGAGCGGAGCCAAGGTACGAAGGCCGTTTGAATGTCAAGGGGACTCCACGAGCATCGCGACTCAGAGCCTAACTAGTCACGTAGCCCCTCACTCCTTAGTTACGAAAGGCTAACGGCGGTTGAGGTATCTTGTGAGGCGGGTTCTGCAGACGTAGAATGGTAAATTCACCCATGCATCTCACCTCCCTACTTGCTGTTCGTGCGCCAAGGGGGACTCCTGAGCATCGCGACTCAGGAGCCTAACTTGTCATGTAGCCCCTCACTCCTTGGTCCCGTCCTGGTTTCCGGTCGGGGCTAATGGCGGCTGAGGTATCTTGTGAGGGCACAGCTCTGCCGGCGTAGAACATAAGCAAGTAGGAAGGAAAAGCGCAAATCTCAAGGAATTCAAAAGCAAATATTACAGCCCATAACTGTCGTCACAACACCAAACGCAAGTTTAAACGCCTCCCCGAGGCATGATGCATGTTGCAGGAGCTGAAAGAAGAACATGAGCCACAAAGGAGTCACTTGTTGACGGCGGAGCTGCGTGGGGCGGGTTCGCCTCGTGAAACCTCCCGGGGCCAGGCGGCGCCTCGCCCGGCTTAGTCTTTGAAGGCCCGGAACCGCCCAGTGAGCCTCCGCTCGACCTTTCACGGCCTCGGCAGCGGCAGCAAGCTCGCCGCTCACGGGCTCCAAAGGCTGTCGAGGTCGGCGTCGGGATCGTGAAGGTAGGCGTGGGTAAGGGCCTTGTCGGCGTCAGCGCAGAAAACGAGACAGCGCCTCGGCCTCGCCGTGGGGCCAAGGCCAAGGGTGACATCTTCAAGAAGCGCGGACCAGGAAGGAAGCAGCTTGGCGGGGCCGTCCTCGGCGCCCGGCCAGCAGGCTTTCGAGCCGCTATCGTCGCGACCTCAGCAAGGTGCGAGCCTTCACCTCCATCTCCGCCAAGGCCACGCGGTCCTCGGCGAGGACCGCGCCTTGCCGTCCAGCTCGACCCTCTTCGCCTCCAACTCCTGCTCCAGTGCACCCAGGCGGTCATGGCGCTTGTTAAGCTTGGCGTCCCGGTCCTTGACTGCCGCCTAGCGAGCCTTCATGTCTTCCTCCTTCCCTTGGAGAATGCGGGCCTCCTTGGCAAGATGGTCACGCAAGCCCTGCAGCTCGCTCTCCAGCGCCTTGCAGCGACCTCGGACATCGGCTACCTCCCCCAAGGCAGCATCGCGAGCAGCCTTCGCCCCAAGGACGGCCTGCTTCTCCTCATCACAAGTTGTCGCGGCCTGAACCAGCGCCACTCGAATCGAAGCGTCAGAGCGAACCCAGCCAGAGGCCAGCTCCAAGCGCCCGGCCACCAAGCAAGGGTTGGTGCCCAGAAGATCTTGCCGCAGCCGGTCCAGTTCAGCAGCAGCACGATCCAGGACAGTGGGAGGAGTCGGAGAGACAACAGTTGGTGGAGTAGGAGGAGAGGACGGCAGCGTAACCACAGCATCCTGAGGCGGGACCTTCTGCGCCCCGGCAGCTGCGGTAGTGGCATCGGGCAAGGATACCTCGAGAGTCGCTTGGTCCATGGGGGCTGAGCTCGCCCCAGCTAGCTCTGCCAGGCCTCGCGAGGATGACTGGGCAGGAGAAGCCCGTGTCTTGCTGTCACCTTCTTTCGCGGGCGGAGGCACTGCCCCAGACGAAGCCTCAGGAGCTCCCTTCAGCTTCTTCGCTGCAGGCGCCAGCCTAGCCAAGGAATACAGATATCAAGCCTCAACGACAAAGCAAGGAATAAAACCAGAATCAAGCACTTACTGGTCATCGCTCGCGGACTCGAGCAACCTCCGACCATACTTGAAGCCCAAGAGCCGGCTGCAGGGATCAACCTCAAGAGGCCCGGGAGCAGGAGGCACGTCTGCGGATCGCCTCGGGCAGGCGGGCAGACCAGCGGGGACCAACCCGATCCTGTCCTTCTTCGGGATCGGGGGCAAGCTCTCGCCGCCCCGCCCATCGCCATCCTCGCCATCGCTCGGCAAGAGGTGGAGAGCGCGGGACCTGCGCCGGGGGAGGGGCGCTCTCAACTCCCCGCCGGTTGCCTCGGAGTCAGGCCCCTCTTCCCGCTCCTCTTCTTCCTGCTCTTCGCTGGAGTCGCCGGAGGACACGTTCACCGTCGCCAGGGCCGCCGGGTCCTCGGGAACCTCCGCGGGCATGGGCCCGTGCCCATTGAAGACGGGCATGGAGTCCACCGCCTGCTCCCAATCATCTTGAAGGAACAGGGGTACAGGAGCGCCCTCCAGCCTCGCCACGTCTCCCCCAACCAAAGATTGGAGGACCACGGCCAGACTTCATCGGCCAAGACTGCGGGGCTCGGGCGGGGCCTCAACAGCGGAAGCGAGTACTGACCAAGCGGGGCCACCTGGTGCTCCAGGAACTCCCTCAGGAGCGACGCCCCGGTCAGCTTCGCCGTCGCCATGTTGCCCGACCACAGGTCCGCGTTCATCTTCTCCAGCACTGGCTTCACGCGGGGATCCACGAGTTCCACGCGAGACCAATCGTCGGAGGTCGTGGGCTGCTCCGTGGGCAGAATCACCCGAGGGTGGATGCGCCCAGCATCTACCATGACCCACTTGCTCCTGAAGCCCTCAATCCTCTTCCCGGGCTTCGAGATGGCGTTGGAACTGCCATACGCGACAAAGCTTCATGTGGAGATGGGCCCGCGAGAGGTGCGGAGGTAGAAGTAGTGGGCGCAGCAAGGCCATCGAGGGCTGCACCCGACATGAGCCTCGATATAATAGGCGAAGATCGCGGAAGAAGGACATAGTTGGGGTGGAGGTGCGAGCTTGCGGTTTGTAATGGCGGAGGATGTAAAAGAAGAACTTCGAAAGGGAGGCACCACACAGGCAGCAATGGCACTCACGAAGAGCGGATAGAAGGTGCTTCCTTGGCCCTCGGGAAGGGCGGAGCCGGCCCTGAGCACCGTTGCCCCGTCGTTGCCTTGCGCCGCCACCATCCAGCGCGCCCGGGCAAGGCCCTTCTCCGACACATTCGGCGAGTCCAAGGCGGGTGAGTACCAAGCTCCGGCCGGGGTCTGGCACGGCGCCATGTCTTGCTAGGGCACGCGGTCGAAGTAGATCTGGAAATTTCGGAGGCAGGAAGGAAAGGCGCAAGAAAGGGGATCTGAGCAATGACCGTAGGAGGCAAAGGAGGCAAAGCCTAGACGGGTGCCGCACTTTTGTCTATTCGCGCAGTTGCTAAAGGCGCCCACGTCCAATCAACCGCCACGCGGTGCCTGTGCCAGAAGCTGTTAGGACCAGCGGCGCCAGACTTGCCCTTCGCTTCTCTGCTCAGCCAAGTCCAGCGCGCCTTGGGCCCGCAGACTCTTGTCCTTAATGCAGGAGCAGGGGTACCCGGACTTGCACTGCCTCGCTGCGGCGTGGCTCAAGGTGTGGCCCAGTACGGCCCATCTTCATCAGCACAAGCTCAAGACCCTCGCGAGGGGCCAAGCCTCACGGGGCGGACGACAGGAAGCTTCCTCAGGCACAACCTTGTCAGGCTGGCTCGCGAGGAGGCGGAGAGATCAAGGCGGGATACCTCGCGAGGTGCCCATGACGCAAGCCATGACGACCAAGGGTGCCAGGCGGGCGCCAGCCCGCGCAGTGTCCACATTTCCTCTTTGGTGCAAAGGGGGCAAGCGCAGGCGAGAGCATCAAGCAAAGGCACCCGTTTTGGTCCAACAAGACCAAGACCGTCGCAACGGCAGGAAGGAAGTCATCGTGGATCCCAAGCCGGCGTCACCGCCAGAGCCTTTGACAGGCGAGGACCAACTTTAGTCAGGATAAGTGTACTAGATGTTCCCCTTCGAAATGGCCACTTGTTGGCGCCCTTCCCGCTCAATATTTGGGAAGAGGCCCAAGGCCCTTGCCTATAAATAGGACTAGCCACCCACAGGGTAAGGGATGGAGAGAGGCATCTGAGAGAGGTGGAGACATCTCGCCTCATCCTAGCTTGATCCAACCCGATCGAGAGCCTAGCCACAAGAACACCTCACCCTCGCGAGGCTGTTCTTCCTTGTATTGTTCATCATCAGCCCAAGAGGCAATCCACCACACCACACACTGGAGTAGGGTGTTACACCACAATGGTGCCCCGAACCAATATAAACCTTGTGTCTCTTGTGTTGTTCCTTTGGTAGTTTAGATCCTAGCGAGGCGACGAGGTGCAGGTAGGTGGGGGGCGAGATCTCTACGCGCACCCTAGAGTTCGAACCTAGAGGGTTTGCCGGAACCCGAAATCCGACATAGGATACACAAGAACAGTAGTTTGATGTAAGAACATGGTGTGATAGGCAGATGTAGTATGTACCAAAAACAGGAAGGTGTGTCATATTCACATGTATAATGTGTAAGCTAAGGAGATGCAATTTAACAAATTAGGAGCATTGATGAGGGATACACAAGAAAAGTAGTTTGATGTAAGAACATGGTTAATAGAAAGGCGTAGTATGTACCAAAAACAGGAAGGCATGTCATATTGACAGGTATAATGTGTTAACTAAGCAGATGCAATTTACCCTAATTAGAAGCATTACAAGGTAGACACCATATGCAACATGCAACCACATATCACACCTTTGCCAAGTAAGAGCAAGCACTGCGATGGTGGTGTGGGGAATTGCGGTGATCAACTAGAGAGCTACGTTGACTATCTTCATTTAGCATTGCTGTTTCTTGAGAATCATGTGGGGAGGATGACACTGCACTCTTTAAGCAGTAGGGCGTCTCACAAGAAACCACCGGGTGTTTGTCTCATCATAAGTGATTGACGAGGGATACAAAAGAGCATTAGTTTGATGTACGAACATGGTTAATAGACATATGTAATATGTATCAAAACAGGAAGGCATGTCATTATCAAAGGTATAATGTGTAAAGTAAGCAGATGCAATTTAACCAAATTGGAAGCAATACAAGCTAGACACCATATGCAACATGCAACCACATTTGACAGTATGAAGTTAAAGCAAGCACACAGGATGGTTGTGTGTGGAAATTTAGATCATCAATCGCAGAGCTACGCCATCTGTCTCCAATCACGACACTGCACCCATTAGAGCGCTGAAACGCTTAGTGCTTATCTTCGAATTACACTGGAGCGACTTCTGTCTTTTCTTTTCTGCATTCATCAACACTGTGTCAGAGTCTGAAATACCCATGCATAAAAAAACAATAGTGTGAGTATGGGTGAAGTGTGTGCACAATTAGTACAGTGTAAAGGTAGCAGATAGCAGGTCGGTGAGAAATAAATGAAGGGAGACATATGATAGCTCTACAACATGCATGGCACACTCAATTACTATAGGATTCCATGAAAAGAACAATGATCGAAAGCAAATAGGCCAGTCCATTTTTTACGCATCGTCCGGTGTACAAAGAACGGGCAGATCGCCTTCATCTACCTCGGCCCGGTCGGTGTTGTGATCTTCTTTGAAACGCATTGGCGACCACCAGCCAAAGATTCCTCCACACTGCGCCCTCCCCTCGACCTCACCGCACCGCCGTGCTTGGCACCGCCCCCCCGGCCATCCATTCAAGCCCCACCGACCTCCAGATTGGGCGCAAGCAGCTCCTGCACCCCACACCCCTATGATAGACACCGATGCACCGCTTCCCCGGGGAACAGTCGGACTAGGTTCTCCGCGCGCCTAAGCGGGTGCTGCTTCTTTTAATTGCGGTTCGACTGACCCTGAATTGAAATCCAGGTGGGCTACTGACCTCTAGCAAAGGTGAAACAGTAAAAGGGAGGAAACCTTGTGCATTTAGTATCACGAAGAAGATGCAGTAAGAAGCGCTCAACTAGTTTCTTTCGTGGGATGAATACGGTGTGAGCGGAGATGTAAGATTTGCACGAATAAGGGAACAGGAGTACCTCTTTCTGCTGGCAGTGCTGTGTCCTCCTTCTGTTTTTCCGACGATCTTGTTGTTCACCGAAAACCAGAAGTTGCGGAGGACGGTGCAGCCTTGGACGAACCCATGGCCAAGTTGTTGAGTGTGGTGCGGTGGCCGTCTATCGGCGGCGGGGAAGCAGATCCGAGGTGGCGAACAACGGCGTAGCGGGAACAACTCCGGTGCGGTGGACGGTTGCGACAGTGGAGCCGCAGCAGTGATGCGCAGGACGGCGTGGTCAGAGTGGTTCTGGTACGGCGCACGTCGGCGTCGGCATCGTGGAGGCAGCTCTGCCTCAGCATCAGCTGCTAAGTCCTTGAGGATGTTGCGGTTGCGGTTGCATTGGATGACGACGTCGGGGTATCGGCTCCGGCGTGATGGAGGAGGGCGGTGGTGGATTGGCCGCTATGGGGTGGAGGACGGAGGAGGCTGGGGTTTCGCGGTTGGTGGAGAGGGTGTTTTCGCGCCCATGGAGTATGAATGGGGAAACGGAGGGAGGCGGGGAACTAAGGGGGAACAATGTTCGGTTTGAGACGCGCTTGTTTGAAATTTGGGGAAAGTTACAAACTTTGCCCCATCTAAAATTTCGGACATATTGCGGGTTGGGGGTAGGACAGTCATGTCAGGTGTCCCAAATGTGGGCGGGATAGATTTCGGCCGAGCACATGGGTGTTTAGGCGCCCACAGCGTATGAATGCTTCTCGGAGGCGGTTGAGACTGGCGTCTTGGTGAAGTTACAAGCCTACCCCGGTTTAGACTTTTGGACATCGAGCCGATAGGCTACACGGGCCAGAGTCAGGACAATAATTTCCTACCACCAAAACATTAGTCTCGCGCGGTTTCCGGTGACCAGAGGCCTATTTGGCACTTCGTTCAATATTTGGGAGCAGAAGCATTAACGTTTTCGATTCTCTTGAATTGAACTTTCAGGATTTGTCAAACTTCACAAATCTTTACTCTTGAAAATCCTAAAGCTACGATTATTTTGGAATGGAGGGGGTACATTTTAATATACATTGTACACGAGTATATATTAAAAAATATGCAACTTACCTCAGTTCATGCATGGTTCCAGGTATAATCTCCTTGGTTGCAAAAAGAAAAAGTAAGATATGCGTATGAATATATATAGCATGTTCAAACTCACAACAAAGATTGATGCCCCCTTTTACATCTGATTTACAAATTCAATTATCTCGGGTTCAAATAGATGAATGCACTTCCTATGAATTGAATCTTGAAACCCCTTTATGTTGAATTCGACATGTATTTTATTTCGTAGCTAGCAATTTGGAATGTATCCATGCAGTGACAAATGTATAAAGTGCTTCACACTAACAACATGGAGTGCATTAATTAATGTTTATATATGAATTGCAAAAGCATCCATTGCCTGTATTTCAAACCGCTCTCACTCTATGGATCGATAATATGAAATAAACGCATGCACATGCTAGAATTCAATAGAGTATGGGTGTCTGATAGACCGATTTTCGTCCATACGCAATTTTGCAAAATTCATGATCTCATCCAAAAATAATAATGCCATTTATATTTTAATTTAATGCGTAGAACCGCCTTTTACACGTAGATGCACTATGCCTCGCCCGTTCTCACAAACGCGTTATATATCTCTCTATCTAACGCATAAGTGCACACACTTTATATGCATCGGCATTTCTCTTTCACACATGCTCACAATCTCTCTCAAGGTGTCGGTGTCTCACGCACATGCTCTCTCTTTCTCTCTCTCTCTCTTCCGACTACTATGTACCACTCTTTTCACTAATCTCAGTTGGAAAACACTATTTCTCTCACATGCATATATACACATGAACGGTCTCTACTAGCCCTCTATCGCACATATATGTGCCTCACGTGTCTCCCGCATGCACATTATCTTTAGGCCTCTCTCGCACCCCCGACACACACCTCTCTAATAGTAGTTGGCAGATATGATTTCATCATATCATTCGGTAGGATATCCCTAGCTGTTAGGCTGGATGGTAATATGAGGCAAAATTTTACCCTAGTTCAGATCGGACCCTTGCAGTTGAAGAAAGAGCCTACTCACAGTGCTTGTATATTAGTGATAGGGGTGTGTACAAAGTACACGTGAATACCAGGCATTGTGCGTGTGTGTATACTATCGACGAACTAGCCCCCAAGCTTATATAACATACAAAGGGCCTAGGGTTACAAATCATATATAGCCGGCTTATCACCAGTGGGGATAGAGTCCTCCGCGACTCTGGTAGCTTCGTGTTGTACGCCGAGTCCTCCACATGGGTCTCCGTATAACACGTCTCGGTCCAACCTATATGTGGCGCAGGATGGAACCGACCCATGAGTCTTCATGTTGACCCACCACAACTAGAAATGATGTGCCCACCACACTACACACGCAATCGGCCACTAAGAAAATAAGCATATACAATAGTACAACGGTATCTAGCTCTCGTCGTCTCCATATTTTGTTGATGACACCGACGGACTTTGCATGTGATGCGTGCTCCGTATTTTTGGCGACACTTATGGTCATTGTATTTGAAGCGAAAGCATGATATGGTCACTGGACTTAAGAATAAGCTCATCACGGTCACCACATACATTTTGTCGTGCTAACCAACATGTGGTTGGATGGTTAGAGGACAGTGGTTTCTCGAGCCCACCAAGGTTAAAGTCACGGTGCTCGTATTTATCTTGTGTTAATTTCAGTATTTTCCAGCGATGTACGTTCAGTGGGAGGAGACGTTCCACTCGACTACGAGGCACCTATGGTGACTTCATAAAATCTCAAGATCATGTAGATGAAAAAGTCAATTGACTGACGTGTAGCCTCACCCTGCACGTACACATGCATGCACGCAAGACAGGCACGCATGTAGGCGTGCAACACTGACACGTACACATAACGTACACACACACATGCTGGCGTGCAACATTGACACGTACACATGCACTCACGAACACACGCACGTACGCACCCATGCATGCAACATGCAACACTGAAACGCACCCTTGCCCGCACGCAACACTCGCACGCCTGCATGCACACAACACACGACGCAAGACACACGCTCAACCTATACGTGCATGCACCCTTTGTTAAGGACATGGATTGTTACGGGTATTAATCTATCTTATCTGTGATAAGTAGAACATTGATGTTTGCATTGGTCTTTATGAATCACAACGTATCGAATGGGCTATCAACATAGTAGGCTTAACGACATGAAAAAGATGACGTCACACTCAATGAACAATCATCGGTTTATGAAATGCCCGCTTCTGACCGCCCTGGCCCACCAAAGGTTCCTCTGCTGTGCGCTGCCTGCGTTGGGTCACTGACATGCAGGCCATGCACCCAAAGAGCCCACACGTCACTGGACGAATGGCCGGTGTCCTAGGCCAGAGTCGAGGGCGCCACTCGCGGCATGCCCGGCTGAACATGCCTCCGTGCCGCATTCAAACACCTCCATGAAACCCGCCCGTGTGGAAGCCGAGAAAAACACTCTGGACACACGTCCGTTCATGACCGGGCCGATGTTAGGCTAACCATAGTGGGGGTAACATAACCGGTAACATGCACTTGGGACTAGCAAACATGCTTATGTGGCACACAATTAAATAAGAGAAAGGGTTATAGTAACATAGGTAGATACCGTATTATGTTAAATGCTATACTACTTTGTGTTATGCATGACAATAAATATGATAATCTATAATATTACTTTATGATACTATGCACTAAGGTAGTATCATATACTAGTATCATATGCATGATACTAGTATATGTTACTCCCCACTATGAGTAGCCTTAAACGCAACGCCGGCCGAGCTCCTCCCATCCGCCGTCTATTTAATCTCCTATTTAAACGAGGCCAAACGCCGGCCAAGAATCGCACACCTCCGCCGCTCCCCTATCTCCTCCACCATTTTGTCCACTCTTACAATGGCTTATGAAGAGTAGTTATTCCGCATCCAAGCCGGCTGGGTAGCCCGCTGGATACGAGCTATGCAGCTCACTGATCCACCTCCCTCCCCTCGCCTGATGGAGCCAGTTGCCGCCCCAAGCCGGTAGCAGCGGTTCAACAACTTCGCCGCTCGAGCCAGCTCGAGGAGGAGCGGCGACGGCGTCGTTGCTGCCGTCCACGCCGCCGCCTCGTACCGCGTCTCCCGTTTCTGTGGCCGAGACTCCCATGCCGGCGGCCGCGCCATGCAAGCAGCGACAGAAGTCGGGTGCACGGAGAGCGACGAGTCGGTGGCCAGCGCCTCCGCGTCCGCCGCCATCATCGAGGAGAAGTAGAACACGGGAGTCCGCCGCCGCTTGGGTCCCATGAAGGCCACCGCGGAGGCGACGCCGCGTACACAGCAGGTGTCTTGCTAGATCTTTTTGTTGCGAGGACCTTCGTCAACCCCGCATGGGCTCCACAGAAGAGGTCAATGTTAGGATGAACTCGAGCCGGTGCCGGACATGGCGAAGTAGTGGCCGGTGATGCACTCAAACCGGTGCCGGCCACCATCATCTTCAACATCAGCCAATGATATCAGTTGGGCAGTGGGGTAGCGAGCCGTCCTTTGCGCTGAAGCATATACCTCCGGGGCTCCCGGCAGTCTGGTGATCGTGCTGCCGGACATGAGGAACACAAATCGATCGGTGGGCGACCATTTAGGCCAGGTATTATATACCTGTGCTGTCCAGAACTAGCACCGTGTAGTTCATTTGAATGTAATGAAATCCGTCATGTTTGTGTGAAAATCCGGTATTTTATATGATTTCCGTCGTTGTTTATATGAAATATCAGTTAGTCTACGTGTTTGCGTGAATTTCGTCCGGTTGGTTGAGTTGCTGTCATAATGTGTGCGGCTACGGTTGGATGGCGTAATTTGCGGGTCGCCGGTCTGTCTGTGGGCGGCTCGGGTGGCGTTATGGGACAAAAAAACACAGCTCGTGCGAGCTCGTCTCCAACGTGAGCGCCGGAGGATGCATGACACCCGAGCCATTCCTCGTTCATCGGTGGCAAAGGCACTAGTGGACAAAAGGGTCGCCAATATTTTGGCTACCCCGGGCAAGATCCAAACAGCCCCTCCCAACAGATTCAAATCCCTCGTTCGCCGTGGAATTTTGCCATGTGTTGTTTTCATGGACTAGCAAGATGCCCGTGCATTGCACGGAACATCAAGATGCATTTTTACAAACTCCCGCATGCATGCAAGGGATAATTAATGTCCTCCTTTGCTAGTACCACGAGGCAAACACCGTTAATATTGCATCGATTAGTGTTAGTGGCCTTGTATATCTGCAAATTGTAATTTTGATAGTGGCCCCTTGTATATAAAAATGGAGGGAGAAATATGAGAGATAAGGTGAGGAGGAGTGGGGCGTGGTGCCGTGGTGGTGACTGGTGGTCGGACTGGGCGGAGGCATGGGGATGGACGGCGCATTATGTCTAGGTTTGTATCTCTCTCACACACACCCACGTAGGTGGGGGACGTGCACGAAGAGAAGAGGTGCACGCACGGCGCACGTACTCCCGTCTGTTTCCCAACCACACCCGCGCGGGTACACGATGGAACTCATTTCTGTATGAAAAAGGCAGCCCACGTAGTAATTTGGCACGTGTACTGGTTGTCCACTTGGTGGAGGGAGGATCGTCTACCACAGGTGAACAAACAAATTGCGACTTGACGCGTTATGTTAAAAAAAGAGGCAAACCATGTGGGGCCTACCTTAGAGGCAAGGCTCTATACACTGGAGTACTTTTGATGTGTCCCGTCAACTCACAGAACGAGGAGAAACTTGCTTAGTACGCCGTCTTCCCCGCCAACGGGCGCGGTGGCTCACAGGATGAGGTGAAGCTTACTACTCAGACGCCTTCGCCCGCTCCCTCGCCCACGCTGCTGTGTGGCTCGCATGACGAGGAGAAAATTTTACTACTCCCTCCGTTTACTCCTCGTCCCTACTACGTACTTTGGTTAGTACTCCCTCTATTTACTTATACAAGGCCACTATAAAAAATACATTTTGCATCTATACAAGGCCACAAATAGTAATCGAGACAAAAGTTACTACTCCCTCCTTTCCAGTTTATGGCTCAATTTCAAAATCTCTCCAACCAAGGTAGACGGTGAGTGGTCGAATTAATTTCGTACTTTGCACAAGTAATTAGTACGCTCGTTTTTCTCAAGAAGTTATGTTTACCGAGGCATTAATTAGAACGAATGCATGAATGACCACTAAATTCCCATGAACTTTTACATGCATTGGTTAGTTTCCTCTTGACATTGCTTGCGTCGGGTGATCTAACGCACCTCGAAATCCAACATGTAATGGACTACTACTAGGTATAGTAGAATTGAGACTTATTAAACGGAAAAACGAATGTTTTTTAGATGAGCCCTATAAACCCTAGTGGGTGCGTACTCCGTAAAAACATATTTTTCCGAAACTAAGTCGCTCCCTTTCATGAATTCTGTAGTATACTCCTCCGTCGACGCTCCCTTTCATGAATTCTGTACTTCCTGTCGCCGACATGTGGGACATATAGCAACCGGGTCAACGTGTCAAGCACCAAATAACAGTGCAGAACAGCAGGGGGGACGCACCCCAGTCGTACCGCCCCAGTAGTAGTAATGAGCAATGAGACGTCAAATCACAATGCCGCACCTTCCCAGATGCATTTAAGCAACCATTATTTCACACTTCGGTTCGCCATCATCTCAAACCACGTACTAGTATTGCTTCTGCCTCAAGAGGGACACGCGCATCGCCTTGGTACATCATGACACGTGGGACCGCATGACAGGCCATGCTCCCCCGCTGATCGCTCAGTAAAATCACCTCATTTTTACTATACTTCCTCCGTATCAGTTTACTACATGGCATGCACGTCGTTCTAGGTTGAGAATTTAGCTGGATATATATGTGCTGAACAATACTCTAGCCTTTAAAAAATATATACTTTTGTACAGTAGTACTATCGATGGATTGTGCCATGGAGCAAAAATTGAAATTAAAAAAAGGTGGTACATATAGAGAGCACTCGTCGCCAAATTATGCATATAGTACTATTAAAAAAGCTAGTACGTGCTTAATTGGGGTGCTAAATTATTAAAGAAATACTAGTAGTATGTACATACTGAAGAGTTAAAGTAACGAGAAGAAACATAACATAGTTCTGTTGGACGATCTCACGCCGGACAAGTTGCTGGAGCAGAAAAACCTCCACAAAAGGCTCGTCGCCACTGCACGTAGCCTGAAAAAGCAGAAGCGGAAGCTCAAAACAGCGGAAGATGCACTCAGAATCAGATGGAGCAAAGTACTCAACACAGCAGACAAATACGGCTACATTCGCCGAACAAAGAGCTACCCAAAGCGAAAACTACTGCCCGAATTTGAAGAGGAGGCCGTAGAGCCCCCGCAATCAAAAAACAAGGAGGCCACCCGGTCGGATGGACGACCCCATGGAGAACAGAGAGTGGCAAACGGCGCCGCACGCAAGCCGCACGCGATCCGCATAGGGATTAGCATAAAAAAGATGGCCCAGTTAGATCTATCTACGGGCCAAGAAAGCAAGCTCTAGTAAGCAATGCAACACATCGAGTATCCGAACATCACGGTACACCTAAATATAGGGGTGCCGCACATCCCCTATGTTTCACCGATGAGGTACTGGATTATGAATTTCAGCGGATTCAAGCCCGTAAACATAGAGGCATACGACGGAACAACAGACCCTGGAGTCTGGATTGAGGATTACATCCTCCATATACACATGGCTAGAGGATATGATCTCCACGCCATAAAATACTTACCCCTCAAGCTCAAAGGGCCAGCCCGGCATTGGCTTAAAAGCCTTCCTAAAAACACCATTGGAAGTTGGGAGGAGCTCGAGGATGCTTTTTGGGAAAATTTTCAAGGGACCTATGTCCGACCTCCGGATGCTGACGATTTAAGTCACATAACTCAACAACCCGGAGAGTCAGCCCGGAAATTTTGGAACAGATTCCTGACTAAAAAGAACCAAATAGTCGACTGTCCGGACGCCGAAGCCTTAGCAGCTTTCAAACACAATGTCCGAGACAAATGGCTCGCCGGACACCTCGGCCAAGAAAAGCCAAGAACAATGGCCGCATTAACAAGCCTAATGACCCACTTTTGCGCGGGAGAGGATAGTTGGCTGGCAAGATGCAGTACCAGCGACCCAAGTACATCCGAAGTCAGGGATGGAAACGGGAAACCACGACGCAGCAAGGACCAGCGTCGGACCAAGGAAACAGCCGAAGAGCACGGCGATCCAACGCCGGACTCAAAAGCTCTCGGCAGAATCATAAAAAGCTGCCCTTAAGGATAACAGGGACGAGCTATCTAACTTAAACAAAATCTTGGACAAGATATGCCAAATCCACAGTACTCCCGGGAAGCCTGCAAACCATACCCTCAGAGATTGTTGGGTCTTCAAGTAGTCCGGAAAACTCAACGCTGAACACAAGGGGCTCGACACACCAAGCGAGGGATGAAGAACCCCACAAGTAGAGCACCGGAAAACAAAAGAATTTCCCACAAGAAATCAAAACAGTAAACTCACTTCACGTGACAAAAGGGAAAAATAGAGCGGCGCCCATAGAGGTACGCGCCATACGGCCTATCCCGGAGGAGTCCCGCCACTGGTTGTTAAAACCAATCACCTTCGACCATCAGGATTACTCTAGAAGTATACGGAATGTAGGTTGGACTGCCTTGATATTAGATCCGATAATTGCCGGACTCCAATTTACACAAGTCCTAATGGACGGTGGCAGTGATCTAAACTTGCTATATCAGGACATAATCCGCAAAATGGGGATAGACCCAACCAAATTTCGCCACAGCAACACTTCCTTTCAAGGGGTAATGCCAGGCCCATATGCCCATTGTACGGGCTCTCTACGGCTAGAAGTTGTGTTTGGCTCACCCGACAACTTCCGCCGCGAAAAGTTAACCTTCCACCTCGCCCCATTTACAAGTAGCTATCAAGCACTATTGGGATGCGAAGCTTTCGCCCGCTTTAACGCAATACCGCATTATGCATCTCTTACACTTAAAATGCCCGGTCCACGCGACATCATCTCGTTAAAGGGAAACATCGAGGGTTCCTCGAGTCCGGCAAATTGTGCGGTTGCCTTGACAGCCACACAATAAACCGGCTTCACCAATACAAGCACTTAGACAGGTCGTCCAGACCCCGAACATGGCTGGACGAGTCCGGCGTAAACATACAAGGGCTTATTAGACGCATACCCCCGTACAAGGGGCTCCGCGCATGCACAACAAGAGACAATAAAGCTCAATTTTATTTATTTTTTTGAATTGTACTTCGTTTATTTAATATAACGTACATTTTCGCACGATCTTTTCAACTAAGTTCCTATCTTTTACAGATGAACACCGTGCTACACCCGTCCAGGATACGGCACAACGGAGACACAGGCGCAGACGTGCAGTAGGGACCCGTTGCAAGGATTCTTTTCAGATTAAGACCCTGCGTAAACCTTTTTTACTGTCTCTTGTTGATACACATCCCCCGGTTTCTTGCTATAACCGAGGAGGAGGCTGGCATTTTGGCATAGGCCACGTCAGAATTTTGCGCGTACCTGGACACCAGGGGCTTATTACCAAGGGCGTTGTTCGGCCCGTTTTCATAAAGACCGAATACCTTAGGGAGTGTTCGGCGTCTCGAGTTAGGCCTTATATGCATCATCTCCGAATCATGTTTTGGTCAAATGTTGGGTTTGCCCGGCTCCTGTGTTTTGCTGCCTTACGTTCCGCTCTATCGGCTAATGCGGCACCAGGAGAACTACTGCGATTGTGCCCGGTTCGCCAAAGCGAGCACCTCAAGAGAGAAAGCCGAAAACTGATCGTCATGATATAGCGCGAGACTGGTCAACCACTCGAAGACCTGCTGGAATCTTTAGAATTCCTCCGCATTGACGAAGGCCGCTTTCCGGTCAGGCACATACGCGCCCCGAATTCGGGTGAGCGCGGTGCCCCTAGGGGCTATATAGTAGCCCCACTGTCGAACTCCTATGGCTAAGTGAAAGTGATAAAGCATTATAGTCCGGTTGCCTTGTTTGCTACGCTATCACCTCCTTTGTAGGACCAAGACGTTGGATCAAGTGTGAAAAGGCGCTTTCTGCAAACACCCCGCATTATATGCGTGGGGGCTGAAGCCAAAGACTGCCATCTTTCAAAGTTATATACACATATACATTAACGGCCGCACAGAGGTATTTTAATTCTTGAAGGCACAAGTATAAAAAGCTTTTATATTCCATAGAAACATTGTTTCACAATAATACATGTTATTCGAACATAATATCCTTCGAGCATCGCGTCTCTATTAAACGAAAGCGCCTGCAGAACTTCACGAAAATAGTGCTCGATGGTACTCGGCTTCCGTCTCAATCTTGGGATGCAACATCGGTGGCCTTCATCTCCGCCCAAGATGTCTTGACACGGGCAAGAGCCATCCACACCCTCTATGCATGCTGACCGCCTCATTGCTTTGATATGCGGCACCGCACCAAGGAACCGCTGCACCAAGCCAAAATAACTCTTCAGCTCGGGCCTTTTTCGCCACAAATGAGTCACGACATCCTTCATGGCAAGTCCGGACAATCTATTCAGCTCCGCCCATTCGGCCAAACGATCGGCTAATGGAAGTGGGCGCTCTGGATTACAGAACTGCGACCAAAAAAGCTCTTCCATCTCGTGATCCTTTTGATCTCCGAAGTGTTCGGCCGCGTCCGCGGCACTCACCGCCAAGTCCAGATAAGCATCCTCCACACTCCACAGCCGGTCCAACTGAGCATATTTAGGATCTGTGAACTTCCTCCACAGCAGAAAGGGCTTTCCAGCCGCGATATCTCCAGCCTGAGGTAGCTCCTCCTTCATAGCTCTCATCGCAGAGCAAGCATCCTTGGCCTTGGTGGTGGCCTTCTTCAGGTCCTCTTGCTCCGCTCGACCTTCTTTTTCAAGAAGCTCGCAGCGGTCGGTAGCATTCTTCAACTTCACGGCCATCTCGGCCATTTCCTTCTTGCTTCGTCAGTGAGCAGCATGTTCGGCTTTTAGCTCTTCGGCCGCCTTTAAGGCAGCCGCATCACTTTTTCTGGCCTGCTCCTTGGCTCGGGCAAGCTCCGCCCGAAGGTTCTCCATGGCAGCGGCACCATCTGCATCAAGCATACATGTTGTAAGGCACGGGCATCAAGCTCCCTTACCAGGTGTCCGCGGAGAAACTGCATACCTTGTGACTCGTCAAGCCGCTTATTGACAAGCGCGATGTCGGCATCCGCCACGTCAAGTTGCCGCTTTAGTTCGGCAAATTCATCAGTCCGGCTAGCCACCGGACGCTCCGCCACCTACATAGGAAGGGCGACATATTATAGCTGGGATTATGATCCTCGGCACGCTGTCATTTTTGACAACGCACCGAGTCTCAGGGGCTACTATCTACACAGGGCGCATCTTATATATGCGGAACCGTCAAAAGGTACATCATTGCACGTACCTCAAAACCCGTCAGTAAACTCCTGGCGGCCTCGTACAACCCGCTTTCCGCGGACGAAATTTTTTCAATCACCGTACCCATCAATGCACGGTGATCCTCTGAGATATACGCTCGCCTGAGCAGATCCTTCAACTCCTCCGACCGTGCACCAGGAGGTGCCGGACTCGTCTGATGGCCTTTTTCGAAGGCCGGACATGGAGGGCTTTCGGGGGCCCTACGACCACCCTCCGCCCCTGCCAGATTCGGAGAAACCCTCCGCGACGACACCTCAGGATCGTCCACCTCGCTAGGCGGTACGACAGGGGGAGGCGTTCCGCTCTCCATCATCTCCGGACGAAGATCCTCAAGACGAGCTCACGACAAGGGCTGAGATCCGAACTACAAGGTAAAATTTCGATCATCTTCAGAAATAAAACAAGGATGTCTCTTATTTTAAAACTCCCCTCTCTACTTACGGCTCGTTGGAGGGCTGATCTCCTTGGGGAAATAGTGCGGCCGGGGCATCCCCCGGTGCAGGACCCTCTAGCGAAGATTTCTTCCCCCGCTTTGAGGCCTTGGTCTCCGGATCTTTAGAGGCGGTCCTCTTCTCCCCTTGGATGGAGGGATTCTCGATCCCTCCTTTCTTGATAACCTCCTTCGCGGAGGCAGTAGCTTCCTTGTTCCCCCCTTCGCCTTCTTCCAAAGGCGCAGCCTCCAGCATCTTGGTTAACACGGGATCCGGCGTGGTCTCAGGGAGGGGGGCCGGACACCTGATCAGTTTTGCTTTCGCTATCCACTCCTGTTTAAGGTACAACTCTTTTAAGGGCAAGTTTATGATAAATATACGAATAGCGTATCCGGGTACAGGACTACTTACTTGAGTATCCAGGCGATTGTAGCTCAGACTTGCGTCCTCGGTCAAGTCCGGACACATTGCTTGTGATCCGAAGAACAGTTTGTACATCTCCACGGGCGTTGCGCCCATGAAATGTTGGAGAGCTCGTGGTCCCTCCGGATTGAACTCCCACAGGCGGAGGGGGCGACATTTGCAGGGCAGGATGCGACGAATCAGCATGACCTGTGCTACTACGACCAGATTGATCTCTCTCTAGGAGGTCTCGAATACGGCCCTGCAACAAGGGCACGTCCTTGGATGGCCCCCAGTCAAGCCCTTTATTGACCCATGACGCCAGCCGCGGTGGAGGACCCGAGCGAAAGGCAGCTGGCGCCACCCATTTGGTGCCCCTGGGAGCTGTGATACAAAACCACTCTTGTTGCCATAGACTGAGCTCCTCTTGAAAAGAGCCCTCGGGCCATGAAGCGTCAGCATTCTTGCTTATAACAGCCCCTCTGCACTCTACATGTTGCCCCTTGATCATCTTCGGCTCCACCTTGAAGGTCTTGAGCCACAATCCGAAGTGAGGGGTAATGCAGAGGAAGGCTTCGCATACGACGATGAACGATGAGATGTGGAGGATGGACTCTGGATCCAAGTCGTGAAATTCCAGCCCGTAATAAAACATGAGCCCCCTCACGAAGGGGTCCATCGGGAAGCCTAGCCCCCGAAGGAAGTGAGATGTGAACACCACGCTTTCACCGGGCTTGGGAGTGGGAATAACCTGCCCTTGGGCAGGCAGCCTATGCAAGATTTCGCCGGTTAGATACAGCATCTCTTAGCTTTAGGACGTATTCTTCCGTGGACGGAGGAAGGCATTCACCGCCTTGAAGGTCGGAGCGGACATCATCGAAGGTCCGGCGCTGAATCTGGAGCTTTGGGTGTTGGAACTCGAGGCAAGGGGCGGATTCGATTGAGATGGAGAAAAGGAGCGGTGCCTTGGTCTCTTTATAAAGAGGTTGAATACCGTGAGCCCTCCCTGCGGATCGCTCGGGACTCGCCTTCGATAGAGGAGGCGTGCCAACGGGCACGACTGGGTTACCCACGCCCGTATTGATGACAATCCCGGAATAAGGGGACACAATCTCTGCTTTGACAAGACGTGCCAAGGAAACTGCCTCGCTAAACGCGCTGAGGTGGGACATTAAAAGCGATTCGAATAAAGGCTTGGCCGTGGTGTGATATCACGCTGCGGAATACGTCAGCAGATTGAACTTGTGTAAATATTATTCTCTCTACGGTGGTATGTGGAACTTATTTTGCAGAGCCGGACACTATCCTTGAGTTCAAAATCTTCTATGAAGTATTCGGAGGAGGAACCCGCCTTGCAATGCCGAAGACAATATGCGCGATGGACTTGTCGTCATTGAAGCCTGGTTCAGGGGCTACTGAGGGAGTCCTGGATTAGGGGGTGTCCGGATAGCCGGACTATGACCTTTGGCGGGACTCCTGGACTACGAAGATACAAGATTGAAGACTTCGTCCCGTGTCCGGATGGGACTTTCCTTGGCGTGGAAGGCAAGCTTGGCGATACGGATATGTAGATCTCCTACCATTGTAACCGACTCTATGTAACCCTAACCCTCTTCGGTGCCTATATAAACCGGAGGGTTTTAGTACGTAGGACAAACAACAATCATACCATAGGCTAGCTTCTAGGGTTTAGCCTCTCTGATCTCGTGGTAGATCTACTCTTGTAATACCCATATCATCAATATTAATCAAGCAGGAGTAGGGTTTTACCTCCATCGAGAGGGCCCGAACCTGGGTAAAAACATCGTGTCCCTTGTCTCCTGTTACCATCCGCCTAGACGCACAGTTCGGGACCCCCTACCCGAGATCCGCCGGTTTTGACAGCGACAACAGGGTAGTGGCTTTCGATTCTCCCATGATACGGGCTTCCGAGAGCCCTTGGATCTGAGATCGAACAGTTGCATGGCGTGATTCTAGACCTATGGGTGAATAACCTATCCTGGAGGGTTATTCTGCAAATTTTTAGCAACTTAGCATGCAACCGTTTGATCTCAGATCCAAGGGTTGCCAGCAGCCCGTATCGTGGTCGCGCCTACCACGACCGTCATTGCCGCGCGGTCGCGCCCTTGGAGATTTGACACGGTGCGTTAGGCTATCTGATGTTGGCATGTCATACATAGTCATCACTTAATCACTCATACTACAACAAGGTTGGCTATAAGGTTGGCTATAAGTGTATTTTTTACTCCTCTCTATCTCTTTCTTTCAGATTTTCTCTCCGTCCCATAATATAAGAACGTTTTTTGACACTAGTGTAGTGTCAAAACGTTCTTATATAATGGGACACAGGAGTACTAGTATTTATTGCATTTGCCAAGGAGTGACCTCTTCCAATGAAATGGTGTTGCTAAGTTTGCTTCATTTAATTAGCTATAGACTCAAAATTGTCTTTTCACCTAGGTACACGTGCTTAGCACCGCTTTCTTCCTTGGGTCACCAAACTAGTCTCTCTCTTCTTGATTAACTTGCCACATCGGACTTTATGCCTATGTGGCAAGCTTAAGCACCTGTAGGGAGCAAGTACAATAGTGCGCTTTACATGGCATTTTGCATATGTGGAGGAAAGAGATGCAAGGAAAAAGTGGAGAAGTGGGCTCTCATGCAAGAGCCAGCCTCTACTACTACATGGTGGAGCATTGGGAGAGGCACCAGATGGAGGTGGTCAGGAATCGGAGACTCATGCCGGTCGAGCGCTGCAGATTAAAATGATAATGGCAAGTCAAATCACGGGCCCCACCTTTCCAAAGAAGAATCATTTGTCAAATCACACAGCCCTACGTTTGCAGCAGCCTACTCCCTCGTCTTCTCGCGTCTCTGTCGAACTGACTAGGAGGAACTGCCCCGCCTATTGCGCAGGAAAAGCCCCGCCCTCGACTTTTAAATACAACTACTCCCTCCATCTAGGTGAGTAAGTCATCTTACAAAAACAAAATAATCCCAAAATACTATGGCGTGGTGCATTAACTTCTACCTCGTTTCTTGTTTCTTCACATATCAACCAATAAGAATCCAGTGATATACTTTTTGTGACATAGTAACTCATACTTAGTTAGTCAAATGGATGACCTAGAACTACGTGCAGGCCCTATAAACCGAGCCGCCCACAAATAAAAAATCGAGACGGAGAGGGTAGTTCAGCATGTATCTTTTTAGATCAATATAGTTGGGATTCACCAAGGAGCAAAACCAAGTGGCAGGCTGCTCCTGTCATGTTGGCGTAGCAACTCAAGCAGGGTCAGTCCGCACACGAAATGGCGACACACTTAACAGGACCCCTTTGGCAGACATGTGGCTCATCCACCATCTTGTTCCACGTGCGATGCACCAAATCACAGTTCGGAGCAGCGGTTGGAATTGGAGGCACCCCGGTCGTAGCGCCGCAGTAGTAGAAAATGAGCGATGAGGGGTCAAATCACAAAGCCCCACCTTTCCCGCATTAAGCTGGATGGACGAAGCAACCATCATTTCACTCTAGCACGCAAGAGCATAAAGAAAAGAGAAAACAATGATGTGTGCGGCAGCTACCTAGGGCACCCTAGGGTAGGGGTCTCCACTACAGATCCTTTTTTGAAAGCGCCTCCACTACAAATTGGCTTCTCCCTCGTCCTCTTGAAGAAAACCAATGATGAGTGCGGCGGTAGGGTTTGTAGGAGTACTACGGCGCGGGGCCACGTCAGAGTAAACGGGTTCGAGTCGACGCCTTTAAATATGTGTGGGCCGCTTGGTTTTACGGGAACGAGGCAGCATTTTGGGTTCGGGGACCAAAGGAGATATAGCACGCATAAAAAATTGTGGACGAGGTTCCACCGAAACGCAATGATGCATGGGCCCTGCATTTTGATATACCCGGGTCCGCGTGAAATTTTCTACTCTACTCAAAACTAGTAAGGTACACATGTATTGAACGCATGAGATTTCGAAACCAAATTATGAATAAATACACACTATAGCATGTAAAGCTTTGAGTCATATATGCATGATGTAGATGTTCGTTTAGTTCTTATAGTTCATCTCATTCAAAATCAATTAGTTTTATAAAAATGTTAAGATTCATGGGGTTGTGCATTGTAAATCATAAAGTAAAAAACAAATAATGGCAATTCATTTAGAAAAATAATCAATTATGATACGTAAGATTCTAGAACAAAGGAGAAGTGCTTGTGTTTTGAGGTTTGTGCATTATGCTTAAGTTCAACCATGGAGTCTTCTAAATTGTACATGTGGCAGATCTGGTGGAATGTTGATGATATCCAACGGCCAAGAGTGCTCGGATTTTCCCATCTCTGCCTTTGTCGGGTTAGCTTCATCCAGCGACCATCTTTCAAAGTTATTGGCACACTATATAGTTCTTGTGCCATAGTTGCATGTTTTGGAAAAAAGCTACTAGTGGGTTGTACTATCTATTTAGGAATAGAAGAAGTATACATGGAAGTTGTAGGGAAACAGATGACATGGAGGATCTCAATTCCTATGAGTAGGGATTGGAAAAGAGATGTCATTTGGTTCACATCATAGGAACTTTTCTATTGAATCTAAAGATGACATGTATCTCAAGTCCTATGAGGAGGGATTAGTAAAGAGATGTAATTTGGTTCATATCATAGGAACTTTTCTATTGAATATACACTAATGTTTATTTTCCTTTGAAATTAAGGGAGTATATGAATCCATTCATATGAACCAAGTGGCTCTGAAGCTATAGAAATGATATCATGTTTATTTCATTTGAAATATAGAGTATATGAATCTATTCCTATGAACCAATTGGCTCTAAAGGAAAAAAATCCTATAAAAATCATATCATATAGAGTTCCTATGATATTCCTCGACACTAAAGGATGGTTGAAATTGCTGCGGGTGATACGATGGTCTTTCTTTGTAGACTCCTCACCCATCTTTATAGTTACCTCTAGAAGATGAATTAAATGATATATCTGTGGTATTCCACATGTGCAATTTGGTACACGAAAACTTCGGTAAAAGTTTGCGAGGTTCTAATTTTCAATAAAGCTATATGCACTGCATTTCGAACGGAGGGAGCATACGGCAGTTGCTAACACTCACGTGGAAGATTTGTGTGTAGGAGGAGTGGATGTTACTGTTAAATGACATGGCAAAACCGACCTTTGTCGGATGCCGATCTAACGGTTCTTACGGCGTTAAATCGGGAAAAGGCTTGTGGCGAACATTTGTCGGATAATGATTTACGGACACATGCATTGCATTGATACGTTCCCCCCTCTCTCTCATGCACACGCACCCTCACGAGTCACAACTCTCCCGAGTCCTCTCGCAGACTCGCACGTGGCACCCATCGTCTATCTGCAGGTAGACGTCACGCACATATGTGCTCTTCACACCCTACCCTCAGAACTTCTAAAAAACAAAAGACGGCGTGCACATTTTATTTTAGCTCACACGTCACACACTTATATTATTACTCTTGCGGCGAACGTTCTTTGGGCATAGTATATATTGTACTCTCACGAAGAGAAGCGATGCACGCACGCACTATTTCTCTCACACCCACTCGCGGGTACACGCAGGAGCACATTTTTTTGAAGCCGGTACAACAAAATCACTCCACTATATATAAAAGCAGGAGCCTTAGCACTTGCTTTACTAGGGTTCCTCTCATTCACTCTCTCATGCTCTCCAGATCTAAGCAAGATATAGGTGGCCACACTCTCTCTCTCTCAGCTCACGGCTGGTCACAAATCCGGCCGGACAACCTCGACCGGGGCAGGGGTGTAGGTGCATCGTTCACGCTGTTGCCGGGCGGCGAGGGAGGAGACCAAGGGCTGCCCGCGCGTCCCGATCGGCGGCCGTGCCGTTCTCTCCAAGAGAGCGCCGGCTCGGGAGGGCCTCCGACCCCTTCTTCCTCCCTGCGGTATTGTGGCCAAGATGCGGCCTCCCAATGCCGTCTTTGCCGCATGCCGATGACCCTCAGGTATATATTCCTTCGAAACCTGCCTTGCTCTACTGCCCCAGCTCTTCCCCCTTCGTGTGGATCCTTTTCTACTTCCGTCCGCTGTTCCAAAGCCACCTAGACTTCTACTATTATTAGAAGTAAAGCTAGTCCATACAGTCAACTCAAAGCGTTGGTTCAAACAAGGAAGAAAGTGGGAAAGCTATAGCATGAATCTAGGACTTGGTTCTAATAGGAAACGGGGGAAAGTAGTAATATCTTTTACTGTTTAAATAACCGTATTTCATATTTACGCGAACAGGGATGTCTGTCTCCATATCGTTTCGGGATGTCTGTCTCCGTATCGTTTCTATCTGCGCAATCAAAAGCACACACCTCAGTTTTAGTACAACTGCGCAAAATGAGATGGCTATCCCTCGTTTCCGCTGCCTAACCTCCCATCTTCAAGGTATCCCTACATTGGTAGTAACTAAGGTAGAATGACCAACACAATCTAAACGAAGTTGATTCGTACGTTTTACTTCCTGATTGCAGTGCAGGGACGAGAGAAAACAACTGCATCCTAGTCCGAATGCACTTTCTACCAGTTCATCCATCGACCGAGGACTAGCTAGCACGGCTGCACGGTGGTTTTTTGGACAGGTGCGCGGACAAGAGGCATTGTGGTCTGCTTATTTCTGCAAATAGCGGTGCTTAAATTTAGTGGAATGCACAAGAATTTCACCTGGTCAAGATAATCGCATGGTTCAGTTCAGCATTCCAAATTGAGACCACAATTATAATTGGTTATTCGGAATGAGAGAACCTAACTCGGATGGTGGCAACAAGAAAAAACCAGAGTGAACTCCAGGAAATTTAAGCCTGCCGGGAGGCCCTTTGCTCAAAGAAGCCTTGCTTGTTTTTTCCTGATTTGTAAACCTTCTCACAACTTTGTCTTTTGCTGTGAACTAGTATATGTTTGTTATGTTATATGAATCATTGAGATGTATAAAAGTGCTTAACTTATGCTTTTCAAGATTTTTATGAAGACGAGTTTAATGTGAGTGTTCCACATGAGCGTTGGACTAGCGTTGAACGTTTGGAATTATTACATTGTGGCCTCAATTAACTGCATGAACCACTGTAACAAGATACATAGTTGCTTATATGATTCACGGGCACACAAAAGTAGCAGAAGTTCCCATAGACGGATTCAAGCAGTACTAGCCCTAGAGGGGTCGATAACAGGCAAGGTTCGGATAATTAGACACAATCCAAACTACTATTAAACACTAGCTGGGGCAACTATTTCATGCCTCGATCTAATTTGGGCTGGACACAAGATGGACCTTGCCATGAACATCATCGAGGATGTCCCGCAGCAGCTCAATCCTGTGAACCTTCATGAAGACAACCTTGTGGCCTTGCCATCGATAAACTTGTTTGTGGAGGCATGCCACGTCATCTTCTGCGTAATCTTGACAAGAACAAGATGCCTCACAAGCGAAGGAGTAGCTTTGAACTTCTTGTGCTTCAAGACACCTTGGACAACATGCACGACAACAAGGAGGCTGGAATACACCTCTTCATTGGTATAACCGCAAATGGCTTCCAGGATCCAACAGCCTAAGAACTCTGCTTTTCCCAAAGGCGTATATTCAGGTCGTCCGCCTCATAGCGAGTGAACATGCACAACCACAGAATCCTTGTCTGCATCAGGGCTCTAATTGAAACAGAAACAAATTCTGAATTACTTTTCAATATAAGAAACACAAGTTATTTAAACCACTATGTATAGCATGGCATCGAAGCTAATAAAATTTTGCATTATTAATCACCACATACTTCCTTTTCTAAAAAACCACCACATACTTAGATGAAAAACCACAATCGAGATCGGCAAAGAAGGAAATCACCTTGGGCAACTCAGCGGGGGACACATCCTCGAAGGGGAAAACTGCTCTACTTGATTGCCACGGGGGCTGTAACCTCAAACGGGGCGTTGACCATCTCAGTAGTGGCCGTGAGCGTATCTGGGGTCGCCTCGGTGGTTGCCTCCATCTTCTTGGAGCTCTTTGTCTCGTGGGGATCAGCCTCCCGCGTCTGCTCCAATATCGGCAGAACTTTGCCTGGTTCTCCTTGGTCCATCATGAAACTGACAATACTAGGAAACCACTGAAAGGAAAACACAATCGCAATGACAATGAAACAAAAAAGAGAGTGAGGATCGGTTACTGCTTTGCAAAAGTTCTTTTTTCTCTGAGCGAAAATATACCAACATCACGGATCCGCTTACCTTCCCTTCGTTGGGAGAGAAGAACGATGGCAGATGCGAGTGTTGCCTTGCTTGAAGACGGTGAGGGAGAAGGGATTCAGCGAAGAGTGAAATGATGGTTTCTTCTTCCACAAACTTAGGCTGCGGGAGGTGGGGTTTTGTGATCTGACGGCTCGTTCTTGCCCGGCCTTCTGACCGGGTGACTCTCCTTTGCATACTGCCTTCTAATTTGGTGGATGTCATTTGGGCCCGCGCGCTGCATGGCCCGCATGTCGGTGAACAAAAGTATAACGGCATTCAGTAGAGGGAGACGTTTCAATGACCTAGGAGGAGCCAGAAGCGGTAGAGTATCTCCACTGTGCTAGTAGTAATTGTTTTTCTGGGTAGCTGTAGAGTGTCTCCACTGTACTAGTAGTAATTGTTTCTCTAGGCGCTACTCACACCCAGCACACCCCCCCTCCCCCCAAAATAATCTTGGGTGCTCTTCTTCCTCCTCGCTCCCACCCACCTCACGTCAGCTCGCTCCTCTCGTACCCCCAAATTCCTCACCTCACTCCTACAGAAAACCCCAGCTCCCCTTCTTCCTCACTCCTACGTAAAACCCCAGCTCCCCTTCTACTTCGTTCAGACTACAACTAGGCTCGTCATTCGTTACTCTACTCGAATCCGCGAGCGCGACGCGGCGCCCCCGAGGACAATGGAGCCGGCTGACCCCAGCGCCAACAAGAGGAGGCTCCGCCCGCTGGCGATGCTGTTGTAGATCCCGCACCCGGCGGCTGGGAGATGCGGCGACCCGCCCCACTGGATCCCAGGAACCTGTAGAATCTCGGGTGGACCGCATCAGCGATCTCCCGGATGCCATCCTTGGGGAGATCATCTCGCTTCTCCCCACCAAGGATTGCTGCCGCACCCAAGTCCTCTCAATTCGGTGGTGCCCTCTATGGCGCGCCGTGCCCCTTAATCTCGACTGTCGTCAGCTATCTCTCTTCAATGATTTTGAAATCCCCAGAGCCATCATCTCCTCCCACCAGGGCTCCGTTCAAAGCCTCTGCATCCCGTCATGCTACCTGAGCAAGCATACCATGCCCTGCATGGTGGACGACTTTAGCTGAAATCCTCGAATTCACGTAACTACAACCGCTTGAGTTCTACTATTCCCCGAAATCACATACCACATACCGAACGCCATGAACTTGTGCCCTCAAAGACCGATGTCCATCTCATGGTTTTCCTCCTCTCTCCACACCGCCACCTTTGTTGTGCTACCTACTGCATAATCTGGTACTAAACCTTCGACTCCCATTTCTCAAGAAACTTTCACTTGTGCGGGTTCGTATATCGGAGGCCTCATTGCACAACATCATCCACTCCAATTGCCCTGCGCTGGAGTGCCCGGTGCTTGTTTTCACAGTTAGAATCGGTTGTCTCCAAATAAAGTCGCCTAACCTTGTAAGAATTGGAATTTCTTTTGACGGAAGGCAGCTCATCATCCAAGATGCCCCTTCACTTCAAAGGATGATCCTTGATTCTAGTTATACACAGTTGCAAATAACCGTCCTCTCTGCGCCTAAACTAGAGACCTTGGGTGTAATACATGATCTTTGTGCTCATTTCAATATGGTGTTTGGCTCCACAGTTCTTCAGGTACTTTATATTATCATCTACACTTGTAACCATAAGCTGCATTTTAAATTTCAGCGCATAATTTATATATCATCTTGGAGTACACATTTTGTACTAATATTATGTTCTATGCTCAATGAAGAGTTTCTCCATGGATGGCCTATCAATGGTGCTGGATTCTCATCAAGATCTTATATATCCAAATGAATAGTTTTGATCTGAACAAGATTATTGGCTTGCTGCAATGCTTTCCATGTCTGGAGAAGTTGTATATAAAGGTGATAATTTCATGCACATTGGAAGCCCACATATAGTGTACTAGAATTAACCGTTCAGTTGTTGCTATTTCGACACTCTTCTTTTAGACCTTAAGCTTTTTCAATCTTCATGTCTATTTAGGCAACAGGACGGGTAAGAAAGTTATAACCAATCGGTGGATTCGTAAGCATCGGGATTTTCTCACTTCTCATGAGATTCGATTGAAGACAATAACGCTAGAACGATATGTAGCCCACCGTGCAAACACAAGATTTGTCACATTCTTCCCGCTGAATGCGAGGTTACTATTGTCCATCGTGCTTAAGTTTATCAGCAACATGGTTTTGACGGATGGGTATGTCGAAGAGCAAAAAAGGAGTTTCGGTGGGCAAAAGAGCTTACGAACGCGATGCGGGCTTCTATTTACAACATATTGTGGTCATAATCCCGTAAATTTTACGACCCGGGATGTTTATTCTATTGACTGACCGATCCATTTGTTGTGACTGCCGAAAGCAAGGTTGGAGTTAGATGTTGTTGCCCTTTTCAATCTAGGTTTTTTGTAAACACGATGAACAATCAACCCTCGTGCTTTTGTACAGCTTTGTAAGCTGGAGTTAGATGTTCCGCCCTTTTCAACTCGGCCAGATTTGTCATATTTTCTTTGAAACAAGGCAAATGGCTCGCCATTCGTTTAATTTAGAGTGAAATATTGTAACAAATCACAACCAAGGGAAATAACATCACTCACGCCGGCTGCTTGAGCTCACTGCGTGCATTCTGAAGCCAAGTGATTAGCCCCCACCAGCACCCACAAACTTATTTCGAACTAGCACATCAAATGGGCTGTAAATTTTCATAGGAAAGGCTGCATGACCGTGACAGATTTGGATTCTGACATTTGGGACCCGCAAGGAAATACCCTATCCAAGGTGGTGTCGACTTACTAGCCGATCAACAAGCGATTACGCCTACCGACCATTGGATTGACATCCAACATCTGTCGTGTATCTTCTATCTCTTGTCTTCTTCTTCCTCCAGCCGCCCATACCAAACCACCCCGTCGGCTCTGCCTGCTCCCACCTCCCATGGCTGGTTGCGCCTCCGCTGCCCTACCGTACGTACCCTCCAATGTTGGCCAGTCCCTCCCTCTATTCCCCCACACATCCTGTTATTCTCCGGCGACGTCAGCCCCAACATGCACCCGTGCCCGAACCAGTCAACCCTCGTACTCCCCTCCGCCTGCGACTGGACCGACACATCTTCAATGGATCCTGTTCGTTCCATCTGAGGCCTCGCCGTCGTCCTCCGCCTTGCGGCCTTGGTTCGCTTGCCGTGTGCGGTGCGCCACCCTCTTGCGTTGTCAACGTCGTCAACAACCGAGAGGAACAAGGAGATGACTGTACATGGAGAGGATGACAGTAGGGACCCACCAGCGTCATGGCAGTACGCAAGCAAGTGCCTCTATAGTACAAGCCCAAATTTATGGTTCCTCCTAATGGTTGGACATCTGGGGCTCACGCCATTGTCAACGTAGTCAATAAACGAGAGAATTACACTACGAGCGGTGACACGTGGACCCAAAGAAGTCTCGCAGTTTTTTTAGGAACAAGCAGTTGTTATTTATACTAGTTTTAGCGACGGATCAGGGTAACAACGGGGCTGTGCGGGGACTGTGGCCGATCTAGCCATGGTTTTATTTATGTTTACCACATCATGAGCCCAGTTGTGTTTTTTTTCTTGCTGAAAATGGCTAGCCCAGTTCTATTTTTTTTAAAGAAATACCCAAACAAGGCCTACTTGCTTTATCGGCCCTGCTGGGCTGCAAATCTTTCAAGACGATGAGAGTTTCATTCGGTTTGCTCAGAAATAGCCTGTACTTTTTTAAAACACATCAAACCGGGAATTAGTTTCAATTTTTTTTCTTTACAAGATCTTAAATTCCATTGATTTTTATGTGTGGACAATTATTTGGATTTTATATTTATATAAATTATTTTTCAAAATAGTTTGAATGTGAATCGATATTTCTAGATTAAAAACAGTTGACCGCACCGAAATATGCAAAATTTCGTATACTTTTTAACCGTGGCCACTGTCGTGGTTCTAAGTCTGACAGTAGAATGGGGGGTAGGTATGGAGAGGCAAGATCCTAGCTATGGAGTAGTTGTAAACGCAAGACGTTTTACGAGTTCAGGCCCTTCTCGGAGGAAGTAACAGCCCTATGTCTCGGAGCCCTGAGGCGGTCGACTGTATTATGTGCGTATGAGTTACAAGGGTGCGAACCCTTTACACTAAGGAGGGGGTGGCTTATATAGAGTTTGCCAGACCCCTCCAGCCCTCAGTTATGTAGGGATTAAGGTACATTAAGAGAGGGAGTTACTGGTAGCATCCCACATAAAGTGCTATGATGACCATAAAGCCACTTAAGGACCGACCATTTGCGTGCAGACTGACTGTAGATCTCCTGGCGGTCGAGTGGTTGGCTGATGGTCGAGTGTCTCCAGGTTCGTCGAGTGGAATCCTTCCAGGTCGACTGAAAGGTGTTTTATTCAAGAGATGTCCTTGGGGAGGGTATCTTGGACAGGTCCATGACCCTACCCTAGGTACATGACTTCATCAGTAGCCCCCGAATGGATCGAGGTTTGAGTGGGGAAGGAGTTGAGAACTCTTCCGACCCACTTTTCGTGCGATGAACACATCATGTTCTGGATCAATGAGCTTAGGTGACGGCTTCAACTTCTTTTTCAGTCGCTTTGATCCATTCTTTGTATCTGTCGAGTGTGTTTTTCGTACTTGGAGAACTCCGAATGACAGGAAGGAGGAAATCTTCTGTCTGACGATTTGCTCTGTGGCACGCGGATTTAGCGGGATTCGAATTTTCGGGAAACGAGCAGGACGGAGAGCAGTAATCGGACGGGATAAGGCAAGGACGCCTCAATCTCTGCGCCACCTTTTTCGCCACGTATTGCGCGGGCGACTGTTGAGGGATTTGGCAGGATCACCCGGGCCTACCAGTCAGTCACTCGGAAGCAACCTCATATAAGGCCCTGGACCGGGGTTTTTTGAACAGTGCGTTCCCCTTTCTTCCTTTCTTCCTCAGATTCATCCGCCGCGTGCGATTCCACCTCAGCGCTGCTGTTCCGTGCGTCTTTCGCCGGCGACAATGGTGAAGGAGAAGACGGCGGCTTTGGAGCGGGCGAAGAAGGCGACGGCGAAGGCGAAGGGAAGAGCGGCCAGTCAGGGTGGATCTTCGTCGAGGGCCGGCTTGCCGCAAGGCTGGATCCAGGGCGACTGGATCCGCTCGACGATCAGCCAGAAGGATCTCGATGACATAGCCAATGAAGGACGGATCCTCCATGGAACAGCGGGGCTCCCGGGGAAGGAGTGGACGCCACAACCTCTGGAGGGTGAGTGTGTTCTCTTGGCCACCCATGTCGACCGCGGGTTTTCTCTGCCGCCTCACCCTTTCTTTCGGGGATTTCCGAACTTCTTTGGGGCACAACTTCACCACTTCACTCCCAACTCCATCGTGTATCTCGCTGCTTTTGTGTCTTTGTGCGAAAATTTCTTGGGTTGTCGGCCTCATTTGGGCTTTTTCAAACACATTTTCACTTGTCGCTCCCAGACGGTGAACAAGGCCAATCCGAGTGACGAGAGAACTCAAGTGATTCATATGTGTGGGGGTCTTGGGGTTCAAATGAGAGGAAAAAGTTCTTTTCCGGCCATGATCTTACCCGAGTCAGTCCATGGATGGCAGTCGACTTGGTTCTACTGCAAGGACCAGCCAACGTCAGGGCAGTCGACTGGACTCCCTCGTTTTTCCATGGACTGAGTGAGCAAGCCATCTTCTTTGAAGGTGATCCCGGAAGAGAAGGCGCAGGTGAAGGTGTTGATCGAACGAGTTGTCCAGCTCATTCAAGATGGGGTAACAGGCATGGATCTCTTGGAGGTCTTCCTTCGACGACGCATCCAGCCGCTTCAAGCCCGAGACCATCCGATGTGGTTGTACTCTGGCACTGAGGACACCACTCGGATCCACCTGGAGGAGATCGAGGATGCCATGCTGGAAAGGTGTCTTGCGGGCATCACAGGAAACAAGGATAACCCTCGAGGAGCCAGGAGGATCCCCCCACTCGACCAGTCATACGACGTAGACAAGGTCCATTCCTGCATCTTTGACTGTGATCCTGCTTTTTCCATCTTGTTTGCTTAAAATCGATCGATTGACTTTTGTCTTGTTTGTTGTCTCCCAGGCCACCACTGAGATGTACTCGATGCCCAACGGGGCGCAAGAACCAGTCGAGGAGGAAGGGAGCGAAGGTGAAAGCCAGGAGGAATGGCAATCTGATGGTGTGGAGGACGAAGATGACGACAGCTCCGGTGAAGAAGAGGAGGAGGAGGAGGAGGAATAAGTCGACCCTCCTCGCATGGAAAGGCGATCCAAGCTCACCCATGACACCGCGGTCGAGCGTGGCAAGGCTATCGCGCGCTTTGTCAGGCGATTTAAACGCCCTCGGACGACGTCTCCGGCGTCGACTGAAAAAGCACCGAAGCAACCCGGAGCGACGCCATCAAAGCCGACGAAGGCTTTGCCCAAGATGAGGATGGCCATTCCCACCATTTTCGGGTACAGCAGAATTTGTGTTTTCTTGTTTGGCACGGACACACTTTTGGTCGACTTGTTGACTGATCAACTGATTTCTGAAACCTGCAGTGCTGCTACCTCCGAGACCTCAGTCAGGAATGAAGACCAGGAGATGGAAGATGCTGCCACCTCTAACCTTGGTATGATCTCTGTAGTTTCGCTTTTGGTCGACTGGACTTCCGTTTTTAACTTTGAATTTTTCTTACAGTCCCTCCTCATGTCATTGATCTCCCTAATGATGACGATGAGGCGCCGTTGAGGCGGAGGAGGAATAAAAAGGCGCCTGCTGGCAAGACTGCTCAAGTTGTATCAGTGCCTGAGACGCTGGTTCATGAGCGTGGCAACACCACTCGGATTTCTGTGTCTTTCGCTGTGCCGCTGACGAGTATCTGGCCTTCATCGTCGACTGCTGATCCGCCCTCCCTTTTCGCCACACACCACATCCCAGAGGACCAAGTGGGTGCTGCTCAGGAAGCTATACGCCAGGCGGGGATCATGATGGAGCAAGTGAAGGTGGTCCGGGAGGCCAGCCAGGCGGCCTATGATGCCAGCTCAGCTCTTCAGAGCAATGTCCAGGTTAGTTGATCATCACCACTTGTTCTGTTAGGATATGCTACCTGAAAAACTCTTCTTTCTGAAGATCTTCGTATCTGAACACCCACTGGGTGTGTCGATTGAATTTTTGGACTGGTGGGGGCACGCTGAGTGCACCCACTGGGTGTAGTCCCCGAGACTATGGTGGACTGCTGGCAGTCGACCGTAGTCTTTATACTTTGAACTTCTTTGTCAACTTCTTCACTACCATGTCGAATGGAATCTTGAAACCGGTGGGGGCAAGCTGAGTGCACCCACTGGGTGTAGTCCCCGAGACTATGGTGGACTGCTGGCAGTCGACCGTAGTCTGAAGAACTCTTTTTTTATGATACCGAGGCTGACTGCTGACAGTTAGCTATGGTTTGGGATCGTAACCTTTTTGTCTCTTTCGGTCGACTGATCGAACCGAGTCGGTAGGACCAGTGGGGGCACGCTAAGTGCACCCACTGGGTGTAGTCCCCGAGACTACTGTCGAATATTTTGATTCGGCTGTAGTCTTAGAAACGCAAAGATTTTTATTAGTCACCGGAAGTAACCTATCTTTGATGTCCATCGATTGATTCTTCACAGAAATCCTGCGAGCTTGTGGCTCGCTATACTTGAATGGAAAACAAACAGATCCAGCTCAACCTTGACTTGAAGCTTGCTCGGGAGAACTTGCGAGGAAAGGCGAGAGACGAAGCAAAAGGTATGGCTGGTGAGAACTTGATGACTGTCTTTGTCTTTCTTCCCTTCCTAATTACGATCTCCTTTGTCATTTTGCGAGACAAAATGGAGGAGGCTCAAGAAGAAGGATCATGACCTTGCCGAGGCGTAGAAAACGGCTTTGAACAAAACCAAGCTCATGGAAGAAAAGCTGTCTTCACCGGAAAACTTGAAGAAGAGAATGCCAATCTGAAGTTGCTCTCGACGCGGCTAACAAGGAGGTTAGCCGATCAAGAATGACAAGATAGCTCGAGTGGCAAGGTTTGGCGAATCAAGGGAAGAGGAACGATCTAGAGGCTTATCCGGGAGGGCTCGCCAAGAAGTTATTCCTCATGCTTGAAGGTAATTCCTCTTATCCGATTGACTTGTTATCACCGACTCATCATAGAACCATTAGCTTGAACTCGAGTTGTGTTTGCGAGAATGCATCGTAACTTCGAGGAGGAGACTAGTCGAGTGGAGATAGGCTTGGACCCCATCAACTCCCTGTGAAGGATGAAGCCGCTATGAGCGCCCTCCGACCGGAGTCTTGTGTCATTCTTTGTCTTGGACTACCTCGCTAGATTGAAGGCTGCGGTGTCGCGCATTGACTCAACACTCTGGCCAGACGAGACGCTTCAAAATGACCTCGAGTCTTTAATGACGCGAATGAATGACGTTCCAAGTCGAGTGTAGGAATGGAAAAAATCTTCTGCCAGGTGTGGCGCTGATGTTGCTCTGTCTCTGGTCCGCGTTCACTGCAAGGAGGCGCGAGAGGAAAAGCTGGCGTCCATCAAAGTTGCCAATACCAAGAAGTATGACTTCCAATCTTTCATGGAGACTTTCATTGCTGCTGCCACTCGGATCGCTGACGGGATCGACCTGGACCAGTTTGTCGCGCCTTCCAGTCCTCCACCTGAGGAGTAAAAAACTTCTATGCTTCGTCTTAAATTTGCCTCGGAATGCCGAGTGGTCTTGTAACCGATAAACTTTAACAGGCTCGACACCTGAGTACTTCTGAATCCGTAGGATGTTATCTAAACTTGGCTTATCATCGAATATGTTTTCATTTGCCTTTGAGCAAACTTTGTTCTTCACTCGGAATACACTTCAGTGCTTGAGATGTAGCTCTGAGGTGGATCCAGTCGACCTACACTTCATTGTTCTTGCAGGTAGGGATGGAGTTCAGATTGTACTTATGGCGCAGCTCCGCAGGAGAAGGTAACAGTCGACCTGCACCTCGTCGTCCTTGCGGATCGGGATGGAGCGCACGTTGTACTTGTGGTGCAGCTCCGAAGGAGAAGGTAGCAGTCGACCTGCACCTCGTCGTCCTTGCGGATTGGGATGGAGCGCACATTGAACTTGTGGCGCAGCTCCGAAGGAGAAGGTAACAGTCGACCTGCACCTCGTCGTCCTTGTGGATTGGAATGGATTTCGTACTTAGGCGAGTACTGGACTGCAGCTAAGCCTCCGAGTGGGAGGGTTGCTCTCCACTTGGTAGGATTTTCAGATACTTAGGCGAGTACTAGACTGCAGCTAAGCCCCCGAGTGGGAGGTTCGCTCTCCACTCGGTAGGATTTTTCAAACTTAGGCGAGTACTGGACTACTGCTAAGCCCCTGAGTGGGAGGTTCGCTCTCCACTCGTTAGGATTTTTTCAAACTTAGGCGAGTACTGGACTGCTGCTAAACCCCCGAGTGGGAGGTTTGCTCTCCACTCGGTAGGGTTTTTTCAAACTTAGGCGAGTACTGGACTGCTGCTAAGCCCCCGAGTGGGAGGTTTGCTCTCCACTCGGTAGGATTTTTTCAAACTTAGGCGAGTACTGGACTGCTGCTAAGCCCCCGAGTGGGAGGTTTGCTCTCCACTCGGTAGGATTTTTCAAACTTAGGCAAGTACTGGACTGCAGCTAAGCCTCCGAGGAGGATTTTTTGTGTCGTAGCTCTGAAGGGGAAGGCAACAGTCGACCTGTGCCTCGTCGTCCTTGCAAAGCGCACATTGTATTAAATACTTAGGCGAGTACTTGGACTGCAGCTAAGCCCCCGAGTGGGAGGCTGGCTCCTCACTCAGTAGGATTTTCAACACTTAGGCGAGTACTTGGACTGCAGCTAAGCCCCCGAGTGAGAGGTTTGCTCTCCACTCGGTAGGATTTTAAACACTTAGGCGAGTACTTGGACTGCAGCTAAGCCCCCGAGTGGGAGGCTGGCTCACCACTCGGTAGGATTTTTAGATACTTAGGCGAAACGGATTCGTAGCTAAGCCCCGAGTGGGAGGCTAGCTCTCCACTCGGCAGGGTTTTTTTTTACAAACTTAGGCGAAATGGGTTCGCGGCTAAGCCACCCACTGGGGGAAATTTCTCATGTAAACGAAAAGTAATAACAATCACTGGGAAAATTCTAACATTCTTGTCTTTGATAAACAAACTATGAGGTACTTTTATTACATCTCACCCGAGTGAGTACTTAAGTGTAAAAGGGCGGAGCAGCTCCGCATTCCAAGCTCGAGGCTCATCAATCAGCGATCGACGTTGTAAAGATGGTATGCTCCATTGTGGAGAACTCTGGTGACGATGAAGGGACCTTCCCAAGTGGGAGTGAGCTTGTGTGGTTTCTGTTGATCCACTCGGAGGACCAAGTCTCCTTCTTGAAAGGTTCGGCTCTTCACATTTCTAGCATGGAATCGACGCAAGTCCTGCTGATAGATGGTCGAGCGGATCAGGGCCATCTCTCTCTCCTCTTCAAGGAGGTCGACTGCATCTTGCCGGGCTTGCTCCGCTTCATCTTCAAAGTAGAGTTCGACTCGTGGTGCATTGTGAAGCAGGTCACTCGGCAGAACTGCTTCAGCTCCATAGACCAGAAAGAATGGAGTTCTCCCAGTCGACCGATTAGGAGTGGTCCTCAATCCCCAAAGAACCGACGGAAGTTCGTCGACCCACGCTCCTGCTGCATGCTTGAGATCGCGCATCAGCCGAGGTTTCAGTCCTTTGAGAATTAGATCGTTTGCTTGTTCTGCTTGTCCATTCGACTGGGGGTGAGCAACTGAAGCATAGTCGACTCGCGTGCCCTGAGAGGCGCAATAGGCTTTGAACTTGTCAGAATCGAAGTTTGACCCATTGTCAGTGATGATGCTAACTCCATATCGTAATATCAACTCTCTGATGAAACTGATAGCAGTGCATGCATCGAGGTTCTTGATAGGTTTAGCTTCGATCCACTTCGTAAACTTGTCGACTGCCACTAGCAAGTGAGTGAAACCGCTTCTGCCAGTTCTCGATGGTCCAATCATATCCAACCCCCAAACTGCGAAGTGCCAGACGAGTGGAATGGTCTTCAAGGATGAGGCGGGTTTGTGTGACATATTGGAGTAGAACTGACATCCTTCACACTTGTCGACTATTTCTTTTGCCATTTCATTTGCTTTTGTCCAAGAAAATCCCGCCGGTATGCTTTAGCCACAATGGTCGAGAGGACGATGATGACCACAGGTCCCCGAGTGGATATCATCAAGAATTATCGACCTTCTTTTGGTGTTATCCACTTCGGCCGACTCGATCGCGCTTTCATGTACAACTGTCCCTTGATCACAGAAAGGCCTTGGATCGGCGGACGATCCGTCGAGCCTCTTCTTCGTTCTCCGGAGCTCTTTCCTTAGGATATACGCGATATGCATCGTCGATCGGGGAGTGATGACCACGACTTCCATGACCAGGTCAACCACAGCTGGGACCTCAACTTCAGTCGGATCGGTGGCACTTTTTGGCTGTGGGGCTTCTTCGGTGAAAGGATCCTCTTGAATTGACGGTGTGTGGATGTGCTCCAAAAACACATTACTGGGAATGGCTTCCCTCTTGGACCCTATTTTCGCCAAATCATCGGCAATTGGATTGTTCAATGGGGTACATGATGAAGCTCTAACCCCTTGAACTTCTTCTCTAGCTTCCTCACTGCATTGCAGTAACCAGTCATGGCTGGACTTCTGACATCCCACTCCTTCATCACCTGATTAACCACTAGATCTGAGTCGCCATAGACCATGAGGCGACAGACGCCGAGTGAAATGGCCATATGCAACCCATACAACAGTGCTTCGTATTCTGCTTCATTGTTGGAAGAATCAAAGTGAATCTGGAGCACATATCTGAGCTTATCTCCTCGGGGGGAAACCAACACTACCCCAGCACCGGAACCATTCAGCATCTTGGAACCATCAAAGAACATGGTCTAGTGCTCCAAGTGAACTTGAGTCGGCAATTGTTGTTCAATCCACTCGGCGATCAAATCTGCTACTGCTTGGGACTTGATGGCTTTCTTTGCCTCAAACTTGATATCAAGGGAAGGAGTTCAATCGCCCATTTCGCCACTCGACCAATTGCATCTCTGTTGTGCAGAATCTCTAACAATGGGGCATCGCTGACGACTGTAATGGAATGGTCAGAGAAGTAATGAGCAACCTTCTTCGTGGTCATGTAAATCCCATAAACAAGCTTCTGATAATGACGGTATCTTTGCTTTGATGGGGTCAATACTTCAGAAAGATAATATACTAGGCGTTGAACTATGAAGGCTTTTCCTTCTTCTTCCCGCTCGACCGTAAGTACTGTACTGACGACTTGTCCTGTGGCTGTGATGTAAAGCAGCAAAGGCTCTTTGCTGATTGGGGCAGCAAGCACCGGCTGGGTGGAGAGCAGAGCTTTTAGCTCTGCAAACGCTGCATCAGCTTCGGGAGTCCACTCGAACTTGTCTGACTTCTTCATCAATCGGTAAAGAAGCAATGCCTTTTCACCGAGACGAGAGATGAATCGACTTAAAGCGGCCAAGCATCCAGTAAGCTTCTGGACATCGTGCACACGCACAGGGCGTTTCATTCGGAGTATAGTGCCAACTTTTTCTGGGTTGGCGTCGATTCCTCGTTCGGAAACGAGAAAACCGAGTAACTTTCCGCCAGGAACTCCGAATGTGCACTTTGATGGATTAAGCTTGATATCATACCTCCTGAGATTGGCAAATGTTTTAGCAAGGTCAGTCAACAGGTCGGAACCTTTCCGTGACTTGACCACAATATCATCCATGTATGCTTCCACATTCTGACTGATTTGAGTGAGCAAACACTTCTGAATCATCCTCATGAACGTGGCTCCGACATTCTTGAGGCCGAATGGCATGGTGACATAACAAAAGCACCCGAATGGAGTGATGAAAGCTTTTCTGATCTCGTCGGGTCCATACAGACGGATCTGATGGTAACCGGAATAGGCATCTAAGAAAGACAACCGCTCACATCCCGCAGTCGAGTCGACTAGGTCGATGCGGGGGAGAGGAGAATGATCTTTCGGGTAGGCCCGATTGATATGTTTGAAGTCAATGCACATGCGAAGTGACTTGTCCTTCTTAGGGACCATGACAACATTGGCGAGCCACTCGTAGTGGTAAATCTCTCGGATAAGCTCTGCTGCTAAGAGCCGAGCCACCTCCTCGCCAATGGCCTTTCTCTTCTGGACGGCGGACCGTCGAAGATGTTCTTTGACAGGTTTAACTTTTGAGTCAACTTCAGAGCGATGCTCAGCCGATCCCCAGGAACACCCGGCATGTCAGCAGGCTTCCATGCGAAGATGTCCCAGTTCTCATGAAGGAACTGGATGAGCGCTTCTTCCTATTTGGAGTCGAGTGTTGTTGAGATGTGAGTCGGAGCAGCATTGGGATCAGTCGGGTGAATATGAATCGGTTTCGTCTCAGCGGACGACTGAAATGCTGACTCCGTGGCGGGCTTCTTGGATCGCAACAAATCACTCAGGTCTATAGTTTTCTGGTACTCTTGCAGCTCTACCACTGCCATCTGAGCATCAACGATCTTAGAGCCTTTCTGAAAACACTCTTCTGCTTTCTTCCGATTGCCGCGATGGCGGTGATCACACCTTTGGGGTCTGCATCTTCGCTTGAGGTATACATAACATGGTCGAGCCATGAAATGTGCATACCGCCTTCCCGAATATCGTGATAAGTGCTCGAAATCCACGACCTCAAAGGTCAACTTTTCCTCACGAAAATTCTTGTAATCACCAAAAACCACATCGAGAGCAATTTGGCCGAGTGACTCAGCCTTCTTTCCGTGAATGACTCCATGGAGGCTCATGTTCTTTGGTCTTGAGTCGGGACATCGAATGCCCATCCCTTTCAACATCTCGCATACGGTATGTTCAAGCCACGCCACCATCCATCAAAACCTTAGTTAGTCGAGTGCCTTCGACGACCGGGTCGACCACCAAAGCTTGCCTCCTGTGGGTGGCTATGTGTATCGGGTGATCGACCGTCAAACGTGATGGCGATCTGCGACCATTTCAGATAATCGGGTGTCGCCGAGCGACCATGTTCACTTCCGGTTGATAACTTTCAATCGACTTTTGCTTTCAACGTCAAGAAAATCATCAGGTGGAATTGACACTGGGGTATCCACCGTCACTATCTTCCTTGTCCTCAACTTTGTCCGACTCCTTCTCCTTATCCTTGGGTTGCTTCCGAGGCTGCTGAATCAAGAGCCGACACTGTCGAGTGGTATGCTTTGGGTAAATGAGTTTACCCTCTTCGTCCTTCTTTGTGTGAATGTGACACGGCAAGTCCAATACATCATTTCCATCTTGGTCTTTCACCTTCTTGGGGTTCCAAGGTCCCTTGGATTTCCCCTTGAACTTTCTTGGAGTCACGGACAAGGCTTCTCCAGGAGCAGCTGGCTCGGCTTTCATACGCTTCCCTTGGAGTTCCCTCCCGGTTTCATTAGCGGCTGACTTGTACTTGCCACTTCGAGCCGATCCTCTTCTTCACCATTGGCGTGCTTGGTGGCAATCTCCATCATTCGACTCAGAGTCATGTCTCCGTCCGACCAATTTCAAACTTAACTCTCTCGTTCTTAACACCTTCCTTGAAGGCACAGATCGCTCGATGATCATATACATTCTCATCTTGTGTGATGCAAAGTGATCCATCTCTGAATGTAATCCCTCAAAGTTTCATTCGACTTACACACGATCAGAACTCATCAAACCTTTGGCCGTTTGCAAGTTCCTTCAAATGTCCTGACGAACACTCGGGCAAGATCTTCCCAAGTGTAAATGCTGCTGGGTGCCAACTGATTCAACCATGCTCTGGCCGAGCCCTCCAACATAAGAGGCAGGGGTTTCATGGCCACTTCATCATTGCCGCCGCCAATCTGAACAGCCACTCGGTAATCTTCAAGCCAAGTATCTGGCTTGGACTCACCGGTGAACTTGCTGACTCCAGTCGCCAACCTGAAGTTGGGTGGAATCACCGCGGCCCTGATGGCTCTGCTAAAACACTCTGGTCCTGAGACGTGTACTCTGCTGCTGGTGGGCACATTTCTGTCATGGCCTTCTCGGTGAGCTCTATTCCTATCGATGATGATGGATCTCGCATCAAAGCCTGGTTCCCTGGGGTCGACTGGAATCCTTCGCCCAACATCTGGTCAAGGCGTCATCATCTTGCTATCGAGGCGCATATGACCCACCCCTTGGGGGAGGAGTGGGCACTCGACGTCGATCATCACGATCAAATCGGTCCTCATACTGATCACGCTGGCCTCCATGTCCCTCACGCCTCGGGGGCGATCTTGGGCTATGAGCCGACTAGACTATATTCGCAGCGACGGATCTGCTGTGAATCCTGTTCCGCGACTGCGATACAGCTGAATTTTGATCTCCTGCTGCCCGGAGAAAATCTCTGATCTGTAGCAAACCTCTGCCAGCCTCTGGCTGGGAAGGCTGAATGGACTCTGCTATATGGGCTGCAGCTGCTAGATTCTGAATTGGAGTTCGGTATACCTGAGTCGGTTGTGGAAAGAGTTGACGTCGACTAGACGATGGGACCCGTTGTTGCGCTCGTTCGTCGAGCACTCGCTGGAGATTTTCCAGTCGAGTGCGCTCAGCCAAGTTGGCCAAACGCGCATCTTCTAAGGCACGAGCCTCAGGGGTTTCTCCAACGATAGGAGTCTGAAGCGCATCCATGTTCTGGCGGCGAAGCTCCTCCCTCTGCAGCGAAGTGAGGGGCTCGGGTTGATACTCCTCATGAACCTGCGCCGGCTCGCCTCCGCCAACGCCTCCGTCGGCGCGGGGGAAACCAGGAGGACTACGTGGTCCGTCGACCATCAGAACCTCCACCGCTGGATCGCTGCTATCGCACTCGATGCAGTCTCTGTGGAGCCAGTCGACAGGTTGAACAGGCCATAGAGAGATTCGTCGGGCTCGATTGCCGCGACTTGGGGAGTGGCCGACTGGCGGGCCACTGCATGACTCACCCACCGTTGAAGCCTCGACCGACCGGAGCGCTTGCGCCGGCGAGAGACTGGGAGGACGGCACAGGGGCCGACCGATACTGGGTCGACGGCTGCCGCAGGAGGACGGCGCAGACGCACGCGCGAAAGTGCGTTGCCCCGCAGACCGGGAGTGCATCAACGTAGAGTGGAGCCTCCTGTAACCAAGCGGAGTCGTCGGCGATGAACGTGAGTGCGCCGAGATGGATCTCGTGGCCCTCAACCAAAACTCCACCTGAAACCATGATGAATGGGATCGGAAAAACTGCAACTTCTCCAACAAGTCGCTAAGACACCTGCCCAACGGTGGGCGCCAACTGTCGTGGTTGTAAGTCTGACAGTAGAATGGGGGTAGGTATGGAGAGGCAAGATCCTAGCTATGGAGTAGTTGTATACGCAAGATGTTTTACGAGTTCAGGCCCTTCTCGGAGGAAGTAACATCCCTACGTCTCGGAGCCCTGAGGCGGTCGACTGTATTATGTGCGTATGAGTTACAAGGGTGTGAACCCTTTACGCCGAGGAGGGGGGTGGCTTATATAGAGTTTGTCAGACCCCTCCAGCCCTCAGTTATGTAGGGATTAAGGTACATTAAGAGAGGGAGTTACTGGTAACGTCCCACATAAAGTGCTATGATGACCATAAAAGCCACTTAATGACCGACCGTTTGCGTGCAGACTGACTGTAGATCTCCTGGCGGTCGAGTGGTTGGCTGATGGTTGAGTGTCTTTAGGTTCGTCGAGTGGAATCCTTCCAGGTCGACTGAAAGGTGTTTTCTTCAAGACATGTCCTTGGGGAGGGTATCTTGGACAGGTCCATGACCCTACCCTAGGTACATGACTTCATCAGCCACAATATGGGGTGTAATGCTAACAAAAAGAAGATGGGCTCCAAAAAAAAACCTTAAGATTTAGCAAATGGGTTGTACATTATTAGAAATAACGGCAGATGGGTTGTATGTTGTTTTCCACAGATTTGAGGTTGACTTGTGCGCCTACCACAGGTTGACGCGTATGCTTTCATAAAAAAAGGTTGACGCACACGCAACGCCCTGTCAACTTAGTCAACACACGAGAGCAAAGGATCGTTGGATGTCCATCCAACGGCCGTCGTGCTTCTTCAATCTCTGCTATTCATGCTCCACCGCTCAAACAAGCGCCATGGACTGCCTACTCCCTCCTCCCGCTGCCGTTATGTTGCCACGCGAGCCTCACGGCCCCACTGCATTCCCATCACTGGCCTAGCCATCCCTCTACTCACCCACACATGCTTGTTATTCTCCCATGACGGTAGACGAACCAAGAAACCCTCATACCTCCGCTGCGGGGAAACAACTACCAGTATTCCCTGGCTCCGTGTCGTTCCCTTCCTAGGCCTCACTGTCGTCCACCGCCCTGGTGCTCTCGGCGCGGCCTAGTCAACGTGGTCAATGAACGACATCCATAGGATGTGGACTGTACGTGGAGAGGCTGATAGCTGGGTCCACGGCCGCACGCAAGGAAATGCCTCCTTATTACGCGCAAAATAATGATTCCTCCACCTGACAGCTAGGACCCACAGGAAGGGCCTCTGTATTTCGTGAAAAAAACGTTCCCCCCGCTAACAGGTCAGACCCACCAGCTATATCTTCGCACGCAAGGAAGTGCCTCTTTATTACGCCCAAAAAATGAATACCCCCCTGCTAGCTGGGACCCACCATATTGTTGGGCTGACTTGTGGGCCTACTAAGTTGACGGGGACGGAGGGCTTTGTCAACTTAGTCAATACTCCAAAGGACCGTATGATGTCCATCCAACGGCCATAGTGCTTCTTCAACCTCTAGTCTTCTTGCTCCGGCCGCCCAAAGCAGCGCCGGTCGTGCCGCTTGCTCGCCTCCCGTGGCGGGTTGTGCTACCGCTGCTCCTGCCTCCCGTGGCCCGGCTCCGCCCGATCGTCCCCTTCCTAGGCCTCACTGCCGCCCACCGCCGTGGTGCTCTCAGGTGGCATGGTCAATGTGGTCAACGACCGACTTCCATCGGAAGAGTACTATACGTGGAGAGGCCGATACCGGGTCCACGGCAGCTGTAAGGAAGCGCCTCCTTATTACGCGGAAAATAATTATTCCTCCACCTGACAGAGGGGACCCACCGGACGGGCCAACAGTATTTTGCAAAAAAAATCGTTTCCCCCTGACTGCTGGGACCCACCGGACGGGCCACCGTATTTCGCAAAAAAACGTTCCCCCCGTTGTCAACTCGGACCCACCGGAAGTGCCTCCTTATTACGCACAAAAAAATGAATACTCCCCCGGCTAGCTGGGACCCACCTTGGTGGGAGGCTATCTTGTGGGCCTACTAAGTTGACGGGGACGAAGGGCTTTCTCAACTTAGTCAATATGAACGATTCTAGCTCCAAAGGACTGACGATGTCCATCCAACGGCCAGAGTGCTTCTTCAACCTCTGGTCTTCTTGCTCGGCCGCCTAAAGCAAAGGCCGGTCGTGGTCGCATGCTCCTGCCTCCCGTGGCCGGGTCTTTGCCGCGGAAGCCTCACCGCCCCTACTATTCCCACGGCTGGCCAGCCTGCGGCAGCAGCCTCACACCGCAGCCGAACAAGTGAACCCTCGTACTCCTCTCGGGCTTCCACTGCCGCGTCTTCCCCGGCTCCGTGTCGTCCCCTTCCTAGGCCTCGTCGTCGTCCACCGCCGTGGTGCTCTCCGTGCGGCGTGGTCAACGTGGTCAAGGAACGACTTCCATCGGAAGTATTGTACGTGGAGAGGCTGACAGCTGGGTCCACGGCCACAGCCTAGTTTTTTGTGATTTGCCAAGTAAGTTGCTTTGCCACGCCTGTTGGGCTGCAAATCTTTCAAGACAAGGAGAGCTTTCATTCGGCTGGCCGAGAAAATGGCCCATCAGTAATGAGAAATGGGCTGTACATTTTTAAAACACATCAAACCGGCAATTAGTTTCAAATATTTTTTTTTCGTTTCAAGATTTTAAATTATATTAATTTTTATGCGTGGAGAATTTGTTGGATTTTATATTGATATACATTTATTTTTAAAATCAGTTTGAATGTGAGTTGAAATTTCAGGATTAAAAACAGTTCGGACCGCACCGTAATATGCAAAATTTCGTATAATTTTTTAACTGTGGCCACAATATGGGATGTAATGCTAACAAAAAGAATATGGGCTCCAAAAAAAACTTTAAGAATTAGCAAATGGGCTGTAAATTATCAAAAATAATGGCAGATGGGCTGTATGCTGTTTTCCACAGATTTGAGGCTTTCCTAAAAAAAGGTTGACGCACAAAGCAGTGATGGTTGGATGTCCATCCAACGGCCGTCGTGCTTCTTCAATCTCTGCTCTTCTGCTCGGCCCGCTCAAACAAGCGCCAAGCGGACTGCATGCTCCCTCCTCCCCACGGCCGGGTTGTGCTGCCACAGCTCCTCACCGCCCCACTGCATTCCCATCGCTGGCCTAGCCATCCCTCTACTCACCCACACCTGTTGTTATTCTCCGGAGACGGCAGACGAACCAGTAAACCCTCGTACAGTCGTACTCCCCTCCGCGTGGGAAACAACTGCCGAGTCTTCCCTGCCTTGTGTCGTCCCCTTCTTAGGCCTCGCCGTCATCCACCGCCGTGGTGCTCTCGGCGCGGCGTGGTCAATGTGGTCAACGACCGACTTCCATCGGAAGAAATCTTGGCGTGGAGAGGCCGATACCGGGTCCACGACCGCAGCAAGGAAGTGCCTCCTTATTACGCGCAAAATAATTATTCCTCCACCTAACAGCGGGGACCCACCAGACGGGCCACCGTATTTTGCAAAAAAAACGTTTCCCCTGACTGCTGGGACCCACCAGCTACACCTTCGCACGCAAGGAAGTGCATCTGGGCAAAAAAAAACGATTCGCCCCCCTGACTGCTGGGACCCACCAGCTACATCTTCGCACGCAAGGAAGTGCATCCGGGCAAAAAAAACGATTCACCCCCCCTGACTGTTGGGACCCACCAGCTACATCTTCGCAGGCAAGGAAGTGCCTGACAGTCCGGACCCACCTGGTCGAAGCGTACGTAGCGTTGTCATTCTGGTCGCGAACGTGTACGTACATATATACTGGTGGATGTGGAGGCGCGCACGTGTCGTAGTAGGGGCGCGCACGTAGCATGTACACGTACGTACAGCGGCCAGGGTGCAAGAAAGAAAATACGGCCACTTATGTGTACATATGGGTGGGGTCTCGAACGCCTACTCGCGCATATGTACGGCGAGGGCTCGTGTACATGGCTGGGTCGGAATGGAGAAACAGCGTCGTCGTCGTGTTCATGGGGAGGCAACAGAATGCGTCGTGTTCATGGGGAGGCAACGGAATGCGTCGTGTTCATCGGGAGGCAACGAAACGCGTGGGAGCCAACCGGCTGGGTCGGAACAGAATGCGTGGTCGTGTTCATCGGGAGGGCTTGGACAGAATAGGCGATGGAAACGAGGCCTGGCGTAACATATAACGGAGGAAACGAACCTCCTACGTTCGGAACGGGGTCCTGTTGATCGGGAGGGGTGTGGCGTACCGCAGAACGGAGGAAACGGACCTCCTACGGTCGAAACGGGGGTCCTGTTGATCGGGAGGGGTGTGGCGTACCGCAAAACGGAGGAAATGGACCTCCTACGGTCGAAACAGGGGTCCTGTTGATTGGGAGGGGTGTGGCGTACCGCAAAACGGACGAAACAGACCTCCTATGGTCGAAATGGGGGTCCTGTTCATCGGGAGGGGTGTGGCGTACTGCAAAACGGGACTCCACGGGATACTGTTCATCTCCACCGTCGACCTCCTCCAGCCTCCACGGGCTACCGTCGACCTCCTCCAGCCTCCACGGGCTACCGTCGACCTCCTCCAGCCTCCACGGGCTCATGTTCATCCAGCCTCCACCGCGCGCTACTCCACCGGCTACTGTTCAACCACCCATCCATGGGCAGCCCTCCACCGTCCACTGTTCATCCAGCCCTCCACACCACGGGGTCCTGTTCAACCACCCCTCCACGGCCACCCCTCCACCATCTACTGTTCATCCAGCCCTCCATACCACGGGGTCCTGTTCATCCAAAGGCAACGCCACCGCTCACTATTCATCCACCCCCCCCCCCACAACGCTCATTGTTCATCCAATCTATCGGCTTGATTAGCAGCAAAAGAACGGCGAATCGCTCCATCGGGTTCGATTAACAGTACCATCGATCGATCGCCGGGTTCGATAACGTAACTGCGGTGCAATTGCTCGGGTTGATTAGAGCCCAACGCCTCGCGCGGGTTGATTAGAGCCAACGCCTACACGCTGCAGCGTCGACGAGAGAAAGCGATGCATCGCCGGCCCCGACCTCTCACCGTAACCGGCAACTCCCCGAAATTTTCCTTCCCCTCGCTTCTACCGCGGTTTTTTCCATCATGGACGGCCCAAAGAATGTCATGCAGTTGCGTCTCCGGCCCGCCCAGGACGAAAAGCCCATTTTCTGTCATGATTTTTTGTCATAGAAGTAGGAGCCCACCACATCTATGATGATACCGGGTTTTGTCACAATTATCATCATAGAAGTGTCATATGTATGACACACAAAAATTCGTTCGGCCCAAAATGTCACGGATGTGTCTTTTTTTTGTAGTGACCCATGGGTTAGTATGAGACACGCTACTCTTATAAAGAGTGCAGTTTCATCCTCCCCACATGATTCTCAAGAAACAACAAGCCTAAATGAAGATATCGAACGTAGCTCTATACTTGAAGACTGCACTTCGCATACACCACCATCGCAGGTGCTTGCTCTAACTTGGCAGTGTAATATGTGGTTGCATGTTGCATACGGTGTCTAGCTTGTAATGCTTCTAATTAGGGTAAATTGCATCTGCTTAGTTTACACTTTATACCTGTGAATATGACATGCCTTCCTATTTTTGGTACACACTACATCTATCTGTTAACCATGTTCTTACATGAAACTACCTCTCTTCTGTATCCTGCATCAATCACTTACGATGAGACACCTTTATTCGTTGCATATTGCATATTATTTCTTGCCTGTTGCCATGTATAGCTTCTAATTTGGTCAAATACATTTGTTAGGCCACCCTTTTAATTTGGCATAGTGACATTGGTTTCATCTTTCATATGATTTCTAGCTTGCATTGCTTCTAACTAGTTCAAACACCTTGTGCTTAGTTTACACTTTATACATCATACATGTTAATATGTCATGCCGTCCTGTTTTTCATACATATTCCATCCTCCTATCATGCGGCTACCTTACATGAAAGTAGTGTTCGTCAGTATCATGCATCAATGAGTTTTGAAGAGCAAATTTATTCCTTTTTCTTGTGGGTTTGACTTGACAAGGCAAAATCAAAAAAGAGGAGGGAAAAGAGTAAGGAAGGCGATGATGGTGGTCCTATCCAGCAACGTAAATGGAGCATCTGTACGGATTCTCCTTGTACTGCTAGTGCATTACAAGTTCCAAGTCTCCGCTCCCCTACTCCACCATCCAAGGTGCTTGCTCTAACTTGGCAGTGTGATATATGGTTGCATGTTGCATATGGTGTCTAGCTTGTATTGCTCCTAATTAGTGTAAACTGCATCTGCTTAGCTTACACATGATATGTGTGAACATGACACGCTTTCTTGTTTTTGGTACATACTATATCTGTCTATCACACCATGTTCTTACATGAAACTACTCTTCTTGTGTATCCTGCATCAGTCACTTATGATGGGACACCTTTAAGTTGGCAGTGTCATATTGGTTTGATGAACGCCACCTATGACGAGACAGTTTTAACTTGGCAGAGTGATATTGATTGCACCTTCCATATGGTGTCTAGCTTGCAGTGCTTCTAATTTGTTGAAGTGTCTTCTGCTTAGTTACCACATTACAGGTGTGAATATGTCAAGTCGTCCAGTTTTTCGTACATATTCCATCCTTGTATCATGACTTTTCCTTTCATCATAGTAGTGTTCATCAATAGCTGAAGAGCGGATTTTATTCCTTTTTCTTCTTGGTTTGACCTCACAATGCAAAATTAATAAAGCAGAAGGAAATTGGTAAGGCATTGGATGATGGTGGTCCTTCCGAGCAACTGAAACGGAGGGTCTCTATAGATTCTACTCCGCCATCCTTCCATCAAGATTTGCAAGACAACGCAAGGCTAGACAGTCAATGTAGCTATGTAGATGATGAGCACATCTCCCCTACTCCAGCATCACAGGTGCTTGCTCTGACTTGGCACTATTATATGTGGTTGCATGTTGCGTATGGTGTCTAGCTTGTATTGCTTCTAACTTTGTTGAATTGCATCTGCTTACTTTACACATAATGCCTGTGAATATGACACGTGTTCCTGTTTCTAGAACATACTATATCTGATCACACCATGTTCTTACATCAGACTACTGTTCTTGCATATACCGCATCAGTCACTTATGACAAGGCACCTTTAAGTCGCCACTATGATATTGGTTGTGTCTTGCATATGATTTCTAGCATGTACTGCTTCTAATTTGTTGAAATGCCAAACAGTTTGAACTTGGCAGAGTGATATTGGTTGGATCTTTCATATGGTGTCCAGATTGTAGTGCTTCTAATTTGTTGAAATGCCTTCTGCTTAGTTACCACATCATAGGTGTGAATATGTCATGTTGTCCTGTTTTTAGTACATATTCCATCCTTGTATCATGTTGCCTTTCATCCGAGTAGTGTTCGTCAGTATCATGCATGAATGAGTTCTGAAGAGCGAATTTTATTCCTTTTTCTTATCGGTTTGACTTCACAATGCAAAATCAATACAGCTGAAGGAAATTAGTCCGGCAATGGATGATGGTGGTCTTTCGGAGCAACTCAAATAGAGGGTCTCTACAGATTCTACTCTGCCATCCTTTCAACAAGATATGCAAGACAACACAAGGCTGGACAATCAATGTATATGTGTAGATGATGAGCACATCTCCCCTACTCCACCATCATAGGTGCTTGCTCTAACTTGGCACTATTATATGTGGTTGCATGTTGCGTATGATGTCTAGCTTGTATTGCTTCTAACTTTGTTGAATTGCATCTGCTTACTTTACACATAATGCCTGTGAATATGACACGTGTTCCTGTTTCTAGAACATACATGCAGATGATGAGCACATCTCCCCTACTCCACCATCACAGGTGCTTGCTCTAACTTGGAACTGTTATATGTGGTTGCGTGTTCCGTATGATGTCTAGTTTGTATTGCTTCTGATTTTGTTGAATTGCATCTGCGTAGCTTACAACTTATACACAGCGATCACTTACCCATAAGACACATTTAACTTGGGAGTGTGATGTAGCATCTTGCAGTGTCTTCTAGCTTGTACTGCTTCCAATTTATTGAAATGGCACTTATGACGAGACACCTTTTACTTGATAGAGTGATATTGTTTGCATGTTCATATGGTGCCTAGCTTTCATTTCTTCTAATTCTGTTGAAATGCCTTCTGCTTACTGTTTTTCATACATATTCCATCCTCCTATTGTACGTGTGAATATGCAATGCTGTCTTTTTTGGTATATATTTCATCCTCCTATCCTGCGCTTGCCTTACATCAAAGTAGTGTTAAATGCATATCATGCATCAACCAGTTATGCAGAGCTAATTTTATTCATCTTCTTGTGGTTTTGACTTCATAAGGCAATATCAGAAAATAGAAGGAAAAGAGTAAGTTTGGGGATGTTGGTGGTCCTCCGGACCGATGGAAACAGAGACTCTCTAGATTTGCCACTGCTACTGCTAATGAAGTTGAAGTCCCAAGTCTACATGATGAGTTCATCTCCCGTACTCCACCATCGCAGGTGCTTGCTCTAAGTTGACAGTGTGATAATTGGTTTCATGTTGCATATGTTGTCTAGCCTGTATTTCTTCTATTTTGATTAAATTGCACCTGCTGAGTTTATACGTTATACATGTGCATATGAAATGCCTTTCTATGTCTAGAATACACTACATCTATCTATCATACCATGTTCTTACATCAAAGTGTTGTTGTTGTGTATCCCGCATCAGTCACTCATGATTGGACGCTTTTAACATGGCAGTTTGATAGTGGTTGCATCTTGCATTGATTTATACATTGTACTGCTTCTAATTTTTCGAAATGCCACTTATGACAAGACACTTTTAACTTGGCAGAGCGATATTGGTTGCATCTTTCATATGGTGTCTAGCTTGCATTACTTCTATTTTCCTGAAAATCCTTCTGCTTAGTTTACACATCGTAGCTCTGAATATGTCACATTGTCCTGTTTTTCTTACATATTTCATCCTCATACGTTTGTCTTACATCAAAGTATAGCTTGTCTGTATCATGCATCAATGAGTTCTGAATAGTGATTTTATTCTTTTGTGTTGTGGGTACGGCTTGACATGGCAAAGTCAAAAAAGAGCAAGGAAAAGAATATAGTAGGGAATGGTGTTACTTGTCGGGTGAAACGGAGAAGGATCTACCCTCGAGATTCTGCTGGTACTTATAGTGCAGTAGAAGGTCCCAGTCCACCGGCTAAACCTACAAACACAGTATCACCCGCTCCACCAGTTGCAGCATCCGCTTCAACTGTACCAGCATCTCAACAAGTTACTCGTTCGTTTGCTCCAGAACTGGCCAGTTCCCAAGCTGCCTTCACACCTAACACTACTTTCGAAGCACTGCTGATACAACAGGACTTGGCAAGATCAGATGAACCTCATGAGCATCAACATCAAGACAATACCTGACCGAGTCAAGTTGCAGTTGCATGCTCCTTTATATGTACTCTCACGGTTTGATGTGCACTAAAACTTTCCATATTTGTTGTTGAACTAGCACCACGACACAAGTGGAAACAGGCATCAGGGATAATGCTTGACAGATTAACAAAATCTAAAGGAGGAAGAATGGAGATCCATTTTGAGGCAGGTTTAAAAAGGCCACGTGATGCTACAGAGTCAGCCAAGTTAGTATCAGAGGCAGCCGTTGCCGTTAGGTGTCATGCACGTATCCTCCCAGCGTGGATCCAGTACAGGAATGAGAAAGACAATACCAGTTTAACACCTTCCTTGACCATTTATCCATAAGTAATGTTATTCATCACAATATGTAATATTGTCTTGCTCTGTCCCACACTTCCTAGCTTCCTCCTAATAAGACTCACATTCTTTTTTCAACAGATGAGGTTCAAGTTGGATCCGAAAGATGATGCAACTAAACAAGCATGCACTCATGTTTTGATGCCGCTCTGCAACATTATGGGTACCACCTTAGAAAATCTCACTTTGAAGGAAAGGCTAACAATGAAATCGCCCAAACATCTCTAGTGGAATATATTACAGATGAAGACTGGACAACCCTTGTTAAACACTGGTCTGATCCAAAGTATCAGGTATGGTATACATATTTGATCAAACTGCATATTGAACTTGTATTTATGTATGTGCCTTACAAGTGTATCTTCTTCTAGGGTAACTGTTTGAAGAACAAGACCAACCGTTCTAAAGTGAAATTCCAACAGACAACATGATCTCGTAGCTATATTGCACACTCCGAAGCTCTTGTAAATAGCTGCTAGTTCCTTCTTTTTTCTGTGCCATATTATCGTATCTATATTGACTTGTTCCAAATACAAAGGAAAGCCCGTGCGGACCAAAAAGAATCTGAACCGAATGCAGTGCAAATCTTCAAGGATTTCCACACCAGCAAGATGAAGGGCATGAGCACACCAGTTCAAGCCGTTGTTGTAAGTCCTTACTCCTCCTGCCTTTGAACTAATTGGTACTGTGATGTGCTCATTTAACTGCTTGGTTTGCAGCCAATGTCAGTTACTCTGTTCACTTTTATACACAGTTTTCTTAACATATCATTTCACCTTACATGGTTTAAAAGAGATGAAGGATATTCTTTTGGTCTTGATCTGTAATCTAGTTGTGATGTTCATGTGCGTACAAAATGATACAATAGCCTGTTTGTTTTATATTCGTTTTCCCATGATATGAATGATGTCATAATATGTTCATCCTACTTTAAACCATGTCTCTTTATCCTTAGATGTCAATGAATGTGAGGAAATAGACAATACAGTAGGAATACTACATGGACATATGTTTCGAAAGTGATTTTATTATGTAGTTGGCACTACAATACATGCTAATGTATTACAGTATTTCACCAAAATAAGTTATGTATAAACGTGAAACCTACTTTGTTGATTTTTGTCTCATTAGTAACATATCTGGTACACTAATCTACAAGTTCAAACTTTCATCAAGCTATGGAACAAATGATTCAACAATCAACAGCCACAACCACCTGAAGGTGACGAGGCTACCACAGGCACAATGTCACCTCTTGCTGTAGTGCGTTAGTATCTCTCCACTAACAGTGCAAAAAGCACCTTCCTGCGTAATTCTGGGTTGGTTGTCAAGGTAACCTCGTGCAAATCGCCTACTGAACAAAATCCTCCGGCTAGCCAGAGTGATATATCTGTGCTCCAGACACAAGTCCAATCCCTAATGGACGTCATTTTGGAAACAAGAATAGTGGTTGACAAATGTTGTCAATGAATGGTTTTGAAACCAGACTATCATACATTTGCTTCGTTGTTCAAGAGCAATGGCGGAAAAAGGGGAAGATCGTGCTGCTCCATTAGATTCTACAGCATGAAACATTAGCACTCAGGTCAAATGATCTGTGCTTCTATACATCTGATGGTGCTTTTATTTACAAGGACTGTAAACTTTATGCCAACAGGCCTTTTTTGTATGGTTGGAATTTATTTTGTTGTTGTCGGCGTTCTGGGAACAGGGGTCCCCAGACTTTCCTGCCTGCGGCCCACGACGTGGATGTGCTGCAGGCCTGCACGACCCATCTTCATCAACGAGGCATTCAAGACCCTCACGAGGGGCCAAGCCTCGTGAGCCGGACGATGCAAGACCACCTCAGGAGCGGCCTCACCAGGTTGCCTTCACGAGGAGCGGAGATATCAAGGCAGGGCAAACCTCACGAGGCTCTCGTGACGTGAGCCATGACGATCAAGATCATGTTGGCGCCAGGCGGGCGCCAGCGCATGCATTGTCCTTGTTTCCTCTTTGGTGCTAAGAAGGCAAGCGCAGGCGCGGGGTACCGAGGCATCAGGCAAAGGTTTCCATATCTGTGCAGCGAGACCAAGACCAGCAGGACGGCAGGACGGAGGTCACCATGGAGCCCAAGACGGCGTCACCCCCAGAGCCTTTTGCAGGCGAAGACCGCTTTTGTCAGGATAAGCTGTACTAGCTGTCCCCTCTCTAATTAGCCGCCGTTGTTGGCTCCCTTCTTGCTCAATATTTGGGGAGAGGACCAGGGCCTATATAAGTAGAACTAGCCACCACAGTAGGGGGCAACTGATCTGATCTTGAGCAAACCCCTAGCCACACACCAAGAACAAGAACACCTCAACCTCAGGAGGCTGTTCTTCCCCTTGTACTGTTCATCACCATCCCAAGAGGCAATCCACCACCACCACACTGGAGTAGGTTATTACAACACATCGGTGGCCCGAACCAGTATAAATCTTGTGTCTTTGTGTTGCGAGTTCGTCGAGTTCGTCCGCGAGATCTTAGCGAGCTAGGGCGTAGATTGGTAGGGAGGAACCCGTGATCCGACGTTTGGCGCGCCAGGTAGGGGTGCGTCGTAGCTCCTCTTTGCCAACCTACGCTCCACCGCCACCGCGCTTCGCCCTCATGGCAGACGCCCCGCTACCGGCTCCAACGGCCGGCGCTGACGACGGGGTCAGGGGGCTCCGAGCCCAGCCCCCGCCCTGTGGCAGGTGCGATGGCCACCCAAGTTCAGGCCGGAGATGCCGCCCCGCTACGACAGTGCGGCGGACCCGTCAGCTTTCCTGCTGGCATATGAGGAGGACATCCTCAAGGCCGGGGCCGACGGCAAGGTCATGGCCAACTGGCTCCCCATGGCCCTCGCCGGCGAGCCACGCGCCTGGCTGCTCAACCTCCCTGGATCCACGGTGGCATCCTGGGAGGAACTCTGCGACCTCTTCGCTGCGCGCTATGCGGTACTGGTGCACCACGCGGTCGCGGCCCTGCTGGGTGGCTCTCAAGCGCCGCCTTCGGATCGCCACACCAAGTCGTTCCTCCACCAGATTGGTGCCGCTTCCAAGCGCTCGGGGGCTGCGCCAGAGGACGACCTCACCTTCGGCTCAGAAGACCACCCCGACTCCATCGCCGGTTCAGGCATACTCCCAATGCTCTGCACGCCCACCATCTGCAACGTGGCTGTTACCAAGACCCTCATCGACGGCGGCGCCTGCCTCAACCTGCTCTCCGTGGTGGCCTTCAGCCTCCTCCATGTGCCACTCGAGCGGCTCAGCCTCAGCAAGCCTTTCTCAGGAGTTGGTGGTGGCACTGGCCGCTCCCTGGGGCAGATCCGCCTCCCCATCACCTTTGGCACGCGCGGCAACTACCGCACCGAGCTGGTCGACTTCGACATCGCCCACATCGGCCTCCCGTACAACGCCATTCTCGGGTACCCAGCTCTGGCCCAGTTCATGGCGGCGACTCATCCGGCCTACAACCTCGTGAAGATGCCTGGAAGCAAAGGCGTCCTCACTGTTAAGGGGGACACCAAGGAGGCCCTGGCTGCGCTCAAGCTCACCCTCAAGTCCGTTGTGGCGGCGCAGCCTGCCGATGTGGGCGCCTGCGAGCCCAAGGGAGCTGCACCGACCAAGAAGAAGCAGTTGTTTACACAAGACAAGGCGAAAACCAAGCAGGTGCCAGTCAACGAGGACGGGTCCTCAGGAGCCACTTTACCATAGGTGCCAGCCTCGACCCAAGCCGAGAGGAAGCGTTGGTAAAGTTCTAGCGCGCGAACAAGGATATATTCACATGGGAGCCCAACCAGCTAGTGGGAGTCCCGAGGGAGGTGATTCAGCATCATTTAAGGGTATGCCCCAATGTGCGCCCTGTAAGCAGCGGGCGAGACGGCAGTCTATGGAGAAGCAGGCCTTCATCGTCCAAGAGACCCGAAAGTTGGAGGCGGCGGGTGCCATCCGCGAGGTTCGGTACCCCGAATGGCTGGCGAACCCCATCGTAGTGCTGAAGAAAGGCGGGAAGGAGCGAATGTGCGTCGACTTCACCAACCTCAACAAGGCTTGCCCCCAAGATCAGTTCCCGCTCCCACGCATCGATCAGATTGTCGACTCCACTACCGAGTGCGACATGCTGTGCTTCCTGGATGCGTTCTCGGGGTATCACCAGATCAAGATGGCGGTAGAAGATGTGGAGAAGACGGCCTTCCTGACCCCGTGTGGGGTGTACTGCTACACCTGCATGCCCTTCGGACTGCGCAACGCGGCCGCAACTTTTCAGCGGCTGATGCACATCACCTTGGGGCGGCAGCTTGGGAGAAACACGGAGGCCTACGTCGACGACATTGTGGTGAAGTCTCGGGAGGCAGGGACCTTGATTCAAGACCTAGAGGAGACCTTCGCGAGCCTGCGCGAGGTGAACTTGCAGCTTAACCCGGAGAAGTGCGTGTTCGGCGTCCCTTCCAGCAAGCTGTTGGGCTTCCTCGTGTCCCACAGAGGGATCGAGGCGAACCCGGAGAAGATCAAGGCCATTGAGGAAATGAGCCCACCGCAGAACCTTAAGGAAATGCAGAAGCTGGCTGGTCAGGTAACTGCATTGGGACATTTCATCCCCAAGCTAGGAGAGCGCGCCCTACCCTTCTTCAAGCTGATGAAGAAGAAGGGCCCATTCAAATGGACCCAGGAGGCCGACCGAGCCTTTCAAGACCTCAAGAAATACCTGACCAGCCCTCCGGTGATGGTGGCACCATGACCTCTCGAGCCCCTAGTACTCTACCTTGCCGCTACCCCGTACTCCGCCAGCGTAGTGCTGGTGGCGGTTCGGGAGGAGCACCAAGCCAAGGGCGCGCTGCGCCAAGCTACAGCTGAAGTAATGCAAGATCGGGAAGGCGCCGCAAGAGCCTTACCAGTGTCAACAGAACACCAAGCTCGGCAGGACAATGTCACCGAGATTCCTGCAAGAAATCAGGCGTCAGGAGTCCCTCCACCTCAGGAGGCGTCCCAACCTCCGCAAGACACGAGCCTCAACAGCGCGCCAGCCCTCGTCGAACACCCGGTGTACTTTGTCAGCACAGTGTTGCGGGACGCGATATCCCATGCCTCAGAAGCTCCTGCTCGCGCTCTTGGTGGCCTCGCGTAAGCTGCGGCATTACTTCCAGGGCCACCCCATCAAGGTCGTCTCGACCTACCCATTGGAGAGGGTGCTCAGGAGCCCCAACTTAGCTAGAAGGGTTGCTGAGTGGAACATCGAGCTGCAAGCATTCCAGTTGGAGTTCAGCACTACCATGGTCATCAAGGGAGCCGCGCTCGCTGATTTTGTGGCGGAATGGATGGATGCCTCAACACTTGAAGTAGGCGAAGACCGGTCCACCTCGCCAGGAAGCGAGGCACCAGACGGCTGGGTCATGTATTTCGATGGCGCCTTCGCGCATCAGGGCGCGGGGGCTGGAGCAGTACTCATCTCGCCCACTCAGGACAAGCTCTACTATGCCGTGCAGCTCTGCTTTCAGCAGGGCGAGAAAGTCTCCAACAACATCATGGAATACGAAGGCCTCATAGCTGGCCTGAAGGCCGCGACAGCTTTAGGGGTGAAGCGCCTTACTGTTAAGGGCGACTCGCAGCTCCTCGTCAACTTCTCCAACAAGGTATACGAGCCGAGGGACGAGCATATGGAGGCATACCTCACGGAGGTGCGCAAGATGGAGAAGCAGTTCTTGGGCCTGGAGTTGCAGCATGTGCCCCGGGGCACCAACAAGGAAGCCGACAACATCGCCAAGAAGGCATCCAAGCGGCAGCCACAAGAGCCCGGCGTCTTTGAGGAACGGCTCTTCAAGCCATCGGCGACACCACCACTTTCAAGCGCAGCTCAGCCTCGGGAGGACCTCCTGCAGCCGCCTGCCACGGGAGCTGTCGTGGTTTTGTCATGGAAGATGTCCTCGTGAAAGGACTTAGTCGTGGAGCCATCGCTACGGGTTAACTTGAAGGGCTTAAAGCGGACGCAAAGGCACGAGAGTTTATACTAGTTCGGCCCCTTCGATGAAGGTAAAAGCCTACGTCTAGTTGTGATGGGATTGATGTGGTTTCGATGACTAGGGAGCAAATAAGCTTCGCCTAGGCGTCGAGGGGTTGTCTGTTGTCCTTGAACCGCCCCGGGTCGTCCGCTTATATACCTGGGTGACGCCCGTCGGGTCATCGAGTCCCAATCTCCGGTTCATACTCGTCTCCGGGTTGGTCTCTCTCTATTCCTAACTTACAATACAAGTTTACATACCAGGCCGGCTTACGGCCATGTGTTCTAAACCGACTACGTGCCTTAGGCCCTTACCTTCATGCTTGGGCTTTTACACGTTGAACCATCGATGAAGTTAACCCGCCCAGATAGGCGGTTTACGCCCAAAGAGTAATATCCCCAACATTAGGCCCTAGATTGATTTGAACAGGTTCATGTTAATCCTTGATAAAAAAACCTTCATCTTCAACATCTTCTTGTAGTTGTTGAACCGCCGTGATTTCACCTTCTCTGGTTGCTGTAAACCGGCATGACGTCCCCATAAAGATAGCATTCATGATACCTTCTTTGTTTAACAGATCCGCAATAACCGAGGCGACAGCTGCTTCCCAGATTTGTGGTTCCTTGATTCACGCTACCGACAGGTCTCTTGCCTTATAAATAGGACCGAAGGGTCATTCCTTTTCTCCCCTCCGTCCCTTTTCTCTTCGTCTTCCTCGCGTCGCTAGCCTCGGAGCTCCGCCGCCGCCGTTGACCTCTGCACCGTCTTAAGCCACTGCATCAATCTGAACGCACCAGAAAAACGCAGCGATCTTCCGCATCTCCTCAACTCTGGTAGGTCCTTAGTTTCCCTCGACCTAGATTCGTTCTAGGGTTTCTTGTTCTTGCAGTGCTCCATTAACTGTTCATGCTCATACCAGACTCCTGGATAGATCTGTGACACCTTGCTCTGATTAGTAGTAGCTTTTAGCATCCACCTGTAGTTTCGTGCTCACGTCCATAGATCTCGCATATTATTTCCTGCTCATTGCATCAATACTGCTCTGCTTTATTCTTTTTTTTTGAATATTTTTCTTCGTTTCTGAGCTGGCTTCAGATCCTTCGTTGTAGAGAAATCTTGTGAAACCTGTTTCTGCACACTTAGCCGTTCACAACCTCAATTGCTTTCGATATTTAGATCAGGCAGTTCAACTTAATATAGAAAGAATTAATAAACCGGTATACACCATTAGTCCCCTTGTTGAACTGCCAGAACTCCTTAACCAGACACTATCGCTTCATAGAACTCTGGTTTAGATGTAGTTGTCTCCGATTTAGCATTGTACACCGGTTCTGTCTTTGTCCCAACACATTTTTTGAACCGGATTTATATTTTTTGTAGATTTTATCATGGCCAAACAAGTATATGAGTGCAACTGGGCTCCTTCCGTGTCACCAAAACTCAACTAAACAATCTGGTCTCGACCGGGCGCTTTAAGCAGTAAAGATACTATCCATTGGAGGGTTCACGGCAAAGAATGTCCACCCACACCTCAAGAAGGAGAGGTTGTAGTTTTCGCAGATCACTTAGCCTGGGGTTTTAAGCCGCCTTGGTTCAAAATTTTACCGGGATGTCTTAGCCAATTTTCAACTCCGTCTGCAAGAATCTGGCCCCAATTACATACCAATATATGTCACTTCCAAGTGCTCTGTGAGGCATACTTTCAAGAAGAACCCACAGTTGAGCTGTTTAGAGACTGCTTCCATCTAAACCACCGCATGGAATTCACTGATGGGTCCAACACAGAATTGGGTGGTGTGGCGATTCAAAAAAGGAAGGAGGTCACTTATCCTCATGCCAAACTGCACAGCCACCCCAAGGAATGGAATCAATCATGGTTCTATTGCAGAGACACCTCTCCTGCCAACGAAAATCCTTTGCCTAGCTTTCGTCCGGAGCGACTCAGTAATACACATCCCTTTCCGCAAAGATTAACCGCCAAGGAGAGAAGTAAATACGCTCCCCAACTCTCCAAGCTCAGAGCCTTCATGGCCAATGGTTTAACAGGAATTGATCTCGCACACTGTTGGATATCATGTAGCATACTTCCCCTCTCCCAGCGCTCCGGTTTAATGTGTGAGTACACTGGTAGCGTCAACGACCCCCTCCGACATGTTAATATCCAGCTTACCAATGATGAGGTCACCGAGGCTGTGAAGAAAATGTTGAACGAAACGGAACACCTCTGTGCCCGAACCGGTCTGCTCCCCTTCTGTGCTACCAACAAACCACCATCTGTAGGATTCTGACTGTATTTTTTACTGAATATATTACTACCATTTCCGGTATCTTTTTTAACATCAACTGCTGCTTAATCAGGGTGATGATCCATTCTGGAGCAAGAAACTTCCACAAGAGAAACCAGAGAAGCCAGACAAACCGGAAAGACCAATCCGGCCAAAGACCAAAGTTGTCAAGAGGTCTGCTTATAAGAGGAAAACCACTGCATATTCTGATCCGGCTGTGGATGACGATGTGGGTAATCCGGACCTTGAGGTAGAACTTGATTCACTTGGCTTACTTTTCATATGCCTAATTAATGATGATATTTGTCAGGATGATGCTGAAGCCAGTAATGCTGATGTTGTAGAGGTAACTATTCTCTCCTCTGACTCAAATCCTTTGCCTTCACTAAAAATCCGTCGGGCAAACCGGAAAATTAAATTTTCGCATCCCTTGCTTGCTTGGATCCCAAATTTCTTATGAAGACTCAACAACATGAAGTTCGCCGCACAACTCGGCACAGCGGCCAGGTAGTTACCTCCGCCGGTTTACCGAACAGCCCGGTTCGGAAACGTCGTTCAAAGGTCTCTAATTTGCTTGTCAGTGCTTGTCCTAAAGCGGGCTGTTTTCGTCAACCTCTTAATCAATCTGACTCCGATTATCAGGTCACTTCCCATTCCTCATCTGGCGAGTCATCAGCTACTCAGCTGCCACCACTTAAAATGGTGCATGGGTAAGTTATACATATCATATTGTTTCTATTGCATCACTGCGTAGTATATGTTGTATTTGACTGTTATTATGCCTTTTCAGGGCCAAGCCTAGGCCGAGCAAAAAGGCTCGCCTGGATAAAGCGGCCGACGAAGAGACTGCCCCTGAACCGGACAGCGCCCCAAATCTTGAAGCGGCTATTTGTGAAGATATTCCCAATGATCCGCCACTGCAAGATGATGATTTTGTTGCTGAAGAAAGGCATGTTGACACCTCCCGTCCTGCTGACCAGCCCAGAAGCCCAACCCGGATTGAAAAATCCACCAGTCCAATCCGCCTGGCGACAAACCGATCGTCCTGGTCAAACCGGTGATACCAAGGACAATGACGTTGTGATTACTGGCTTTGGCCACAGCGAACCGGGTAATCCGGTCACCTTATCCAAACATTCTGCCAAAGAAGAATTTGCCACTATGAGCAAGGGCAAGTGGAATGTTGATCTGGCAACTTACGCTGCTCTGAACCCCCAAGATCTTCATTCTGGCTACTTGAACCGGCTGTATACCAGTCGTGATTATGAAGCTGACCTAGTGAATATGATAAAAGAAAAATTCGAGGTAACCTCCATGTTCTTTTTCCTACTTGGATATTTCAATTTTTGTTAACTCTCCTAGCCACCAAGGGCCTGTTTGTAATCTTCTTTCAAACCGGGACTTGATATAGAACTCAATACTTTCAGAATTCACTGATGTAGCCCCCAAGGGCCGGTTCAACTTAGTATAGTTAAACCGGGACTATAACATAAAACTCAATGCTTGAATTCACGATGTAGCCCCCAAGGGCAGTTCAACTTAGTATAGTTAAACCGGGACTTTAATTTATATCGCAAAGATCGTAACATGTTCGAGCAAATAGCCATTAGCCCCCAAGTGCCAAGTTGAATACCTGTATTGAGCTTGGGACTTTGTGATTTTATTGAGATGAAGATCAAATATGCATTAGCCCCAAGTGCCAAGTGCATAACTCGTTATGTGGTTGGTACTTCAAATCTTGTACCGTCATTAAATCGGATGATTATGCGTATGTAGGCTGGTGAGGACTAAAGAAAGCCAACTCACCGATCTTCAAGAAAACTTGAAATCCCAACAAGCTGAAACCTCAAAGGCAAAAGAAGAATTGACCCAGCACTTTAGGCGTCATGGAACAGCTTAAGGAGGGCTTCAAAAGGAGCGGGCGGATTGGGCCACCGAGAAGGCCGCTTTAACCAAAAAGTTGGAAAATGTCAAGCTGCCCTTAAACCGGTGGTAGATGAGCTGACCAACGTGAAGCGGCAAGTGCATGCCATGACTGCTGCCATCTTTGGTAAGCTTCCTTTGGTTTCTATGATAACTTGGCCTTCTTATGATAAGTCCGGTTTGTGATTTTTCTTGTAATGCTGCAGGCACACGCATTGGTCACTTGGGGTCAGATGTTCGGATGAAATTGAAAGCTGCCTACACTTTAATCGAACAGCTATACACTGGAGCGCAGCGGATCATCTCCGCTACATCACATAACAATCTGGCACCCTCTTTAATTCAAGATACTCTTACGAGGTTGTCAATGCTTCCCGCCCGGGTTGAAGAGCTGAAGAAATCTGTTGCTCGAACCGGTGCCATTAATGCCTTAATCCGGGCAAAAGCATGGGTGCGATTTCGATCCTGTTGAGGCAGCTCGAGGCTATCGGTCTGAAGGAAGGCGGTTCGAGTTCAACGAAGATGACACGAGAGCGATAAACCTGGCGGTGCGCCCTCCGGCTTGCCAATTGGTCAAGAGGCAGACTTGTCGCATTATCAAGCTCAATATAACGATCGTAATGCATTTAGTAGCTGCACCTATTCTCGAAGCGGAGAACACGATCCCTCCGATCCGTAAGAAGCATACTTACGCCTCCCGATATTGAACCATCTTCCGGATCCATGAGGAGGCTGTCTTTCAAGCTTTAATGGGAATCGATCGACCACTTGTTGACTTCCAAATTACCGGTAGGGATGAAGAAGCTGAAGCGGCGCAGACGACCACCCACAACCGTCGCATCGGCGGCGAGCAAGCATGAACCGGAAGCGTGTTTAAATAGCTGCTTTATTATATTCCGCCAAGAAAATAATGATCTTATTTGGGCACCATGTTGCCTTGTAATAGGATAGCCAACACTTTTGCTTTTAATATGCCGTCGTGCATAGGTGCTGATACTTTTGATTGAATGATCGAAACCTTCAATCTATATTGCCTGCAGTCACAAAATCGTAAACTGCCACGGCGGATTGTGCCGCCAGCCGGCTTGTGATGTTCATATATATATATATATATATATATATATATATATATATATATATATATATATATATATATATATATATATATATATATATATATATATATATATATATATATATATATGCAATGAAATATTGAGGTATATGATCAAAATTTGTGATACAAAATACACGCCATCATTGCTGGGCATGAAGTTGGCTTAGCCAATCTTGAAGCGGAGGTTGTAGAAACCATTACCGTCAAAGGAGAAAACAGCTCCTGTGTTTATAATGCCGGTTTACCATGTAAACCGTGCCGGGTCATGACAAGCCCCCTGTTACTCCATAATGGGATGTTAATGTAAAAAGTCAAACCAGAAAAATTATCTCCGGATTAAAAATGGACCGAATTCCGTCAATTGACCGTTTGAACCGGTTTAAAAATGTTATCGGTTTAAAAAACGCAACAAAAATCAAATAACAGTTATAAAAAAATATGAAAGCAAAGGCAATGATAAAACCGTTTGCAAAAAGAGGCTTTACTGAGCCGATCAGATGGTGTTACCATGGTCGGACACGACCAAGCTCCCAATAAGGTGTAGCTATGGTTCAAGTCAGCGGGTCCCCAATCAAACCGTGGCATTATGCCGATCAAGTGGCGTGGCAATGGTTCGGGTTCAACCAAGCCCCCAAGTGACTCTATGGCCTTAGGCCGATCAAGAGGCGTGACTAGTTCAGACTTGACCATGTCCCCAAGTGATCTGGCGGCTTTCGCCTATCAAAAGGTGTTGCATTGGTTCAGACACGACCAAGCCCCCAAGTGATATCATAAAGCTTTTGAAAAGCAAACGCAAGGGGTAAACTGGAGGCCGCTTTAAGACAGAACAACTCCATGTAACCACACATGATGTAATAGAACAGATACCCCGCTTTAGCTGAGGCTCCGGTTTATTACTTTATTCATAATATATACACTGTCATAATATGTACATGAGTAGAGCCGATGGCTCAGGTATAATAAGGCCGAAGATGAGCTATGTTCCACGGCATGTTGGTCTCCTCCTCCGATGGTGAGTCTTTATGCTCTCGAATATCGATCAGATAGTATGACCCGTTGTGCAGATTCTCACTGACCACGAAAGGTCCCTCCCAAGGTGGGGATAACTTGTGCATATCAGTCTGGTCTTGGATGAGCCGAAGCACCAAATCTCCTTCTTGAAAAGTTCTGGTTCTGACCCGGCGACTATGGTAACGACGAAGATCCTGTTGGTAAATCGCCGAGCGGGTAGCTGCTATGTCATGCTCCTCATCCAACAAGTCCAAAGCGTCTTGCCGTGCCGTCTCGTTGTCCGCTTCAACATAAGCTGCCACACGAGGTGAGTCATGACAGATGTCACTAGGGAGAACCGCCTCCGCTCCATACACCATAAAGAACGATGTGTATCCTGTGGATCTGTTGGGCGTAGTGTTGATACTCCATAACACAGATGGTAGTTCTTCTACCCAACAACCCGGTGTCCTCTGCAAAGGGACCATAAGCCGGGGCTTGATGCCTCTCAAGATCTCTTGATTAGCCATTTACGCTTGACCATTGGACTGTGGGTGGGCTCTTGAAGAAATGTCAAGCCGGATGTGTTCACGTTCGCAGAACTCTTTCATGGCACCTTTGGACAAATTGGTACCATTATCTGTGATGATACTGTGTGGAAAGCCAAACCGGAAAATCACTTTTTTGATGAACTGAACTGCCATGGCTGCATCACACTTGCTAACGGGCTCCGCTTCAACCCACTTGGTAAATTTGTCAACCGCCACCAAGAGGTGGGTCTTCTTGTCCTTGGACCTTTTGAAAGGTCCGACCATATCCAGCCCCCAAGTCGCAAACGGCCAAGTAATTGGAATCATCCTCAATTCTTGAGCTGGCACATGAGCACGCCTTGAAAATTTCTGACAGAGGTCCGACCATATCCAGCCCCCAAGTCGCAAACGGCCAAGTAATTGGAATCATCCTCAATTCTTGAGCCGGCACATGAGCACGCCTTGAAAATTTCTGACAGCCATCACATCGTCTAACTAGATCCTCCGTGACGCGATGAGCCGTCAACCAAGAGAAACCGTGTTAAACGCCTTAGCTACCAGAGACTTTGAACCGGCGTGGTGACCACAATCCCGTTCGTGGATTTCGCGTAAAATTTCACAGCCTTCCTCAGGGGACACACAGCGTTGAAACGCGCCTGATACACTGCAATGATGCAACTCGCCATTGATAATGGTCATGGACTTGGATCGCCGGACCATCTGCTGGCGAGTCTCATCCTCCGCAACTCGCCCCGGTTCATGTACGCAAGATAAGGAACTGTCCAATCCGGTATGACATGTAGGGCTGCCACCAACTGCGCCTCCGGATCAGGAATAGCCAAATCCGCTTCACCAGGGAGCTTGACTGACGGGTTATGCAGAACATCCAAAAATACGTTAGGCGGGACCGGTTTATGTTGAGAGCCCAGCCGGCTTAAAGCGTCCGCTGCTTTGTTCTTCCGTCTATCCACGTGATCCACCTGATAACCCTTAAAGTGGCCTGCAACAATGTCCACCTCACGACGATAGGCTGCCATGAGTGGATCCTTGGAATCCCAAGTGCCAGACACATGTTGAGCCACCAGGTCCGAGTCACCGAAGCACTTAATCCAGCTAAGATTCATCTCCTTCGCCATCCGAAGACCATGGAGCAAAGCTTCATACTCAGCTGCATTGTTAGTACAAGGGAACATTAAGAGGAGAACGTAACAGAATTTGTCACCTCGTGGGGAAGTTAATACGACTCCAGCCCCCGAGCCCTCCAATTGCCTGGATCCATCAAAATGAATCGTCCAATAAGTGTGATCCGGCTTCTCTTCAGGCGCCTGTAACTCCGTCCAATCATTGATGAAATCCACAAGTGCTTGATATTTGATCGCCGTTCGAGGTACATACTTCAATCCGTGCGGCCCAAGCTCTATAGCCCACTTAGCAATCCGGCCAGTCGCTTCCCTGTTATGAACTATATCGCCCAAAGGAGCAGAGCTGACCACTGTGATCGGATGGCCCTGGAAGTATTGCTTAAGCTCCCGGCTCGCCATAAAAACTCCGTATACTAGCTTTTGCCAATGCGCGTACCGTTGCTTGGATTCAATAAACGCCGCTAATATAGTAAATCGGCATTTGAACCAGATATTCCTTGCTCGCTTCTTTGCGCTCTACCACAATAGCCACGCTCCTTTGCACGAGCATTAGCCGCCACGTATAGTAATAACGGTTCTTTGTCGATTGGAGCTGCAAGAACGGGCGGATTGGCTAATCGCCGCTTTAAATCCTCCAACGCTTCATCGGGCGGTGGACTCGCAACAACCGATCTGTTTTTTCAAAGATTCGGTACAAAGGGATGGCCTTCTCTCCGAGGCGGTGATAAACCGGCTCAACGCGTAATCCGGCCTGCCAAACGCTGGACATCGTTAATACACTTCGGTTTAGCCAGGAGGTAATAGCCATAATCTTTCCGAGCTTCAATTCCTGTTGGACACGAAAACCCAATAACTTGCTGCCGGAACACCAAAAACACATTTGGCCGGGTTGAGCATCATCTTGTAAACCCGTAGGTTGTCAAAGGTTTCCTTCAAATCGTCAATCAGTGTCTCTTTCTCCCTTGACTTGACCACAATGTCATCTACATAGGCGTGCACAATACGGCCGATCTGCTTGTGCAGGCAATTCTGTACACATTGTTGATAAGTTGCCTGGGCACTTTTGAGCCCAAAGGGCATGGATACATAGCAGAAGGATCCAAAGGGGTGATAAACGCCGTTTTCTCCTGGTCCTTAACCGCCATTTTGATCTGATGATACCCAGAATATGCATCCAAAAAACTCAACCGTTCACAACCCGCAGTGGCATCAATAATCTGGTCAATGCGGGGGAGGGCAAAAGGATCTGCTGGACAAGCTTTGTTAAGATCTGTGTAATCCACACACATGCGCCAAGTGCCGTTCTTCTTAAGGACCAGCACCGGATTAGCAAGCCACTCTAGATGGAAGACTTCAACGATAAAACCAGCCGCTAAGAGCCTAGCCACCTCTTCTCCAATAGCCTTGCGCCTTTCTTCGTTAAACCGGCGGAGAAACTGCTTCACCGGTTTATACTTGGGATCAACATTAAGAGTGTGCTCAGCGAGTTGCCTCGGTACACCTGGCATGTCAGAAGGCTTCCATGCAAAAATGTCCCAATTCTCACGGATGAACTCGATGAGCGCGCTTTCCTATTTTGGATCCAAGTTGGCACTGATGCTGAACTGCTTGGGCAAATCGCCAGGCACGAAGTCAACAAGCTTAGTCTCAGCTGCCGATTTGAATTTCAGGGCCGGATCATGCTCTGTAGTTGGCTTCTTCAATGGAGTCATGTCCGCCGGATCAACATTGTCCTTATAGTACTTCAGCTCCTCGGTGGCACAAACCGACTCTGCGTAAGCTGCATCTCCTTCCTCGCACTCCAAAGCGACCTTACGGCTTCCGTGAACCATAATGGTCCCCTTGTGACCCGGCATCTTGAGCTGTAAATACACATAACAGGGTCGTGCCATAAATTTTGCGTAAGCCGGTCGCCCGAACAGGGCATGATATGGACTTTGGATTTTTACCACTTCAAACGTCAATGTTTCTGATCTGGAGTCATAATCATCACCAAAGGCCACTTCCAGAGCTATTTTACCAATAGGATATGCTAACTTGCCAGGTACCACACCATGGAACACTGTATTGGACGGCTTGAGATGTTTATCCGTTAGCCCCATACGACGGAAGGTCTCATAGTACAGGTTGTTAATGCTGCTCCCTCCATCCATGAGTACCTTGGTGAACTTATAACCTCCCACCTGAGGTGCCATCACCAGGGCTAGCTAACCCGGATTGTCGACCCGGGGAGGATGATCCTGTCTACTCCATATAATGGGCTGCTCCGACCAGCGTAGGTAATGGGGCACGGCCGGTTCAACAGGCGTTATTGCCGCCGCTTCGAACCTTCGGTCTCGCTTGTCTAAGCTAGTGGTGAAGACATGGTACTGCCCACTATTCAACTGCTTTGGGTTGCTCGATAACCCGATTCTTCTTCTTGGTTGTAACCACCTTGGTTATTCTGATTGTTCTGATTGTTATGTCCGCCCGGATTACCATTAAATCCTGAACCGGAATTTCCTCCACCGTAATCCGGCCTGGATCCTGAACCGCCGCCAGAGCCGTGATCATACTGGAAAGCATTAGAACTCTTGAACTCCTGCATAATGTAGCAATCCTTCCAAAGGTGGTTGGCTGGCATCTCCTTCGTCCCGTGTTTTGGACAGGGTTGATTTAATAAATAGTTTAAGCGATCCGGGTTAGGATTCGGAGCCCCACCACGATTCGCCGCTTTACCTCTGCGTCGCTGACCCTTGTCCTGCGCATTAGTATTATCCACAAAGTCCATGCTGCCATCCGCTTTACGTTTGCCTCCGTTCCCGTGGCCTGCCGGATTGTGCTGATGCCCCTTGGAGTTGTTGTTCTTCTTTCCCTTCCCTGCCTTGTCATCCTCAGACTCGGGATCCTTGGTACTATCAGAATCAGCATACTTCACTAAAGCGCCCATGAGAGTTCCCATGTCATTACAAAATCGCTTCATGCGCCCCAACTTTAACCCGGAGGCTGAAACCGGCGGTTGCCCTCCGTGGTTAAGATCGCAGTCGGCGTTAATCCGGTCGACGAGTGCAAGATTTCAAACTTGGCGTACCCAATGGGTTGTTGACTCCCCTTCCCTCTGGACACAAGCCGCCAAGTCCACTATGGACATGGGCTGCTTACAGGTATCTTTGAAATTCTGGATAAACCGGGTTCGCAACTGGGCCCATGAACTGATAGAATTGGGCGGCAAGCTCTTTAACCAAGTACGGGCCGTCCCTTCAAGCATCATGGTAAAATACTTTGCACACGCGGCCTCATCCACATCTAGCATCTCCATGGCCATCTCATAGCTCTCTATCCATGCTTCTGGAGATAAATCAACAGTGTAACTTGGCACCTTGCGCGGACCCTTGAAGTCTTTGGGCAAGCGCACGTTGCGTAAAGCGAGGATCAAACAGGGCACCCCCAAGCTAGAAGCGACCCCTGGCTCGACTGTGGTGGTGGGGCGAACCGGCGTAAGCTGACACGCCTCATTCTGTGCTGCTAACTCGGCCTCCCTTCGTGCCCGGGCCCGGTCCACCACTTCCTGAGCATCGCGAATACCGCCTGCCGGGTTATGGCCATGGGCCGCTTCACGGTACCGTGCGTTGCTTGATACAGCCGGTTCATCCATACGCCTGCTGTAGCTCCTGCTCGGACGTGGGTGGAATGAATCCGGTCACGGCTGTATGAGTATGCTTCCTGTTGGATCAAAGCGGTTCGAAGAAGCTCCTTAACCCGGCGTGTCTCTACTGCCTACGGAGAATCTCCTTCAATTGGAATAGCCTCCAGCCGTGCCGCAGCTGCAACAAGGTTAACCATCGGGTTGGAGTAGTGACCCGGAGGTGTTTGCACAGCCTGAGGCATACTGGTGTTATGGCGAGGTAGATCTATTAAGCGGGGCTGGACCGGCGCGCCCGTCCCAGGTGCTTCCGCCCGGTTTACCACCGGCGGATTACTGGTTCCGCCCGGGTGTTGAAGAGGTCTCGGCTTCGAAACCGAAGGCAAATGGGATCTGTATTTCCTCTTCATGACTTCATGTGACGCGTTCTGATCCAACATGAGCCTATAAGCCTACGCATCTAAAGCGGCCCGCTCTGCCGTCATCCTGGCGTCTGTAGCTGCTAGATCCGCTTTAGCCTGAGTGATTTGTTCCTTCACATTCGCAATCTCTGCGTTATGAGCGTCCTGGTCCGCCGGGTTAGCCTCTGCCATGAGCGCAGCCAACGCATCGAACAGATCTGATAAAACTTGAGCCGGCGGGCGCACAGGGCCTCCTGCCCCGGCAGCCGTTGCCGTTGTTAAACCGGAGATCATTGCCGCAGCAGTCGAAGAGTGAAGCGCTGCTTGTGTACCGGCCATGAATATTCCAACCCGGTTGGGCAGATCGGAGGGGTCCGGAATACTATCGCCATCGGAACAGCCCCTCATCTGGTCGTCTTGCAACTGGTACAATGATTCGGTTTCTCCGGTCGAGGACTCGTCACCGGAATAGACGACAGTCTCGCTACCATATCCCGATTCTTCCTCATGGTTTCCTCCGTGGATGACTCCCACGAAGGCGCGTTTCACGGCCGGTTTAACCTGGGCAGATCTCGTACGCTGAGCCGTCTCGACGAGGTCGGTGCAGATGTCCGGCTCAGGCCCTGGCTCACCAATCTTGCCGATGAAAACGTGTATGCCACCAAAGGGGACCCGGTATCCGTACTCGATTGAGCCGGCCTCAGGGCCCATCCTGCGTCGTCGATGTAGAGCTTTCATGACGACTCTTGGTCATCCGCCCACAAAGATAGCCTTCGAGTCCTTCGAACTTGCCCTCCAAGATAAAAAAACCCACCATGCGATAGCCCCACGGTGGGCGCCAACTGTCGTGGTTTTGTCACGGCAGATGTCCTCGTGAAAGGACTTAGTCGTGGAGCCATCTCTACGGGTTAACTTGAAGGGGTTAAAGCGGACGCAAAGGCACGAGAGTTTATACTAGTTCGGCCCCTTCGATGAAGGTAAAAGCCTACGTCTAGTTGTGATGGGATTGATGTGGTTTCGATGACTAGGGAGCAAATAAACTTCGCCTAGGCCTCGAGTTGTTGTCTGTTGTCCTTGAACCGCCCTGGGTCGTCCCCTTATATACACGGGTGACGCCCGTCGGTTCACAGAGTTCCAATCTCCGGTTCATACTCGTATCCGGGTTGGTCTGTCTCTATTCCTAACTTACAATACAAGTTTACATACCAGGCCGGTTTACGGCTACATGTTCTAAACCGACTACAGGCCTTAGGCCCTTACCTTCATGCTTGGGCTTTTACACCGTTGAACTACCGATGAAGTTAACCCGGCCCAGATAGGCCGGTTTACGCCCAGTAGTAATATCCCCAACAGGAGCCCCAGCCTGTGGCCCGGCCTCAGGAGCTCGTCTGCTCCTGGCGCTCGAGCCCCAGGAGGGATGCTAGACCAAGGAATTCAGGGAGTATCTGATGCAAGGGGCATTGCCGGAGAAGGAGGAGGACGCAGAGCGCGTGGCCCGGCAAGCCACGGCGTACTGCATCCAGGACGGTGAGTTGTACAGGAAGCGGCCAAATGACGTTACTCTGCGCTGCATTTCCAGGGACCAGGGGAAGGAGCTGCTAATTGACATACACGATGGGGACTGCGGGCACCACTCGTCATCACGGACCCTTGTCGGCAAGGTGTTCCGCAGTGGGTTCTACTGGCCCACTGCGCTCAACGACGCAGCTGAGCTGGTGAAGTCCTGTGAAGCCTGCCGGTTCCACGCCAAGAAGATCCATCAGCCGGCTCAGGGCCTCCAGACCATCCCACTCACGTGGCCGTTCGCGGTTTGGGGGCTGGACATCTTGGGCCCGTTCCCTCGAGCGCTTGGGGGCTACCGCTACCTCTACGTCGCCATCGACAAGTTCACCAAGTGGGTGGAAGTGGAAGCCGTCCGCACCATCGGCCCGGCTCATTGTCAAGTTCATCAAGGGCCTCGTGAGCCGCCGGGGTTCCCAACCGCATCATCACAGATAACGGCTCGCAATTCACTAGTAACCTCTTCAAAACCTCATGCTAACCTTGGAACGCACATTTGCTACGCTTCGGTGGCACACCCCAGGAGCAATGGTCAGGCCGAACGCGCCAACGCAGAGGTCTTGAGGGGCCTCAAGACCAGGACCTTCAAGAAGAAGCTCGAGGCCTGCAGCAGGGGCTGGCACGATGAGCTCCAGTCTGTGTTGTGCTCCATCCGCACCACCGCCACCAAGCCAACGGGCGAGACCCCATTCTTCCTTGTCTACAGAGCCGAAGCGGTCCTTCCTCACGAGGTCAAGCATCACTCCGCACGGGTCCAGGCGTTTGATGAAGCGCGGCAGGATGCCACGCGGGGGATGGACCTCGTGCTGGGGGAGGAACATCGTAGCGAAGCTGCACTGAGGGCGGCAAGGTACCAGCAGTTGCTGCGGCGATATCAATGCCGCAACATCCGCTCGAGGACGCTCGAGGCGGGCGACCTCGTCCTGAGGCGGGTCCTCTCCAGGGAAGGGCTGCACAAGCTCTCACCTATGTGGGAGGGCCCGTTCAGGAATAAATCCATGTCTCCAGTGCTGGCGCCGCTACCGAGACGCATGACGGGGTACCCATCAAGAACGCCTGGAACATAAAGCACCTCCGGAAGTTCTACCCATAAAGCAAGGCCCAGTGCCCGTGAAGAAGGCCCGCTGCCTGTGAAGAATCACCGCCCGTGACACACTCACGTAATAATGAGTGGGGATGTACACGCCCCGGAGTCTCAGGAGTGCCGCCCTCGGGCCTTGGGGGCTCCCTCCCACGCCTAGTGGCAGCACTTAGCTCTGCGCTGGTGAGAAGACTGAAGACTAGATTAGGTGTCGGACGCGGCTTTTCATTTGCTTTCCGTAGTTGGCTCGCCTTCTCTTAATCGAAGTTTGCTTCTGGTGTTCCTCATTGATTTGGTTCTGTCACCTTTCGTCGCTATATCCGGCTCTAGTTGGCCTGTGTTCTCTATCTCGCACACCTCGCGAGGGGGCTAGGCAGGTGCCCTCGCGAGCATTTTTCCTTCTCTCTGCCTTTCGTCTGCTTTCTCGCGAGGCACCCTCGTACGAGCCCACAATCTGGTGCATTTATCCTAATCCGTGCCCCTCGAGTACCGCGATATGAAGCGCTGGATCAAGGCTTGGGTGAACGATAAGTCCCCTAGAGAGCTTCCTAACAATTTTTTTTGCAGTTCATGAGCGGCCTCTAAGTCAAGACGGTCACGAGGAAACAAGTGCGTCGTGAGGAGGAGGCTGCCACCAAACACGCCAAGCTAAGTTATCTCTGCATAGAATAACGACACAACGCGAGAACAACAAACATAGCATAATGGTTAAGAAGTCATGGTTCGATACACGCCCCTCCGGGCCCATACTGGTTTCATTTTGATGCAGGAAGGAAAAGAGGAACAAAACAAAAGCGGCGCTCGCCCATGCAGCAGTCCACGGGGGCAGGCCCTGGACGACGTCCCGGGCTTAGCCGGACCCCTCCTCGCGCTTCACGGATGCGCGACGACGAGACACCCCGCTATCGCCTTCAAAGCGGGCGCGGCGGCGTGGCGGCTGGTCGTAGCCGCCACTGCTGGAACTGTCGCCAAGGGAGGAGCCACCATAGCCAGAGGAGGCGCGGCCGACAGGTTCGCCCTCCTCCTCGTCCCGACCATCGCCAAGGCCGAGCACCTCCTCGCCGTCGTTCACCTCGGGGCAGCATCCAGTGCGGCGACCGTCTTCCCCGAACACCCTCACAAAGAGGGTCGCGTCGCCGTCAAACTTGAAGTGGATGGTGCACCACCTGCCCAGGCCGCGCGCGCGGGCGAACGTCTGCCAACCGCGGGCCAGAGCTATGTTGCCCGCGACGGAGACCTCGACCGCGACCCAAGAAGCCCGGCTGCAGCAACCGTCTGCCTGCAGCCAGAGCCCACCTGGACCGGAGGCCGACAGCTCGTCGGCAAAGAACCGGGGAAGCTGGAGCCAACTGCCGGCCGTATCCTCCGACCAGACAACGAACTCCGGCAACACCTCTGCAGAATGTAAGTGCGGTCAGGGAGGCCGCGCGACCACGGTGTGCCTCCCTTCATCAACAGGGCTCCCACAACTGGAACGACCCCTCCCGTGTGTAGCGACACCACCACGGGATCGGGGGGCCGCGGCGGGGGTCGCGGTGTGCTTACGAGGACGACCGCGTCCACGCTTGGGCTCCGGTGAGCCGGGCCCCTCCTGAGGGGCCTTGCCCTTCTCCGCGGTGGAGAACCTCTTCGGTGGCGCCATTGCTGCTGGCAGAGGAGCAAGGAGGAAAGAAGCAAGCGAACAAGGAAGATATGGGCGACGGGGGCTCTGCCCCCCCTCCCCATTTATAGCGGAAGAAGGCCAACCGGCGCCTCCCACGATCACAGGTAATGATGGTTTTCCTTGCATATCACAGGGACTTGTCAAGTCGAGCAGTTGTCGAGGCAGCGTGGGGAAACGGAGACGCCCACGTCCAATCAACCGCCACGCGTCGACCAAGGCTGCAGGCTTTTGGGGCCCGCGGCGCTCCATGCTTGACTTTTGGCTTCGCCTCGAAGCCAAGCCCGAGCGCGCCTTGGGACCAGGGGCTACTGTCGGCGTTCTGGGAAAGGGGGTCCCCAGACTCTGCGGCGGCTGCATGAATATTTCGTCGACTCCCCTAGGGTTCTGGTATTTTTGGGGTATTTATAGAGCAAAGAGGCGGTCTGGGGGCACCCGAGGTGGGCACAACCCACCGAGTGCGCCTGGGCCTCTGGCGAGCCACAGTGGGTTGTGCCCCCTCGGGGCACCCCCCAGGTGCAACCAGGGCCCATTGCCTTCCTTTTGGCCCATAAAAAATCATCGTGGAGTTTCGTGGCATTTGGAATTCATCTGATATTGATTTCCTGCGATGTAAGAATCAAGTTTATTTTGTCCAATGATCTTCATGACATTTTTTTACTTTATCCTTCTTGGATATCTATCACTTTGGGACTAATTTTCATGTGTTGCTTTTCATAAGCTCAAACAAATATAAGTGAAGATCATGAGCATAACAAATTTTCTTTCTCTCAAATTAATTTAAGTGAAGCAAGAGAGAATTTCTTCAAAAGTTTACTAACTCTCAAATAAATCTAAGTGAAGCAAGAGAGCATTTCTTCCAAAATAACAAAGCACACCGTGCTAAAAAAGATATAAGTGAAGCACTAGAGCAAGTCCTAGCTCATAAAAGATTTAAGTGAAGCATAGAGAGCAATTCTAACAAGTCATGATATAATTTTGGCTCTCTCAAATAGGTGTGTCCAGCAAGGATTGATGACTTAAATCACAAAATAAAACAAGCAAAGACACATATCATACAAGACGCTCCAAGCAAAACACATATCATGTGACGAATAAAAATATAGCCTCGAGTAAAATACCGATAGTTGTTGGAAGAAAGCGGGGATGCCACTCGGCGGGCATCCCCAAGCTTAGTTGGTTGCTCATTTTTGGATAATAGCTTGGGATGCCGGGGCATCCCCAAGCTTAGGCTCTTACATCCTTCCTTCATCCATCGTAAGATAACCCAAAACTTGAAAACTTCAATCACACAAAGCTCAACAAAACCTTCATGAGATCCGTTAGTGTAAGAAAAATAAACCTCTACTATAAGTGTTGTATCAAACCAATTCTTATTTTATTTTTGTATTCTATCTACTATATTCCAACTTTTCTATGGCAAAAACTCATTAAATAAAACCATAGAGCCATAAAAATAAGCACACAACACAAACAAAACAGAATCTGTCAAAACAGAACAGTCAGTAGTAATCTGATTTGTTCGAATACTGTAAATTTTTGTGAAGTGGGGGAGAGGAAAACGAGAGGCAAATGGTGAATAATGTAAATTGCAAGGAGATGAGATTTGTGATTAGGAACCTGGTTATGATGAAGATCCTCCCTGGCAATGGCGCCAGAAATTCCTTTTGATGTCGCTTGAAGCTACGTCGGTATTTCCCCAAAGAGGAAGGGATGATGCAACACAGCGGCGGTAGGTATTTCACTCAGAAATGAAACTAAGGTTATCGAACCAGTAGGAGAACCAAGCAACACAACGTAAACAGCCCCTGCACACAAATAACAACACCTTGCAACCCGGCGTGTTAAAGGGGTTGTCAATCCCTTTCGGGGTACGGCGCCAGAAACGATGCGTGGACGGGAGAAAGTTGTAATAGATTGAAATAATAGGTTGCAAATAAAATAAAGTGCAACAAAGTATTTTTGGTTTAATAGATCTGAATAAAATTTCAAAGGAAAAGTAGATGGCAAGCAAATATATGAGAAATAAGACCTGGGGGCCGAAGGTTTCACTACTGGCTTCTCTCGAGAAAACTAGCAAACGGTGGGTAAACAAATTAGTGTTGGGCAATTGATAGAACATCAAATAATTATGACAATATCCAGGCAATGATCATTACATAGGCATCACGTCCAAGATTAGTAGAGCGACTCATGCCTGCATCTACTACTATTACTCCACACATTGATCGCTATTCAACATGCATCTAGTGTATTGAGTTCATGGAAAAACGGAGTAATGCAATAAGAACGATGACATGATGTAGACAAGATCCATTTATCTATATGGCGGTAGATATAGATCTCTTCTTTTTATTCTTAGTAGCAATGATACATACGTGTCGGTTCCCTTCCTGTCACTGGGATCGAGCACCGTAAGATCGAACCCACTATTGGGCACCTCTTCCCATTGCAAGATAAATAGATCTAGTTGGCCAAACAAAACCCAAATATTGGAGAAGAAATACGAGGCTATAAGAGATCATGCATATAAGAGATCAAAGAAACTCAAATAACTTTCATGGATATAAAAAGATATGATTGATCATAAACTCGAAGTTCATCATATCCCAACAAACACCCGCAAAAGAGTTACATCATATGGATCTCCAAGATACCATTGTATTGAGAATTCAGCGAGAGAGAGAGAAAAACATCTAGCTACTAACTACGGACCCGAAGGTCTATAAGGAACTACTCACGCATCATCGGAGAGGCACCAATGGAGGTGGTGAACCCCATCCGAGATGGTGTCTAGATTGGATCTGGTGGTTCTGGACTCTGCGGCGGCTGGATGAATATTTCATCGACTCCCCTAGGGTTTTGGTATTTTTGGGGTATTTATAGAGCAAAGAGGCGGTCCGGGGTGCACCCGAGGTGGGCACAACCCACCAGGGCGCGCATGGGCCTCGTGGTACGCCCTGGTGGGTTGTGCCCCCCTCGGGGCACCCCCCAGGTGCAACCAGGGCCCATTGCCTTCCTTCTGGCCCATAAAAAATCATCGTGGAGTTCGTGGCATTTGGAATTCATCTGATCTTGATTTCCTGCAATGTAAAAAACATGGAAAAAACAGCAACTGGCACTTGGCACTATGTCAATAGGTTAGTACCAAAAAAAAGATATAAACTGACTATAAAATGATTATAAAACATACAAGATTGATAATAAAATAGCATGGAACAATAAAAAATTATAGATACGTTGGAGACGTATCAGGGGGGCAGGGGGGCCCTGGTTGGTTGTGCCCACCCAGGTTCCCCCCTCAGGTGATTCTTGGCTCCAGAAATTCTATTTTATTGTATAAAAAATCCTCGCAAAGTTTCGTTCCATTCCGAGAACTTTTATTTATGCACAAAAACAACACCATGGTAGTTCTGCTGAAAACAACGTCAGTCCGGGGTTAGTTTCATTCAAATCATGCAAATTAGAGCCCAAAACAAGAGGAAAAGCGTTAGGAAAAGTAGATACGTTGGAGACGTATCAACTCCCCCAAGCTTAAACCCTTGCTTGTACTCAAGCAATTCAGTTGATAAACTAAAGTGAAAAAGAAAAACTTTTACAAACTCTTTTGCTCTTGTTTGCATAAATAAGCTTAAACAACACCCAGGTTTTCAGCCAACATTGTAACTAACCATGCCGACAATAACTCTTAAAGATTATATTAACTCATATCAATGACATAATCAACTAACGAGCAATATTAAGATATCTCAAACAGCAACACGTTGTCGAAACAACCATGATATAACATGACAATAGTGGTATCTCGCTAGCCCTTTCTGAGACCGCAAAACATAAATGCAGAGCACCTCCAAAGTCCAAGCGGTGACTAAACATTGTAATTCATGGTAGAAAAGATCTAGTCATGATGCATGCAACATTAGCTACACACAATGCATAAGCATGACAGCAGTGCTCTCAGGTTGTGGCGCTTATTTTAGAAGGTAATGACACAACATAAAAGTAAATGGATAGTCCTTTCGCAGAGGGAAGCAGTGATTTGCAGAGGTGCCAGAGCTCAAGTTTTTAAACAGAGGTAAATGATATTTTGAGACATGCACCCTTCTTGTTTACTTCACGACCATCAGTTATCAATATCTTCCATGCTAAACACGCTAGTGGCGGTTCCCAAGCGATAAAAGTAAAGGTTTTGACTCAATCGGGAGTTTTCATTTGTTTATTTGTAAGCTTTTTCTGTTTGTACTTTGGGACTGGGCATCCCTATTACCGCCCTTTTCTCGTGCGATGGCGAGTGAATAAACACTTGACCTGAGAATAACCCGCTTAGCATGGAAGATACTGACCACCTCCTGTTGTTCCATGAACGATCCAGGCACACAAAAAGGATATTTAATAGAAGTTTTTAGAGGTGGCACATGCAAATTTACTTAGGACGGCATGGTAATACCGCATATAGGTAGGTATGGTGGACTCATCTGGAGTAACTTGGGTTCAAGGTTTTTGATGTACAAGCAGAATTCCCACTTAGCACAGGCGAAGGCTAGCAATTAGGTTGAGAAGCGGCCAGCTAGAGAGCAACAACGGTCATGAACATGCATTATGCATAAGTAACATTGGACACTAGCATGAGTAGGATATGAACACCATGAACTTAAATATTATAGAGGCTTTGTTGGTTTTGATTCAACTACATGCATGAACATGTGCCAAGTCAAGCCACTCGAACATTCAGAGGAGGATACCATATCGTCATACTACATCACAATCATTTTAACGCAATGTTGACATCCAAGATAAATCATTATCCACTCCTAGCTACTTATGCATGGCATGAGAAACTATAATCCTAATTGTCATTGCAAACATGTTTAATCATAATGGGCTGAATCATGGATACTAGGTTAAACATATTTACACAAATAGAACAAGTCGAGTTGATACCTGTTTCTCTCTGCCACGGCCAGTTCATCGAATATCGTCATTATTGTCTTTGACTTGCATGACCGAACGATATGAAAATAATAATAGTGCAAGAGTGTCGTTGGCTAAGCTGGAATCTGCAAAGATTTTATTTGACAAGAGAAGAAAAGGTAAAATGGGCTCTTCATTAGATCAACAATAATGCATATGAGAACCACTCAACATTTTCATCGTGGTCTTCTCCTTGGTACGACTCAAATAAAAAGGGAATTCAAAGAAACACACTGAAATATTCTTGGAGTTTTTGGTTTTCTTGAACAAGCAAATAAAAAGGGAAAAGCAAAAACGAGAAAAACTATGGGAAAGCTCCCAACAAACAAAATAAGAACAAAAAAAATCTTTTTGGGTTTTCTTTTTAGTACTACAACCAAGCATGCATAGAAAGTAAACTAACTACAACTAATTTTTTTTGGTTTTTCTAAGGTTTTTCAAACACACAAGAGGAAAGCGAGAAAGTAAATCTAACATGGATAATACAATGAAAAATGGTGGACACCGACAACTGGAATGATGAGTGTGAACATGAATGTAATGTTTATGGGAATATGTACTCCCCCAAGCTTAGGCTTTTGGCCTAACTTGGTAATTGATCAGTAGCCTGGATAGTAGTCGGAGTGGTAGCTCATGGAGGCTCTCGGTGCGGATGCCTCGGCCTGCCATGCCACCTCAACTGCTGCCTTGTGAGCTCGGGCCTTGCTCTAAGAACAAAATATCTTCCCTTGCTGTGATAATCAAAAAGAGCAGGCACAGGCAAATATGTATGTACAATGGAATCTTGGTTAAACTTCAGTTTGTAAGTAAAGTTATGAATATTTCCTTGAAGGATCTTATGATTTTTCATAGCATAAAAGTCTAAATACTGCGTGGGTAGAATAGGATCAAAGGGCAAAGGTGCAACACCCAACTCTCTTGCTAAACGTGTGGCATAAATTACACCATAGAAACAACCACTATTAGCGTTATGTTGTAACCTGCGTGCAACAATCGCTCCAAGATTATAACTTCTATCACTGTTGAGAGCGATGCGTATGAGGCTCAAGTCTGGAGCACAAAGTGTACTACAATCTTGCTTGCCTACGATACATTTACTGAATTGCGGGAAAATGAATGCTCTTTATTATACCTTGCGCCACTCCCCTCGTCTCACCGTAGCAAAGACTAGTCAAGAATGGTTGGTACTCAGCCCTTGGCGGTTCGTCAAGCGAACCCTAGAATGGAATTTTGCAGTGGTGAGCAAATCTTTCTAGTGGTAAATGGATTTTCATAAAGCTTAAATGACACCCGAGACTCACGGGGATGGAATTTAAATCCTTTGACAAATGATTCAATGAGAGTGTGGTGTTGATCGCACTTATCTGAAATGTAGGGTCCGAGACTGACATTGTGAACATATTGCTCAAATTCCTCCTTAATGCCCACATGCACCATATTGTCATCGCAAGGCCATAAGCATGTTTTGGTGGCAGCATCTCGTATAGAACTTTCACTTGGTTCAACATAAGACCGATGAGCAGAACTGTCACTAGAAGATGCCCCCGAGGATCTCCTCCTCGAAGAATTCCTTCCAAAAAGGTTCATCATGTTCGCGTACAATTTTATGAAAAAATTTGGGTGACAAACATTTATCAACAAAACTTTACAAGATTGCTAGCAACTACTCATAGGGATACATAGAGGACATAGCAAGCATTCAAACTACTTAGAACTCCAAGAATTCAACATGCAAGCTCATCTACAGCAACACCAAGAGTAGCTAATTATTCGAAATATAAACCAGTAAAACAAAAACTAATTGGAAAAACGGTGGAGTCACATACCAAGCAACAATCCCCCGAAACAGTTTCAGAAACGGAGCTTCGAGCAAAGAGATCGAAATCCACGGGTTTGAGAGCAAGAACATGGGAGAGAGAGCAATGGTGATTTTTTTTCTGGAGGTAGGTGATGATGTGGTGTAAAGAGGTAAGTGAGGGGGCCCACGTGGGGACCACAACCCACCAGGGCGCGCCTGGGGGTCCTGGCGCGCCCAGGTGGGTTGTGCCCACCTGGTGCACCTCCCTTTGATATTATTTGCACCAAAAATTCTTAAACCACTACTGCAGGATGCTGCTAACACGACACTACGATTAGAGAGTCTTCGGCGAAACTGTGAGCGATGCATTAATCACAAACGGTGGTGTAAAATATCCATTAAAAAGGTGCAAAACGTTTGCAATGACGGATGCATCAAACACGTTTAGATTTTAGTTGCGTGTGTGATGCAGGGCATACGTTTCAGTTCAATTAACTGTTAGCGATGAGGAGGAACAAAAGAAACGAGCAACCAAATGAAGGGGTGTGCGATATACGGCATACGGTTCACTCAGATGAACTGTTTGTGATTAGGCAACACAAAAGAAACGGTCAGCCAGATCAAGGTGTGTGCGATATACGACATACGCTTCACTTGGATGAACAGTTTGCTTTGAGCCAAGAGAACACAAACGGATCAATTTAACATGATGTGTGTGATATGCGGCAAACATGTCTGTAATCAAAATGTGTGCGAAGACCGATAATAATACAGACGATTGCTACTAATAAGTCGTGTGTGTTCTAGGCAAAGGCTTGGTGGTATAGAATTGTTAGGGATTGATGAAATCATCACCGACGGGTTCCCCGGTATGGTCCGTGTGCGATGTCATTGCACACAGAACAACAACATATGTACTTATAACTTATAAGGACTTGATTCATAAACAGATTGAACATCCAATTACATATGTGGCTAGCACACACATGACCTTTGCACACACCAAAGTATGTTCCAAAATGCCTAAAAACTCAAACAATGTATAAAAAGGCAAAACAAACCGTGGATAATTTCATATTACTATAGTTGCATGTTGCCTCTGTAAAATAAATCAAGGCGGGAAGAGACAACGTATGTCATTTCGCACACATAGGTGACAAGGTCCCTCTCGGAACCATGAGCCTTTTTGAGAGACGCTCCGGTTTGTAAGAAGTTTGTACCAAAACTTGTCCCAAATTGGACTAATTTTTTACCACAGTATGTTGGTGCTATGTCATAACACCATGCCAAGTTTCATGATTTTGAGGCGAGTTTTGGATTTACAGTAATTTTAAAACTAGGTTTCTCAATGTTTACTGTCGAGTCGGCACCGCCCTGGATAAGCTTTTTTCCTTGTGCGTCCCAAATGACAAATACAAATCTGTCACTACCATGCAGCTTTTCTTATTAAGAATTACAGCCGATTTGGTGTGCTAGCTGAAAATAAGTCTGTGGGTGCTGGTGGGCGTGATGTCTACTACACAACCTCCTTATTGTAGACGTTGTTGGGCCTCCAAGTGCAGAGGTTTGTAGGACAGTAGCAAATTTCCCTCAAGTGGATGACCTAAGGTTTATCAATCCGTGGGAGGTGTAGGATGAAGATGGTCTCTCTCAAACAACCCTGCAACCAAATAACAAAGAGTCTCTTGTGTCCCCAACACACCCAATACAATGGTAAATTGTATAGGTGCACTAGTTCGGCAAAGAGATGGTGATACAAGTGCAATATAGATGGTAGATATAGGTTTTTGTAATCTGAAAATATAAAAACAGCAAGGTAACTAATAATAAAAGTGAGCACAAACGGTATTGCAATGCTAGGAAACAAGGCCTAGGGTTCATACTTTCACTAGTGCAAGTTCTCTCAACAATAATAACATAATTGTATCATATAACTATCCCTCAACATGCAACAAAGAGTCACTCAAAGTCACTAATAGTGGAGAACAAACGAATAGATTATGGTAGGGTACGAAACCACCTCAAAGTTATCCTTTCTGATCTATCTATTCAAGAGTTCGTAGTAAAATAACACAAAGCTATTCTTTCCGTTCGATCTATCATAGAGTTCGTACTAGAATAACACCTTAAGACACAAATCAACCAAAACCCTAATGTCACCTAGATACTCCAATGTCACCTCAAGTATCCGTGGGTATGATTATACGATATGCATCACACAATCTGAGATTCATCTATTCAACCAACACAAATAACTTCAAAGAGTGCCCCAAAGTTTCTACCGGAGAGTCAAGACAAAAACGTGTTCCAACCCCTATGCATAAGTTCACGAGGTCACTGAACCCGCAAGTTGATCACCAAAACATACATCAAGTAGATCACGTGATATCCCATTGTCACCACAGATAAGCACATGCAAGACATACATCAAGTGTTCTCAAATCCTTAAAGACTCAATCCGATAAGATAACTTCAAAGGGAAAAAACTCAATCCATTACAAGAGAGTAGAGGGGGAGAAACATCATAAGATCCAACTATAATAGCAAAGCTCCCGATACATCAAGATCGTGCCACATCAAGAACACGAGAGAGAGAGAGAGAGAGAGAGAGAGAGATCAAACACATAGCTACTGGTACATACCCTCAGCTCCGAGGGTGAACTACTCCCTCCTCGTCATGGAGAGCGCCGGGATGATGAAGATGGCCATCGGTGAGGGATCCCCCCCCTCCGGCAGGGTGCCAGAACAGGGTCCCGATTGGTTTTTGGTGGCTACAGAAGCTTGCGGCGGCGGAACTCCCGATCTATTCTGCTCCCCGATGGTTTTTGGGTATATGGATATATATAGGCGAAAGAAGTCGGTTAGGGGAGCCACGAGGGGCCCACGAGTGTGGGGGCGCGCCCAGGGATGGCAGGCGCACCTCCCTGCCTCGTGGCCACCTCGAAGCTTCCTTGACTTAAACTCCAAGTCTCCTGGATCACGTTCGTTCCAAAAATCACGCTCCCGAAGGTTTCATTCTGTTTGGACTCCGTTTGATATTCCTTTTCTGCGAAACACTGAAACAAGGGAAAAACAGAAACTGGCACTGGGCTCTAGGTTAATAGGTTAGTCCCAAAAATAATATAAAAGTGTTTAATAAAGCCCATAAACATCCAAAACAGATAATATAATAGCATGAATACTTCATAAATTATAGATACGTTGGAGACGTATCAGGGCGCTAAGAACTTGCAGTTCTGTAATGAACAAAGATCTCAAGGATCCCGCGAGAGTGAGGTTCTTTCCCTATGTTGTGAATGCTTATAATATTTATGTCTTAATTAAAGAAATGGCAAGCCATTGGCCCAGTGTGAAAGAAAATGTGGGTCAAGCCCTAGTTGAAACGGGCAACAATGTCTAACTCCAGCTTACAAAAGGTACAAAAGCACGAGGATTAATTCATCAGATTTACACATAACCTGGATTGAACAGGACAATGACATCTAACTCAACCAAAGTTTTCGACAGTTACAATCAAATGGATCAGTTTAATCCATAAAATCAAGATCTCGGTACAATAATTCTACTGCTCCATGATGACCACAACCTGTTGTAAATAGAAGCTGAACATGATCAGAAGCCCTTAGGTCCACCTGAAACTTCTTTTTATGCTCTTCAATACTTGTAGTCGTGAGTAATTTCTTGTTGAAAAACTTAATCCTCACGGATAATAGTGCCATCACATTCAACATGAAGAGTTTGCAAGGCTAATGTTTGCACGGTTGGATGAATATCGTTCCAGCGTTACTGTCTTCAAACGAATGTCATGAGATTTGAGAAAATCCCCGTACTTCATCAACCATCGATTGCTTATACCTTTTTCTCCATGTGTTGTTGCCTAAATAGAGATGAAGATTGAAAACAGTTAATGTCTAAAAAAGATTATGTTGAAAGAGTGATAGCTGAACAATTAATTATAATACATTATATATGGGCTTTCAATGTGCGTGAAATCATCACCTTTACATACAAATTCTCCAGGCATGGAAAGCATCGCAGCAAGGCAATAATGATGTTGAGATCAAAATACCACATACTGATATATAAGGTCTTGACAGAATCCACCACCGCTGATAGGATGGACAAGCGCTTCATTGAGCATAGAACATAATATTAGCATTGAAAGTGTACTCCAAGATGATACTTAAATTATGCGCACAAATGAAAAATGCAAATTATAAAAGTGTACGTGAATAATATACAATACCTCAATAAGTGTGGAGGCAAAACACCATCTCGAACCATTTAAACCAATCACGAATTGCACCCAAGGTCTCTAGTTTAGGCGCAAAGACCACAGTTATTTGCCGAGGTCTATAACAACAATCAAGGACCAACCTTTGAAGTGAAGGGGCATCTTCGATGATGAGCTCCTGTCTGTCAAAACTAATTCCAATGGTTACAAGGTGAGGCAACTTTATTTTGAGACAAGGGATATCGATTCCTGCTCAAAAAAACACCAAACGCTCCAGTGCAGGGCAGCTGGAGTGGATGATGCTGTGAAGTGAGGCCTCCGACAGATGAACCAACACAAGCGCAAGTTTTTTCAGCAATGGCAGTCGAAGCATTTGTACCAGATTGTCTGCTAGATGGCATTGGGTCAAGGTGGCGGTGTGGATAGGGGAGGAAAACCATGAGATGGTCATCGGTGGTGAGGGCACAGATGCAACTATTGGTGGTAACCTATCACTGTAGTAATGGTAGAACTCAAGCTGCTGGAGTTTATCGAATTGACGGGATGTCAGCCAGGCGGCCACCGTGCAGGGTATGTCCAGCAAGTAGCATGCCGGGATGCAAATGCGTTGAATGGAGCCCTCGTGGGAGGAGATGATGGCTTCGGGGAGTTCAGAATCATCATCGACAGATAGCTGACAACGGTCGAGATTAAGAGGCGCGGTGCACCACAGAGTGCGCCACCGAGATGCGAGGACTTGTGTGCGGCAGCCATCCTTGGTGGGGAGAAGGGAGATGATCTCCCCAAGGATGCCGTCTGGGAGATCGCTGATGCGGTCCGTCGGAGATTCTACTGGTTCCTCAGGTCTAGGGGGCGCTTCTGGCCGCGCAACCGGGTCCAAGTTATATATCCGGCGACGGCGCTGGTCGAAGCCTCATCTATATACATACCAATATGAAAGAAAAAAATGGCATAACATGTTTGAAATCAATTCTCAAGATCAGGAAGAAAAAAGGCACAAACATATATGTAGGACATTCAAAATCAATTCTCAAGATCTAGCCACGAATTATTAGCACGCAAGCTAACCCTAGTCAGATTATTAGCAAAATTCATTTGTACAGAACAAACAATTAATCACTAACTCTATACGGATAACATTCAAACAATCAATACACTACGTGCATCTAATGGATCTTAATTACTCTGATTTCATGGACTGAGATAACATAACCATAGGATTTGTATTCCAGAAAAATTATAGAGGGGCGGGGTGGGGGGATTAACCAGGGAAAACACATGATATGTTTGCCACACAAATGAGTATATAGATGACTAACCGGTTTTCCGTCGGAGTCGCAGTCGTTGCCGGAGTTGCTATTGACCTCACGGCTCGTGAAGGGGGCGGCGCCGACGAAGTCAAGGTCGTGCTGCTACCCGCGCGAGACCTCGTCGGCGGTGATGGCAACCTCTGTGCCCAGCTTCACACGTTGCGTGGGTGCTTCACTAGCCCCGGCGTCGCCACTCCTCCGATGGTGCGCTTCGGCGGCATCATCATACACTCCAGAGTCCAGACGTTGATGACCACTGTGGACCAGGGGTGCGGCCGCCTATTATGGCTAGCGGCTCGGGCGCACAATTAATACGGACCAGTGGGAGCGAGGCAGGCTGTGGTCAAAAGCTGTCTCGCCTCCTGGTGAGCCCACGTGACGGACTTCTGCCATTCCTACCATCATTTCACACAGCTACTCGCACACCTCCCCGTCAATACGCACACCTGCATGCATGCCTCCCAGTATGCTTGCATGGCGGACTGCTCGCATGCATCCCGTCAACTCACGCCTGCTCGCACGACACACAGGGCGTGTGGCAGCACATATATATTTTGGTTTATTTTCTACCGCTTTACTGCTTAACTGAAGCATGACACGGTTAAACAGCTCATACCGTATTCAATCTGAACCGTTTGTGTTGAAGAGATGCACAAATCCTGCGTTGAACAGCTCGCACACTTCCTTGTGAGCCTCTCGGTGAGCCTGTGCATCAGACTGCGCTCCCACGCCTCCTGTTCAGTCAAGCAGTGATGCGACTTGAAGCTATGTCGGTATTTCCCCAAAGAGGAAGGGATGATGCAGCACAGCAGCGGTAGGTATTTCCCTCAGATGTGAAACCAAGCTTATCGAATTAGTAGGAGAACCAAGCAACACAACGTAAACAACCCCTGCACACAGATAAAAAATCCTCACAACCCGACGTGTTAAAGGGGTTGTCAATCCCTTCCGGGTACGGCGCCTCAAGATAGGCAAACAGACATGAGATAAATTGTATGTAACACCCCGGATGTAACTTTCCATATTTGTAACTCCAACTCTTGCCATTTTCGGCATTGTGATATGATATTCCCTCCGTGGTTGGGTTTTTCTTCTTTTTGCATTTTGTCCGCGTCATACATTTCATATCATGTCATCATGTGCATCTCATTTGCATACGTGTTCGTCTCATGATTCCGAGCATTTTCCCCGTTGTCAGTTTTGCAATCCGGCACTCCTATGGTCCCCGGCGTCCCCTTTTACGTTTTTCCATGAGCGGGTACTAAACTTTCTCGGAATGGACCGAGCCTTGTCAAGTGGCCTTGGTATACCACCGGTAGACCACCTGTCAAGTTTCGGGTCATTTGGAGCTCGTTTGGTACTCCAACGGTTAACTGCACTCTCGCAAAGGCCTCTTTTAAGTTGCAGCCCAACACCCCTTCAAAACAGCCCAATAACCCATCTAAGTCAATTACATGCTCTCTGTCGTCGGATGACGATCGTGTGGGCGAAAACTACACCTTATTTGGAGCTTCCTAGCTCCTTCTACCTATAAATATGCATCTCCCCCTCCAAATCCCGGATCAATTCCCCCGAAACCCTAGGCGAAATCCCTCCACGCCACGGACACGTCCGGATCGGACGAACGCGTCCGCGCGCGCCCGCAGCCAACCAGGCTGCCACGTGGGCACCGCGCCCCATCGCCGCCGACCCAGCAGGCCCGCGAGGCCCGTCGAGGCCCTCCCCGGCTTGGCCCGGCGCAGCCTTCGGCCACCAGCACCGCCGCCTCCGGCCCGGCCGCCCAGCCGCCTCTCGGCAACCGCCCGGCCAGCCGCCAGCCGCCGCCCGCTCCGCCGCCTCGGCCCGCCCGTCGCCATGCCCGGCCCGCGGCCATGACCCCGCCGCCTCCGGTCGCCGCCTCCGCCGGCCCCCGCCCCGGCCCGCGCCGGCTTCTCCTTCCTCCACTCCGGCCGGCCACCTCGTCCCGCGCCGGATCTCAGATCCAATCGAAGGGTTGACTTTCTCCTTCCCCCCGAATCCTCTAAGTCATTTTTCCTGAATATTTTATTGCATTTTCTTCATGCCATAAATCTGTACCCGTAGCTCCGTTTGGTGCCTCTAATACGTAAAAATGTTCGCCTCGAAGAGCAGATCATTTCATCTCATTGCATCATTTTCATTTGAGCTCATCTTGATTCCCGAAATGCTGTTAGAAGAGGGCTATGTGATGTTAGTTTCTGTTTCTTAACAGAACATGCACTTTTGTCATTTTTGCCATGATTGATGTGTGCATCCTATGAATTCGAGCCCTACATGTGTTTTGTAATATGCCATGCCGTATTTCCAGGGGTATATGACATGTATTTTTGTTATCTCTGTGGTGACTAGCACAAGCATGCAAACTAGGCTTCATGATGTTGCTGATTTCAGCCCCTGTTTTGCTGATATTTTTATGCCATGTTAACTTGATGCTACCGAGAGATCCATGAATTTTTTGAGATACTTCAGTAAGGATGTTTTGTACATATGGTTATGCTATATCCATCCATGCCCTTTTTTGCAATTATGGAGTGCCATAGCTTGAGTCAATCGAGCTCTACTTTTGCTATAAAATGTTTCCTGGCAGATTGTTTACATGTTATTCAATTTTGCCAAGGTTGTTGTGGTTGATCCGTGTAGGCTATGATGTTGTTCTTGCCATGTGTAGCTTCTATGCCATGTCTTATTGATGGATGTATGCTTAGTTTATCATGAGATGCTCTTTACTGAGTGCATCGAGCTCTTAAACATGCCTACTTATTATCTATTTTTGTCATGCCCTGATGCTGAATTTGTTAACGAAACTTGCTATGTTTACATGGGTGCTATTATATTTTCTGATCCTTTTTGGCTTATGATCAGTAAGGGACTTTTGTTCTATGCTTTGAGTAGATTCATTTCATGCCTTGGTTTGCTATTATAAGTTCCTATAGCATGCTGCTTCATTGCTCTGAACATTGTTTCCTGATGCTGATTTTGCCATGTTCAGTAATTTCCCTGTCTGTGAAGCTGATATATTTTGCACTTTTGCCATGCTTGTTTGGACATGTTATGATGTGATTTAGCCGTAGCTCACTGTTCATTTTTTGTCAAGCATCTTGAGTAGATCACTGCCATATGCTTTTCTGGTATGTTTGGGTGCAGTAGCTTAATTTCTTGTTGCTTGCTATGTGGTATCATGCTGTTAATGGCAGATTTGTGCCATTCTTGTTTTGCTTGTCATTTGCAAACCGTGCATCCGATTCCGGTGATCTTTATATCGATTTCAACCGAAATCATCTCATCTTTCCAGCGGCATACTTGGTTTGCCAAGTTGATGCCTGGTTCATCATTTTCCTTCCGGAGCACGCATACGCATTGCATATCACATCCCGCATATCATGCCATATATTGCATCATGTTGCTTGTGCATTGCACCGTGATTTATTGTGGTTCCTTTGCTTGTGTTCTTGCTTTGGGTAGAGCCGGGAGACGAGTTCGTGAACGAGGAACCTGTTGAGAACGCTTACGAGGATCAAGCTTTCGACAACTCTGAGAACTTTGCAGGCAAGATGACCATACCTCGAAATCACTTCTATCTTTGCTATGTTAGATGCTCGCTCTTTTGCTATGCCTATGCTACGATGCCTATCACTTGCTATATCATGCCACCCATATTGCCATGTCAAACCTCTAACCATCCTTTCCTAGCAAACCGTTGATTGGCTATGTTACCGCTTTGCTCGGTCCCTCTTATAAGCGTTGCTCGTTGCGGTGAAGATGAAGTTTGTTCCTTGTTGGAACATGGAGATGTTGTTCCTTATTGGAACATGTTTACTTGTTGGGGATATCACAATATATCTGCTATAATTAATGCATCTATATACTTGGTAAAGGGTGGAAGACTTCGGCCTTATGCCCGGTGTTTTGTTCCACTTGCCGCCCTAGTTTCCGGCCATACGGTGTTATGTTCCTTGATTTCGTTCCTTTCACGGTTGGGTGATTTTTGGGACCCCCTTGACAGTTCGCTTTGAATAAGACTCCTCCAGCAAGGCCCAACATTGGTTTTACCATTTGCCACATAAGCCTTTTTCCCCCGGGTTTTCGCGAGCCCGAGGGTCATCTTTATTTTTAACCCCCCCCCCCCCCCGGACCAGTGCTCCTTCGAGTGCTGGCCCGAACCGAGGCTCTTGAGGGGCCACCACGGGAAACTCGAGGCTTGGTTTTACTCGTAGCTTGACTTATCCGGATGTGCCACGAGAACGAGATATGTGCAGCTCCTATCGGGATTTGTCGGCACAATCGGGCGGCTTTGCTGGTCTTGTTTTATTGCTTGTCGAAATGTCTTGTAGTCCGGGATTCCGAGATCGATCGGGTCTTCCAGTAGAAGGAATATCCTTCGTTGACCGTGAGAGCTTATAATGGGCTAAGTTGGGACACCCTGCAGGTATTATCTTTCGAAAGCCGTGCCCGGTTATGAGGCAGATGGGAATTTGTTAATGTCGGTTGTAGAAAACCCGAAGTTGACCTTAATTAATACACATCAACCGTGCGTGTAACCGTGATGGTCTCTTCTCGGCGGAGTCCGGGAAGTGAACACGGTGTTGGAGTTATGTTTGACGTAAGTAGTTTCAGGATCACTTCTTGATCGCTACTAGCTTCACGACCGTGCCTTGCTTCTCTTCTCGCTCTCTTTGCGAGTGTAGCCACCATATATGCTAGTCGCTTGCTGCAGCTCCACCTCACAACTCTGTCCTTCCTATAAGCTTAAATAGTCTTGATCTCGCGGGTGTGAGATTGCTTTGAGTCCCGTGACTCACAGATTCTACCAAAACAGTTGCGGTGTAACGACGATGCGGTCAAGGGTGACGCAACCGAGCTCAAGTGGGAGTTCGATGAGGAACGTGGTCGTTACTATGTGTCTTTTTCACGATGATCGAGTGGAGCCAGGTTGGGTCGATCGGGGATCCGTGTAGCATTTGGGGTATCTTCTTTATTTTGGTTCCGTAGTCGGACCTTGAGTATATTCTCGGATGATGAATGTTTATTTATGTATTGTGTGAAGTGGCATCAGTAAGCCAACTATGTATCTCTTTCCCTTATGTATTACATGGGTTGTGTGAAGATTACCTCACTTGCGACATTGCTTTCAATGCGGTTATGCCTCTAAGTTGTGCTTCGACATGTGGGAGATATAGCCGCATCGAGGGCGTTACATTGTAGTAGATTGATAGATCGAATGCCAAATAAAATAAATAAGAATAAATTGCAGCAAGGTATTTTTGTATTTTTTTTAGTTTAATAGATCTGAAAATAAAAGCAAAGGAAAATAGATCGCAAATGCAAATAATATGAGAAAGATACCCGGGGGCCGTAGGTTTCACTAGTGGCTTCTCTCGATAAAAATAGCAAACGGTGGGTGAACAAATTACTGTTGGGCAATTGACAAAACTTCAAATAATCATGACGATATCCAGGCAATGATCATTACATAGGCATCACGTCCAAGATTAGTAGACCGACTCCTGCCTGCATCTACTACTATTACTCCACATATCGACCGCTATCCAGCATGCATCTCGTGTATTAAGTTCATGGAGAAACGGAGTAATGCAATAAGAACAATGACATGATGTAGACAAGATCTATCTATGTAGAGATAGACCCCATCGTTTTATCCTTAGTAGCAACGATACATACGTGTCGTTTCCCTTTCTATCACTGGGATCAAGCACCGTAAGATCGAACCGACTACAAAGTACCTCTTCTCATTGCAAGATAAATAGATCAAGTTGGCCAAAAAAACCAAATATCGGAGAAGAAATACGAGGCTATAAGTAATCATGCATAAAAGAGATCAAAGAAACTCAAATACTTTCATGGATATAAAAAGATAGATCTGATCATAAACTCAAAGTTCATTGATCCCAAAAAACACACTGCAAAAGAGTTACATCATATGGATCTCCAAGAGACCATTGTATTGAGAATTCAGAGACAGAGAGGAAGCCATCTAGCTACTAACTACGGGCCCGAAGGTCTACAAAGAACTACTCACGCATCATCGGAGAGGCACCGATGGAGGTAGTGAACCCCATCCGAGATGGTGTCTAGATTGGATCTGGTGGTTCTGGACTCTGCGGCGGCTGGATAAATATTTCGTTGACTCCCCTAGGGTTTTGGGAATATTGGGATATTTATAGAGCAAAGAGGCGGTCCGGGGCACCCGAGGTGGGCACAACCCACTGAGGCGGCGCTGGCCTCCTGACGTGCCCTGGTGGCTTGTGCTCTCCTCGGAGCACCCCCCAGGCGCAGCTAGGGCCCAATATGTGTCTTCTGGTCCATAAAAAATCTCCGTGAAGTTTTGTTGCATTGGAACTCCGCTTGGTATTGATTTCCTATGATGTAAAAAACATGCAGAAAACAGCAACTGGCACTTGGCACTATATCAATAGGTTAATACCAAAAAATGATATAAAATGACTATAAAATGATTATAAAACATCCAAAATTGATAATATAACAGCATGGAACAATAAAAAATTATAGATACGTTGGAGACGTATCAAGCAGCTGTCCGCACGACACCTCCTATAGCCATTAAAACAAAGACATGTGGCGTCGCGTAAATGGTTAACAGAATGCACACGATTTGAATTATACAAACATTTCAGATATTAAAGTGCCAGCTATTTTTTCAAAATGCCTTTGGTTGCTGTTATTCGAGTGCGCCTTCTCTCAAAATGGACACGAAAAATGCCACAACATGTCGGGTGCCATTCCATGATAGCATGCCAAGTTTCATGAATTTCTATTTAGTTTTGGATTTACTAGAATTTAAAAACAAAGTATCTCAATGTTTTGCCGGCAATCAACGGTGCCCTGGTGTTTGAAATTCATTCCCATTTCTTGCATGGGACCTAAGCATGCACCCAATGACACATATTAGATTTTCCAACCAATTTATATGCACTGAAGCATGTGCATGTAGTTCAAATTTGAATTATGCACATAAAATGCCTAGAAAACCCAGTTAATGTATAAAAATGTCCAAACGAACCCCAAAAATTTCCAAAATTTAACATAACACTCATGTTGTTCTATGTTGACGCTAGAAATTTTTTGAAAACAATAAGAGGCAGCGGATGTCGTTTCGTCCCCAAAGGTGGGACGTTCCCTACCGAAACCATCAGGCTTGTTGTGAGAGATGCTCTGGTTTATGAGAAACTTATACCCAAACCTGCCCCAAATGGGACAAAAATTTTACCACGGCATGTTGATGACGCTCCATGATAGCATACCAAGTTTCATGAATTTTAGACGAGTTTTGGATTTACTAGAATTTAAATACCAGGTATCTCAATGTTTGCGGCCGAGTGACGGTGGCAGGGTGTTTGACATTCATTCCCATTTCTTGCATGGGACCTAAGCATGCCACCAAGGACATAGATTTGAATTTTCAACCAATTTATATGCATTAGAGCATAGTTCAAATTTGAATTATGCACATAAATGCATTGAAAACTCAATTAATGCACAAAAATGTCCAAACGAACCCCAAAAAATCCCAAAAATTGACACAAAACTTATGTTGTTCTATGTTGATACGAGAAATTTTTTGAAAGCAATAAGAGGCAATGGATATCGTTTCGTCCCCAAAGGTGGGACGTTCCCTACCGAAACCATCAGGCTTGTTGTGAGAAGCTTTGGTTTGTGAGAAGCATATCCCCAAACCTGCCCCAAATGGGACAAAAAAATTACCATGGCATGTTGATGCCTCTCCATGATAGCATGCCAAGTTTCATGAATTTCAGAGGAGCTTTGGATATACTAGAATTTAAAAATCAGGTATCTCAATGTTTGCGGCCGAGTGATGGTGGCAGGGTGTTTGAAAATCATTCCCTTTTCTTGCATGGGACCTAAGCATGCAACCAAGGACACAGATTTGAATTTTCAACTAATTATATGCATTGGAGCATGTGCTTTAGTTCAAATTTGAATTATGCACATGAATGCATAGAAAACTCAGTTAATGTATAAAAATGTCCAAGCGAACCCCGAAAAATCCCAAAAATTGACACAACACTCGTGTTGTTCTATGTTGACATGAGAACCATTTTGAAAGTAAGAAGAGGCAATAGATATCGTTTCATCCCCCAAGGTGGCACGTACCCTACCGAAACCATCAGGCTTGTTGTGAGAGAAGCTCTGGTTTGCGAGAAGCTTATACCCACACCTGCCCCAAATGGGACAATATTTTTACAACAGCATGTCGCTGCCATTCCATGATATCATGTCAAGTTTCATGAAGTTCAGACAGGTTTTCGATTTACTAGAATTTTAAAACCATGTATCTCAATGTTAGCGGTCGAGCGACAGTGTCAAGGTGTTTGACATTCGTTCTCATTTCTTGCATGTGACCTAATCTTGCAAACCAGGGACAAACATTTGATTTTGCAACCCGTGGAGCATGTGCATGTAGTTTAATTTAGAATTATGCACATAAATGCCTAGAAAACTCAATTAACGTATAAAAATGTCCAAATGATCCCCGAAAAAACCCAAAATTTAACACAACACTCCTGTTGTTCTATGTTGACACCAGGAAAAAAATTAAAAGGAAGAAGAGGCGACGAATATCGTTTTGTCCACAAAGGTGACACGTTTCCCTAACAGAACCATGAGGCTTTCTTGTGAGAAGCCCTAGTTTGTGAGATGCTTATACCACAACCTGCCCCAAATGGGACAATATTTTTTACCCCAGCATGTTGATGCCATTCCATGATAGCATGCCAAGGTTCATGAATTTCAGACGGGTTTTGGATTTACTAGAATTACAAAAGCAAGTACCTCAACATTTGCCGGAAAGCCACGGTGCCGTGGTGTTTGAAATTCATCCCCATTTCTTGCATGGGACATAAGCATAAACCCATGGACACATATATTATTTTACAACCCATGTTGGTACACAGGAGCATGCACATGTGCTTTAATTTTGAATTGTGCACCTGAAATGGCTAGAAAACCAATTTAATGTATAAAATTTCCAAACAAATCCCGAGTATTTCCAAATTTTTTACGACACACATATAGTTGCATGTTCACTGCAGATAAAAGGTCTAGCAATTCAAACACCATCCGTTTCCGCTGTGACCCCATTATGTAATTCAAATCAAGATGAAAAATCAAGTAGATCCCACACAGTTTATTATCACCAACCGTGTGAGATGCAGCACAAAATATCTTGGAGCGCCGTCGGAGTATAGTAGGCTTACGTGAGAAGGTGTGATGGCTACAATCCACAACTCGCTCTGAATTAGGGACCGTGTCTGATGACACTTTGCGCGCTAGTTTATTCCTGAAAGAGATTCCGAATTTTCGGCTTCCGCGGGAATATCTACCTCCCCGCCCCCTCCCCCTTACCAAAATCCACATTTCCCCTGTTCCCGCCTTCCTTTCCAACTTGAAACCTTCACTCCTTGCTTGCAGCGCCGCCTCCTCGCCGGTGACCCTCCTTCGCGTTGCTCGGCCTCGCGTATCCAGGCAGGTAATCCACACCCGACCCCCATCCACCTCCTCCTTCCACATCCCACATGCCCCGACCGCCGGCGCGACACCTTCCATCCAAATCATCGACCCCTCCACCAAATAAGCACCGACCTAAGCCATGGTGCACGCAGTATAGCCAGGATCTCAAGGAGCATTTGGCAGCGGAGAAGCAAATCATGGCCGCACGCGTGGAATATGTCGTGATGGCTGCCATTCGTGCCGACCCCCAGATCTTAGAGGAGCACCTCGCCTCGAGGCCACCGTCGACGCCTCATGCACCGACGCCGCGACTCGGTTGGCTGCTTTAAACGAAAGTTCGTGGCGTTTTCTCAAGGCCACCCTCGGTGCCTTCGACGAAGACTACGAGGTGTTTTCTCAGTGTGCACGTGCTTACCTCATCTCGAGAGCCAGTAGGTTGGTGCCCGGAGCGGCTCAGGTAACTCACCACTACGACGAGGGCACTCATGATGCGGAGGCCTCGCCCTCTTCCATGTCCAAGGAGTCAATCATCATTGATATCTCCAACAATTAGGAGTAGCTTGTCTTATTAGCTCACTAGAAGGACCCATGTTCAGTTTGCTAGCTACTGCCTTTCCTTAACAAATTCTAGTGAATTGTGCTATCTACTTTTACCATGCAATCTTCTACTCTAGTGTATATGTTCTATATGTCGTGCAATGTGGTGTTCAGTTAACTGTTTGGTTCAATCGGCAAATGTGATGTTCAATTCTTCAAGGTGCAATTTTCCAAATTGTCAAGCATGCTTGGTTTGGTTAACTGTCTAATCTTCTATTAGGAGTATGTTATATTGTGCAATATGGTGCTCAATTAACATTTGGTTCATTTGTTGTGGTGTTTAGTTAACAGTTTGGTTCAATTCTGCAATACAATGTTCAATTGTTGTGGGTGCATTCTGTTATTGTATACCATGTGAGAAATAAATCAAATTTGGCTGTACTAAATACATGAGGAACAAATACAATTGCTATATTTCCAAGTTGCTAAGCATGCTTGGTTTGTTTAACTCTCTGATCTTCTATTAGGAGTATGTTATATTGTGCAATGTGGTGCTCAGTTAATGTTTGGTTCATTTGTTGCGGTGTTTAGTTAATTGCTTAGTTCAATTCTGCAATGTGATGTTCAATTGATGTGGTTGCATTATGTTATTGTATACCATGTGAGAAATAAATCGAATTTGGCTGTACTAAATACATGAGAAACAAATACAATTGCTATATTACCAAGTTGTTAAGCATGCTTGGTTTGTTAACTGTCTGGTCTTCTATTAGGAGTATGTTATATTGTGCAATGTGGTGCTCAGTTAACATTTGGTTCATTTGTTGTGGTGTTTAGTTAACTGCTTGGTTCAATTCTGCAATGTGATGTCCAATTGTCGTTGGTAGAATTTTGTATTGTTGTGCATGTGAGGAATAAACCGAATTTGGCTGCAATTAATACATGAGAAACATATACAAGTGTTATATTTACTAGTTCTTAATCATGCTTGGTTTGGACAAATGGGTTTTCCATGTGGCTTGAATTAATCTAATGAATCTGCAATGTGATTATTTTTCAGCAACATATTTTACTGATAGCATGCGAACCCTTACTTAACCTGATGACTAACTACCTTATATGTGTTGCAGGGAAACAATGGGAAGCACTGAGGTTTACAGTCGAGGTTAGCATGTGCATGGTCCTTTGTCTAATAGCACATTAATGTGCAATTGCAGGAACCCTTCTAACATTTAGGTTCTTAACAATTTGGTCTTGCACATTGATAACCCACAAGTATAGGGGATCGCAACAGTTTTCGAGGCTAAGTATTTAACCCAAATTTGTAGATTCGACACAAGGGGAGCCAAAGAATATTTGAAGGTATTAGCAGCTGAGTTGTCAATTCAACCACACCTGGAGATTAATTATCTACAGCAAAGTGATCAATAGCAAATTAGTTTGATAGTTTTGATAGTAGTGGCAGCAGCAATAGTAACAGTGACAATGACAGAAGTAATTTTGTAGCAAGTGTAACAGTGATGATAGCAGCAGTAACTTAGCAGAAACAATATAGGAGAAATTTGTAGGCATTGGATCGGTGACTTGTTGGATGATATTCATCATGTGACAGTTATAACCTAGGGCGATACGGCACTAGCTCCAGTTCATTGATATAATGTAGGCATGTATTCCGTAAATAGTCATACGTGCTTTATTAAAAGAACTTGCATGACATCTTTTGTCCTACCCTCCCGTGGCAGCGGGGTCTATATTGGAAACTAAGGGATATTAAGGCCTCCTTTTAATAGAGAACCGGAACAAAGCATTAACACGTAGTGAATACATGAACTCCTCAAACTACGATCATCACCGAGAGTGGGCCCGGTTGTTGTCACTCCGGGGTTGTCGGATCATAACCGTAGTAGGTGACTATAACTTGCAAGATCGAATCTAAAACATGGATATAACGATGAATTCATAAACGGTTCAGATCTGAGTTCATGGCACCCGGGCCCAAAGTGACAAGCATTAAGCATGGCAAAGTCATAGCAACATCAATCTAAGAACATAGTGGATACTAGGGATCAAGCCCTAACAAAACTAACTTGATTACATGATGAATCTCATCCAACTCCTCACCGACCAGCGAGCCTTCGAAGGAATTACTCACACCCAGTGGGAAGAATCAAGGAATTGGCGATCGAGATTGGTTGGTGATGACGAAGACCGAAGATCCCCCTCTCCGGAGCCCCAAACGGACTCCAGATCTTCCCTCTCGAGGAGGAACAGGGCTTGGCGGCTGCTCCGTCTCGTGGATCATGATAATTCCTTCTCCCTGATTTTTTCTGGAAATATGTGATTTTATAGTATCAGGGGGGTCATCAGCGGGGCCACCAGGTGGGTACAACCCACCTGGGCGCGCCAGGAGAGGGGGTGCGCCCTGGTGGGTTGTGCCCACCCAGGTGCCCCTCTCCGGCAGGTCTTGACTCCATAAATTCTCTTTATTGATATAAAAAATCCTCGCAAAGTTTCGTTCCATTCCAAGAACTTTTATTTCTGCACAAAAACAACACCATGGTAGTTCTGCTGAAAACAACGTCAGTCCGGGGTTAGTTTCATTCAAATCATGCAAATTAGAGTCCAAAACAAGAGGAAAAGCGTGAGAAGAAGTAGATATGTTGGAGACGTATCAACTCCCCCAAGCTTACACCTTTGCTTGTCCTCAAGCAATTCAGTTGATAAACTGAAAATGAGAAAGAAAAACTTTTACGAACTCTTTTGCTCTTGTTTGCATAAATAAGCTTAAACAACACCCATGTTTTCAGCTAACATTATAACTAACCATGTCAATAATAACTGTTAAAGATTATAATCACTCATATCAATAACATAATCAACTAGCGAGCAATAATAAAATATCTCAAACAACAACACGTTGTCAAAACAACCATGATATAATAGGACAATAGTGGTATCTCGCTAGCCCTTTCTGAGACCGCAAAACATAAATGCAGAGCACCTCCAAAGTTCAAGCAGCGACTAAACATTGTAATTCATGGTAGAAAAGATCCAGTCATGATGCACCCAACATTAGCTATACACAATGCATAAATCATGACAGTTGTGCTCTACTCAGTTTCTGGCGCTTGGTTTTAGAAGGTGGTGACACAACATAAAAGTAAATAGAAAGTCCCTTCGCAGAGGGAAGCACTGATTTGCAGAGGTGCCAGAGCTCAGTTTTTAAAACAGAGATAAATGATAATTTTGAGACATGTCCCCTTCTTATTCACTTGACGACCATCAGATATCAACATCTTCCATGCTAAGCACGCTAGTGGCGGTTCCCAAGCGGAAAGTAAAGGTTTTGACTCCATTGGGAGTTTTTGTTTGATTATTTGTAAGCTTTTTCTGTTTGTAGTTTGGGACTGGGCATCCCTATTACCGCCCATTTTCTCGTGCGATGGTGAGTGAATAAACCTCGACCTGAGGATAACCCGCTAGCACGGAAGATATCGACCACCTCCTGTCGTTCCATGAACGATCCAGGCACACAAAACAGATAATTTTTTAGAAGTTTTTAGAGGTGGCACATGCAAATTTACTTAGGACGGCAGGGTAATACCGCATATAGGTAGGTATGGTGGACTCATCTGGAATAACTTTGGGTTCAAGGTTTTTGATGTACAAGCAGAATTCCCACTTAGTACAGGCGAAGGCTAGCAATTAAGATTGGGAAGCGGCCAGCTAGAGAGCAACAACGATCATGACCAGGCATTATGCATAAGTAACATTGGACACTAGCATGAGTATGATATGAACACCATGAACATAAACATTATAGAGGCTATGTTGGTTTTGATTCAACTACGTGCATGAACATGTACCAAGTCAAGCCACTCGAACATTCAGAGGAGGATACCATATCATCATACTACATCACAATCATCTTAATGCTATGTTGATATCCAAGATAAATCACTATCAACTCCCAGCTACTTATGCATGGCATGAGAAACTATAATCTCTAATTGTCATTGCAAACATGTTTAATCATAATGGGCTGAAGCCTGGATACTAGGTTAAACATATTTACACAAACAGAACAAGTCGAGTTCATACCAGTTTCTCTTTGCCACGGCCAGTTCATCGAATGTTGTCATTATTGCCTTTCACTTGCACGACCGAATGATATTAAAATAATAATAGTTCAAGAGTGCCGTCGACTAAGCTAGAATCTGCAAACATTTTATTCAACAGGAAAAGACAAGGTAAAATGGGCTCTTTATTAGTTCAACAATTATTCAAATCAGAGCCACTCAACATTTTCATCATGGTCTTCTCCTCGGTACAACTCGAATAAAAAGAAAATAAATTCAGAGAAACACACATAAATATTTTTTGGAGTTTTTGGTTTCCCTCAACAAACAAGTAAAAAGCAAAGACAAGAAAAACTATTTACACAGGAAAGCTCCCAACAAGCAAAAGAAGAACAAGGAAATCTTTTTGGATTTTCTTTTTAACACTACTACTAAGCATGCATAGAAAGTAAATTACTACAACTATTTTTTTTTGGTTTTTCTAAAGTTTTTCAAACACACAAGAAGAAAGCAAGAAAATAGATCTAAGCATGGATGATACAATGAAAAAGTGTGAGCACCGACAAATGGAATACGTGGACATGAATATAAAGTCGGTGGAAACATGTACTCCCCCAAGCTTAAGCTTTTGGCCTAAGTTGGTAATCGATCAGTAGCCTGGAGGGTAGTAGTCGGCGTGGTAGCTCACGGAAGCTCTCGGTGCGAATGCCACGGCCTGCCGGGCTGCCACCACTGCCGCGTTGTGAGCTCGGGCCTCCCTCTCAAGAACAAAATTTCTCCCCTTGTTGTGACAACCAAAGAGAGCAGGCGCGGGCAAATATGTGTCCACAACATGTGACTGGTTAAACAACAAATTATAAGTGAAGTTATAAGCCCTTCCCTTGATAATCTTATGCTCCTTTAAGGCATCAAAATCTAAATATCGAGTGGGTAAGATAGGGTCAAAGGGCAAAGGTGAAACACCCAGTCCTCGTGCTAAACTTGTGGCATAAATTGCACCATAGAACCAACCACTTTTGGCGTTATGCTGAAGTCTACATGCAACAAGGCGGTGTGAATGAGGCTCAAGTCTGGCGAACAAAGTATGCTACAGTCTTGCTTGCCTACTATGCATTTCCCGTTAAATAATGCAAAATACTGGATTGCAGGAAAGTGAACACTTTTTATTCTTCCTTGTCTCACTCCTCTATTTTCACCGTAACAAAGGCTAGTCAAGAAGGTCTCATGCTCAGCCTTTGCTAGCTCATCAAGCGAACCCAAAAATGGAAGTCTGCAATGGTGAGCAAAATTTTCTAGTGGAATAGTAAATGGTTCATCATAAAGCATAAACGACACCCTAGACTCACGTGGAAAATATTTAAATCCTTTGACAAATGATTCTGTGAGAAGATGGTGTTGTTCACACCTATCTAAGAGGTAGGGACCGAGACCGGTATTGTGAACGTATTGCTCAAACTCCTCCTTGATGCCCACCTGCACCATATATTCATCGCACGGCCATAAGCATGTTTCGGTGGCGGCATCTCGCGTGGAACTTTCACTTGGTTCAACATATGACCGACGAGTAGAACTGTCACTAGAAGATGCCCCTGAGGATCGTCTCCTCGAAGAACTCCTTCCAAATAAGTTCATCATGTCCTCGTACAATTTTTCCTATGAACAAAAATCTGAATTTTTAGTTCACAAATTTTTTCCAACAAAACTTCATAAAACTAATAGCAACTACTAATAGGGATACATACAGGCCATAGCAAGCATTCAAACTACTTAGAACACTAAGAATTGAACATGCAAGCACATCTACAGCAGCACCAAGAGTAGCTATTTATTCAAAGTATAAACCACTAGAACAAAAACTAATTAGACAAATGATGGAGTCGCATAACAAGCAACAATCCCCCGAAACAGTTTCGAAAACGGAGCTTCGAGCAAAGAGATCGAAATCCGTGGGTTTGAGCTCAAGAACACGGGAGAGAGAGCTATGGGGATTTTTTTCTGGAGGTAGATGACAATTTGGGACGAAGAGATAAGTGAGGGGGCCCACGAGGGGACCACAACCCACCAGAGCGCGCCTGGGGGCTCTGGTGCACCCAGGTGGGTTGTGTCCACCTGGTGCACCACCCTTTGGTAATTTTTGCATAAAAAATTCTAAGTATTCAGTAAAAAATCATATAAAATTTTCAGGGCATTCTGAGAACTTTTATTTTTGGGTCATTTTTTATTGCACGGGAAATTCAGAAAACAGACAAAACATGTCATTTAATTTTATTTAACTAATAAAAATAGAGAATAAAAGTAGGGACAGAAAGTAGTGCTTACTAAATTCATCAACTTCATACCGTTCAAAAATGATTCATTAATAAGGTTGATCAGGTCTTATTAACAACCACTTTCAATTAGCATGAAACTGAAGAACTTTCGTAAATCACTAAGTTACCTCAATGGGGATATGCATTTCCCCAACAATAAGCATTCATATTTCTTTTTGACAGTAGGTAGAGGTATTTGAAAACTTCCAATAGTGATTGTCGGAGATTTTTCAATAACATTAATACCATTCACTTGGAATTGTTTCTTCGGAAAGTGCATCGTATGCTCATTACCATTGATATGAAAAGTGACCTTGCTTTTATTGCAATCAATAACAGCCCCTGCAGTATTCAAGAAGGGTCTACCAAGGATAATCGACATGTTGTCGTCCTCGGGCATCTCAAGTATAACAAAGTCAGTCAAAATAGTAACATTAGCAACAACAACGAGCACACCCTCACAGATACCGATAGGTATGGCAATTGATTTATCAGCCATTTGCAAAGATATTTCAGTAGGTGTGAGTTTATTCAAGTCAAGTCTTCTATATAAAGAGAAAGGCATAACACTAACACCAGCTCCTAAATCACACAAAGCAGTTTTCACATAATTATTTTTGATGGAGCAAGGTATAGTTGGTATTCCCGGATCTCCAAGTTTTTTAGGTACCCCATCTTTAAAAGTATAATTAGCAAGCATAGTAGAGATTTCAGCTTATGGTATTTTTCTCTTATTTGTGATGATGTCTTTCATGTATTTTGCATAAGGAGGCATCTTCAAGATATCAATCAAGCGAGTACGCAAAAAGACTGGCCTCAGCATTTCAGCAAAGCTTTCAAATTCTTCATCATCATTCTTTTTAGTTGACTTGGGTGGAAAAGGCATAGGTTTTTGAACCCACGATTCTCTTTCTTTACCGTGTTTTCTAGCAACAAAGTCTCTTTTATCATATCTTTTATTCTTATGTTGTGGGTTATCAAGATCAACAGGTTGTTCTATCTCTACGCCATTATCTGGTTCTTTTTCATTATTTGGTTGAGTGTCTTCATGAACCTCATAATTATCTTTTTCATTATCACTAGGTGAGTGTTCATTACCAGATTGAGTTTCAGCATCAGAGATAGAAGTTTCATTATCATTATCAGGAGGTTTTTCTATTTCAGGTTCACTAGAAGTGTGCAAAGTCCTATCATTTTTCCTTTTCTTTTTCCTTTTATAAGGACTAGGTGCACTAGTGTTATTTCTTTTTGAATCTTGTATAATTCTTTTTGGGTGTTCCTCGGGATAAAGTGGTTCCTGAGTCATGTTACCTCCTCTAGTTGCAACTCTAACAACAAAGTCATGCATATTATGATTCATTTCATCAAGTAATTCTCTTTGTGATTTAGCAACTTGTTCTAATTGAGTTTGAACAATAGAAGCATGTTTTCCAACACATCTAACTTCATTTGAGATTCTAAATAACAAGTCACTCAAGCGAGCAATCATATCAGAGTTATATTTCAATTGTTTCATAACATTTTCATTGAAGTGATCTTGTTTTCTAATGTAGTTTTCAAACTCATAAAGGCATTGACTAGGATGCATATTGTGAGGATTGTCATTTTCATTGAACTTCATAAGATAATTTACCTCTACCACCGTAGGCATTGGTGGTGTATTAAGCCCATGTATTTCTTCAATAGGAGGTAAATTTTTAACATCCTCAGCTTTAATACCTTTTTACTTCATTGATTTCTTTGCCTCTTGCACATCTTCAGGACTGAGATATAATATACCCCTCTTCTTCGGAGTGGGTTTAGTCGGTGGTTCAGGGATAGTCCAATCATCATAATTTTTCAATATGTTATTCAATAATTCTTTAGCTTGAGCAATAGTTCGTTCCCTGAAAAACAACCAGCACAACTATCTAGGAAGTCCCTAGAAGCATCAGTTAGTCCATTATAGAAGATATCAAGTATTTCATCTTTATTAAGAGGATGATCAGGCAAAGCATTGAGTAATTTGCAAAGCCTCCCCCAAGCTTGTGGGATACTCTCTTCTTTAGTTTGCACAAAGTTAAATATTTCCTGTAAGGCAGCTTGTTTCATATGAGTAGGAAAATATTTTTCAGAGAAGTAATAAATCATATCCTAGGCACTACGCACACAACCAGGAGCAAGAGTATTGTACCAAGCTTTAGCATTACCCTTTATTGAGAAAGAAAATAATTTGAGAATAAAGTAATAGAGAGTTTTCTCATCATGAGTAAAAAGGGTGGCTATATCATTCAACTTAGTAAGATGTGCCACAATACTTTCAGTTTCATAACCATGGAAAGGATCAGATTCAACCAAAGTAATTAACTCTGGATCGACAGAGAATTCATAATCCTTATCAGCAATACAGATAGGTGAAGTAGCAAACTTAGGATCACATTTCATTCTAGCATTCAGAGATTTTTCTTTACACTTGCATAATAATTCTCTAGATCATCTCTACCATTGCAAGCAAGAATATCTCTAGTTGCTTCTTAACTCATAACATAAACTTCCGGTACCTTAGGCAATTCATATCTAGGAAGGCTAGTTCTAGCAGGTGTTTCAGGAGATTCAGTTTCAAGCTCATCATCAGGTTCAACAACATCATGTTGTATAACTCTAGCAATTTGTTTATCAAGAAATTTACCAAGTGGCACATCATCATTATCAAGCAAGGTACTAGCATCAGCATAAGCATCATTCATAGTAGAAGTAGCATCATCAATAACTTGCGACATATCAGGATTAATAGCATGTGGTGGTGTTGCAAGTTTACTCATAACAGAAGGTGAATCTAAAGCAGAACTGGATGGCAGTTTCTTACCTCCCCTCGTACTTGAGGGAAATATCTTAGTCTTAGGATCCTTCAGATTCTTCATAGTGATAATATGATAATAATCCCAAGTGACTCAACAAATATATCTATGATCCCCGGCAGCGGCGCCAGAAAAAGGTCTTGATAAACCACAAGTATAGGGGATCACGACAGTTTTCGAGGGTAAGTATTTAACCCAAATTTATAGATTCGACACAAGGGGAGCCAAAGAATATTTGAAGGTATTAGCAGCTGATTTGTCAATTCAACCACACCAGGAGATTAATTATATGTAGCAAAGTGATCAGTAGCAAAGTAATTTGATAGTTTTGATAGTAGTGGCAGCAGCAATAGTAACAGTGACAGCAGTAATTTTGTAGGAGATGTAACAGTGATGATAGCAGTAGTAACTTAGCAGAAACAATATATGATAAATTCGTAGGCATTGGATCAGTGACTTGTTGGATGATATTCATCATGTGACAGTTATAACCTAGGGCGATACGGCACTAGCTCCAGTTCATCGATATAATGTAGGCATGTATTCCGTAAATAGTCATACGTGCTTTATTAAAAAGAACTTGCATGACATCTTTTGTCCTACCCTCCCGTGGCAGCGGGGTCCATATTGGAAACTAAGGGATATTAAGGCCTCCTTTTAATAAAGAACCAAAACAAAGCATTAACGCATAGTGAATACATGAACTCCTCAAACTACGGTCATCACCGAGAGTGGGCCCGGTTGTTGTCACTCCGGGGTTGTCGGATCATAACCGTAGTAGGTGACTATAACTTGCAAGATCGGATCTAAAACATGGATATAATGATGAATTCATAAACGGTTCAGATCTGAGTTCATGGCACCCGGGCCCAAAGTGACAAGCATTAAGCATGGCAAAGTCATAGCAACATCAATCTAAGAACATAGTGGATACTAGGGATCAAGCCCTAACAAAACTAACTCGATTACAAGATGAATCTCATCCAACTCCTCACCAACCAGCGAGCCTACGAAGGAGTTACTCACTCCCGGTGGGGAGCATCATGGAATTGGTGCTACCTCTTGAGCATTGCCTTGGTTTTCCCTTGAAGAGGAAAGGGTGATGCAGCAAAGTAGAGTAAGTATTTCCCTCAGTTTTTGAGAACCAAGGTATCAATCCAGTAGGAGGCCACGCTCAAGTCCCTTGCACCTACACAAACAAATAAGAACCTTGCAACCAACGTGATAAAGGGGTTGTCAATCCCTTCACGGCCACTTGCAAAAGTGAGATCTGATAAAGATGATAAGATAATATTTTTGGTATTTTTATGATAAAGACTAGAAGTAACGAAAGCAAAATAAACGGCGAAAGAAATAACTTCTTGATGGAAGATTAATAAGATGGAAAATAGACCCGGGGGCCATAGGTTTCACTAGTGGCTTCTCTCAAGATAGCATAAGTATTACGGTGGGTGAACAAATTAATGTCGAGAAATTGATAGAATTGAGCATAGTTATGAGAATATCTAGGTATGATCATGTATATAGGCATCACGTCCGTGACAAGTAGACCGACTCTCACTGCATCTACTACTATTACTCCACACATCGACCGCTATCCAGCATGCATCTAGAGTATTAAGTTCATAAGAACAGAGTAATGCTTTAAGCAAGATGGCATGATGTAGAGGGATAAACTCAAGCAATATGATATAAACCCCATCTTTTTATCCTCGATGGCAACAATACAATACGTGTCGTTTCCCCTACTGTCACTGGGATCGAGCACCGCAAGATTGAACCCAAAGCTAAGCATTTCTCCCATTGCAAGAAAGATCAATCTAGTAGGCCAAACCAAACTGATAATTCAAAGAGACTTGCAAAGATAACCAATCATACATAAAATAATTCAGAGGAGATTCAAATATTGTTCATAGATAATCTTGATCATAAAACCACAATTCATCGGATCTCGACAAACACACCGCAAAAGAAGATTACATCGAATAAATCTCCAAGAGAATTGATGAGAACTTTATATTGACATCCAAAGAGAGAGAAGAAGCCATCTAGCTAATAACTATGGACCCGAAGGTCTGAGGTAAACTACTCACACATCATCGGAGAGGCTATGGTGTTGATGTAGAAGCCCTCCGTGATCAATGCCCCCTCCGGCAAGACGCGGAAAAGGCCCCAAGATGGGATCTCATAGGTACAGAAGGTTGCGGCAGTGGAATTAGGTTTTCGTGGTGCTCTCCGATGGTTTGGGGCTACGTAGGTATATATAGGAGGAAGAAGTAGGTCGGTGGAGCCACAAGGGGCCCACGAGGGTGGAGGGTGCGCCCAGGGGGGTAGGCGTGCCCCCTACCTCGTGGCCTCCTCGTTGGTTGCTTGACGTCCACTCCAAGTCCTCTGGATCACGTTTGTTCCAAAAATCACGCTCCCGAAGGTTTCATTTCATTTGGACTCCGATTGATATCTTTTTTCTGCGAAACACTGAAATAGGCAAAAAAACAGCAATTTGGGTTGGGCCTCGGGTTAATAGGTTGGTCCCAAAAATAATATAAAAGTGTATAAATAAGCCCATTAAACATCCAAAACAGAATATATATAATAGCATGGAACAATCAAAAATTATAGATACGTTGGAGACGTATCAATTGGCGATGGAGATTGGCTGGTGATGACGAAGAACGAAGATCCCCCTCTCTGGAGCCCCAAACGGACTCCAGATCTGCCCTCCCGAGGAAGAACAGGGCTTGGCGGCGGCTCCGTTTCGTGGATCACGATAATTCTTTCTCCCTGATTTTTTTGGAAAATGGGATCATCAGCGGGGCCACCAGGTGGGTACAACCCACCTGGGCACGCTAGAAGAGGGGGGGCGACCTGGTGGGTTGTGCCCACCCAGGTGCCCCTCTCAGGCAGGTCTTGGCTCCAGAAATTATCTTTATTGATATAAAAAATCCTCGCAAAGTTTCGTTCCATTCCGAGAACTTATATTTCTGCACAAAAACAACATCATGGTAGTTCTGTTGAAAACAGCGTCAGTCCGGGGTTAGTTTCATTCAAATCATGCAAATTAGAGTCCAAAACAAGAGGAAAATCGTGAGAAAAAGTAGATACGTTGGAGACATATCACACATGTAGGTCCTGTTGCCAGAGGTTTTGACCCACTGTTCGACCCTTTTTGCATATGGGGAAATGAGTTGTCCATGAATATCAATCAAGTCAAGAAACTCACAAAGATTGTTAGGATAAAGAAATTAGCGGCAAAAAACAACTAAATCTTTGTCTGCACAACGCAAAAGACATCAGTTCACTACAAGATGGTACTAACTATTATACCTTGCCTTTTTTATTCCTTTGCCCCATTTCCAATATAGAAAAGATATTTATGCACATCCTTGTTTTCAGGCCTCTCCAAAGCATTTCACTGATGATTACCTCTCAAGCCACCTCTATGGTGAGGAGGCGAGGAAAGTTTTCATACAACACCCACAGTTCAATATTGAAGTGTTCCTGAAGAGGACGAAGGATGGGCGGTCAATCATCCACAGGCACTGGCCTAAAGTTGCAAAGACCTTCAACATGAATGAAGGCTCAATATTTGCCTTCCGCTTCAAAGAGTTTTCAGATGAGATGCATCTGTCTATGTACCGTCTATGATGCTAATTTCGAAAGGTTCTAGATGTTGCATGTGAAACTTGGTGCTCGTGCAGTTGTGTAATGGGGTAGCTGAGTGCTGAACCTATATCATGTTGTACTTGGATGTATTTCAATTATGAAATCCTGCTTCCTTAATATGGAAATGAAATATATTATGTGCTTAATATGAATTTCAATTAGATTAATAAATGGATTATTAATAATAGGGCAATTAGCCTGCTAATTGGGTTTTCCTATTGCAAACGGTTATTGAGAAAACACCGTGGGCGATGACCTCACGCAACGCACACAATTTCTAGGAATAAACCATGTTGGATCAATGAACAATCACACACGTCATTCTCTTGAAAACTGTTTGCGTTAGGCCACCTTGCCCAAATGTTTTCCTTCGAGCGGCTGTGTGGGGTGTATATATGAACGGAGACGTTTAGCGGGGACTGAGAGTATGGGATGTACTTACGACCGGAACGATTACCAGATAATTGTATTTTTTAGCACTCATCAGACGATAATTGTATTTGGTCGTCACTTGATGCTTTACGATCTCATTTGCGGCGTAGGTGTGTGGAGGGCACATCCCTGACAATTTCTAGGTCGTGTCGGAAGGACGCCCCTATCACAGTCACTCACTAGGTGACGGTTCCAAACGACGTCTCGAAAAGGGGTTAAAACCATTTGTATAGCACCTCGCTGTACCAGTGAACATTCAGGAAAAACTCGTATTAAATTTTCAGAGCATTCTAAGAACTTTTATTTTGGGTCATTTTTTATTGCACGGGAAATTCAGGAAACAGATAAAACATGGCATTTTATTTTATTTAACTAATAAAAACAAAAAAAAGTAGGGACAGAAGGTAGTGCTTACTAAATTGATCAACTTCATGCATCTCAAAAATGATCCATTAATAAGGTTGATCAAGTCTTATTAATAACCACTTTCGATTAGCATGAAACCGAAGAACTTTCATAAATCACTAAGTTAACTCAACGGGGATATGAATGTCCCCAACAATAAGCATTTTATATTTCTTTTTAACAGTAGATAGAGGTAGTTGAAAACTTCCAATAGTGATTGTCAGAGATTTTTCAATAACATTAATACCATTCACTTGGAATTATTATTTCGGGAAGTGCACCGTATGCTCATTACCATTGATATGAAAAGTGATCTTGCTTTTATTACAATCAATAACAGCCCCTGCAGTATTCAAGAAGGGTCTACCAAGGATAATCGACATGTTGTCGTCCTCGGGCATCTCAACTATAACAAAGTCAGTCAAAATAGTAACATTAGCAACAACAACGGACACATCCTCACAGATACCGATAGGTATGGTAGTTGATTTGTCAGCCAGTTGCAAAGACATTTCAGTAGGTGTGAGTTTATTCAAATCAAGTCTCTTATATAAAGAGAAGGGTATACACTAAACCAGCTCCTAAATCACATAGAGCAGTTTTCACATAATTTCTTTTGATGGAGCAAGGTATAGTTGGTATTCCCGGATCTCTAAGTTTTTTAGGTACTCCATCTTTAAAAGTATAATTAGAAAGCATGGTGGAGATTTCATCTTCTGGTATTTTTCTCTTATTGGTGATGATGTCATTCATGTACTTTGCATAAGGAGGCCTTTTCAAGATATCAGTCAATCGAGTACGCAAAAAGATTGGCCTCAACATTTCAGCAATGCGTTCAAATTCTTCATCCTCTTTCTTTTTAGATGACTTAGGTGGAAAGGGCATAGGTTTTCGAACCCACGGTTCTCTTTCTTTACCGTGTTTTCTAGCAATGAAGTCTCTTTTATCATATCTTGTATTCTTGGGTTGTGGGTTATCAAGATCAACTGCTGGTTCTATTTCAACATCATTATCTGGTTCTTTACTATTTGTTCCTCATCATTACCTTTTTCATTATCAGAAGGTGAGTGTTCACTACCAGATTGAGTTTAAGCATCAGAGATAGAAATTTCTTTATCATTATCAGGAGGTTTTTCTACTTCAGGTTCACTAGAGGCATGCAAAGTCCTATCATTTTTCTTTTTCTTCTTTTTAGAAGGACTAGGTGCAGTGGTGTTGTTCCTTTGTGAATCATGTTCAATTCTTTTTGGGTGTCCCTTAGGATAAAGTGGTTCCTGAGTCATTTTACCTCCTCTAGTTGCAACTCTAACAGCAAAGCCATGTATGTTATTATTCATTTCATCAAGCAGTTCTCTTTGTGATTTAACAACTTGTTCTAACTGAGTTTGAACCATAGAAGCATGCTTTCACACACCTCTAACATCATTTGAGATTCTAAATAACAAGTCACTCAAGTGAGCAATCTTATCAGAATTATATTTCAATTGTTTTATAACATTTGCATTGAAGTGATCCTATTTTCTAATGTAGTTTTCAAACTCATAAAGGCATTGGCTAGGGTGCATATTGTGAGAATTATCATTATCATTGAATTTCATTAGAGAATTTACCTCTACAAACTCATAATGTAGTTTTCTAATGTAAATTTTTAACAGCCTCAGCTTTAATACGTTTTTCCTTCATAGATTTCTTTGCCTCTTGCATATCTTCAGGACTGAGATATAATATACCCCTCTTCTTCGGAGTGTGTTTAAGCGGTGGTTCAAGAAGAGTCCAGTCATCTTAGTTTTTCAATATGTTATTCAATAATTCTTCAGCTTGCCCAACAGTTCGTTCCCTAAAAACACAACCAACACAACTATCTAGGAAATGCCTAGAAGCATCGGTTAGTCCATTATAAAAGATATCAAGCATTTCATTTTTCTTAAGAGGGTGATCAGGCAAAGCATTAAGCAATTGGCAAAGCCTCCCCCAAGCTTGTGGGAGACTCTCTTCTTTAATTTGCACAAAGTTAAATATTTCTTGAAAGGCAGCTTGTTTCTTATGAGCAGGGAAATATTTTTCAGAGAAGTAACAAATCATATCCTGGGGACTACGCACACAACCAGGAGCAAGAGTATTGTACCAAGCTTTAGCATCACCCTTTAATGAGAACGGAAATAATTTGAGAATTAAGTAATAGCAAGTCTTCTCATCATGAGTAAAAAGGGTGGCTATGTCATTCAACTTAGTAAGATGTGCCACAAGAGTTTCAGTTTCATAACCATGGAAAGGATCAGATTCAACCAAAGTAATTAACTCTGGGTCGACAGAGAATTCATAATCCTTATCATCAATAAAGATAGGTGAAGTAACAAACTTAGGATCATATTGCATTCTAGCATTCGGAGATTTTTCCTTATACTTGCATAGTAATTTCTCTAGATCATATCTATCCTTACACGCAAGAATATCTCTAGTTGTCTCCTCATTCATAACATAACCTTCCGGTACCTTAGGAAATTCATGTCTAGGAAGGCTAGTTCTAGCAGGTGTTTCAAGATTTTTAGTTTCAAGCTCATCATCAGACTCAACAACATCATGTTGTCTTACTCTAGCTATTTGTTCATCAAGAAAGTCACCAAGTGGCACATCATCATCATCAAGCAAGGTACTAGCATCATCATAAGTATCGAAGTAGCATCATCAACAACTTGTGACATGTTAGGATTAATAGCATGTGGTGGTGTTGCAAGTTTACTTATAACAAAAGGTGAATCTAAAGCAAAACTGGATGGCAGTTCCTTGCCTCCCCTCGTCTTAGAGGGATAAATCTTAGTATTAGCATCCTTCAGATTCTTCATAGTGATAAATTGATAATAATCCCAAGTTACTCAACAAATATAGCTATGCTCCTTGGCAACGGTGCCAGAAAATGTCTTGATAACCCACAAGTATAGGGGATCGCAAAAGTTTTCAAGGGTAGAGTATTCAACCCAAATTTATAGATTTGACACAAGGGGAGCCAAAGAATATTTGAAATTATCAACAGCTGAGTTTTCAATTCAACCACAACTGGGGATTAATTATCTACAGCAAAGTGATCAGTAGCAAAATAGTTTGATAGTTTTGATAATAGTACCAACAGCAATAGTAACGTTAACAGTGATAGTAGTAGTTTTGTAGCAAGTGTGATAGTAACGATAGCAGTAGTAACTTAGCAGGAACAATAATAGATAAATTCGTAGGCATTGGATCGATAATTTGTTGTATGATATTCATCATGTGACAGTCGTAACCTAGGGCGATACGGCACTAGCTCTAGTTCATAAATGTAATGTAGGCATGTATTCCGTAAATATTCATACGTGCTTATGGAAAGAACTTGCATGACATCTTTTGTCCTACCCTCTCATGGCAGCGGGGTCCAATTGGAAACTAAGGGATATTAAGGCCTCATTTTAATAGAGTACAGGAACAAAGCATTAACACACGGTGAATACATGAACTCCTCAAACTACGGTCATCACCGGGAGTGGTCCCGACTATTGTCACTCCAGGGTTGCCGGATCATCTCTACTCCTAATGGACGAGTTGGTGAATCGTCTCTGCGGTTTATTTTTGCTGGATTTTTTTTGTCTCTCCTCCCACCACCCCCTCCCACCCTGGTCCGCGGTTTATTTTTGCTGGTTTTTTCGTCTCTCCTCCCACCACCCCTTTCCACCATGGTCCATCGGTTTATTTTTCTCTCCACTCTTTATTAAAACCAGAACTTTCCTAACGTATAACAAATCACGGATCTAACTTCCTTAAATTATTCTCGAGGAGGCTGATCGTACCCACGGACACCTATGGGGCCGGCGGACCAGGCCCCTTGTGGTTCGGAGGGGGGCGGAGATCGCACAAAGAGCGGATCGAGGCGCGGCACACGAGCAGTTTACCCAGCTTCAGAGCTCTCCGGAGAGATAAAACTCCCTCGCTGCTTGTCTGATGTATTGTATTCTTGCTAGGGAGCGATGAGAGCTACAAAACCTAGCGCGAGTGTATCTGGTCTCGAGTGAGTCGAACGAACCGAACCCTCTCTACGTTGCACATGGGCCTCCTTTTATATGCTCAAGGGGTCTCCGACAGGTGGCAACATAGATGAGGGTACAAATGTAAAAACAGGAGTTGGTACACCTACTTGAGCGATTATGCAGTGCAAAATACCTAACTCTGACGGCAAGGGACAAAAGCAATAAATGCCCGTCGCTGTCGCCCAAACAATTACAACAGAGACCGTCAGGTGCGCCTCCGCTCGCCACGATGGCAAGCTTGTCAGCGCCGCTTATCGCTGCTCTCCGCTGGCTGCACAGCCTCTCGACACGCGCGCATGGAACGGCCCCATGGCGACACGTCGCTGGATGAGCCAGAGCGGAGATGGAGAGAGGTTGCATGCCGCGGCAAGCGCCTTGCCGCGGCCGAATCCTTGTCGCGTCCGGAGGCTTGTCGCGCTCCGGGCCTTCCCAGCAAGCTCCTCTTGCCGGGGCCTTGTCTTCTGCATGCCTTGAGCGGCCTTTCCGGCAAGCTCCTCTTGTCGGGGCCTTGTCTTCTTAATCAAATACTTTGTTCTTGAATGGCTCCAAAGGAGCCACGGAGGATCTTGGCGGCGACGAGGCAAACCTCGCGGGGTGTCAGAATCGTCTGCGGCACGTAGTACGGGATACTAGGGTACCCTACTCTAGTACACCGACAGAGCCCCGAACTCGGGCATTACACGGTGCCGAGCGCTTGTCGGGCCAGGCCCAGAACTGTGCACGGACACGCGTGGCCTCGACCACGCCGCAACTCGCTCCGGACCCACCACGATCCCCACTAACGGCACGCACCGGACGTGGCGTCGTGCGAGAGATCGTGGGCGCGGTCGTGGGGGTTTCTTTATTAGTATAAGCGGAACGTCCGCCCCCTCCCCCTCTTTATAAGCGGAGGAAACAGGGGCAGGCCGTCCACTCTGCCCTCGCTGTCTTGTCAAGAAAACCACCTCCGCTCCCCTCTTCTTCTCCGGTGCGAAGAGAGCGCCCCGCCTTTCGCCACAAGCACGCTCACCGCCGGCCTCCTCCGCCGCCCTTCGCCATGGCTCCAAAGCCGACAAGGAGAAGGGCGTCAAGTCGGCCGAGGCGCAGCGGCTCGCGGCCGCAAGGAGCGGGCCATCTTCCCCGCAGCTCGGCGCGCAAGGGAGCTGCGGACGTCTTCTACCTCTTCGGTCGACGGAGACGCTGCGGCGCATCCACGCACGAGGGTACTCCCGCCTCCGCCGCTGATTTGGCCCCAACAGGTACCCCTTTTTCGCCTTTTCTTCTATTGCGGGCTTTGCCCGCCTTTTTTCAGTTCTTCTGCGACATCATGAACACCTTTAGCCTCCGCCTCCTTGATTTCACCCCCAACGCCGTCTTGACCATGGCAGTTTTCGCACATTTGTGCGAAAACTTTGTCGGAGTCCACCCGAATGTGGCGCTCTTCCGCCACTTCTTCGTGCCCCGCGTCGAGAGAGGAGAGCCACTTGCCGGAGGGATAGCCTGGGTCTCTAGGATCGGCAAGAAAGAGGCCTACCTAGAAGGAGAGTTCCGCAACAAGTGGGAGGAGCGGGGAGCCAACTGGTGCTGGGTCGTAGAGGAGAACCCGCAGCCCTTCACCGGCTGCAGGCGCCAAACCCCAATAGTGCGCGGCAGAGATTGGAGTAACTTGGCGCCGGAGGATGCGGTGAAGATAGCTGTGACCCAAATTTTGCGCCTCGGGCTTGCCGGTTAACCGTAAGGCGCGGTTGGCAGATTTCCTTCGTCGCCGCATCGCTTCCCTTGCAGGAAAGGAGGAGGCCTGCACAGGAGTTCCAAAATGCGGCAGGCATTATGAGGCTGCGCCGGGCCTGAATCGAACTTCACCGTCTTGGAGCTGGACTCGATGCTGCTCGAGCTGTTCAAGAACGACCCGACCACCCCGAGTGGTTTAGGTTGCCGCTGGGGTCGTCCCATTGTGCAACAACTTCGGCGCCGACCGCATCCGGCGCCATGATGCCGTTGCAGCGACTCCCACGGGATCGTCCCAACCTGGCAGGAGCCCCCCGACGAGGTCGTGCAGCAGTTCTTCGACGACTTAGAAGAAGTGCCGATCCGCTCCGACGAGCAGAAAAAGCTCACCCGCGACACCACCGACGAGGAGATGGCGCGGATCGCCACCAGGGTGGAGGAGGCGGCAGCAGCCGCTGCCGCTGGAGCCTTCGGGTTCACCGTGGAGGAGGCGGACGCTGCGAAGGCGGCAAGCCTTGCCGAGCGAGGGGAGATCGCCGGCGAGGACGAGCTTGTCGAGCCCGAGGCCGGGTCGAGTGGACCCGCCGAGGGCGCTTCTTCCCCACCGCCAAGCGACTTGCCGCCAGCAGAGCCCTCGCTCCGGCCAAGAGGCGTCTCCGCAAGGTTGGAGACGAAGTCGGGCGGCAGATCGCCCACAAAGAAGAACAGCTGGGCCATGACGCTGCTTCCACCGCGCAAGCGAGGTTGCCGCGAGCGCCCCACACCGCTGCGACAACCGGGCGGGATCTTCTCGAGCCACCGCCGACGCCTCCTTAAGCGGCCAAGAGAGCCCACTCCCCGCCTCGTCGCACCGGAGGCGAGCCGGAGTTTGACTTCTCCGCGCCAGCTCCGAGGAGGAAGGCGAAGAGTAAGCTCTTGAGATTTGTGCTTGTATTTCTTCAATTTTATTGCTTCATCTTGAATCTGATTTGCTTCGTTCTGGACTCTTTCCTTTTCAGGACGCTGGCCCAGAGAGCATCGAAGAGGGCCAAGATCCCGATGGTCGTTGTCGAGGACGATTCTCCCGTGGCAACAGGGGACGCGTCCGAGACTCCCTTGCCGGACCCGGCGACCCTTCCTCGTGAGCAGCCCCTCAAAGACAGCCCCCTGCAGTAAGTGCGCAGTTTTCTTCTTACTATTAGGTGCGCAGGGGTGCTCCTTCTTCGTTGATACCTGACTGTGTGCTCGTGTAGGAGCAGAGCAGCCTCATCAGGAGGGCTCGGAAGCCGCCCCCGAGATCCTGTCTGCTGCCACTACGCCGCTAAGGGAGGAACCTCCGGCAAGGGAGCGCCCTCCGACAAGGGAGGCCACTCCGGCAAGGGAGGCTACCCCGGCAAGGGAGGCTACCCCGGCAAGGGACAGCGCGAGTGAACCTCCAGTGGTCGAGGCCATGGCTGCGGATCCCGTTGCAGGTAACTCCCTTACACGAAAATTTCCCTTGGGCTTGCTTTCTTTTGTTTCTCTTTTTTTTGAACATTTGCTTGACTGCTCTTTCTTCGTCTGACGCAGAGCCGATGGAGGTCGAGGCCGCCGGCGAGGAGGAGGCGCGCGGCAACACCGACGAGGCCGCCGTCGTGGAAGAAGAGGTCGTTGCTGCGGAAGAAGAGGCCGTCGCCGACGAGCCCGTTGGCGAGGAGGCCACCGAGGCTGCCGACGCAGAGGCCGGCGAGGGGTCGGGCAATCGTGACCGACGCCCCGAGGCCGCAGGAGCGCCAAGCGCCACAATCGGCTACCGACTCCCCATCGCTGTTGCGGCCAGTTCGAGGAGCCCCAGCCCGGCGCCTACCAAGGCGGCGGCGTCTTCATCAAGCTCCCACAGGGAACCGAAGCCTGTGGCGCCGGTCGAGGAGAGACCTTCGACGGCGAGCTACTCGCCTTTCTACTGGGCTGACGCTGGTGGATGCGCCAAGCAGCACAGCAGGCGTAGTCTGAGGAGGAGCAGGCTACTTGAAGAAGAAGCTGTTGTAGCTCTCACGACGCCCGGCAGCCAAGTTGGAGACCCGGGAAGCACTTGTCGCGAGGGCAGGAGCGGACATGGAGAAGCGCCACAGAAGAGCTCCGAGCGCCAACCAAGAAGCTCTTCGCGACGAAGCGGAAGCGCTGGGGTATCTTGCAGAAGAGCGCACGGCCTTCATCCTTGAGAAGGCCGGCCGAGGAGGAGCAGCTGGCCGGCTGCCGAGAAGCTTCGCCGCAGCAGAAAGTGAGCCGGGCGCAGCGGAAGGTCAACCTGGACAGCCACGAAGAAGACCTTGCCGTGCACGAGGAGTCACTTGGCGGGGCGCTCAAGGAAGCGAAGGATGCCGCCGCAGCTGCCGAGGCCGCCAAGGAAGAGCTGAAGGCGAAGGTGGCACAGCTGGAGGCCAGCCTCAAGAATAGCGGCGAAGAGCTTGCCGCGCTCAAGCGTGAACGCGAGAAGGACGCCCACACTCTTGGCGAGCTGCAGAGTCGTCTCGCTGATAGAGGCAAGGAGCTCGACGCCGCCAAGGATTCCAAGGCGGATCTTGAGCTGAAGCTGACCACCCTGACGCAGACGTTGGACGGCGCCAGAGAGCGGGAGGTGGGCTTGTTGGAGGCGATCAAGGCCAAGGAGGAGCTGCTGGCGAATGCCGCCTCCATCCAGAGCACCTTGAGGGAGAGCGTGGAGCATCGGATCAAGGTCTTGTGGACACCGTCGCCGACATCCACAACGAAATGATGGAGCTGGGGATGGCGGACCTTGCATACTCCTCCGACGAGCATCTCCAACCCAGCGCCAAACTCAGCTTATTCTTCAAAGGCGTGGTGACGGGCCTCCAGCGACTCCGGGAAGAGGTCCCAAAGTAGCTGGCCGAGGAATCACACCAGATCTGTGCAGGAGCCCTCGAAAAGGTGCTGATAAAGGTGGCCTTCCGCAATCCGGGCCTCAACCTTAATGGCGTCCTCCGATCCTTGCCGCCAGACGCCAACGTGGAGGAGCTTCAAAGCCCTTGTCGCACTCCATTGTGGACAAGGTGAACAAGATCAAGCGGATTGAGGGCGACCCGCGTAGACTAGGCCGCCAACTTTATCTTTCCTTGTCGCCGATCATGTTTAGAACACTTTGTTAGATCAGCGACAAGTTATTTTGTAATATACACTATCTTAGGCGATCAATGCAACGTTATTTCCTCTACTTGATTCCTTCCTTTGCATGTTTCTGCCTTACGCATTTGGGGGACTTGTCGGTGCGGGCACCTTTGGGCGGCGCTGAGTGCGGAACGTCAGCAGCCTGCTGGCAGTGCCGCCCCCGACAAGCAACCTTGTCGCGACTAGCCGCAGCTCACTTAAGTTGTTGAGCGGACTCGAAACAGAGTAAGGGCGCGACTAGCCGGCGAGTTGGTTCCTCTCAAGGCATGTGTTTTCCATACAAAGTACTATCGCTCGAGGAAGATAACTTAAAATTGAAAATTGATTGCTCAAACTTTGGCAACTTAGCTTTTACATCTCTTGCTTCCCGATGAGGTGAAACTTCCTCGGCGGTGCCTGGTCCATAGTATCATCTCCTCCTCCCCACGGTTAACTTGTGCGCGAGGGAGCCTCCCTTTCTTTGAGAAAAGAGATATAAGAGGAAATAAAGTTATGGAGCCTAGCGGCTCGATTTTGCTTACCGGGTGTGGTCGCTGCACAAAGTGTTAGCCAAAACATGCAATAAAATGATGAAAGCATGAATTTGACAAGTTGTGCGCAACACATGAGCTTTACTGATGCACGGGGTCTGCGCCCGGCTTTGTACAAAGGATTACATGCAACAGCGGCAAGACTTGTACAAAAGGTGGTTGCCGGAACGGGTTCTGACAACCGCGCCCTATGGGTAAAACTTACGAAGATGCTCAATGTTCCAGGAGTTGCTCACCGGAATGCCATCTTCGGTCTCAAGGCGGACAGCGCCAGGCCTAGTGACTCGTTTCACCCGATAGGGGCCTTCCCACTTCAAGGCCAACTTGTTTGAATTCTTGGCGGACTGAACGCTACCAAGAACAAGGTCGCCTTCCTCGAGACTTCGCACTAACTCTGCGGCTATGGTAGCGACGCAAAGCTTGCTGGTAGCAAGCAGCTCGCACAACGGCCTGAAGACGATCCTCCTCAAGGAGCAGTGCGTCATCTTGTCGTAGCTGCTCTTGCTCAAGCTCATCATAAGCGAGCACTCGAGGCGATCCGTATACGAAGTTCCGTGGGGAGAACTGCCTCCGCTCCGTAGACTAGAGCAAAAGGTGTCCGGCGGTGGCTCGATTTGGCGTCGTCTGATCGACCAAAGAACCACCGGCAGCTCCTCGATCCAGTTTCTTCCGCGACTGTGCAGCCAGCCGAAAGTTCTAGTCTTGAGCCCGCGCAACACTTCAGCATTTTCCTCTCCGCTTGACCGTTGCTTCTCGGATGAGCAATGTAAGCGAAGCGACCTTGGCGCCAAGATCTTGGACGTCTTGCATGAAGGTGCGATCAGAAATTGTGTGCCGTTGTCGGTGATGATCCTGTTAGGGATTCGAAACGGCAAACAATCGACTGAAGAACTTGATGCCGATCGTGCCGTCACCTTCCTCATCGCTTCCACTTCCGGCCACTTTGTGAACTTGTCGATGGCGACGTACAAGTACTCAAAGCCCCGACAGCTTCGGGGAAGGGGCCGAGGATGTCGAGCCCCGGTCGAAATGGCCAGGATAAAGGGATCGCCCGGAGAGCTTGAGCTGGCTGATGTATCTGCTTGGAATGGAACTGGCACGCTTCACACTTGGTTACTTGTGGAGTTGCATCCTGGAGGGCTTTCGGCCAGAAGAAACCTTGCTGGAAAGCTTTGCCGGCAAGTGCTCTTGCGCCAATGTGGTGACCACATATGCCTCCGTGTATCTCGCCAACAGCTTCGGCCCATCTTCCACAGGAATACACTTCAATTTCACATCGTTGAGTCTTCTTACATAAAGTATGCTGTCGACAAACCGGGTACATACTTGACTGCCGGGCTACTCTTTCCACTTCTTCTTGCTCTTCGGAAGTTCTCTCGTCTCAAGGAAATGGACAATCTGCTGCGCCCATGCTTTGGAGCTTGCGGCTCGACAACAAGGACTAAAGGCACATCTGCTGCTGCGGGAACATCAGCTTCCACGGCAAGAACCTGCGGCCCTGCCGGAGCTTGATGCTCCCCGACAAGCTTGCCGGAGCAAGACTTGTCGGGAGCGTCTGCTTCAACGAAACAAGCAGACTGCTCCTCAGCACTGTTGGTGTTGAGCTTGGGGACCTTTGCAACAACGGCTTCGGGAAGCTCTGTCGGAAAGTAGTCACCAGGGGTCAACTTCCTTTTCTTGCTTTGTCCAGTTGATGGTGTTACGGTTGGTTGAGTCAGCTTGAGCATGAAAATCCCTAGTTCCACAGGTAACTTAAGTGCAGCGCACTTTGACAGGCCGTCAGCAATATCATTCTGAGCTCTTGGAACATGTTCCATTTGCAGGCCGTCAAAGTGCTCTTCTAGCTTCCTCACTTCATCAATGTAGGCTTCCATCAACGGACTCCAGTAATCTTTGTTCACTTGGCGGACGACGAGTTGCGAGTCGCCCTGACAATAAGCTTCTTGATCCCAAGGTCCACTGCGATCCTGAGACCGGCAAGCAAACCTTCATACTCTGCAGTATTGTTTGTCGCTTGCTCCTTGGGAAAGTGCATCTGGACTACGTACTTGAGGTGCTCTCCGGTGGGTGCGATAAGCAGCACGCCCGGCACCGGCGCCTTTGCGAAAAGGCACCATCAGAGTACATCAGCCACTCTTTGCTTGCTTCTTTGACGGGAATGCTCGTCTCCGGAATCTCTTCATCTGGTGTTGGCGTCCATTCTGCTATGAATTCTGCCAACGCTCTGCTTTGGATAGTGGATGTGCTTTCAAACTTGAGACCAAAGCTTGACAGTTCCAACGCCCACTCGACAATCCTGCCCGTTGCTTCTGGATTCTGCAGTATCCTCTTCAGCGGAAAGTGAGTGACAACTGTGATCTCATGTGCTTGGGAGTAATGGCGCAGCTTTCTCGAGGCCATGAGGAGGCCGAAAAGCAATTTCTGCACATCAGAGTACCTTGACCTAGCCCCCTGCAGAGGGAATCGACAAAGTAGATCAAGGCGCTGCACCATCCTTTTTCTCGTGATCTGGTCATGCGTCTGCGGCGGATTCGTCCTTGTCGGGACCAGAGCTTGTCGTGAAGCCCCCTACTTGTCGCTGGATGTGCTTGCCGTGGTTGCCGGCTCGTCATCCGCCTCCTCTCCGCTACTAACGCAGCACTAACCACTTGATTGGTTGCCGCTATGTATAGCAGCAACTTCTCTTGTGGCCTAGGTGCGACAAGTGTTGGAGTGGAGGACAGGTATCTCTTCAAGTCCTGCAGCGCAGCCTCCGCTTCGGGAGTCCATTTCATTGGACCTGCCTTTTTCAAAATCTTGAAAAATGGTAGGGCGCGCTCAGCAGACCTAGAAATAAACCTGCTGAGAGCAGCCACGCAACCGGCAAGTCTTCGTACATCCTTGACGCGCTTTGGTGCTTCAATCTGCTCAATGGCCTTGATCTTGTCGGGATTAGCTTCAATCCCTCGTTGAGATTAAGAACCCGAGAAGCTTGCGGAAGGGACTCCAAACACGCACTTCTCGGGGTTGAGCTTGAGGTTGATCTTGCGCAGATTCGCAAAGGTCTCGGCCCAAATCTTGAACTAGAGTTGCTTTGTCCTTGCTTTTGACCACTATGTCATCCATGTAGGCTTCTACATTTCTGTGCATTTGCGGCTCAAAAGCGTCATGGACTGCCCTTGCAAATGTTGAACCAGCATTCTTCAAACCGAAAGGCATCCGTATGAAACAGTATGTGCCACATGGTGTAATGAATGCGGTCTTCTCCTCATCTTCTTCAGCCATGAAGATCTGATGGTATCCTGAATATGCATCAAGAAACGAAAGCAAATCACATCCAGCCGTGGAGTCAACAATCTGGTCAATGCGCGGCAAGGGAAATGGATCTTTGGGATAAGCTTTATTAACATCCGTGAAGTCAATACAAAGTCTCCATTTTCCATTTGCTTTGGCGACGATTTCACGGTGATTGGCCAACCACGTAGGATGGAGCACTCCTCGACAAGGCCCGCCGCTTCCGGTTCTTGATCTCTTCGCTATGAATTCTTGGCGCTCCACCGCTTGCTTCCTGATTTTTGCTTGACGGGCGCGCGATGAGGACAAACGGCCAGGCGGTGCTCAATCACTTCCACAGGAACACCAGGGATGTCGACGGTTGCCATGCAAACACGCCGACATTCGCCCGCAGAAAGCAACGAGCGCGCCTTCCTATTTAGGGTCGAGAGAGGCACCGATGGTAAAGGTACCACCTGCCGTCCTCCTTGGCGGGCACCTTCTTGGTCTTTGGCGAGCCACCATCTTCTTGCACTTGCGGTGGAGCTCGATGGTGCGTCCTCGACGGTAGCGCAGCACCAAGAGGTGCGCTTGCGGAGTAGGCATCAGAGCTCTTGCCGGACTTGGACTTCGTCTTCTTCCCCCCGGGAGCTTCAGCGGCAAGTGTTTGGCAATCTGTCGCAGCTGCTGCATCCCGGTAGATCTTGTCGGCACAGATAAGGGCATCCTTCTTGTCGCCGTGGACAGAGATGACGCTTATCGGGCCTGGCATCTTGAGTAAGTTGTAGGCGTAGTGAGAGGCTGCCATGAACTTGGCGAGTGCTGGACGGCCAAGTATCCCATTGTAAGGCAATGGGAAATCGGCAACGCCGAATGTGACCCTCTCATTCCTAAAGTTCAGCTCGCTGCCAAATGTTACCGCAACGTAAGCTTCCCCTTCGCTTGCTCCTTCCGGGTTGATTCCTTGGAAGGTACCGGTCTCTTCGAGCTCGTTGTCAGGGATTTGAAGCTTCTGGAGCACCGCGGAGGAGATCAGATTCAAGCCGGCCCCGCCGTCAACTAGCATTTTGGTGACCTTGAGGTTGCGGATGGTTGGTGAGACCAACATCGGCAAGCACCCGACCGTAGTTATGCGATCAGGGTGGTCCTCAATATCAAAAATGATAGGCGTGCTGGACCACTTCAAAGGCTTGCATGACTCTACGGATGGTTCCGCTGCATTGACCTCCCGCATCCATTGCTTGAGTTGGCGGTGGGAGGTATGCAGGGAAGCACCTCCGTCAATGCGAAGAACCTCTGTGGCTTTCAAACTCCTGCTCATCGGGCGTCGTCGCCTTCCATATCTTCGTCGTCGTCATCATCTTCATCCTTGTCGCGTCACTGGAGGTCTATCTCCTTGCCGCTGCTTGGCCTGCCGCGTCGTCCCCGGCCGGGGCGTTTCTTGCTTGCTCCCCAGCACCTTCCTAGGCCTTTCTCCTTGTCGCGCCGCTTCGTACTCAGCTCTCTGCTGTTCGACAAGCTGCTCGACCTTCTTGCAGCTCCGGAGGTCGTGGCCCTTGGTGTGGTGGATCTTGCAATATTGCTTGCCGGAGCTGGCCCCGCTTGTCGGGCCGCCACCGACTGGTGGTTGGCGTCAGCGGCAACCTCCTTGCCGGAGCCACCAGCCTTGGCGTTCTTGTCGCCGCCTCCGTTGCCGGACTGCTCGACAGCTAGCACCTCTCTACTTTTCTTCTTCCTGTTGCCTCGCCGCCGGCCCTTCTTTGCCGGGGCGGTGTCCTCACTGTCAGATCCTGCTTCTGCATTCTCTCCTGGGAGTCTCCTCCCTTCCTCAGCGCGTGCACACTTGTCGGCCAAGGCGTACAGCTCACTGACGTCCTTGACTTTGCACATCGCCATCTCCTATCCTGCGGTTCCGCACATTCTAATGAAATGCGCCGATCACCGCGGCAGGGGGTGGACGTCCGGGATGTTGTAGTGCACACGGCTGAATCTCTCGAATGAACTTGGCGCAGGACTCTCCTTCCTTCTGGCGGCAGATGAAGGTCACTCTCTTGGCCATGAGATTTGTGGCCGCTGTGAAGGCGCCAACAAACCGATGGCATGATCTGCCCAAGAGGATATGGAGCTGTCCGGCAAGTGCATGAGCCAAGATCTCGACGTTGGGCTTGAGCACGAGCGGAAGTAGTTGGCGAGGATCTTGTCGCCCCGCCCCCGTAGCCTGCACCGCGATGGTGTAGATGCCGAGGAACTCCGGCGGATGCGCCCCGCCATCATACTTCTCCGCACGCCCGGGTTTGAAGTTTTTCCGGCTGGGCCATCGGACTTGCCGCAGCTCACGAGTGAACGCAGTGCAACCTACCACATACGGCAAGTCGCTCGCTCCTCCGGGCGCGCGATGTCAACAGAAGGCCCAGCGCTTTGTCGGACTAACGTAGCGCTTCTTCGGGCGCCGATGCGAAGTTCGAGCGCCCTCTTGTTGTCGCTCATGAAGAACTTGGCGCTGATCGCGGCGAGCTCATGGATCCGACGACGCAGTGGAGTCGCCGCCGAGGTGGATCCGTGAGTCGGCGATCTTGGCCTTTCGTGGCGGAGAGTGCACGGTGGTTGCACCTCCGACAGCCTGCCGCCACCGGCTCGTGCCTTGTCGCCTCGCCGCGGCAATGATGGCGTTGGTTGCCGCGAGCGCCGCCGCTGCTGGCAAAGCCGATGAGGCTCGATAGTGGCCCTCCACTCGTCGACCTTGTCGGCCGTTGGAGGGTAGTCGAGGAGCAGCTGAGCTCTCGCCAGAGCTTCGCTAGAGTAGTGGGTGGCATTGGAGAACGGTGCGAGGAGCGGATATGCTCGGACTTCTAACCACGTTAGAAGGAGCGTACCCGTCCGGGCGACCGTATCTCACTCGTGCCCGACATGTTGGCGCCGCATGCTGGTCTTGAGGGTCTCGATCCAGCGAACGTATGGCGTTAGAACGCCATGACGTTGTTGGTCCCGCCTCCCGAGATGGGCGCGGGGATGCGCGGACGATGAGGTTTGCGGGCCTTGTCCTTGGACTTGGCAACGCCGCGAGCACCTTCGGCGCCGTTTCTTCCGCCAGCCCCGCCCCACCTCCCGCTTTGCTGCGGTGAGGGTGGGTACGACGCAGACGGTTTCATCGCCGCCAAGCCTTCTTCTTCGGTGGCATGTTGAGGAAGATGTTGATGACGCTGCTCGTGTGAACGCCGGATCAGATTCACACGGCCTCGACGCTTCTACCGGGCGCGCCAAAGATGTCGGGAGGCTGATCGCACTCCACGGACACCTATGGGGGCCGCAGACCAGGCCCCTTGTGGTTCGGAGGGGGCGGAGATCGCATCAAGAGCGGATCGAGGCGCCGCACACGAAAGCAGTTTACCCAGCTTCGAGCTCTCCGGAGAGATAAAACTCCATCGCTGCTTGTCCGATGTATTGTATTCTTGCTAGGGAGCGATGAGAGCTACAAAACCTAAGCGCGAGTGTATCTGGTCTCGAGTGAGTCGAACGAATCAACCCTCTCTACGTTGCACATGGGCCTCCTTTTATATGCTCAAGGGTCTCCGGCGGTGGCAACATAGATGAGGGTAGAAATGTAAAACAGGAGTTGGTACACCTACTTGAACAAAGTGTACAAAGGTGCAAAATACCTAACTCGACGGCAAGGGACAAAAACAATAAATGCCCGCCGTTGTCGCCCAAACAAAGGCAACGAGAGACCGTCAGTGCGCCTCCTCTCGCCACGATGGCAAGCTTGTCGGCCGCTTATCGCTGCTCTCCGGGCTGCACAGCCTCTCGACACGCAGCGCATGGAACGCGGCCCCATGGCGACACGCCGCTGGATGAGCTGGAGCGGAGATGGAGAGAGGTTGCATGTCATGCAAACGCCTTGCCGCGGCCGAATCTTGTTGCGTCCGGAGGCTTGTCGCGGCCGGGCCTTCCCGGCAAGCTCCTCTTGCCGGGCCTTGTCTTCTGCAAGCCTTGAGCGGCCTTCCCGGCAAGCTCCTCTTGTCGGGGCCTTGTCTTCTTAATCAAATACTTTGTTCTTGGATGGCTCCAAAGGAGCCACGGAAGATCTTGGCGGCGACGAGGCAAACCCTGCCGCGGGGTGCTGCAACTGTCCGTGCACGAGTACGGGATACTAGGGTACCCCTACTCTAGTACACCGACAATTATGCAAATCAATCGATTCCTTTTATTGGTTCAATTTGTCTTAGGAAACAAATAACAGATTTTCAGGAAACAAATAATACATTTTAATCTAACTTCCATAAATTATGCAAATCAATCGATTCCTTTTATTGGTTCAATTTGTCTTAGAAAACAAATAACAGATTTTCAGGAAACAAATAATACATTTTAATCTAACTTTCCTAACTTATCTAAATCAATCGATTTCTCTTATTAGGGAAATTTATTTTAGGAAACAAATAACAGACAAGTCACAACTTTCCTCCCAATAAATAGTTTCTTAACATTTGCAAACTTTCCTAATCAGACACGTCACAAATGGGCAGGTACTGATATCACGTTACCCAACAATAAAACCCCATTTGCATAGAAATCAGTTCAAGAATCCTAACTTTCCTAAATTTTTACCTTTCCTTGATAACAACCATTATTTCCTATGTTTTCCACCTATTGAAGGAAATCACCCCTCCATCGATATTAGCATTTTTTTGAACTGAGATCTCCGGGTTATGATTTTTTTTATTCTTTCCAATTGTGACCTCTCCTTCCACTCCGGCTCCTTCTCGCATAAACACCTCCACCACAGCGAGGTGACACCGCCCCAGACCTCCTGCCTCTCCACACCTTCTCGTACTCCATTAACAATCCCTACGCCACATTTGTCCACGGCGGTGTTGAGGGCATGGCGCAGCAGCGTACCAGCGGTAGAGCAGCGCATAGCAGCAGGAAGCAACACGCAGCAGGCGAGGCGAGCAGCCGACGTGGAGGGCAGAGATGCAGCCGACGTGGCTGAGAGGGCGGCCAGCGTGGCTGAGGGGGCGGCCGGCAGAAGATGGCCATGACTGGAGGCGGCACGAGGCAGAGGCGGGACAGTGGGGCGAGTGAAGGGATAGGCGACAGCAGACGGGGCGAGCGCAGCCAGCGAGAGTGTGGCGCGGCTGTGGTGTGTGTCACAAGGCACTGATGGTGCGGTGGCAGCGGCGAGCACGACGGCAGCGGCGGGTGATGAAGTCATATACCTGGGGTAGGGTCATAGACCTGCCCAAAGGTACCCTCCACAAGGACACTCACAAGAGAAGCAGCCTTCCAATCGACCTGGTAGGTTTCCACTCGACAGATTCAAAGACACTCGACCACCAGGAGTCCAAGAGCCACTCGGTACCCAAACGCTCTGTAGTTAAATAGTCTTTATGACCTTAATGACACTTTATGTAAGGCATGCTACTAAGAACGCCTAGCTTTAACGCACCTTAAACCCTCTCCTACGTGGGCTGGCTGGGGTCCTGGCGCACTCTATATAAGCCACCCCCCTCCACAGGTAGAAGGGTTCGCACCCCTGTAACACATATGCATATAATCCAGTCGACCGCCTCCGGGCTCCGAGACGTAGGGCTATTACTTCCTCCGAGAAGGGCCTGAACTCGTAAATCCCTTGCGTATACAACTACTCCATAGCTAGGATCTTGCCTCTCCATACCTACCCCCCATTCTACTGTCATACTTAGAACCACGACAGTTGGCGCCCACCGTGGGGCAGGTGTTCTAGCGATTTGTTGGAGAAGTTGGGATTCTTTCGATCTCCGGCATCATGGTTTCAGGTGGAGTTCTGGTCGACGGCCACGAGATCCGTCTCGGTGCACTCACGTTCGTCGCCGACGACTCCGCTTGGCTTCAGAAGGCTCCACTCGACGTGGATCGCCTCCCGTCCGCTGGGCGACGACTGCTGCGTGTGTCCGCGGGCGTCCTCCTGCGGCAACCGGCCGACCCAAGATGGGTCGGCTCGCGCTATCTTCACTCCCAGCCTCCCACCGCGCAAGCTGCCCGGCCGGTCGAGGCTTCAGCGGTGGGTGAGGCATGCGGTGGCCCGCCATCGGCCATCCCCAAGTCGCGCGATCGAGCCCGGCGAATCTCTCTACGGCCTGTTCGACCGGGTTCAGAGAGATCAAGCGTCCAATGCGATAGCGATGACCCGGGCAGAGGTTCTGATGGTCGCTGGACCATGCAGTCCCCCTGGATTCACCCGCACCAACGGAGGTGGCGGTGGAGACGATCCGCAGCAAGCCCACGAAGAGTACTTGCCCGAGCCCCTCACTTCGCTCCAGAGGGAGGAGCTTCGCCGTAGGAACATGGATGCACTTCACACTCCTATCGTTGGAGAAACCCCCGAGACTCGCGCCTTGGAGGATGCGGCGGCCATTAACCTGGCTGAGCGCACTCGACTGGAGAATCTTCAGCGAGTACTCGACGAGCGTACACGACCAAGGGTTCCAGAATCCAGTCGGCGCCAGCTCTTTCAACCGCCAACTCAGGTATATCAAACTCCTATTCAGAATTTAGCAGCTGTCACCAGATAGCGTAGTCAATTCAGCCTTCCCAGTCGGAGGCAGGTAGAGGTTTGCAGCAAATCAGGGATTTGCTCCGGGCGGCAGGAGATCAAAACTCAGTTGTATCCTAGTCGCGGAACAGGGTTCATAGCCGATCCGTCGCTGCGAATTCAGTCCAGTCGGCCCATAGTCCAAGATTGCCCCCGAGGCGTGAGGAACGTGGGGGCCGGCGTGATGATCAATACAAGGGCCGCGAGCAGTATGAGCACCGATTCGGTCGCAACGATCGACGTCGAGTGCCCACTCCTCCCCCAAGGGGTGGATCATACGCTCCTCGGCAGCAGGATGACATACGCCAAAACAGTGCAGGGCGAAGAGTTCCAGTCGACCCCAGGGAACCAGGCTTTGATGTGAGATCTATTATCGTTCAAGGTTTGGTCGACAGGAACAGAGCTCACCGAGACGGCCATGATAGAGATGTTCCTTCCAGCAGCAGAGTTCATGTCTCGGGACCAGAGTGTTTCAAAGAGAGCCATCGAGCCGCAGTGATTCCTCCCAACTTCAGGTTGGCGCATCGAGTCGCAAGTTCATCGGAGAATCCAAGCCCCGACACTTGGCTTGAAGATTACCGAGTGGCGGTTCAGATCGCGGTGGCAACGATGAGGTAGCCATGAAGCATTTGCCTCTTATGTCGGAGGGTTCAGCTGGCGTGGTTGAATCGATTAGCACCCAGCAGAGTATTTACACTTGGGAAGATCTTGCCCGAGTGTTTGTCGAGATATTTGAAGGAACTTGCAAACGACCAAAGGTTTGACGACGGAGTTGCAAATGTGTGTGCAAAAAGTCGAGTGAAACTTTGAGAGATTATATCCAGAGGTGGATCACTTTGCACCACACGATCGAGAATGTATCTCGATCACCAGGCGTCTGTGCCTTCAAGGAAGGTGTCAAGAACAGAGAATTGAGTTTGAAATTTGGTCGAACCGAGATATGACCCTGAGTCGGATGATGGAGATTGCCACCAAGTATGCAAATGGTGAAGAAGAGGATCGGCCCGAGTGCTAAATATAAATCGGCCGCCAATGAGGCCGGCGGAGGAAATTCGGTCGGAAGCGTAAGAAAGTCGAGCCAGCGGCTCCCGGAGAGGCCTTGGCCGTGACCCCAGGAAAGTTCAAGGGAAACCCAAGGGTCCTTGGAACCCCAAGAAGGTGAAAGACCAGGATGGAAACGACGTGTTGGATTTGCCATGTCATATTCATACGAAGAAAGATGAAGAGGGTAAACTCATTTACCCGAAACATACCACTCGACGATGTCGGCTCTTGATTCAGCGGTTCCAAGGGAAACAGCTCAAGGATAAGGATAAGGAGATGACAAAGTTGAGGACAGAGATGATAGTGATGGTGGATATCCAGTGTCAATTCCACCTCGATGATTTTTGGCCGACGCCGAAAACAAAAGTCGATTGAAGGTTATCAATCGGGAAGTGAACTTGGTTGCTCAGGAGACTCCTAATTATCGAAATGGTCCTGCATCATCACATTCGACCACCCGATCACCCGACGCACATTGCCACCCTCGGGAGGCAAGCATTGGTGGTCGACCTAGTTGTTGAAGGCACTCGACCGACCAAAGTCCGATGGATGGTGGTAGTGGCTTGAACATATTATACGCTGTGAGACGTTGAAAGGGATGGGCATTCCGATGTCGGACTCGCATACCAAGAACATGAGCTTCCATGGAGTCATTCCTGGAAAGAAGGCTGAGTCACTCGGCCAAATTGCTCTTGATGTAGTTTTTGGTGATTCAAAGCATTTCCGGAAAGAAAAGTTGACCTTTGAGGTCGCAGATTTCCAGAGCACTTATCACGCTATTCTGGGGAGACCAGCTTATGCACGTTTCATGGCCCGACCATGTTACGTGTATCTTAAACTGAAGATGCCTGGTCCCAAGGGCGTGATCACCGCCACGGCAATCGGAAGAAGGCAGAAGAGTGCTTCCAGAAAGGCTCCAAGATTGCCGATGCTCAGTTGGCAGTGGTAGAGCTACAAGAGTATCAGAAAACTGCAGATCCGAGTGATTTGTTGCGAGATAAGAAGCCCGCTACGGAGTCGACATTTCACCGACCGGCGAGACGAAACAGGTTCACATTCACCCGACTGATCCCGATCTTTGCTCCGACCAACATCTCAACAACACTCGACTCAAAATAGGAAGAAGCGCTCATCCAGTTCCTCTGTGAGAACTGGGACATCTTTGCATGGAAGCCTGCTGACATGCCGAGTGTTCCCAGGGGGCTGGCTGAGTATCGCCTACGAGTCGACCCAAAATTCAAACCGGTTAAAGAGTATCTTCGGCGGTCCGCCGTCGTAAGAGAAAGGCCATTGGCGAGGAGGTGGCTCGGCTCTTAGCAGCAGAGTTCATCCGAGAGATCTACCACTCGAGTGGCTCGCCAACATTGTCATGGTCCCCAAGAAGGACAAGTCGTTGCGCATGTGCATCGATTTCAAGCATATCAATCGGGCCTGCACGAAAGATCATTTCCCTCTTCCTCGCATCGACCAAATAGTCGACTCAATCAAGGGGATGCGAGAGGTTGTCTTTTTGGACGCCTATTCCGGTACCATCAGATCCGTCTGTATGGACCCGATGAGATTAAAACAACGTTCATCACTCCATTCGGGTGCTTCATTATGTCACCATGCCATTCGGTCTCAAGAATGCCGGAGCCACATTCATGAGGATGATTCAGAAGTGTTTGCTCACTCAAATCACCGGAATGTGGAAGCGTACATGGACGATATAGTGGTCAAGTCACGAAGAGGTTCCGACCTGTTGGTGACCTTCTTTGAAACATTTGCCAATCTCGGGAGGTATGATATCAAGCTTAACCCATCAAAGTGTACATTTGGAGTTCCCGGTGGAAAGTTACTCGGCTTTCGTTTACGAGCGAGGAATCGATGCTAACCTGAAAAGGTTGGCACCATACTCGAATGAAGCGCCTGCGTATGCGTGCACGATGTCCAGAAACTTATCGGATGCTTGGCCGCTTTAAGTCGATTCATCTCTTGCCTCGGTGAAAAGGCATTGCCTCTTTACCGGCCCGATGAAGAAGTCGAGACAAGTTCGAGTGGACTCTAGAAGTCGATGCAGCGCTTGCGAGCTCAAAGCTCGCTTTCTCCACTCCAGCCGATTAAGGCTTTCTTTGCCCAATCAAGAAAGAGCATTTGCTGCTTTACATTGCAGCCACTGGACAAGTCGTCAGTACCGTACTTACGGTCGAGCGGGAAGAAGAAGGAAAAGCCTTCAAAGTTCAACGCCCAGTTTATTATCTTTCTGAAGTACTAACCCCATCAAAGCAAAGATACCCTCACTATCAGAAGCTTGTTTATGGGATCTATATGACCACGAAGAAGGTTGCTCATTATTTCTCTGATCATTCCATTACAGTCGTCAGCGACGCCTTTGTCGGAAATTCTTCATAACAGAGATGCAACCGGTCGAGTGGCAAAATGGGCGATTGAACTCCTTCCCTTGATATCAAATTCGAGGCAAAGAAAGCCATCAAGTCCCAAGCAATAGCAGATTTTCTCGCCGAGTGGATCGAATGCAGCTTCCGACCCAAGTTCACTCGTAACACCGGACTATGTTTTTCGATGGTTCCAAGATGCTTTGAACGGTTCAGTGCAGGGGTTGTATTGGTTTCCCCGAGGAGATAGGCTCAAGTATGTTCTCCAGATTCACTTTGATTCTTCCAACAACGAAGCAGAATATGAAGCACTCCTGTATGGATTGTGCATGGCCATTTCACTCAGCGTCCGTCGCCTTATGGTCTACGGCGACTCGGATCTGGTTGTTAATCAAGTGATGAAGGAGTGGGATGTCAGAAGCCCAGATATGACAGGTTATTGTAATGCAGTGAGAAAGCTGGAGAAGAAATTCGAGGGGTTAGAGCTTCATCATATACCCCGACTGAAAAATCAAGCTGCAGATGATTTGGCGAAGATAGGATCCAAAAGGGAAGCCATTCCCAAAGTAATGTATTTTTGAGCACATTCATGCACCTTGATGCAGGAGGATCCTTTCACGGAAGAAGCCCCGCAGCAAAAGAGTGCCAATGATCCGATGAAGTTGAGATCCCAGCCGTGGTCGACCTAATTATGGAAGTGGTGGTCATCACTCCCGATCGGGCGGTGCCGTACATCGCATATATCCTAAGGAAAGAGCTCCCAGAGAATGAAGAAGAGGCTCGACAGATCGTCCGACGATCCAAGGCCTCTGATGATCAAGGGACAGTTGTTCAGAGAAAGCGTGGATCGAGTCGGCGAAGTGCATCACGCCGTAAGAAGGTCGATAATTCTTGAGGATATCCACCGGGGACCTGTGGCCATCATGCGCGTCCTCTCGGACCATTGTAGCTAAAGCATACCGAGCGGGATTTTACTGGCCAAAAGCAAACGAAATGGCAAAAGAAATAGTTGACAAGTGTGAAGGATGTCAGTTCTATTCCAACATGTCGCACAAGCCTGCCTCAGCCTTGAAGACCATTCCACTCGTCTGGCCCTTCGCTGTTTGGGGATTGGACATGATTGGACCGTTGAGAATCGCGAAGCGGCTTCACTCATTTGCTAGTAGCAATCGACAAGTTCACCAAGTGGATCGAAGCCAAGCCCATCAAGAACCTCGATGCATGCACCGCTATCGGTTTCATCGGAGAGTTGATATTCAGGTATGGAGTTCCGCATAGCATCATCACCGGCTAATGGGTCAAACTTCGATAATGACAAGTTCAAAGCCTTCTGCGCCTCTCAAGGCACGCTGGTCGACTATGCTTCAAAGGGCTCATCCTCAATCGAATGGACAAGCGTAACGAGCAAACGGCCACATTCTCAAAGGGCTGAAACCACGGCCGATGCGTGATCTCAAGCACGCAGCAGAGCTTGGGTCGACGAACTTCCATCAGTTCTTCCGGGGATTGATGACCACTCCTAATCGGTCGACCGGGAGAACTCCATTCTTCCCGGTCTATGGAGCTGAAGAAGTTACGCCGAGTGACCTGCTTCACAATGCGCCTTTGAGTCAAGCTATACTCAAGAAGAAGCGGAACAAGCTCGGCAAGATGCGATCGACCTCTTGGAAGAGGAGAGAGAAATGGCCCTGATCCGCTCGACTATCTATCGCCAAGACTTGCGTCGGTTCCATGCCAGTAAATGTGAAGAGTCGAGCCTTCCAAGAGGGAGATTTAGTCCTCCGAGTGGATCAACAGAAACCACACAAGCTCGCCCCCACTTGGGAAGGTCCTTCATCGTCACAAGAGTCCTCCACAACGGAGCATATCATCTCTACAACGTTGTTTGCCAGATCGACGAGGCTCGAGCTTGGAACGCGGTTGTGCTCCGCCCCTTTTACTCTTAATAATCACTCGTTTGAGATGTAATAAATGTACTTTTGTAGTTTGTTTATCTAAGACAAGAATGTTATAATTTTCCAGTGATTGTTATTGCTTTTTTTGAAATTTCCCGATGGGTGGCTTAGTCGCGAATCCGATTCGCCTAAGTTTGTAAAAATCCTTTCGAAAGTGAGCCAGTCTCTCACTCGGGGCTTAGCTGCTGGAATCCGCTTCGCCTAAGTATTCAAAATCCTACCGAGTGGCGAGCCAGCCTCCCACTCGGAGGCTTAGCTGCAGTCCAAGTACTCGCCTAAGTATTCAAAATCCTACCGAGTGGCGAGCCAGACTCCCACTCGGAGGCTTAGCTGCAGTCCAAGTACTCGCCTAAGTATTCAAAATCCTACCGAGTGGCGAGCCAGCCTCCCACTCGGAGGCTTAGCTGCAGTCCAAGTACTCGCCTAAGTATTCAAAATCCTACCGAATGGCGAGCCAGCCTCCCACTCGGAGGCTTAGCTGCAGTCCAAGTACTCGCCTAAGTATTCAAAATCCTACCGAGTGGCGAGCCAGCCTCCCACTCGGAGGCTTAGCTGCAGTCCAAGTACTCGCCTAAGTATTCAAATCCTACCGAGTGGTGAGCCAGCCTCCCACTCGAGGGCTTACAACAGCCCAAGGATTCTCCTTAAACATCCAAAGTAATAAAAATCCTACCGAGTGGAGAGCAAACCTCCCACTCGGGGGCTTAGCTGCAGCCCAGTGCTCGCCTAAGTAATAAAAATCCTACCGAGTGGAGAGCAAACCTCCCACTCGGGGGCTTAACTGCAGCCCAGTGCTCGCCTAAGTAATAAAAATTCTACCGAGTGGAGAGCAAACCTCCCACTCGGAGGCTTAGCTGCAGCCCAGTGCTCGCCTAAGTAATAAAATCCTACCGAGTGGAGAGCAAACCTCCCACTCGGGGCTTAGCCGCACAGCCAGTGCTCGCCTAAGTAATAAAAAACCTACCGAGTGGAGAGCAAACCTCCCACTCGGGGGCTTAGCTGCAGCCTAGTGCTCGCCTAAGTAATAAAAATCCTACCGAGTGGAGAGCAAACCTCCCATTCGGAGGCTTAGTTGCAACCTAGTGTTCGCCTAAGTAATAAAAATCCTACCGAGTGGAGAGCAAACCTCCCACTCGGGGGCTTAGCTGCAGCCCAGTGCTCGCCCAAGTACAACGTGCCGTTCATCCCAATCCGCAAGGACGACGAGGTGCAGGTCGACTGCTAGCTCCTCCTTCGGAGCTTCGCCACAAGTACAACGTGCGGTCCATCCCAATCCGCAAGGACGACGAGGTGCAGGTCGACTGCTACCTCCTCCTTCGAGCTTCGCCACAAGTACAACGTGCGGTTCATCCCAATCCATAAGGACGACAAGGTCGTCGCGATGCATGTTCCATCTCTACCTGCAGGATAGATGAAGCACAAGTTGACTGGAATTTCAATGGAATATCTTAGAATGAGGAATAAAGTTCTCTCAAGGCAAGCAAAGCATGTTAAATGAAAAATCAAGTTCGGATAAACGTACTACGGATCAAAAGGTGCTCAGGCGTTAATCCTGTTAAAGTTTATCGGTTACTGAAACCACTCGGCATTCCGAGGCAAATTTAAAGTGGGACTTAGAAGTTTTTTACCTCCGGCGGAGGGCTGGAAGGTGCAACAAACTGGTCGAGGTCGATTCCGTCGGCAATACGGGTAGCAGCAGCGATGAAAGTCTCCATGAAAGATCTGAAGTCGTGCTTCCTGGTATTGGCAACCTTGAGAGACACCAGCTTGTCCTCTTGCGCTTCTTTGAAGTGGACACGAACCATAGATAGAGCAACATCAGCACCACACCGGCGTAAGACTTTTTCCATTCTTGCACTCGACTTGGAATCTCATTCAGTCGAGTCATCAAGGATTCAAGATCATTACGAAGAGTCTGCATTACGCCAGAGAGTCGAGTCGATCCGCGACAATCGCAACTTTCGGTCGAAAGCAAGATAATCCACCACGCTAGCAACGCGATACTCCAAATGGAGCACATTCATAGCAGCTTCGTCCTTCACGGGAGAGTTGATGGGGTCCAAGCTGGTTTCCACTGACCGTTTCTTCTTCAAAGTTTTGGCAGAATTCTGAAAACACAGCTCAGACTCAAAATAACGATCATGTGATGAGTCGGTGAGAGCAAGACAGCCGGATAAAAGAGATTACCTTCAAGCATGCGAAACAGCTTCTTGGCAAGCCCTCCAAGATAAATCTCTAGGTCGTTTCGCTTCCCCGCCAGTTGGCCAGCCTTGTCAGACAGAACAATCTTGTCGTTCTTCAGTCGACTAACTTACTTGTTAGCCGCGTCAAGAGCAGCTTTCAGCTTGGCATTTTCAACTTCGAGTTTGTCGACTGAGTCAAGCTTCTCTTCAGCGAGCTTTGTTTTCTCCAAAGCTGCCTTCTGTGCCTCTGCAAGGTCAAGGTCCTTCTTCTTCAAAGTCTCTTCCAGTTTATCTGCAAAGCAACAATGAGAACAGAGTTGAGAATGAGCAGAAAAACAAAGGCAGTCGTCAAAATTCTCACCAGCCATACCTTTTGCTTCATCCTTTGCCTTACGCAAATTCTCACGAGCAAGCTTCAAATCGAGGTTGAGTTGGATCTGCTTGTTCTCTAACTCAGTATAGCGAGCCACAAGCTCGCAAGATTTCTACAAAGAGTCAACCAACGAAAGACATCAAAGACAGATCACTTCCGAGTGATTAAGGAAAAATAGTAGCATTTCTAAGAATACAGTCGAATCAAAACATTCGATAGTAGTCTCGGGGACTACACCCAGCGGGTGCACTCAACGTGCCCCCACTGGTTTACCGATTTGGTTCGACCAGTCGACCAAAAGAGGCAAAAAGTTATGATTCTAAAACCATGGCTAATTGTCATTGGTCGGCCCTTGATAAAAAAATAATATATATATATATATATATATATATATATATATATATATATATATATATATATATATATATATATAGCTCTTTAGACTATAGTCGATCAGACGCAATCGACCATAGTCTCAGGGGACTACACCAGTGGGTGCACTTAGCGTGCCCCCACCGGGTTTTACGGTTCCATTCGACTTGGTCCGTCCCAGTCGAGTGAAGAAGATCACAGCATAAAGACTATAGCCGATCGCACGCAATGATCGACCATAGTCTCGGGGACTACACCCATTGGGTGCACTAAGCGTGCCCCCCACAAAAGTTCAATCGACACACACCCGGTGGGTGTACAGATATGGAAATCTCCATAAGGAAGCAGTTTGGTAGCATATCCTAACAAAGCAAGCAACGATTGACTTACTTGGACATTGCTCTGGAGAGCTGAACTAGCATCATAGGCCGCCTGACTAGCCTCTCGGACCGCTTTCACCTGCTCCATCATGATCCCTGCCTGGCGTATGGCCTCCTTAGCAGCACTTACTTGGTCTTCCGGGATGTGGTCTGTAGCAAATAGAGATGGTGGATCAACAGTCGACGAAGTGGGTCGGGCACTTGTCAGCGGTACAGCAAAAGACATAGAAGTCCGAGTGGGGTTGCCTCCCTCGGAAATCAGCGTCTCAGGAATCGCCGTGACTGGAGCAGCCTTGCCAGCAGGCACTTTCTTGTTCTTCCTCTTCCTCAATGGCACTTCCTCGTCATCATCGGGGAGATCAATGACGTGAGGCGGAACTACAAGAAAGATTCAGAAGTAAACATGGAAGTCCAATCGACTAAAAGCTCCAGTCGACTAAAAGCAAAACCTCGGGGATCTTACCAAGGTTGGAGGTGGCGCATCCTCCATTTCCGATCTTCGTGCTTGGCTGAAGTCTCGGAGGTAGCGGCTGTAGATTTCAAGAATCGACTGATCAGTCATCAAGTCGACCAAAAGTTCACTCATGTTGAATAAGGAAATACAAGGTTCTGTTGGTTACCCGGAGATGGTGGCGATGACCATTCGCATCTTGGGCAGGGCCTTCGCCGGCTTTGACGATGTCGCTCGAGGTTGCTTCGGCGGTTTCTCAGTTGGCGTGGGAGAAGTTGTCCTAGGTCGCTTCGTCGACTGCCCGGTGGGCACAACAGCTTTACCGCGCCCGGCCGCCGGGTCATGCGTCAGCTTGGACCTTCCCTACGAGCGAGGAGGATCGACGTCTTCCTCCTCTTCCTCCTCCTCATCCTCGTCATCAGAGCTATCATCCTCCTCATCCTCCTCGCCGTTGGACTCCCATTCCTCCGGACTTTCACCTCCACTTCCTTCTTCTTCTTCGAATGTTTCCTGCGCCCGTTGGGCATCGAGTACATCTCAATGGTGACCTAGAAGACAACAAAACAAGGTGAAAGTCACCGACAAATTGGCGTCAAAACAGAATGAATGCAGCAGAATCACGATCGGAGATAAGTGGTTATACCTTGTCTGGTTGGTAACTCTGGTCGAGTGGTGGAATCCTCCTAGCTCCGCGAGGGTTGTCTTTGTTTGCTGTGATGCCAGTCATCCACTTCTCCAGCGTGGCGTCATCGACCTCCTCTGGATGGACCCGAGTGGTATCATCCGCAGTACATCCACATCGGATGACCTCGGTATTGAAGTGGCTGAATACGCCGTCGGAGAAAAACCTCCAGGAGATCCATGTCGGTCACCCCATCGCGAATAAGCTAGACTACACGCTCCATCAGCAACTTTACTTGGGCCTTCTCCTCTAGTAACACCTTCAGGGAAGATGGCTTGTTCACTCGACTCATGGAGAAAGGAGGGAGCCCCGATCGCCTCAAGGCCGGGCTGGTCTTGGCGATAAAAACCAGGTCGATCGCCACCCTCTAACCGAGTCGGGAGAGTCATAGCTGGAAAGGCGCTCTTCCCCTCATCTCGACCCCGAGTCCCCCACATCTGGATTACTTGGGTCCTCTCGTCATTCGGGCTCGCTTTTCTTCACCGTCTGAGAGCGACAGTGAATATGTGCTTGAAGAGACCCGGTCAAGGGTCGACAACCCAAGAAATTCTCGCATAGCGAAATGAAAGCAGCAAGATAGACAATGGAGTTCGGAGTGAAATGATGGAGTTGCGCTCCAAAAAAGTTCAAAAACCCCCGGAAAAAAGGATTTGGCGGCAGAGAAAACCCCCGATCTACGTGGGTGGCCAGGAGGACACACTCACCCTCTTCAGTGCGGTTGCCACTCCGTGCGGAAGCCTCGCCGACCCATGGGGGATTAGTCCTTCATTGGCCAGATCGGCGAGATCCTTCTCGGTGATGGTCGAGTGGATCCAGTCTCCTTGGACCCAGCCCTGCGGCAGCTTGGACCGCGAAGAGGAGCCGCCCCAACTGGGCGCTCTCCCCTTGGCCTTCGCCGCCGCCTTCTTCACCCATTCCAGGGTTGCGGTCTTCTCCTTCACCATGGTCGCTGGTGAGGCAAATACCGAGCTTCGGGCGCCGATGTATGAAGAGCGCGGCGAGAAGGGTTGGAGACGGAGAGAGGAGAAGTCCGAGGTCGCACTGTTCAAAATGCCCTGTCCAACGCTTTATATGGGGCCGCTTCCGAGTGGCTGACCGGTAGGCCCAGGCAATCCCGTCACAATCCCGCAACAGGCGCGCGCACGATACGTGGCGAAAAAGGCGGTGCGAAGATCGAGGCGTCATCGTCTTATCCCATCCAAGTGCCGCAGTTTTCTCCGCTTCGCGCGCTTCCCAAAATTCGGATCCCGCGAAATCCGCTAACCGCAGAGCAACTCGTCTGATAACAGATTTCCTCCGATCCGTCGCTCGGAAATCCTCAGGTTCACGGAGTTCACTCGACAAACGTGAAGAACGGATCAAGGCGACTGAAAGAGAAGTTGATGCCATCACTAAAAGGTCATTGATCCAGAGTAAGACGACTCACAACACGAAGAACAGGTCGGAAAGATTATCAACTCCTTCCTCACTCAAACCTCGATCCATTCGGGGGCTAATGATGAAGTCATATACCTGGGGTAGGGTCATAGACCTGCCCAAAGGTACCCTCCACAAGGACACTCACAAGAGAAGCAGCCTTCCAGTCGACCTGGTAGGTTTCCACTCGACAGATTAAAAGACAATCGACCATGAAGACCCACTCGACCACCAGGAGTCCAAGAGCCACTCGGTACCCAAACAGTCTGTTGTTAAATAGTCTTTATGACCTTAATGACACTTTTATGTAAGCGTGCTACCGAACGCCTAGCTTTAACGCACCTTAAACCCTCTACTACGTGGGCTGGCTGGGGTCTGGCGCACTCTATATAAGCCACCCTCCACAGTAGAAGGGTTCGCACTTCGTAACACATACGCATATAATCCAAATGACCGCCTCCGGGCTCCGAGACGTAGGGCTATTACTTCCTCCGAGAAGGGCCTGAACTCGTAAATCCCTTGCGTATACAACTACTCCATAGCTAGGATCTTGCCTCTCCATACCTACCCCCATTCTACTGTCATACTTAGAACCACGACAGCGGGCGCGACCGACGCGGTGTAGCACGGGCGTGGGCATGGAGAGGGAGTGGCCCCGCGGGCGCGGAAGAAGAGCGGCATGCTCGGGCATGTGCCACGGGGTCAATCCGAGAAGCTCAGTGGCTACCCCTGCAATGGCCATGGCGGACGGCGGTTCTCGGCCACGGCGAAATACCTACCAGGAGCAAACGAGAGGGGAAACAGGGGAAAGGCAAGAGGATATCATGGCGGTGTCAATGGCGCCCTAGGGGAAGACATGGGAGCTCAGGGCGGCGCGGATCGAACGGCAATGTCGCGGTGGCCCAAGGTTGAGGAAGACGGCAGCGACGTTGATGCGGGGGTGCTGGACTTGATCTCATTGGCGCAGACGAAGTAGTGAAGGCGTTCGGAGCTCCTCGACAAGCTCCTAGCCCGCAGGGAGGGCAGTGGCCATGTGGACGGGTCGGTCATGGTGGCCGTGGCGTCTGACTTCGTCCAGATCGACAGGATCGAGCGAGCGAGGAGGAGAAGTGGATTTGGGAGGGGGCGTCGAGGAGGAGTGAGGCCATGGGGGCAGGGAAGGAAGGGCGTCACCCTTATCCATTCCCCTTTGATGCCAGCGAGGTGGTCGGGCGGGAGCCCGACTCTGTAGCGACGCGGCTCGAGGAACAGGAGGAGACGACCGCACAGGGACTGGACCGCTGAGCCGGTTCGGTGGCAAGGCCCGGGGGGCAGGGCGAATCCCCTTTTACATCGTCCTTTTGGTTTTTCAATGTATTCTAATTTGTTTCTACTTTTTAACACCGTTTTCTATTTATTCTTATCAACTAAATGATCTCTACTCCTAATGTCTCAGTTGGTAGTCTCCGTTCCGGGTTTATTTTCGTCCCACCTCCTGAGTGAGGGAGAGGGAGGGAGAGGGTGTGTGTGTGTGAGAATTTGATGGTAAAAAAGGTCGTCAATGTCACTTAATATGTATGAGAATATTAAATGTAATATTAACACAATTGATATTGAACTTTTAAAGTTAATGTGGCCCCGTTGCAACGCATGAGCGCTCTTCTAGTAACACATAGTAGGTGACTATAACTTGCAAGATCGGATCTAGAACATGGATATAATGGTGATTACATAAATGGTTCGGATCTGAATTCATGGCACCCGGGCCCAAAGTGACAAGCATTAAGCATGGCAAAGTCATAGCAACATCAATCTCAGAACACAGTGGATACTAGGGATCAGGCCCTAACAGAACTAACTAGATTACATGATGAATCTCATCCAACTCCTCACCGACCAGCGAGCCTACGAAGGAATTACTCACTCCCGGTGGGGAGCATCATGGAATTGGCGATGGAGAAGGGTTGATGATGACGAAGAACGCAGATCCCCTCTCCGGAGCCCCAAACGGACTCCAGATCTGGCCTCCCGATGAAGAATAGGAGGTGACGACGGCTCCGTCTTGTGGATCGCGATAATTCTTTCTCCCTATTTTTTTCTGGAAAAAAATAGGATTTCATAGCGTCAGTTTCAGGGTCTACGGGGCCACCAGGTGGGGACAACCCACTGGCGCGCTGGGGGCGGCGTGCCTCGGTGGGTTGTGCCCGCTCAGTGCCCCCTCAGGTGACTCTTGGCTCCAGAAATTCTCTTTTATTGTATAAAAAATCCTCGCAAAGTTTTGTTCCATTTCGAGAACTTTTATTTCTGCACAAAAACAACACCATGGTAGTTCTACTAAAACAACGTCAGTCTGGGGTTAGTTTCATTCAAATTATGCTAATTAGAGTCCAAAACAAGAGGAAAAGCGTTAGGAAAAGTAGATACGTTGGAGACGTATCATCACGCTGGTCGTCGGAACGTCGTTTGGGGCGGCCCCTGTCGTCTCTCCATTCGCGCGACATGGAGGCTGGGGGCGACAGCGCCGGGAGGGACCGAGGGGGTCGGCTGCGAGGCGGATGGGGCGGATGGGGGCTAGGGTAGCGGGCGACGCGGGTTGAGTCGGGGGTGGGGGCTAGGAAAACCGGCCGGTGGGTAGATTGCGCGGTCGGGCCGGCCCACCGGACCGCCCACGTAGAGTGGACCGGCCCGCAAGAGGCACGACCCGAGGGCGCGTGACCGGCCCAGCACCAGGGAGGCCCAGCAGGGCGAGGCGTCGGCTGCGAGGGTTTCCCCATCCGCCGCGACCACCGCCATTGTAGGGGCCGACGCCGACGAGGATGCGACGGCAAGCCAAGACCGGCGCATGGAGAGGTTGGGCGAGAACCGAAGAGCTAAGGAATCAAACGCGGCGATGAAGGGCTGGAAGGGGGAGCGGTGGACGGAGATCGGGGGGCACGCCGGAGAGGCGGGCAACCGGAGCGGCAGAGCGCCGGACACGCGGTCGGCGGCGGCCGAGGCGACGGCATGCCACGACACCCGGGCGCAGCCTTGGTCAGACCGCCCCGCAACACCACACGCCAAAGCGCAGCGGCGTCGAGCGGTCCTAGAACCCAAGGTGGGCCTTTGACGCGGCGTCGGCGGGAGAGCCATGGCGGAACGCCGGCGCGACTTGCGAGAGAGTGCCCGGGCTGCCACGACGAGGCGACAGCCCGCTCTCTGCGCTGGTCACAACCTTGCGAGCCGGGGGCTCCCGGCGCACGCATGTCGTCCTCCTCCGCGACATCGGCCCAACGCAACACCGTGGCCTACGAGGGAGGCGATGAGGGCGAGGAGGGGCCAATGGCCGGAGTAGCCGAGGGGGCCGCGGGTGGGCATTCTGGCGATAGGGGCGCCGACGGCGCGGCGCCGTCAGGAGCGTAGGAGCTGCGTTCGAAATCCATCCGTTTCCCCGAAGCCCTTTAATATGTCAATGATCCAAGAAGTTTGTACGAGTCTGGACCTTTGGGCAGAAATCACATATCTGACCTGAGGCAGAAATCAAATCACAAACTGACCTGGTCACGAAAAAATTTCACTTTCTTGACCCTTTGGTGTGGCGCCCGGCAATTTGGGCGCCAGACCTTTATCTGGCGCCCTTCCCATAGGTGTCGCACGTCTGCCAGCGTGGCAGCCCTGGTCCGATTCTTATGCCCCGCGCTTTGTGCAGCGCCTAAGGGCTAGGCGCCACACTTTGACGTGCAGCGCCTAGCCCTTGGGCGCTGCACGGTGACTTAAGCGCGGCCGACCCAGCCCGACCAGGCAGTTCTTCATCTCTCCCTCTCTGGACAGAGAGCAGCGGCGGCGGCGGCACCCCCATCTAAACCTCTCAGGTCAGAAGATTTGCTCCGTGGATTCGATCCCCAATCCATCCTACTAGGTAAACTCTTCCCTTCTCTTTCTTTTGCTCCGTAAAATTGTTGCCATTCTAGAGATTTGTCCAAGATTTGATGGAACCCTTGATTTGTTTGGTTTGCTCGATTTAGGATGTGTATTCATATTGGTAGTACCGTAGTGTTATTTATTAGTTCACAATATATGATTCTTGTTGGTGAAAGCCTATATTGTTTAGTTTTTTAGATATGTATGAGATGCCTATTTCTATAGATAACTATGAGATGTTGATTTTGTAGACATATATGAGAAGTTTGTTTAGATATATATTAGATGTTGAGTTTATTTCAAATATTAGATGTTGAGTTTATTTGAAACATTAGATGTTTAGTTTATTTGAACACATATGACATATTCATTGTGTGAGAAGGAGATGTTGAGATTCTTGTAGTTGAACACATGTTATATGTTTAGTGTATACCGATATTTGAGATGAAGATGAACTCTTATATGTTTATTGTTTGAAATTGTAAGGATGGTTTGGCTTCTGGACGATGTCTACGACGTGCAACACCGGGCCTACATGATGCGTGAGAAGGATAAGGTAATAATGAGTAATCTAAATATTTTGCAAATTTGCCTTTAGTTGAAATTTACATGCCCTAAGATTTGTCATTACTTGTTTTTTGCAGAAGCTTGAACCTCTAAAGATCCGGTATCACGGGGTCTTCGGTCTCGCCATGCCTTACGATGAGCGGTACACACCGTACATCAAGTGCAGGACTACTCCCGTGGATTCTGTTGGTCGGCCGGTCCACGCCAATCTGAACGCTTCCACCGGTGTCCGCTCTTGTTGATCGGTGGAGGCCAGACCCACGCTTCCATCTTCGGACCGGGAGATGACCGTGACGCCGAGGATGTCTCGTTGATCACCGGTCTTGCTATCGACGGAGGCCTCTGTATGAGCACCGATTACGATGGGTGGCGCGTGCAGATGATTGCTATTATCGGTATGGATACTACCGAGGATGTGGATGTTGTAGAGGTGGGAGATTAGAAGTAGAAGTGGGATAGGAAAGAAGCCGGAGCTGCTTTCACGTGGATTAAAAATAACTTTGCGACGTGCCCTCCGGATGCCAATCGATGATGTGATCCGGACACATGCTCGTGTGTATATGTGGTACATTCTGCCGAGGACTTTGTTTCGACTCCACCGGCAAGAACGCTCCATGGATGTGGTCAAGGCGTTGACCGTCTTCGATAGCAAATGGAGCTGGGGTTCACGACTCTTGCCTACTTGTACCGACAGTGTAGTTGGTCTGTTTGTGATCAACTCATTTCTTCATTAGCAATGCAAGCTTGTCAAGTTAACATTGTTTTTCTTTCATATGTAGCTGGACGATCGTGTTGCGTGATCACACCTAGTGCAGCATTGGTGGTAATCTGCTTCTACTTTCTGTATGGAGCTGGGAGCGTCTGCCTGTTGGACACCCGAAGAGCGTCAGGTTTGATCCTTGGTATGCAGATGAACATGACGAATTACGGCGCCCCACGTGGGCTTACAAGTGGGATATCGTTTCCGAGATGACGAACAATGTCAATCTCATGTACCAAAAGTACATTGCCGAGTTGGACACGATTACGCCTGAGCAGGTAAGGAGGTCATTACGTTAGTCCTTTCTCATGCTTGCTTGAAAAATAGTCATCAAATTTGCATTGTTGCCCTGTTTCATAGGTGGAATGGCAGCCATATGGCGGCGGGTGAGAGCTTGGGGTACACCGCGGAGTTCCGCCTCAACCCGATGTGCTTATGGATAAGGATCTACGGCTTATGCGGTGCCCACCGATATGCAATCGGGCGGTTGAGTTTCATTTGCCGCATCGTGTGTATCGTCGGTTTGGTCTTTTCCAAATTTCACCCGCCGGATTGGGTGGACACGGATAAAGCACTTCATAGGTAAGAGAGCATGTCTGCGTATTATCTAATCATCGGGACTCCTTTTGATTGTGCTAATGTTTGGTTTTATACCACGCAGGTTGGACGGAGAAGGCAATGAAGATAAAGGATCGGGACAAGCATCATTCTGCGTATGTTACCCGCTTAGACTTTGTGTGGAGCAAGCTCAGTAGCACCGCACGCCTCGCTTCGTGAGCACAACCCAATTGCTTTTGATAACTACGCATTTATGGTTTATTGGAACTACTCGAGGTGAGATATGCCTGCCGGCATATAATGAGGATATTCTTGAAGAACCCGTAAACTTTGAGGATCTAGCAAAGGGGAAGTACAACAAAGATGTCAGGCAAGGGCAAGGAGTCCCTGCTGTTCCGGTGATTAACTATGTGGTAAAGTGTTCCCCTCTTTACTTTCCTGTTGACCGTATTACACATGTTTGAATGGCTAACGATTCATTCTTTCTCATCCGCAGCGCACCGAGATCAAGAAAGCACCGATGAGAGCCAGCCTATTCGAGAAGACACCGTTGAACTGCAATGATGATGGTTCACTACGAGCATTCCTCAAGGTACATATCGCATTCACTATGAGAGCGATCTATGTTGCGTAAGTTTGATATCTTACACACTTGTTCATGTTACAGCGTCAGGCCAAGAAGTTAAAGGCGGTTATCGAACCTTCTCGGTTCTTTGTGATCCTGAATATGATGAACCATACTGCCTCTAGGTGCGGTACACCATCGGACCCGCACCTCACCATGAGGGGGACGATGTGAGTTCCTCATATGCTTATATGGATGATGAGGGTGGGATCACCCAAGAGGTATGACTAATCCTTTAGATGTGATTCTCACTTGATTACGACACGCCTTCACCATATTGTTTCGTTGTGTGATAGGGCGATGAGCTTGATGATGACATGACTTTGGCGGACGCTCAAGCTCGGTCCGCATATGTGTTCAAGCCTAGGCAGCCCAGACGCGGTACACGCCCAACGACTATGACAACAGAGGCAACCCAAAGGTGGTCGTAGGGACCTCATGGGATGGCTAGCTTGGATGATGAGGCGGAGGAGGAGGCGAAGGCGGAGGCGGAGGTGGAGGCCGAGGAGGAAGTGCACGAAGAGGAGCCTTGTGCTCCTAAGAAGAAGAAGAAGCTTGCCTGCAGGCGTGCCACCAGGAACACGAGCGGAAGCAATTAGTGCTTGTTCATGTTAATTGTAGCCGTTTAATTAGGTTGATGAACTTGTGAGGTTATGTTATATGTTGGTGAACTCTTACTAGTGTGGTATTTGTGTTTGCGAACCTGAAGTAATGTTGAATTGTCTTAAATGATATGATGTTCAAGTTATTAGTTCTCTTTGCTTAGCATGTGCAGTTCTGATACTTTTATTATGTGAGTCTTTGCTGCAGGAGGCCAAAATGGCATCTGTTTCTGCAAGATTGCTTATAGCAACCTTCTTGGCGCCTTAACTGTTAGGCGCTGCACTGCATCGTGGTGCCCAACCCTTGGGCGCTGCACTATATAGTGCAAATACGACCTTAGGCGCTGCACTACTTCCATGACCATCCAGAGAGCCACAGTTGGCTTGCATCACATCCACAATACTTACAATGACTGCAGCATCACAACAATTTGAACAAACACAAATTTTATGCCGACGAGTTCATAACTTAAGACAATTCAAACATTACTACGACATGGTTCACGACACATTCATTAAAAATGACAAATGGCAGCTTGCCCTAAAAGATAGTTCACCAACATCTCACATGCCCTCACAACTTCATGACACATTCATTAGAAAATAGTTGACGACGAGTGCACCGAAGCGAAGTCCCTACTGAGTAGAGAGAGGCCATTTCCCTTCTTGTCACGCGTCGAGTCCTCCTCTTGTGCCTCGCGAGCCTTTTGCAAGCTTTCTTTCCCTCTCCTCCTCACGAGCAAGTTTCGCTTGGCGTGCCCTCTCCTCCTCTCGCTTTCTTCCGCTCCATCCTCTCCTTCGACGACGCTCTTCCTCCAAGCCTCTTTGAAACGATTCTTGAACCGTCGTTGCCGCCTAAGACAATCTGCGTATTGGTCCTTTTTCACATCTTCGGCACTTCAAGATCTATCCACGTGAAGTACTTGCATAGAGGAGGCGGTGACTGCATAAAAATTTGTTGTTAGTCTTGACACACATTTGAGAGTAACATTTACTTCTCGAGCTTACGGTGGTTGGTCATAGGCGTTAGTTGGAAGTGCAAGATCATAAGCATAGTTCGGGCATACAAAATATCTCCGACCTTCCGTACATGCTTTCTATCGTTCGGTGGACACCTTCACCTTGCAAACATCTCCACACCAACATGGCGGGATGTTGACATCTTTCTCCTTCACCTTGTCCAAAGATGCGTCCTCCCACTTGTTCGGCATGTCTTCTTGGTTAGCACACGGTGGCCTCGTCATGGAACCGGATGAAGCCATGCCTACAAAACCGAGAATTATTGGTCAACCCTAACCCCCACTTAACAATAACCACAACCCTAAAACCAACATAACCCTAACACCAACATCAAACACACATAACTCTAACCCTAGCATACTATGGAAGCCTAACCATAACAAATTAGTAAAGAAACACAAATTTCCAAATCCTATCAAAAACTAGGGTTTCCCCCAAACTAGCAAGATTTGAGCAAATGTGACAATTCCTATGGATGAAAACGAGGGGATCGGAGGAGATTACCTTAAGGGAGGGGTTGGCTTCGAAATCCACGTTCAAATACTCCGGATCTGAGAAGGATTTGAGAGGGGGAGAGAGGAGGCGAGAGGAGGCACTGAGCTTGGGTTTGTGTGGAGGGTGGGGTGTGTGGGGGTGGGGATGGGTGGGAGGAGTTGGTGCAGCCTAATAAATGTCTAGGTGTGTGCAGCGCCCTAAGGGAAAGCGCCACACTACACGGTCTGGCGCCTCTCCCTTAGGCGCCGCACACCTAGACATTCAGTCCAGAGAGAGCACAGAGGCGTTCGATGCTTTTCCACCCAAAAATTGCTAAGTAAGTGTGCTGGCAGGGACAAGGCGCCACACTATCTGATCTGGCGCTTTGTCCTTGGGCGCTGCAGACTGTATAGTGTGGCGCCTTGACCTGTACCTAGCAATTTCTCGGGTGGAAAAGCTCTTGAACGCTCTGGTGCTCTGAATGATTCTGTTGCTCTGGACTGCCATGTCAGTGTGCAGCGCCAAGGCCAAGGCGCTGCCTTTGTGTAGTGTGGCGCCTTGGCGCCCGCACACTGGTTATGGCGATCGAGAAACAGAATCATTCGAGCACCAGCATCCCAGTTGGTTTTGCACCCCAGAAATTGCTAAGTCGGTGTGCGGCGCCCAATGTCAAGGCGCCACATCAGTAGAGTGCAGCCGTCCTTGGGCGCCAGACTGCATAAAGGTGGCACTCGCCCTTGGGCGCCGCACACCGATTTCTAGCAATTTCGGGTGGAAAAGCTACCGAACGCCTCTGGTGCTCTCTCGAATGATTCTGTTGCTCTGGACTGCCATGTCGGTGTGCGGCGCCAAGGCCAAGGCTGCCTGTGTAGTGTGGCGCCTTGCCTCGGGCGCTGCACTAATCGCTGTTTTCAAATAACTCTTGGTTTTTTTGTTTTGTGATTCATAAAGATGCCACATAATCACATAGTCATACACACATAGCACATATACTTGTCCAAATCACATAGTCATACACACATAGGGATCTCACATAGTCATACACGAGAAATAGTAGTCTAAATCACATAGTCATACACACATAGGGATCTCACATAGTCATACACGTAAATATTAGTCCCCTCACATAGTCATACACAAATAGCACATATACTTCTCCTCCTCCCACCACCAAGGGATCTCACCTTCCCCTCCGTGTCCCTCCACCCCTTCATTGTTTCCATACCTATGAAAATGGCAATATAATAGTTAGTCACACAATACAAAATGACAACATAAGCATTGAGCCAAAATAACAAGATCATAGTAAGTCACATACGGCAATGGTCCATTGAGCCAAGTGAACATTCCTCCACTACGGCCGCCAAGGCTAAGATCAACACCGCCTCCACCATCACCACGGCCTACACCACCACCGTGGCCTCTACCGCCACCACCACGGCCTATACCACCACCACCACCACGGCCTCTACCAAAGAAGACGGCCAAGACCACCACCACGACCTCTACCACCACCACGGCCAAGACCTTCACCACGACCAACACCATCACCACGACCTCTACCAAAGAAGACGACCAAGACCATCACCACGGCCAAGACCTTCACCACGGCCAAGACCATCACCACGGCCTCTACCACCACCACGGCCAAGACCATCACCACGGCCAAGACCACCACCACGGCCTCTTCTAAGACCAAGATGATTCCCTCTTTGTTGCCTAGTTCCTCGTTGGCTTGTTTGATTTGAGTGGTTTGGCACTCCACCACTTGTTTGACTTGGTTGGCTACCCTTGATTCACTTGGTTGGCTATCATTTGTTTGGCTTGTGCTTGCACCATTTTTCTTTGATCTCTTTCTTGGTTTGGGACAAGTTCTTGTGTTGTATCCCCATTACTGCAGCCCCCACAACGGGATTGCTCACGAGGCTCTTGGAATTGGCGGTGCCGTATTCTCCACCGCCACCACGGCCCCATCCGTCCATGTCACCTCTAAGACGCTTTGTCTTACGTCTTCCCCGTCTAACGATCTTCAATTCCGGGTCCGACCATAGTTGAACTCCATGATACTCCGGCCATTATGATTGGTCCAAGTATGGTTGGAACCGTGGAGTCCATGTATTCTTTACAGTCATGATTGAGAACTCGGACTCCCTCACGGTAAGAGGGTGATTGACGTCCACATTCCTAACCCGGGATGCATTTAACAAGTGCGAGCATGGGAGATGAAGCAAAGACGGCCTCATGCAGCTGCAATCACACCGTGTTAGGGAGACCTTGAAAGCCCGGCCTCCGTGTTGGCGGCCATCGTTTGTGGTTCCTCCGGCTCTTTCACCTCATACTTCCACTCGTTGTCGTCATATAGTACAACTTCTTCGTAGTCCGCCTTTCGTGATTGAAATTCCAACCATTCTTCAACCTTTGGTGGGAAATTGTACTTGTGCTTATCCTTGTTCTCACCAAAGAATCGCTTATCGGTCTCCATTGAGTACTTTAAAAAGTATGCATTCATCTTGTCAAATGTGTATTGCACTATTGCCGTTACGGGTAATGCACGTACACCCTTGAGCACCTTATTGAAGCATTACGCCATATTGCTTGTCATTTGACCGTACCTCGGCCATCTTCATCGAAAAGCACGTGCCCACATATTCCTTTCGGCAATGTTCCTATTGAGAAACTCGACCGTCGGGTCAAGTTTCTTGTGTCTGAGCAATGCATTGAACAATGCGGCAAACCGCTTGTTGGTGAAAGCGAGACAACAATCACGAAGATCATCGGCCAACTCCTTGATACCACATGCCCTATAGAAGTTTGCACAAAGTGCCTCATGCACCATCGATGATGCAACTTTGTATGTCCAGGAATGTCAACCACCACCGCATTTAGAATTCCGGGATGGCGATCCGATATGACACAAATTTCCCTTCGGCCAGTAATACCCTTATTCTCGGTTGACGCAAGAACCACTCCCGATTATCATTGTTCTCCACCTCAACCAAAGCGAAAGCCAAAGGCAACACCGGTTATTGGCATCACTTGCTATTGCAACCAATAAAGTGCCCTTGTATTGTCCGGTCAAGAACGTGCCATCAATGGCGATGACGGGCCGACAATGCTCAAAAGCCCTCACGCATTGCTCAAAGGCCCAAAATGCACGGCCAAATACTCGCACGGTCCTCCCGTTATGAATCAATGTTTGGTGCCCATGAGGCTCAACCACGTGAACCATGCCCGGGTTTGTGGCGGCCATAGCTAACAACAACCTAGGGAGTCGGTTGTATGCTTCCTCCCAATTGCCATACAACATCTTGAATGCGGCTTGCTTCGCCTTCCATGCCTTGCCGTACTTCACCTTGTAATGAAAGATGGCTTTCACAAGGTCAATGACACTCTTGATGCTCATTGTTGGAAGTGTGGATATTTGGTTGGAAAGCCCGTAGCGATGAACTTCGGATGTGAGTTATGCATGTTGTTGGTACACAAGCTTGCCATCCGCCCTCTTGTGCGGCACATGTGAGTTGGTAGACAACTCACTATGCGCCAAGTGGGACCTCCTTTCCATGGCCTTGCACGCACAATCCATGGACATGTTGGCACTTCACATTCGACCGTGTAACGCACATTCACGTCCGAGTTGGCCACTATATGTGGACGATAACGATAACTGAGTAGTTGTCGAGCCACATCTTCAATTCCAAGAAGGATTGAAACTCACAACCGGGATATATCCCGTTCTTGCCGTCTTCCAAATCACGGTGAGAACTTGGCCTAGCTCCAAGAGATATGCATTTGCCACCATCCACAACGGCTTCATCCGCGAGACTAAGATCCTTGAACAATGGTGTCTTGTGATCCCGCCCGAATACCTTCTTGAATGCTTCGGCCTCCTTGGCGTGAACCCTCCTCATCAACTTCTTCATCGGGACCATCGTCATCCGAGTCCGATGCATATGCACGGAAAAAGGGATGGATTGGTCCATTGTCTCTTGCACATGATATTGGTCGAGATCACCCACATTGTTGTCATGGAGGTCAACTTCGTTGTCATCCTCCTCGTACTCATCATTCTCCTCTTCAAAACCTTCATTTTGGTTGTTTGGAGTCGGGCTCAATGTTGGCCAATCTTGTTGCGTGAATTGAGGTTCACTCATTTGATCTTGGGTCATGGGTGGGGAGTGCTAGCAACCAACGGGAGGGGTTCGGTTCAAGTCTACATTCAAAGTAGACTCAACCTTCTTGGAGGCAAATAACTCAAGAGCCTTGTCTAGAGATTCTAAGAACTGCCTCCTTGTATGCAACCCAACGTTGCTCGGAGTTCACACGAATTGTCTTCCAACGGATGTGCATTCCGAAACCAACATTATGCCTTCCCTCGAACTCAACAACGTCACTTGGGTCCATCCAATTCAAATCTTTCCTCACTTGTTCCAAAAGCTCCGCATAGCTAGGACTACTCTCAAACACCATGTCAAGCTCATCCGGTCCGTCTCAACATTGCCTTTCAAAAGGCCTCTTTATCCACATGATGAACATAAACACATGTTCTCCCCATCCCTACAATAATCAAAAACACACATATATCAAGTATATACTTAAGAAAAATATTTGCACACATATGCCCTAACATATATATGAATTAATAACCCTAACCCCCACATAACAATTACCACAACCCTAACCATAACATAACCCTAACACCAACATCAAACACACATAACCCTAACACTAGCATACTATGGAAGCCTAAACAACCCAAATTAGCAAAGAAACATAACATCATTCAACATAAATTTGCAAATCCAAGCAAAAACTAGGGTTTCCCAAACTAGCAAGATTTGAGCAAATGTGACAATTCCTATGGATGAAAACGAGGGGATCGGAGGAGATTACCTTAAGGAGGGTTGGCTTGAAATCCACGGTCAAATACTCCGGATTTGCAAGATTTGAGAAGGATTTGAGAGGGAGAGGGAAGAGGAGGGCCGCAAGTCTAAGGGTTTGGGTGGGGTGGGGGTGTGTGGGGTGGGGTGGGAGGGAGAGAGGTGGGGCGGCCAAGTGGAACCTGATGTGCAGCCAAGAGCTAGGTATGCACATTCTGAGATGTGGCGCCTAAGCCTTAAGACTTGATCTTTGTCTGTGGGGGTGGACCAGGACTGTATGTTGGCGAGACGTCTGACGCCTATGGGAAGAAGGCCGCAGAGAGTCTGGGCGCCATTTGTCGGCGCCACACCAAAGGGTTAGTAAAGTGAAATTTTTTCGTGACCAGGTCAGTTTGTGATTTGATTTCTGCCTCAGGTCAAATATGTGATTTCTACCGGACCTTTGTGGTCAGAAGCCATCGTGGATAGGTGGTTGCTTTTTCATGGACCCTACATGGACCTTGCAACATGTCATCTCCGTGATTCGAAGCCTTTGTCAACATCGAGTTGGACATCGCCAACTATTCGTACCACGGGAAAATTCTTGGTCGAGCCTCCCGTATTTGGATCTTAAAACTTTGCAATAATAGAAGGTTGAGTGCATCAATTATTGCAGAGGCCGGTGGACTTTTCCCTCTTTTTAGATAAAACAACTCTTCTTTGTCATGATCTGCTATGTTGCAACAGTAGAGATCTCACTTGAACGGAGGTTTTTATTGGAAGGAACAAGACCATGTATTTATTTTCTTATACGAAAATTAAGCAAACAGCTAAACACAGATTTCCAAGCTTGATAAGCTCACTGGACGAAACCGCACCATGCAAATGCACAAAATCTACACACAAAAGACACTTCAAAATAAAGTTAGCGGCGGAAAATTGGAGAGCAAGCACTTTCAGTTCCAACCAATCAGATCCATTCCTTTGGATTGATGCACACGTCGAGAAGTTTCCATTCTTCAGTCCCTTCTTGCGGTTTCTGCAAACAAATGATCGTAAGTAAACTTGACAAAATGCCACTGCTGTAACAAAAGTTACCTGACCCAATCAAAATATGCATCACAACACACTACGAGTCTATCGATTAACGTGTCAAATGAATCTTTCCAAACTATTTAAAACTGAAAACCTTTTATTTCAGAATAATTTGAAGATTTTAAATATTGCAGCACCTTTAAAGTTTAAACAGTACAAACTCAAAAAGTTTGTGTATTTCTTTTTGCGGGGATCAAAATGTATGTGTTTATCAGAGTTATATAACAGTAACAGAGCATGTTAACTTACATGATCATACTCCCACCGTGCGGTCAGAGGGAGGGAAACAAGGATACTCTCAATCCTTCCTCCAGTTTTGAGGCCAAATGTGGTGCCACGGTCGTAGACCTTCGCAAGGAGCAAAAAGTTAAGAACCAGATTAAAGCTAACACTAACAAGCATGATGACCATGGCCATGTCGAAGCACTTACAAGGTTGAATTCCACATAGCGACCTCTCCGTAGCTGCTGCCATGCCCTGTGGTCTTCTGTAAATGGGGTATCTTTCTGACGTTCTATGATGGGGATGTATGCAGGAATTACAGAGGCCGCACACTCTGCAGGGAAGGAAGGCAGGTGCCTTAGCATTTGAGAAGATGGTAGAAAAGGACCCAAATTCAGAGTTTCTTGATACCTGTCGCGAAGTCAAGAAGAGTTTCTTGATCATGGTCACTGAGATCATCAAAGAATATTCCACCCACCCCACGGCGTTCACCACGATGCTGCAGTCACAGACAAGTAATCATCTCCATGAATATGTCTGGAAAAAACACAGAGACAGTGCAGGACAAACTACACATTGCGGGATATTCAGAAGAGTAGCATTTTTCAGATATCTGGATCATGTCACCTAATTCGGAGACATTGTACAGACTAATCACCCAAAAGATTTACTAAACAGACATACGGTCATCAAACTAACCTTGATATGGAAATAATCATCGCACCATATTTTGAATCTTGGGTAGAAGGTTGGATCAAACTTATCGGATGCTTGTTTTTGAACCTGAAAGTGTACAACAAAACCTAAAAAGGTTATCGAACAAACAAAGTAAACAGCAACAGAGAAATGTCAAATGGCTTTGGATCATACGATTTTAGCCAAGATAATAGCAGAAGCAAGATGTCATACAGAATGAAAATGTTTGATATCCTCTTCGATGATGTACAATGGTGTCAAGTCAGTACCACCTCCAAACCACCACTGCCTGGGTGCTCCAGGAGCATCTGCAGCAGTAATCTCTGAATTTGACTTGAATTCTATGAATACAAAAATCCACTTATTTCACTTGGCAGCACTAGTAGTACCTTGCGGTGCTTCTGTCTCGAAATATCGGTAGTTGAAATGCAATGTTGGCGCGAAGGGATTGTTTGGGTGGATAACCTGGAGCTCGGACGCCAAAACAAGAATCATGTAAGTCCGTGGAAGCAATTGCACATTATTACACAAGAAGAGGTACCGTAGGAGTAGCTATTCCTACACAGAAATGGTGGTGACGCAAACAGATGATGAGACATGCGAACTTGGGCAGCGCCGGTGGGAGGCGCCTCTCAGAGACTCACCGAGCTAACGCCGGCAGCGAAGAAGGGCACGGGCCCGGCCTTCTCCGCGCCCGCCGCCGCGTCGGGCCTTGCCGCGCGGTACGCGTCTGGGGGCATGACTCCGTAGACGACGGACACGTTCACGGCGGCCTTCTCGAACACGTGGCCGCCCTGCAGCACGCGGCTGATACCGCCGCCTCCGCCCGGGCGCGTCCACGCGTCCTCCCGAAACACCACGCCACCGCCGCCGCTGCCCTCCTCGACTGCCTCGAGCGCCGCGCACACCTCCGCCTGCACCCGCCGGATCAGGCGCTCGAACCGCGCGCGCGCCGACGAAGACCCCGACGACGCCTCCTCCCCGCGGAGAAATGTCGGCGGTGGCGCGGCTTCCGGCGTCTCCCGCTCCATGTCCACCTGCGGTCTGCGGGCGGTGTGAGAGCGAGATTTCAAGGCGAGTCCACCAGCCAGTACGCCCCCTCCACGTGTACTCGTCTTATCTCCCACCAGCCAATGCGATTGGCAACTCCGCCTGTGTACATTGCGGCGACGGCGACCCGCGATGAAGCTCCTCGTGTCACCTCCGCCGCCGCTGTTCCCCTCCCCCCCCTGCCGCCGTTCAGGTCAGTGCGCGCTCTTGCTGGGAATCTCATATTTCCCGCCGACCCCTAATCTGATCACAAGAATCTTCTCAGGTAAGGCTATTCTCCAGAAGCATTTCCATGCGGTAGCAACACGAGAATCTTGCAAATGCGGGGAAGCCAACAGAACGGCGATCTGCAGGTACAATCCAATCCAATGCTACCTTGGTGCCATGACCATGATTTTTAAAAAAAATTGCAGAATGTTTTTTCTTTCCATTTCATTGGTGCCATGAATCATGAACACCTGTTAACTGTTGAAACTGAAGGGTTGCAGAGACCCATGGCTCTGAACAAGTAAAAGGAAGGGAACCACTTAGGCGCGGCACGGTCAGTCCACGCCTCCTGGTGCCCGAGCACATCCGCCGACCGCCTTACGATGGTACCGATCGTCTGCCAGATGTAAATCCCGATCGGCAAATGCATGACCGTGAGAGCATCGTTCATATGAGAGCCGCATGCGAGCTTGCTGCCCGAGTTCTTCAGTATGCAGGAACAATGGTGAAGGTAATGCTGCATTACAAAGAAGCCACATCTTCTTGTGGCAAACACTCTAATATTTCATCATATAGTTTGTTAGTTTTCTTCTGTATTCTGCAATGGATTGTTCATATCCACTAATATTGAAATATCTGTGTTCCCATCAGCCCTCCGTGACGACAGATGAAATCGACATGGCAGTTCATCAGATGATCATTGATGCTGGTGCCTACCCTTCTCCCCTTGGATACGGCGGGTTCCCGAAGAGCGTCTGCACGTCGGTGAATGAGTGCATCTGCCATGGAATTCCTGACTCACGCCAAGACTACGGGCCTAAACATGATCCTATCTTTTCATCTGATTCTCCAATTGCTAGCAACCTCTTTGCCCTGAAAAGAAATGATGGTTGTTTCCTGTTGACTTTGCAGGATGGGGATATCATCAACATTGATGTTACTGTCTACTTAAATGTAGTAGGCCCTATTGTATTTGTACGATAAATTAAGCACGTTTTGAGGTGTAGTGTGACATACTGTGTTGCTCTAGGGATATCATGGTGACACCTCAAGAACATATCTGTGTGGGGAGGTCGATGAACCTACTAAGCAGCTTGTAAAGGTCTGGTTTCTACTGATTACTTCCAAGTTCCAACCATATGTTTCAGACAGTACCTGAAGAACTTGTTTGATGTAATAGGTCACTGAAGAGTGCATGCTGAGGGGCATATCAGCCTGCAAACATGGTGTTAGCTTTAAGGCAATTGGAGAGAGAATAAGGTGTTGTTCTCTCAGATTTTGGACAATAGTATGAATTTTATGATGCTTTTGGTAATTTCCATACCAATCAGTTGCTTTTTGTTTATATTTGACTTACAAACATACTATTACCAGATGCCAGCACATCGTTTTTCATGTGTTAGGGTCTGAAACAGATGAGAAGAAAGTCAAATTATCAGCATCTATTGTTTTTTCACTAACAAAGATTATCTTCTCGAATGGCTTCAAGAGGATTTCCGTTTCTTAAACATATATATATTTCTTTTGAAAAGGAGGACATCCCCCGGCCTAAACATATGCATCCTCAGAAAATGCCTTGATGCAGTTTATCAGTTAATGATGATATTACTTGTCACAAAACATATGCATCCTCAGAAAATGTCTCGACGCTGTTTATCACTTAAGAATCTAAACAGTTTAATTATCAATGCATGTAATTGTTGTGTTATTGTTGGTGATCATTTTTGTACTTCCAATGGATTTCAGTGAACATGTGAACAAGTACGGCTACAGCGTCGATCCCTTCATCGGGCATGGAGTTGGGACGATCTTCCATTCAGAACCCATCATATGGCACACCTGTAAGTAACCTTAGCCGTTTTCACTGACCGTGATCATGGACTAAATGCTAGATAGCCACACGAGCAATTTTTGGCAAAGCTCCGGTCCTCATAAACAGCAACTAAACACACATTTCGTACAGATGATTATGAGCCAGGATTCATGGTCGCAGGCCAGACATTCACAATCGGTAAGCCGCTTCCATGGCCTTCTTCTTCAAGATAACAATATGTGCAGACTTGTCTCCACTGCAAAATGACCCAAACGCAAAGCCTCTGTCTGGTTGACCCCTTCTTCCCATCACTCAGCAAACTCTTAGGATGAAACACGACTCTGTCAGACGACATAGGTGGTGTAGCTGTAACTGAGATATGTCATAAGATCTGATGATCTCCGTCTGCTTTTCGTGATAGATGCAAGTAACGTAGGACTGAGTATGTGACTAACTGGCGGTTTGGTTTGTGATGGTTCATCCTGCAGAGCCTACCCTGTCCATGGGGAGCACATGGTGCGAGGTGTGGGACGACGGCTGGACCGCCATTACGGTGGATGGCAGCCTCAACGCGCAGTTCGAGCATACGGTGCTGGTTACCGTCAATGGCGCAGAGATTCTCACAAAGTGTTAAGAGAGGGTGAAAGGTGGTGCGTCAGCGTACCGTTTGAGAGTATGTTCCCAAGCGAGTTCAGCCCATTGACGAAGGCCGTCTCATTGAAGAAAAGTTTTCTTTAGAGAGAAAAAATTGAAGAAAAAGTTATGTTTCAGGTCTCCTTGGAACCTACAAATCAAAAATTCAAAACATGAGGACGTCAAGATAAGTAGCATAAGAGCATGGTTAATAATATAGCCAGCTGCTAGCTACATCATATTGTCTTGTCATTTATAGTCAATGTAATAGCCAACATATATAATAGTTAGTGACGGAGCTAAATCCGGTAGATCTTGGGTAGGGGTACCAATCTGGTGTCTTGCTGGATGGCAACAGGACACGTGGGAACACCGATTTTTACCCAGGTTTGTGCCCTCTCAAAAAGGTAAAATGTTGCGTCCTACTTTTGTTGTATTGATTGTGAATGGGGTACAAAATACATGTGAACTACTGTGAGATCATGTATGAATGAATCCGTCCTCTACGCACATCAGTTTATATAGGTATCGGGATGCCTAGGGTTACAAATAGGTCGGTTGAATCTAGGGTCAAACGTGCCGGAGTCTGTCTCTATGCCTTGAAGTGTGTGCCAAGTCTTTGAATCTTTCCTTCCTTGTGTAGACGAATTAGGCCCATTGATGATGGGCTTAGGGGGATCCTCGGCCCATCCAAGAGACTCATCCAAGAGACTAGTTACCAACACGCCGAGCATCCCTTAATCCAGGACTCCGTCAGTAGCCCCTGAACCGGTCTTCAGGCCGAGGATGCACCTCGGCCCTCCTCGAGCTACTCTCAATCTTCAGCCTTGCAAGCTGGTTCAACTCCCATGCAGTCTTCCGAAGCAATTTCATTTGGGGTCTAGGAGTCGCATACATTGGATATCCAGGGTATTCCAGGGTCATATATATATTTAATCAAAAGATTCCTGCAACGCCCAAAAGCGATCTTGGATTCGAGGACCAACGCCCTAGGTGGGCTGCTTAAGTGGCAAAGCGTTCTCATGTCAGGACAAGGACTGTGGTCAGGTCCAACCCTGACAGCCTTAACCGACTCGAAGCGTCATCACGCTCCGCTCTGTGTCATCATTTCAATGGCCATCATGGCATGAAGTCATGGATCGAGGCCTCTGCCATTGATGTATCAAATCAGAAAAAGGAGATCGTGCGTCAGATTTTCAGCAACACTACCAACAAAACCCCTCGATCCTTGCATGCGCTTAATGCACGATGCATGGGAAAGCATGAAATTACTGCCACGCCAGACATGCGATTGGCATTCTGACTTGCTATAAGAGGTGAAAAGGTGAGGGCGTTTTAGCTTCACGTTCTCAATCCCCTCGTTGCCTCCCTCATCGTCAAGCTCCAGCGCCCAAGCATCCTCGAATCCAAATCCCCCAACTCATCCTTCCTCCCTTCCCTGCCAAGAGATGGCCGGTAAGGGTGCCTTCTTTGCCACATCAAAAGGCGACAAGAAACTCATCGTCGAGGGCCAGAAGTCGAGCACCAGGGGGCTGTGGAAACCCTCCGTTGACATGCCCTCTGTTTGTCTAGAAGGCCTCTCCCACCATTTGTGAGGAGCAACTCCATCACCAACCCTCCGACACTCTAGCTCCGTCTCTCTCTCAACCTTATTCCTCTCCTACACATATGCATGGATGTTGATCGATCTCCCTCAATACATAGGTAGGTCACTCTCCTTCTCCACACATATACCAGTCGTTTTACCTCTATAGTTAGGTCTCTGCCCCCCCCCCCTCACACACACACACCGATAGTCGAACGCTGTAGGTAGGTATCCATGCCATAGAGACAAACTGCACATGTCCCTTCTCACATTCCAGCAGGCCAGCCACCCTATATCTTTGACGTGGGCACACACAAATTCGATGGCACTATTTATCGATCGCGCGCGCGCACACACACACACATACTTCATCCCTCTCTTCGGTTCTATGGATATCTCACGTCGATGATACCTCCACTCTCTTCTCGTGGATCGCCGCCTCTACATGTGATATATCCAGGCCTTTGTTTCACACACATTGCATATATTATATTTTTTGTTTGAGATATCATTGCCACGTATTCCCTGTCTATCTCTCACGCACCCCCCCCCAAAAAAACACTCACGAACCCGCACACCATCTCTCTCTCTCGGTTTGTATCTCTCTCACACACACCCACGTAGCTGGTGTACATACATGAAGATAATAGGTGCACGTACTCACGCTTTGTGGCCAGCCACACACACGCGGGTACACGGTGGAGCTCAAGTACGAAATGGCAACCCACGCGCTAATTGAGAGCGTGTAGGGGTTGTTTACTTACGGAGGTCATGTACCACGCGTGCACGAAACAAAGTTTAACTTGACGCATTGGCGCGTTATTTTTAAATAAAGCTATATTGCTCAATGACACGTACACAGAATATAAAACGATTGTTATGGAGAAATAAGTAGTCCACTCCACTATATACAATGGAGCCTCCTTGCCAGCGTTTGTCTCTCTTCACAGTATCTCACATAAGGCGGCGGTGGCCTCTCTCTCTCTCACTGTTGGTCACTAATCTGGCCGCATCCCATCCACCGGTGGAAAGGTAGGATGTGCATCATTTCTTCGTTCGACGGCGTCGAGGCAACACGTCCCGATCTGCGGTACCCGCCGTTCTCTTTAACCAAGCTCCGGCATGGTAGGGCCTACACCACTTGCTCGCTTCCATAGTATGGGCATATCCCGCCCGCCGCCGCCCTCCTAGTTACATCCCGACGACCCCCAGGTATCCCCTCCGGCCTTGCTCCACTGCCCATCTTCCCACGTTGCTGCATGTGGATCTTCCCTAGTTCTTTGCCCGAAACGTAGCTTGTTCGGCGTACTTTCCATATTGCAATATCGTCCTCACACTGTTTTAGATAAACAACAGTGCTGCTATCTTCCCTTAGGACAAGGATTATGCTTCTTTTTGTCGTTGTATTTGTCATCAACTGTTACTGGCTAGTAATTATTTCCTTTCTACCTCTTTTTTTTGCGAACAGGGCTGTCCATTTCACCTCGTTGCTATTGCGACCTTTTGATGAACTGCACAAATCACTTTTTTCTTAAGAGTGTCTTGTGCAGTTTCGCTAAAATGTCACATGGGCAACGTTTTTATATTTCTGTGGGACTGCAGAAAGGGACATTAGTTTTTCTACCCTCCTCATCCAACTCCGAGCCTAATCTCCTCCAACAATTAGTTAGTCTTAAAAGAGATCGCAGAGGTGATTGGCTTCTATTTGTGTGTGTTATGTTTCATCATCTAGTTCCACTATTATTGTAATCACACTGACTGAATATCTTTGCAAACAGGGATGATTAGCTCGATTTTAGTGGAACTGCACACAAAATGATCGGATTGTGATGTTCCTCCATACACCTCTTTCTTGGCTACAGAGCTGCGTGAAACTAGTTGCAAACCAGTGAACACCTGGCCAGGAAATGGAGCCATGCCTACGAACATCATCAATCAATTATATATTTTTATTTATTTGTACACCTTCTCACAACTTCATCTTCAGTTGTGATGTGAATATTGGCGTTGATCTGTGAATCACTGAGATATATTAGCATCCATGGTAGTTTAATTCATATTTTATGGAATGTTGTAACGAGACAATCTTGAGGCAAGAGGACACATGAATCCTAAGTTGAAACCTTTTTTTGCTGCAGGATCCAAAGTTGAAACCTTCATAGCATTACAATACAATTTCGTTATGCTGGCAAATTATGCGTACATATAAACGAATCCTGAAAGATTGATAGCAATGGCAGAAATCATTCAACTTCGTTACGCCAACATGTTGGACATCCTTCATTCGGCTCCACCTGTCATGCACCAATATTGAGAGTGCACAACTGCAGGGGAGATTCACCCCGGTCATTGCGCCGCAGTAATAATGACTAGTGAGCAGTCAAATCACAGAGCCCCACCTTCGCCACAGTAAGTTGCTCGGATGAAGCAACCGTCATTTCACTCTTCGGAATCCGTTGGTAGTCCAATATTCCCAGAGTAATAAGTTGCTCAGACGAAGTAACCATCACTTCACCTTTCCACAGTAAGTACTACCTCCTTTTTTTATTCTAGAAATCACCACACGCAAATATTGGACGGTAGCAGCACAACATCAAGTGTAATAGCACTACTCAATTGCAAAATCGAAACCAACCAATGAACTACTAGATGGTGAGCGTTTTGCTGTATCATGTACTCCGTCTGTCCATGTATATAGGGCCTAATGTGTTTTTCGAGACTAACAGTATAGGACATGCAATTTGCTCAAAGCATACCGTCAATTTCGTACGTGAAAGGATCTTTGAATGATATAATCTTCAAATTATACAAAATCTTATCAATAGTTAAAGGCAACCTCGAAGAATACATTAGGCCCTATATATATACGTATGTATGAAGGGAGTAGTACTTTGAGAGAGACGAGAAGCAATACGGGCTGGTGGATTACTAGAGCTAGATATCGCACGGAGGCTAAGAAATATGATGATAGCATGAGGTGGGCCATGTATGATGTAAACTACAATGGGTTGCTGTGTTTGAGAGGTCTACTAGATGTGGAGAAGATTGGGTTGATTTTATATCTCTGAATATATAAAATACATCAAGAGTCCAGAACGATCCACCGCGAGGTTCCTTGCTCCTTCTCAGGGAATTCCCCTTCTCGATCGTCGGAAAGTGTTCTTCTTCTTTTTGCCGACGCATGGAACATTCAGCATCCAGGTCCACGGGTCATGCAAGAACTTTGTAGAAAAACATCTAGCATTCAGGTCCAGAGGTCCTTCGTTTCTTTTTGGTCTGCATATAATATTTTGTCAAAGTCAAACTTTGTAAAGTTTGACCAACTTTGTAGGAGAGACTCACCAACTGTCAGGAACGCAGGTGGATTTTTCTCTTAATTCTTGAATGCAAAGTTTTAGTGAAGCTTGAAATATGAACATGTCAATGGAAGGGAGTAGAAGCCTCATGCATGCATGCAACACTCACACGTACACATGCACGCACGCAACACTCACGCATTCATGCCGCACACAACACACGATGCAACACACACGCTCACGCTCAAGTGCTCAACCTACTCCCTTCGTTCGTGAAAGATGTACATATAGAGATTTACACAGTGACCAAGAGGAACGGAACTCCACATCATTTAGAGAAAGTACTCCCTGTTTTTCTTTTCTTTATTTCGCACATCATTTAGAGAAAGTACTAGGATTCTTAAAACACAGGAATGGGAAAAACAAAGGATTCGAGTGGCATGTCCACTTGAATCCCATACTATCAGCACTGAGTGTTTGATGCCACAAGAGAAAGAAAGGAAGTGAAAAAAAAAGTTGGAGTGGATTCTATAGATTTCCAATGAAATGTCATAGTTGTACACGTGATTCCATACTACAGGTAAAAATTCCTATAGGATTCAATCCTATGAATCAAACGACTAATGTACTACTAGGGTCCACGGTCAAGGCGGCATAGGGCGGACGCGAACTCTCACTGCGTCCGCCATTGAAGCGGCGCGCTGGCCGAAGGCGCCGCGCTGCACGCCCGGCTGAACGAGCCTCCTCGCCGCATTTAAACGCCTACATTAAACCCCCGTGGAATCCAAGAAACCTACTCTGCGTGTAAATCAGTTATTTTATGTAAATGTAATGAAATCCGGCCGTGTTTGCACGAATTTGTTTATTACGTACAATCTGGGTGGATTGCCCTAGTGGTCATCACACATGAGCCAATCGATTCGCACCCTTCGAGCATGGTTAATAGTATAGCCAACAGCCGGCTATATGAATTTGCCATGTCACTTATAGCCAATCTTATAGCCCACTCGTACAATAGTTAGTCATACTAGTATACTACATCATTAATATATGGCCCACATGTTTATCTCACAAAAGGTGTTGGAGCTCGTGCTATAGCCGGTTGTAAGTTTGTAGCCCGCTTCTTTTCTCTCTCATCCAACTAAGCAAAAATATACTCCCTCCTTTCCGGTTTATGGGGCTTAATTTGAAAATCTCTTAAACCAAGGAAGATGATGCATTGGTGGAATTAATTTCGTAGTTTTCAAAAGTACTTACTTAGTACTCTAGTTTTTCTTAAAAAAATATGTATACCGTTGCATTAATTACACCACATGCATGCATGACCACTGAATGACCAAGAACTTCTACATGCATTGGTGAGTTTTTCTTCATCCTTGCATGCAGTGATTTAATACACCTTGAAATCTGAACATATGATGGTAAGTAGTAGAATTGAGACTTATAAAATGGAAAAACAAACTTTTTGAGATGAGCCCTATAAACCCGAAAGGAGGGAGTATTATTTAAAGCCTTACAACCCGCCTACATCACCTTATTGTACTTGCTCTTCCACGCTCCATTTTGTCTTGTGTTACTTCCTCCGTCTAGCACGCTGACAAGTGGGCCCCATGCTCATTTATGCCAACGTGGTAGTCAATTATTTTGTCAGAGTCAGCTATCACACCCTTCCGGTGCCACGTCAACGAATCCACTAGAAACAAGTCTAGACTTGTTCAGTTCAACCGCCTCGCTAGGTGTTTGGAGAGGAATTGGCCGGCGCTAGGCGGTTCTATAGGTGGGCTGGCGAAAAAAATATGGGGAAACGTGGGAAGCAGCTAGACAAGGGAGGGAAGCTTCTACATTCGCGGGGGACGTGGCATTGACCATTGGGCGGCAACAGGCGGTCATCCTTGTATGCAATAAAGGATACGAAGAGGCATCCTGTATCAGCAAGGACCAGCTTCCCTATCGATAGCTCATCCAACAGAACTCCCAAGTTAACTGTGTTGAGGCTTGAGTAGTCATGAGATGGGTGACTGGATGGGAAGTGGACTCGCTATTAACTAATTTGATGGGTCACTGTAAACCTCGAGGTCTTTGTTTTGTAATTTTCTACAATTTTTGTTTTTTAAACACATGTTAATTGAAGGTCTATCGCATTGCTTTTTAATAATTTTTGTCATGTATGTGAAATTAACCTCGAGGTACTTGTTCTCAAATTAACCTTTGGTCCTTGAAGGAGTGTTGCAATGTGTTGGCGTCAATTGCAAGATGAGCCACCAAGCTAGCAGTAGAGTTGCCAACATGCTCAAAGTGCACACAACATTGAGTATAAAGAAGCATGCCCAGGAAATTATTGCGTGCTTAGGGAGTCCCTTTGCTCAAAGAGCAAGTACTCTTTCAGTTATACTATAACTAGGTGTCGCACGGGCTATAAGGACGAGGAGCAAGAAGCGACGGGCTGCTGGATATATTACTATAACTAGGTGTCGCACGAGTTATAAGGACGAGGAGAGAGAAGCGACGGGCTGCTGGATATACTATAACTAGGTGTCACAGGGGGCCGAGGAATACGGTCAATGCGTGAGGTGGGCCATGTATGATGTGTTTCGGATTCTTTCGGTTAAACATGGAGAGATTTGGTTGATTTTATATCATTGAATAATATAAAATATTATGCGTGCAGGCGCTCCACGGCGAGGTTCCTTGCTCCTTCTCGGTCGTTGGGAATCTATGTTCTTCCACTCTTTTGTTTTAGACGTGAGCTTTGTTCATCCTTTTGCCAACACGCGGGACATCTAGCATCAAGGTGCATGTGTCATGCAAGAAAATGGAGATAAGGAGTGCGTAAGTGAGTTGTGCACTTCGATGGCACGCATTACGCACTATTTTTTTCGATGGCACGTGAATCGTGCACGTACTCAATGACGAAGCATGGGATGGTAGCCATGGACATGGTCGGCCCTTTCTGGAGAGAGTAATAAATAAATTTGATGTGTCCCATCAACTTGTAGAACGACGAGAAGCTGGCTTACTATGCCCTCTCCCTTGCCCACACGCGCGCGGTGGCTCGCAACACGAGGAGAAGCTTTTGCTTTATACAAGCGGTGGACGTGCAACAGTTCATTCGGTGTCAGATTGCCAGAAGTCTATAATACTATAGTACCATCATCATTGTTCGACTTTCGGAAGAGGCGAAGAGCCAAGCGCAAGGTCACCTACTAAGAGCAAGCACAATAGGATGACGTAGGCGGGCTGTAAGAGTTTAAATATTATATTTTTGATGAGTTGGAGGAGAGAGAAGAGAAGTATGCCACTAATTAACATCCAGCTGTAGCACGTGCTCCTAGGCACTTTGTGAGGGAGGAAGGTGGGCCATGTATCAACAAAGTAGTACAAATTTATATGCATCTATTGTACTTATCGGCTATAAGGCTAGCTATAGATGATGTGGCAAGATCATATAGCCGACAGCTGGCTATACTAGTAACCATGCTCTCACCTTTAGTAGGAGTACAATACACTATAGCCAAAGCTGGGCCACCTTTTTAGAGCATGGTTAATTAATACAGGCGGCTCTTGCAATGGCACATCATTTAGAGCAAGTACTCTCTTCGTTTCTTTTCTTTCATTCGTAGGAACTTAAAATGCAGGAATAGGAAAAATAAAGGATTGGGGTGGCATGTCCACTTGAATCCCATACTAGCATTAACATAATGTTTGACACAGGAAAAACAAAGGAAGTGGAATTTTTTTGGAGTGGATGCTAGATTGCCAATTAACACATGATTTCATAGGAAAAATTCTTATAGCATTCTATCCTATGAATCAAACGACCAATGTAGAAAAATTCTTATAGCATTCTCTCCAACAGTGTTCCTCGGCTCGCACCTAGCATCACGGGTCGAACTTTGGAGTCATTCATCTGGTACACATGGCATCTCAGATCTGAACACAAAGTGACGTATACCGTCAAGGTCCATTGGCTAGTCATAGTGGGGAGGGACTTAGACTAGTGTCATGCATATGACACTAGCCTATGTTACTACGTTAATAGTGCAAGTAACAAAGAGGTAGTAACATATAGATGATTGCATTTATTAACTTATAGACTCAATTATTCTTGGGAAGGGCCATGTTATAGTAACATAGTATTATGTTACTCTAAGCACCTTTCTTTTCATTAATTACTTGCCACATAAAAAAAATTGCATTGGGGTGCGTTATGTTACTAGCTATGTTACTCCCACTATGACCAGCCTTAGGATAATGTTGTGCTCAAAGCTAGACGTACACGGTCAAGGTCCACGGTCAAGGGGGTCAGGGCGGACGCGACCTCTCACTTCGTCCGCCATTGAAGCGGCGTGCCGGCCGAGGGTGCCGCCCACTGCACTCCTAGTTGTTCCCGCCTCCTTGCCGCATTCAAACACCTACATTTAAACACACGTGTAATGCGAGAAACCCACTCCGGCCACACGTCCATTCAGGAGCGAGACGCCGACCAAGCTCCTCCTTCCACAATTTTCTCCACTCTTTCGGCTGCATCCGACGAGCAGGAAGAGAAGTTCTCCAGCATAAAAGCCGTCTGGGTGGCCCGCCGAGCCCGGCAGTTACGAGCGAGGTAGCTCACTGCTCCACCTACCTCGCCTAGCCCGATGGAGCCAGTTGCTGCCCTAAGTCAGCGCGTGGTTTGATACGTCTCCAATGTATCTATAATTTTTTATCATTCCATACTATTATATTATCTATTTTGGATGTTTTATATGCATTAATATGCTATTTTATATTATTTTGGGACTAAACTATTAACCCAGAGCCCAGTGTCAGTTCCTGTTTTTCCCCTGTTTTTGAGTTTCACAGAAAAGGAATACCAAATGGAGTCCAAACAGAATAAAACTTTTGCGATGATTTTTCTTGGACCAGAAGACAATCAGGAGACTTGGAGACGAAGTCGGAGGAGCCACGAGGCGGCCACAAGGACGGAGGGCGCGCCCCACCCTTGTGGGCCCCTCGTGCACCTCCTGACCTAATTCTTTTGCCTATATATTCTCATATATCCCCAAACCACCAGAGGCACTCACGAAAACACTTTTCCACCGCTGCAACCTTCTGTACCTGTGAGATCCCATATAGGGACCTTTTTCGGCACCCTGCCGGAGGGGGATTCAATCACGGAGGGCTTCTACATCAACTCTATTGCCCTTCCAATGAAGCGTGAGTAGTTTACCACAGACCTACGGGTCCATAGCTAGTAGCTAGATGGCTTCTTCTCGCTCTTTGATTCTCAATACCATGTTCTCCTCGATGTTCTTGGAGATCTATTCGATGTAATACTTTTTTACGGTGTGTTTGCTGAGATCCGATGAATTGTGGATTTATGATCAGCTTATCTATGAATATTATTTGAATCTTCTCTGAATTCTTTTATGCATGATTTGATATCTTTGTAATTCTCTTCGAACTATCGGTTTGGTTTGGCCAACTAGATTGGTTTTTCTTGCAATAGGAGAAGTGCTTAGCTTGGGGTTCAATCTTGCGGTGTCCTTTCCCAGTGACAGTATGGGCAGCAAGGCACATATTGTATTGTTGCCATCGAGGATAAAAAGATGGGTTTTTCATCATATTGCTTGAGTTAATTCCTCTACATCATGTCATATTACTTAATGCATTACTCCGTTCTTTATGAACTTAATACTCTAGATGCATGCTGGATAGCGGTCGATGTGTGGAGTAATAGTAGCAGATGCAGAATCGTTTCGGTCTACTTGACACGAACGTGATGCCTATATTCATGATCATTGCCTTAGATATCGTCATAACTTTGCACTTTTCTATCAATTGCTCGGCAGTAATTCGTTCACCCACTGTATTATTTTCTATCTTGAAAGAAGCCTCTAGTGAAACCTATGGCCTACGGGTCTATTTTCCATCATACAAGTTTCCGATCTACTATTTTGCAATCTTTCACCTTCCGTTCTATAGACCAAAAATACCAAAAATATTTACTTTACCATTTATCTATCTCTATCGGATCTCACTTTTGCTAGTAACCGTGAAGGGATTGACAACCCCTTTATCGCGTTGGGTGCAAGTTGTTTGATTGTTTGTGCAGGTATTTGGTGATTTGTGTGTTGTCTCCTACTAGATTGATACCTTGGTTCTCAAACTGAGGGAAGTACTTATCTCTACTTTGTTGCATCACCCTTTCCTCTTCAAGGAAAAAAACAATGCAAGCTCAAGAAGTAGAAGGAAGAATTTCTGGCGCCGTTGCCGGGGAGATCTACGCCAAGTCAAGACATACCAAGTACCCATCATAAATCTCATCTCTTGCATTACATTATTCGCCATTCGCCTATCACTTTCCTCTCCCCCACTTCTAAAACGATTTTCGAAAAGATTTGCCTTTTTATTCGCCCTCTTTCCGTATGCCTTTTTGCTCGTTTGTTATCTTTGATTGTGTTGCCATGTGCCTTCAATTTGCTTGCATCTTCACTTCCTAAAAATCTAAGTTTATGGATCCTCACCCACTTGCTAATCTTTTTAAGAGATCCAATTATGATGAACCAATTGCTAGTGAGTTTTGTGCACTTGATTATCTTTATATGATGTTTTGCTTGAAATCCATGAATCCGAAAATTGTGATGAAGTACTTTATGAAGTGATTCACGATAGATCTTTGAATGAAAATCATGATTGCAATGATGTTATTATAAATTCTATTAATGTCAATTATGCTAATGATATGCAAAACCCTAAGCTTGTGGATGCTAATTTTGCTATGTCTACTACTTGTTGCAATGATCATGATTGGGGTGATTCTTCTTATGATCTTGAAAATTTATTTAAGCCCCATGATGAATATGAGATTGATAATAATATTTCCAATAATATTGAAAGTGGTTTTGGAAGAGTGTCGACTTTAGATCCCACATATTTGGAGAATATTCAATCTTATGAGTTTTTTTTTATAAAAGTGGGTTCGGAGAAGTTACTTTATTTTATGATAATCCCACTATTTCGGAAGAGTGTCAACTTTGCATGCATGTGGATCATGAAGAGAAAATTTAATGTGGTAGTTATATTGTTGAATTTGATTATGATCTCACATGTAATTGTTATGAGAGAGGGAAATATGGTTGTAGAAATTTTCAGGTTGCTAAATTACCTCTCATTATGTCGAGATTGCTATTGTTTCTTCCTTCTTCCTTGCATATGCTAGGATTTGCTTGCCTTGATAATTTGTTTGCCTATAAGATTCCTATGCATAGGAAGTATGTTAGACTTAGATGTGTTTTTCACGTACTACATGATGTTCCCTTTGTGCTTCCATTCTTGTCTTCCATGTGAGCATCATTAAAATTATCAACGCCTAGCTAAAAGGCTTTAAAGAAAAGCGCTTGTTGGGAGACAACCCAATATTTTTCCTTGTTGTTTTGGATCAAATAATTCATCTAGCCTCTAGTTAGATGTGGTTTTGTGTTTTAATTAGTGTTTGTGCCAAGTAAGACCTTTGGGATGGTGTAACATCCCAAATTTTCAATTTGGATGTTTATAAATAGATCATTCATATGCATCCATGATTTATGCATTTTTGCCCCATTTGTATTATTTGATTTTGATCCAAGGAACTTTGAGCAACTCAAGGACCAAAAGAGAGAGTTGGAAGTTTCCCTAAAACCCACTTTTGAAATTTCAAAATTTGGAAATTGGATCAAACTTGGTTCCACCAAAAATTTATTTCCATTATTCCAAAAATAAAATAAAGAGAGAAGATAAAATGAATTTTTCAAAATCAGAAGGAAAATATTGGAATTTGAATTTGGAACCAAAATATATTTGTTGGGTTTTATTTGCAATTTATTTTACTAGTTTAACAAAAATGTTTTTTTAATTTGCATTTTAGGCCGGATATGTTCACAAGGTCATATATAAGACTATATAATTATGTGGAATTTTCTGGGATTTTTAGGCTAACTTTTATTGGTATTTTCTATGTTTCATTGCTTCTGTAAAAAAAGGTTTTAAAAAAACGCAGCCAAGCAGGCCCAGGCCCAGGCGCTATCTCCTTCTTCCTCCTCTCTGTACGTGAACACTGTTCCATGGCGCCTCCCACTCTTCCTCCCCTCATCTTCCTTCCCCCGCATCCATTAACCCCAGAACCGGTTCCCCTCGCCTCCCACTAACCCTTCCCCTTCCAAGTGCGCCTTGGAGTCGCCTGTAATGGCCATTATGAGGCAGAGAAACAGCCACCATTAAACACCACAATCTTCTCGGATTCTGACCTCCCCAAGCCCTATATAAAGAACCCCTGGATCCCCTCTCAACGCTCGTCCGAAGCCCTCTCCTTCTGGAGTTTTTCCCCCCTCCCTAACCTCGCCAATTGCTCGCCGGAGTTCGTGAATCCCGGTGACCTCTCACCGTGTGTACAGGAAGCAATCTACCACCACAACTTGTTCAAGTGGTTCACCTCCTCGTCCTCTACACCGTCCCGCACGCATCCTTCGCCGAAGCACACAAGAGCCACCTTCTTCCTCGTCTCCGGTGACAAGTCCGGTGAGCACCCAGGCAGCCAATCACAGAGCGCCACTTGTCTTTGGCCGATTTTCTTTTTCTTTTTCAGGAACTTTTTCAAAATTCAGATTCTTTACCTAATCTTCTTTCTAGTATATCATTTAGTCTATAGATCCGATTTAGTTGATTCTTTTTCCTACCGCTTCATAAAAATATCCTCTATCTAGAGAACCAAACAGATCTGAATTCAAACTTCATTAGGCCGTAACTCGAGTTTCGTAACTCCGTTTTAGGTGATTCTTTTTGCAAATCGAAGCTCGTAACGTATACTTTCTGTTAGAACCAAACACACATATTTTTGCTACTGTAAAAAATACATTCTGTACCGAAACTTTATTTGGATGTTTTGGAGTTTTTCGAAGTCTTTCATTTGTTTTCTTTTTGGATCTTTGCTTGTATGCTTATGTATGTTATTGCTTGCTTACGCTAGATCATCCGGAGTGCGAAGCTTGCTACTACGAATCTTTACAGTTCAACGAATGTCAGCAAGGCAAGTTCACACTTTGATAATAATTTTCAATACTCGGTTTTTACTATGCATTAGTTTCACCCTCAAAGATTGCATGAATAGGATTGGGAACATGTGGTTATGCTGTGTAGTTCATGTGGTAGGAACCTATGTCCTTTGATCACCCCGGGAATATTCGTTATATCATATATTGCTTAGCCATGCTCGTAGACGGGGATTGGTATGTGTGATCCATGCAAGTTGCGAGAGTAATAATTTTGGGATAACCTAAGGTGGAAACTTCAATACACATCTGGGTGGATTGTTTGGGGCACCTGGAGTAAACAGTGCTTGCCCAAGGGGAATCCCGGAGTACCCGTGTGATTACCCTAGGTCCGCCACCCAGGCTCAAAGGGATCATAAGATATTTCGTGCCTAGAAACTTCCGTGTGCAGCCACAAGCCATTATGGGCTCTGGCATAGTTGAGTAAGTTGTGTGACCTCTTTCCGGGGTAGACTAGCTGATGTAGGGGAAAGTAGGTGTACCGGTCTACCCAGGGTTAAGGGCAAACGCTTACGAAGGCTATGTCTCGATCTTCCGATCATGGAGGTGGTCGAGTCTTGTGGGGAAAAGTCATAAACCTCTGCAGAGTGTACAAACTAATCATGATTAGCCGAGTCCCGGTTATGGACAACTTGAGTATCTAGAAGTGAATTATTGGTTGATCTCATCACTCTTTTAAATGAAAATATTGGGTTACTAATAACTTGGGAATTTTGGGATTGAGTTGGAGGAACCTTCTCAATAATGGCATTTTAATCTAATAGTAAATAAAAATTTATTCCTTTGTTGTGGGGTAAAATTAGCTTTATGCAAAATAAAACTTAGAGCCTCCACCAGCTAAATTTGCATATAGAGATAGTCTTTTCATTTATTATTATTCTATGGTGTGAAATTGCCAGCATATTCCATGTGCTGACCTACACGGCTGCAACGTCTCATGTTGCAGACTTTTTCGACGAGGATTAAAGGTGCGATAGGTCGTTGTTCTGCACTCAGTTTGCCGTGGAGTTGGATGGACTCATTTACCTTCAATGCTTCCGCAGTTATTTTTATTTAGATGGCCCTTGGCCATATTATTGTAATAAATACTCTTTTGAGGACCTCGATGTAATAAAGTGTGATTGAACTCTGTTATAATTCCTCGAGTACTGTGTGTGTCAGCATACCGATCCAGGGATGACACTTTAGCACAGAGACTGTCAGGACCCCGATTCCAAGTCACATCGACCTAGCCGGTAACACCTCATATCACTTTGGGGCCTCACGCACGGTATTCCCACGGGTGTCGCCTTACCATGGCCCGGGACCGTTTGCGCCTTTTGGCTCACGTATATGATAGTGTCGCTAGCATCCATATGACAAAGAACCTGGGCCGACATGGCTAGTCGTGAACCCAAAGCGGCACTAACCCATGGGGACAGGCATCCATGAATCACATCGAGCATGTCGGTCATCAACGTATAAAATTCGGGCTGTAGCACTGGGCTAACAGGACTCCGGTATCCCGGGCTGTAGCAGGCTAGGCAGGACTCCGAATATCACCGCGTGACATTTCCCCGAAGGGACGGACATAAGGCGAAGTGAAACACATGCCGACCAGTCAAGTGTCCAAGCGGTAGTCTTTGGGCTAGCGGGACTCTGGTGAACCGGGCTGTAGCAGACTACTATCGCTCAGAAGCACAAGACTACATTTCCCCATATGAGAGGCTGCCAAGGATAAACAACTAGTTTGTCGGATCCCACACATACCAAGCATTTCAAACATACACACAATATGCTCAATATGTGTAGATACAACATGGCATCACAACATAACTCTACGACTCAAATATTTATTCATTAGGCTCCGAGGAGCGAGATATTACAAACATGGGTCTCATGACCCAACACTCAGAGCATACAAGTCAAAGCACAAGCGGAAGCTAAACATGTCTGAGTACAGACAGCTATAAATGAAAAAGGCCGAGAAGCCTGACTATCTACCAGATCATGCCGAGGGCACAAGATCATAGCTGAGGTAACAAGCTAAACATCGAAGTCCAAGCGGAACTACTATCGAGACTGACGTCTCTCTGCAAAACACAAAATAAGCAAACGTGAGTACAAACGTACTCAGCAAGACTTACATCAAAACTAACTACATATGCATCATTATCAACAAAGGGGGGTGGTGGAGTTTGACTGCAGCAAGCCAGCTTTGACTTCGGGCTATCCTAAACTACATCGCAAGTAACTCTTTTGAGGTGGCGCACACGAGTCCACATATTCACCATATCAATACACCACTATGGACCCGCTCCCGTCTCCCTACGAGAACGCCATCCGTAGCACTCACGCTTATCTTGCGCATTTTAGAGTATCCACTTTCACTTGTCTATGAACTGATATAGGCAACCCAGAAGTCCTTCTCACGGCTATTCGAATAGATCATATTAACCTGCAGGGTGTACTTCTTCACACACGCTCACCACTTACCGCCGTTTACACGACATGTACTCGGCAACCTTCAAGCGGAAGCCCAACGTGGGTGTCGGCCACGGCCTACCTAAACACTCAAGTCCCTAGTCCAGGTTTATCGCCTATTCGGGTTCCATCCGCAGGAGTCCGCCGAGGTTTCCCATACAGCCCCGAACGATGTGTGCAGGGTTCCCGAGACACCAAGCAGGCGAATCGATACATCAGACACGGTACCTACCGCAACACAACCCACCCCTAAGGTCAGCTATGCGGCCCCCAAAGATACTACAAACACGAAACTACTTGCAACTCCCCGGACAGAGAACAAGGGTGGTTAAGAAGCCGAGAGGGTCCATTGGTTTCGGGCCCAATGCGTGGTAGTAACTGTTTCATGGATCACAAACACAGAACTTAGTTCCTGAGGACGGCTGCAATGAGACAACCCACCATGTACTCCTACATGGCCTCTCACCGCTACCTTTACCAAATTGTGTTCATACACTTAGCTCACACACAGTAGGACATGTTCACACAACCATTCCAATTCATTCTCGATGAATCATACCTGACTCAACTCTAAGCAGTAGCTGGCATGACAACAAGCATGAATGAGTAGGCACAACATGGCTCAAACAACTCCTACTCATGGTAGTGGGTTTCATCTAATTACTGTGGAATGACAGGTCATGCAGAGGATAAAGGGGTTCAAATTTATCGCAAAATAACACATGAGTCCTTGTTGTCCTAATGCAGTAAAATAGAGCAGGAGGCGAGAGTGGGATTATATCGGAATGAACAAGGGGTTTTGCTTGCACGGCACTTGAAAATAATATAGTTCTTCATCGGTGTCATCGAACAATCGTGAACCACGTCTATCGAGAGGGGATGACACCGCAATCGAGAAAGAACACAATCAATGCAATGCACATTCACATGAATGACATGTCATGTTAAGGTACTGAATTCACCTAATGCAATATCTAGCCAAGTTAATTGAAGTGGAATTCAAACAAGGTTAAACTCCAACTCCAAATGCTAGTTCATAAGTTGCCCTAATCATGATTCATCCTATTCAGTGAGGTTAACTTGTTCAATCATGCATGAAAGTGCCATAAAAATATTCTTCATATTTTTCTGATCATTTTTCATATATAAATTATTTAATTTGGAGTTACAGATTAAAAGTTATGAATATTTGAAGTTTGAACTATATTCTGGAATTTCCTATATTAGAATAAATCCAGTAATTAGATTACTGCGTCAGCCATGCGTCAGAATGACGTCATAGTCAACGGAGACGTCCAGGTCAAACCTGACTGTGGGTCCAGGTTGTCAGGGTAATTAGTTTAACTAAAATTTAATTAAAACTAAACCTATTTAGTTAACAGGGCTGGGCCCCACCTGTCATTGACTCATCAGAGTCAGCCAGGGCCCACCCGTGGTCAAAGTCAAAGTCAGCTGCCGGCGTCTAGCCGCCGGCGAGCCCGACACGGCGGCGGAAGTGAGTTTGGCCATTCCGGCAACCAAACGAGCCGCAGAGGTCGGGGCAACCGGAATCGGCGCCGGCGACGACCTAGGCGGCCGCCGGAGTTCGGCCGAAGACGAACTCGAGGCTAGGGGGGTCGGTGAGGTGCGTGGAGTAGGTGGTTAGGTGCTGCGCAGTGCGGTGAGTGCGATGGACACCAAGAGGTGGCCGGAGGGTGGCCGGGAGCACGTCGGCGACGAGCTCCGCGGCGGCGGGTGCGGTTGATCTCCGTTCGGTCACTACACGGCTCGAGAGCGAGAGAGAAAGGGAGGGAAAGGTAGCTAGGCTCACAGGCAACTCGGAGGAGCACTCGGTGCGGTCGGGGACGGGCCGGAGCGGCAGCGGCGTTGAAGGGGATCTCGGCGACGGCGAACTGGGCGAGGTCGGGTGCGGTGGCCTCGGTTCACTTGAGCATGCGGGGCTCGGCTAGATCGGGTAGAGGAGGGTGGCAGAGCTCCTAGACACGGCGAGGAGGGTGCGGACAGCGGGAGCCTTGATTCTGGCGATGGTGCGGCGGCGGTGGCGTCGGCCATGGCGGGGGCGCGCGAGGGGGAGGAGCCGGGGAGGAGAGGAGATGTCCGAGGGGTTCGGGGGAGAGAGGGAGAGCGAACCACGTCGGTTGCTCGGTGAGGGGAGCAGCGAGGCGGCGACCAGGTGCGTGGCACCCATGCGGTGCTCGCCGAGCACTGGCTACTGCTACTGGCGAGCCAAGCAGCTGTTGGCTGTCTTTGCTGGGTGGGCAGCCAGTGGGCGGGTAGGTGGCGCCAGTAAGTTTTTCTTCCTGTTTTTCTTTTCTAATTTTCTGTAACTTTGTGGAGTTATTAAAATACCAAAACAGTTTCAAAAATCACCAAACTGCTCCTGGTCCATTGTTGGAATATTTTCAACATGAAACATTTTGGTTTGGCAATATTTGGGCATTTGAAATATTTTATATAATTTGAAAAGCTCAAACTCAAATACCTATGATTTAATTCAAAGACCTTTGGATGATCTAGAAAATGGTGCACCACTTTTGGCAGAGGCTCTGAACCAAAGCAAAGATGATGAGCATTTTTGAAGGGCATTTCAGGTTCATTGAAATAATTTTTAGTAAACCCTAGTTGAATTAAGAGGGGTTCTGGGGGTTTTCTGTCTTCCCCATTTCAAATTTCATGAAAATTAAACATGATGCATGGATGCAATGCCACTAGTTACAAGCAAGCTCTAGGGCTGTGACAGAGACTTCGATCCATTTTGGGTCGGGTCACTACAAATGGCTTACGGTGATAGTTGATTTGATTTTGCTGAAAAACAGAAACTTTTGTGCCCAGGCCCAGAATTTTTAAAAATCACAGAAGCGTGATAAAATCCTGATTTTTGTACACAAGATTGATATAAAAATTTCCTATGTTTTCTTAATTTTTCAGAATTTTGGAGTTACAGAAGTATTCGAACTATCCAGATTATTATAGACTGTTCTGTTTTTGATATATTCTGTTTTCTATGTGTTCTTTGCTTATTTTGATGAATCTATGGGTAGTATCGGGGGGTATGAACCATGGAAAAGTTGGAATACAATAGATATTACACCAATATAAATAAAGAATGAGTTCACAATAGTACCAAAAGTGGTGAATTATTTTCTTATACTAACGGAGCTTATGAGATTTTTACATTGAGTTTTGTGTTGTGAAGTTTTCAAGTTTTGGGTAAGGATTTGATGGACTATGGAATAAGGAGTGGAAAGAGCCTAAGCTTGGGGATGCCCAAGGCATCCCAAGGTAATATTCAAGGACAACCAATAGCCTAAGCTTGGGGATGCCCCGGAAGGCATCCCTCTTTAAATCTTCGTCTATCGGTAACTTTACTTGAGGCTATATTTTTATTCACCACATGATATGTGTTTTGCTTGGAGCGTCTTGTATGATTTGAGTCTTTGCTTTTTAGTTTGCCGCAATCATCCTTGTTGTACACACCTTTTGAGAGGGACATGCATGAATCGTGATTTATTAGAATACTCTATGTGCTTCACTTATATCTTTTGAGCTAGGCAATTTTTCTCTAGTGCTTCACTTATATATTTTTAGAGCACGATGGTGGTTTTACTTTATAGAAATTGATGAACTCTCATGCTTCAATTATATTATTTTGAGAGTCTTTAAACAGCATGGTAATTTGTTTTGGTTATAAATTTAGTCCTAATATGATAGGCATCCAAGAGGGATATAATAAAAACTTTCATATAAAGTGCATTGAATACGATGAGAAGTATGATTCCTTATAATTGTTTTGAGATATGAAGATGGTGATATTACAGTCATGCTAGTGAGTAATTGTGAATCTGAGATATACTTGTGTTGAAGTTTGTGATTCCCGTAGCATGCACGTATGGTGAACCATTATGTGATGAAGTCAGAGCATGATTTATTTATTGATTGTCTTCCTTATGAGTGGCGGTCGGGGACGAGCGATGGTCTTTTCCTACCAATCTATCCCACTAGGAGCATGCACGTAGTACTTCATTTCGATAACTAATAGTTTTTGCAATAAGTATGTGAGTTGTTTATGACTAATGTTGAGTCCATGGATTATACGCACTCTCACCCTTCCACCATTGCTAGCCTCTCTAGTGCCAGCAACTTTCGCCGGTACCATAAACCCACCATATACCTTCCTCAAAATAGACACCATACCTACCTATTATGGCATTTCCATAGCCATTCCAAGTTATACTGTCATGCAACTTTCCACCGTTCCGTTTATTATGACACGCTTCATCATTGTCATATTGCTTTGCATGATCATGTAGTTGACATCGTATTTGTGGCAAAGCCACTGTTCATAATTCTTTCATACATGTCACTCTTGATTCAATGCACATCCTCGCATACATCACGGAGGCATTCACATAGAGTCATATTTTGTTCTAAGTATCGAGTTGTAATTCTTGAGTTGTGAGTAAATAAAAGTGTGATGATATTCATTATTAGAGCATTGTCCCATGTGAGGAAAGGATGATGGAGACTATGATTCCCCCACAAGTTGGGATGAGACTTCGGATGAAAAAAAGAGGCCAAAAAAATGAGAGAAGGCCTAAATAAAAAAATGAGAGAAAAGAGAGAAGGGGCAATGTTACTATCCTTTTACCACACTTGTGCTTCAAAGTAGCACCATGATCTTCATGATAGAGAGTCTCCTATATTGTCACTTTCATATAGTAGTGATAATTTTTCATATAGAACTTGGCTTGTATATTCCAATAATGGGCTTCCTCAAATTGCCCTAGGTCTTGGTGAGCAAGCAAGTTGGATGTGTTGGGTAACGTAGCAGAAATTCAAAATTTTCTACGCATCACCAAGATCTATCTACGGAGAAACTAGCAACGAGGGGAAGGGGAGTGCATCTACATACCCTTGTAGATCGCTAAGCGGAAGCGTTCAAGTGAACGGGGTTGATGGAGTCGTACTCATCGTGATCCAAATCATCGATGATCCTAGCGCCGAACGGACGGCACCTCCGCGTTCAACAGACGTACGGTTGGGAGAGACGTCTCCTCCTTCTTGATCCAGCAAGGGGGGAGGAGAAGTTGATGGAGATCCAGCAGCACGACGGCGTGGTGATGGAAGTAGTGGGATCCCGGCAGGGCTTCGCCAAGCGCAAGCGGGGAGGAAGAGGTGTCACGAGAGGGAGGGAGGCGCCAGGGATTCAGGTGCGGCTTCCCTCCCTCCCCTCCACCATATATAGGGGCCTAGGGGGGGCGCCGGCCCCTTGTAGATCCCATCTAGGGAGGGGGGCGGCTGCCCTAGGGGTGGCTTGGCCTCCAAGCCAAGTGGAGGCGCCCCCACCCCTTAGGGTTTCTAACCCTAGGGACATGGAAGGCCCAAGGGGGGGCCCACCAGCCCACCAGGGGCTGGTTCCCACGCCCCTTCAGCCCATGGGGCCCTCTTGGATAGGTGGCCCCACCCGGTGGACCCCCGGGACCCTTCCGGTGGTCCCGGTACAATATCGATGACCCCCGAAACCTTCCCGGTGGCCGAAACTGGACTTCCTATATATAAATATTTACCTCCGGATCATTCCGGAACTCCTCGTGACATCCGGGATCTCATCCGGGACTCCGAACAACTTTCAGGTTACCGCATACTAATATCTCTACAACCCTAGCGTCACCGAACCTTAAGTGTGTAGACCCTACGGGTTCGGGAACCATGCAGACATGACCGAGACAACTCTCCGGCCAATAACCAACAACGGGATCTGGATACCCATGTTGGCTCCCACATGTTCCACGACGATCTCATCGGATGAACCACGATGTCGAGGATTCAATCAATCCCGTATTCAATTCCCTTTGTCTACCGGTATAGTACTTGCCCGAGATTCGATCGTCGGTATCTCGATACCTTGTTCAATCTCGTTGCCGGCAAGTCTCTTTACTATTTCCGTAACACATCATCCCGTGATCAACTCCTTGGTCACATTGCGCATATGATGATGTCCTATCGAGTGGGCCCAGAGATACCTCTCCGTCACACGGAGTGACAAATCCCAGTCTCGATTCGTGCCAACCCAACAGACACTTTCGGAGATACCCGTAGTGTACCTTTATAGCCACCCGATTCACGTTGTGACGTTTGGTACACCCAAAGCATTCCCTACGGTATCCGGGAGTTGCACAATCTCATGGTCTAAGGAAATGATACTTGACATTAGAAAAGCTTTAGCATATGAACTACACGATCTTTGTGCTAGGCTTAGGATTGGGTCTTGTCCATCACATCATTCTCCTAATGATGTGATCCCGATATCAACGACATCCAATGTCCATGGTCAGGAAACCGTAACCAACTATTGATCAACGAGCTAGTCAACTAGAGGCTTACTAGGGACATGGTGTTGTCTATGTATCCACACATGTATCTGAGTTTCCTATCAATACAATTATAGCATGGATAATAAACGATTACCATGAACAAGGAAATATAATAATAATGAATAATTTATTATTGCCTCTAGGGCATATTTCCAACAGTCTCCCACTTGCAGTAGAGTCTATAATCTAGTTCACATCGCCATGTGATTAACACATCAGGTCACATCGCCATGTGACCAACATCCAAAGAGTTTACTAGAATCAATAATCTAGTTCAAATCACTATGTGATTAACACTCAATGAGTTCTGGGTTTGATCATGTTATGCTTGTGAGAGAGGTTGTAGTCAACGGGTCTGAACCTTTCAGATCCGTGTGTGCTTTACAAATCTCTATGTCATCTTGTAGATGCAGCTATCACGCTATACTTGGAGCCATTTCAAATAACTGTTCTACTATACGAATCCGGTTCACTCCTCAGTATAATCCGGATTAATGTCAAAGTTCGCATCGGCGTAACCCTTTACGACGAACTCTTTTACCACCTCCATAGTCGAGAAAATTCCTTAGTCCACTAGTTACCAAGGATAAGTTTGACCGCTGTCATGTTATCCATTCCTGGATCACACTTGTACCCCTTGACTGACTCATGGCAAGACACACTTCAGGTGTGGTACACATCATAGCATACTGTGGAGCCTACGTCTAAAGCATAGGGGACGACCTTCGTCCTTTCTCTCTCTTTTGCGTGGTCAGGTCTTGAGTCTTACTCAATACTCACACCTTATAACACAGCCAAGAACTCCTTCTTTGCCGATCTATTTTGAACTCCTTCAAAATCATGTCAAAGGTGTGTGTTCTTTTGAAAGTATCATCAGGCGTCTTGATCTATCTCTATAGATCTTGATGCCCAATATGTAAGAAGCTTTATCCAGGTCTTCCTTTGAAAAACTCCTTTCAAACAACCCTTTATGCTTTCAAGAAATTCTACATCATTTTGAATCAACAATATGTCATTCACATATACTTATCAGAAATGTTGTAGTGCTCCCACTCACTTTATTGTAAATACAAGTTTCTAGCAAACATTGTATAAACCTAAAAGCTTTGATCACTCCATCAAAGCATATATTCTGACTCGAGATGCTTGCTCCAGTCCATGAAAGGATCGGCTGGAGCTAGCATACCTTTTAGCATCCTTAGGATCGACAAAACCTTTACATTGTATCACATACAACCTTTCCTTCTTAAAACCGGTAAGGAAACTTGTTTTGACATCCATGTGCCAGATTTCATAAATGCAGCTAATGCTAACATGATTCCGACGGACTTAAGCATCGCTACGGATGAGAAAATCTCATGTAGTCAACTCCTTGAACTTGTGAAAAACTCTTCGCCACAAGTCGAGCTTCATAGACGGTAACATTACCGTCCACGTCCGTCTTCTTCTTAAAGATCCATTTATCTCAATGGCTTGCCGATCATCGGGCAAGTCCACCAAAGTCCTTGCTTTGTTCTGATACATGGATCCTATCTCGGATTTCATGGCTTCTAACCATTTGTCGGAATACGGGCCCACCATCGCTTCTCCATAGCTTGTAGGTTGATTGTTGACTAGCAACATGACCTCCAAGATAGGATTAAGTACCACTCTGAAGAAGTACGCATCCTTGTCGACCTACGAGGTTTGGTAGTGACTTGATCTAAAGTTTCATGATCACTATCATTAGCTTCCACTTCAATTAGTGTAGGCGCCACAGGAACATCTTCCTGTGCCATGCTACAGATTGGTTGAAGTGATGGTTCAATAACCTCATCAAGTCTCCACCATCCTCCCACTCAATTCTTTCAAGAGAAACTTTTCCTCGAGAAAGGACCCGATTCTAGAAACAATCCCTTTTGCTTACGGAACTGAGACAGGAGGTATACCCAACTGTTTTGGGTGTCCTATGAAGATGCATTTATCCTCTTTGGGTTCGAGCTTATCGGCTAAAACTTTTCACATAAGCGTCGCAACCCCAAACTTTTAAGAAACGACAACTTAGGTTTCTCTAAACCATAGTTCATACGGTGTCGTCTTAACAGAATTGCGTGGTACCCTATTTAAAGTGAATGTGGTTGTCTCTAATGCCTAACCCATGAACGATAGTGGTAATTCGATAAGAGACATCATGGTATCCCCCATATCCAATGGGGTGCATCTATGATGTTCGGACACACCATCACACTATGGTGTTCCAGGCGGTGTTAGTTGTGAAACAATTTCCACAATGTTTCAATTGTGTACCAAACTCAAGAACTCAGATATTTATCTCTATGATCATATCATAGACATTTTATCCTCTTGTCACGACGATCTTCAACTTCACTCTGAAATTACTTGAACCATTCAATAATTCAGACTTGTGTTTCATCAAGTAAATATACTCAGTATCTACTCAAATCATCTGTGAAGTAAGAACATAACGACATCCACTGCGTGCCTCAGCACTCATTGGACTGCACACATCAAAATGTATTACTTCCAACAAGTTGCTTTCTGAAACCAAGGCTTTTCAGTCATCTTGCCCATGTGGTATGATTTGCATGTCTCAAGTGATTTAAAATCAAGTGAGTCCAAACGATCCATCTGCATGGGGTTTCTTTATGCGTATACACCAATAGACATGGTTCGCATGTCTCAATCTTTTCAAAATGATCGAGTCCAAAGATCCATCAACATGGAGCTTCTTCATGCTTTTATACCAATATGACTCAAGTGGCGATTACCACAAGTATGTGGTACTATCATTACTATCTTATATCTTTTGGCATGAACATGTGTATCACTACGATCGAGATTCAATAAACCATTTATTTTAGGTGCAAGACCATTGAAGGTATTATTCAAATAAACAGAGTAACCATTATTCTCCTTAAGCGAATAACCATATTACGATAAACATGATCCAATCATGTCTATGCTCAACCAAATAACAATTATTTAGGTCTAACACCAATCTCGATGGTAGAGGGAGTATGCGATGCTTGATCACATCAAGCTAGGAAACACTTCCAACACATATCGTCATCTCACCTTTAGCTAGTCTCCGTTTATCCTCCTTAGCTTTTATTTCGAGTTACTAACACTTAGCAACCGAACCGGTATCCAATACCCTGGTGCTACTAGGAGTACTAGTAAAGTACACATTAACATAATGTATATCCAATATACTTATATCGACCTTGCCAGCCTTCTCATCTACCAAGTATCTAGGTTAATTCTGCTCCAGTGACCGTTCCCCTTATTACAGAAGCACTTAGTCTCGGGTTTGAGTTCAACCTTGGGTTTTCTCACTAGAGCAAAGAATCGATTTGCCGTTTCATGAAGTATCCCTTCTTGCCCTTGCCCTTCTTGAAACTAGTGGTTTCACTAACCATCAATGATTGATGCTCCTTCTTGATTTCTACTTTCGCGGTGTCAAACATCGCGAATATTTCAAGGATCATCATATCTATCCCTGATATGTTATAGTTCATCACGAAGCTCTAGTAGCTCGGTGGCAATGACTTTGGAGAAACATCACTATCTCATCTGGAAGATTAACTCCCACTCGATTCAAGTGATTGTTGTACCCAGACAATCTGAGTACAAGCTCAACGATTGAGCTTTTCTCCCTTAGTTTGCAGGCTAAGAAACTCGTCGGAGGTCTTATACCTCTTGACGTGGGCACGAGCCTGAAATCCCAATTTCAGCCCTCGAAACATCTCATATGTTCCGCGACGTTTCAAATCGCCTTCTTGGTGCCTCAATTCTAAACCGTTCAACATTCTTGAACTATCGGCGTAGTGATCAAAGCGTGTATGTCGGATGTTCGCAACATCCATGCATTTGACGCTCGAGGTTCAAAGACACCGAGCGGTGCATTAAGGACATAAGCCTTCTACGAAGCAACGAGGACAATCCTCAGATTACGGACCTAGTCCGCATAATTGCTACAATCAACTTTCAACTGAATTTTCTCTAGGAACATATCTAAAACAGTAGAACTAAAGCGCGAGCTACGACATAATTTGCAAAAACCTTTTTGACTATGTTCAGGATAATTAAGTTCATCTTACGAACTCCCACTCAGATAGACATCCCTCTAGTCATCTAAGTGATTACATGATCCGAGTCAACTAGGCTGTGTCCGATCATCACGTGAGACGGACTAGTTATCATCGGTGAACATCTTCATGTTGATCGTATCCACTATACGACTCATGTTCGACCTTTCGGTCTCTTGTGTTCCGAGGCCATGTCTGTACATGCTAGGCTCGTCAAGTTAACCTAAGTGTTTCGCGTGTGTAAATCTGGCTTACACCCGTTGTATGTGAACGTTAGAATCTATCACACCCGATCATCACGTGGTGCTTCGAAACGACGAACTTTCGCAATGGTGCACAGTTAGGGGGAACACTTTCTTGAAATTATTATGAGGGATCATCTTATTTACTACCATCGTTCTAAGCAAATAAGATGCATAAACATGATAAACATCACATGCAATCAAATAGTGACATGATATGGACAATATCAATTTACTCCTATAGAACTCCATCTACGGGGCTCCATGATCATCATCGTCACCGGCATGACACCATGATCTCCATCATCATGATCTCCATCATCGTGTCTTCATGAAGTCGTCTCGCCAACTATTACTTCTACTACTATGGCTAACGGTTAGCAATAAAGTAAAGTAATTACATGTCGTTATCATTGACACGCAGGTCATACAATAAATAAGACAACTCCTATGGCTCCTGCCGGTTGTCATACTCATCGACATGCAAGTCGTGATTCCTATTACAATAACATGATAAATCTCATACATCACATATCATTCATCACATTCTTTTGGCCATATCACATCACATAGCATACCCTGCAAAAACAAGTTAGACGTCCTCTAATTGTTGTTTGCATGTTTTACGTGGCTGCTATGGGTTTCTAGCAAGAACGTTTCTTACCTACACAAAAGCCACAACATGATATGTCAATTGCTATTTACCCTTAATAAGGACCCTTTTCATCGAATCTGATCCGACTAAAGTGGGAGAGACTGGCACCCGCTAGCCACCTTATGCAACAAGTGCATGTTAGTTGGTGGAACCTGTCTCACGTAAGCGTACGTGTAAGGTCGGTCCGGGCCGTTTCATCCCACGATGCCGCCGAATCAAGATAAGACTAGTAACGGCAAGTAAATTGACAAAATCGACGCCCACAACTACTTTGTGTTCTACTCGTGCATAGAAACTACGCATAGACCTAGCTCATGATGCCACTGTTGGGTAACGTAGCAGAAATTCAAAATTTTCTACGCATCACCAAGATCTATCTATGGAGAAACTAGCAACGAGGGGAAGGGGAGTGCATCTACATACCCTTGTAGATCGCTAAGTGGAAGCGTTCAAGTGAACGGGGTTGATGGAGTCGTACTCATCGTTATCCAAATCACTGATGATCCTAGCGTGAGCAGACGGCACCTCCGTTCAACACACGCACGGTTGGGAGAGACGCCTCCTCCTTCTTGATCCAGCAAAGGGGAGGAGAAATTGATGGAGATCCAAAGAAGACGACGGCATGGTGGTGGAAGTAGCGGGATCCCAAGAGGCTTCGCCAAGCGCAAGCGGGAGGAAGAGGTGTCACGGAGGGAGGGAGGCGCCAAGAATTCAGGTGCGGCTGCCCTCCCTCCCCTCCACTATATATAGGGGCCTAGGGGGGCGCCGGCCCCTTGTAGATCCCATCTAGGGAGGGGGGCGGCTGCCCTAGGGGTGGCTTGGCCTCCAAGCCAAGTGGAGCCGCCCCCACCCCTTAGGGTTTCTAACCCTAGGCGCATGGAAGGCCCAAGGGGGGGCGCACCAGCCCACCAGGGGCTGGTTCCCACGCCCCTTCAGCCCATGGGGACCTCCGGGATAGGTGGCCCCACCCGATGGACCCCCGGGACCCTTCCGGTGGTCCCGGTACAATACCGATGACCCCCGAAACCTTCCCGGTGGCCGAAACTGGACTTCCTATATATAAATCTTTACCTCCGGACCATTCTGGAACTCCTCGTGACGTCCGGGATCTCATACGGGACCCCGAACAACTTTCGGGTTACTGCATACTAATATCTCTACAACCCTAGCGTCACCGAACCTTAAGTGTGTAGACCCTACGGCTTCGGGAACCATGCAGACATGACCGAGACAACTCTCCGGCCAATAACCAACAGTGGGATCTGGATACCCATGTTGGCTCCCACATGTTCCACGATGATCTCATCGGATGAACCACGATGTCGAGGATTCAATCAATCCCGTATTCAATTCCCTTTGTCTACCAGTATAGTACTTGCCCGAGATTCGATCGTCGGTATCTCGATACCTTGTTCAATCTCATTACCGACAAGTCTCTTTACTCTTTCCGTAACACATCATCCCGTGATCAACTCCTTGGTCACATTGTGCATATGATGATGTCCTACCGAGTGGGCCCAGAGATACCTCTCCGTCACACGGAGTGAAAAATCCCAGTCTCGATTCGTGCCAACCTCACAGACACTTTCGGAGATACCCGTAGTGTACCCTTATAGAACGTTGTGACGTTTGGTACACCCAAAGCATTCCTACGGTATCCGATAGTTGCACAATCTCATGGTCTAAGGAAATGATACTTGACATTAGAAAAGCTTTAGCATACGAACTACACGATCTTTGTGCTAGGATTAGGATTGGGTCTTGTCCATCACATCATTCTCCTAATGATGTGATCCCGTTATCAACGGCATCCAATGTCCATGGTCAGGAAACCATAACCATCTATTGATCAACGAGCTAGTCAACTAGAGGCTTACTAGGGACATGGTGTTGTCTATGTATCATCACATGTATCTGAGTTTCCTATCAATACAATTATAGCATGGATAATAAACGATTACCATGAACAAGGAAATATAATAATAATAACAAATTTATTATTGCCTCTAGGGCATATTTCCAACAGGATGCACACCCACTGAGTTTCTTTTTGAGCTTTCATAAACTTATAGCTCTAGTGCATCCGTTGCATGGCAATCCCTACTCACTCACATTGATATCTATTGATAGGCATCTCCATAGCCCATTGATACGCCTAGTTGGTGTGAGACTATCTGCCTCTTTTTGTCTTCTCCACAACCACCTTCTATTCCACCTATAGTTCTATGTCCATGGCTCATGCTCATGTATTGCGTGAAAGTTGAAAAAGTTTAAGAACATCAAAAGTATGGAACAATTGCTTGGCTTGTCATCGGGGTTGTGCATGATTTGAATATTTTGTGTGATGAAGATGGAGCATAGCCAAACTATATGATTTTGTAGGGATAAGCTTTCTTTGGCCATGTTATTTTGAGAAGACATAATTGCCTTGTTAGTATGCTTGAAGTATTATTGTTTTTATGTCAATATTAAACTTTTGTTTTGAATCTTACGGATCTGAACATTTGTAAGTGCATCTAGTGTCCCTTAGTGATTTTGGTGTATTGAAGACTTATAGGTTAAGGGACTAATGTGTTTATGAGTGTACACAGGTCTATAAGTCTATGAGGAGTTTGATATTTACAGAGAAAGTCGACCCCTAAAAATGAAGTTCTTCAACTGAAGACTTTGGATTTCTGAAGAGTTTCTGAAGACTTTGAAAGTGAAGAAATTGGTGTGATCTTGAAGACTTGGTATTCATTCGAGGAACATGAAGCGTGAAGAGTTTTGTTTTCGTAGTTTCATTTTCTCTTTCTTGAGTCATAGGAAACACCGTCTTTGTTAAAGGGGGTCGAGGAAATACTAAGGAAAAATTTCCATGTGATGCTCAACTCAAAATCCTACACCTACCAATCCCTTCGAGTGAAGTCATTGGAAATCTCATACAGTTCAGTCATATTCTTCAGTGACAGAGACGAAGTTCTTCTGGTCTCTGAGGAATTTGTTCTGACTGAGGAGTTAGGAATTCGCAAGTGCGGATTACCTACACAGTGAGGAACATGATAGCCCTGAGGAATTTGAGCCTCAAATTTCCGACCATTGTTGTGCTACGCGCCAGCTGTCCCAAAATATCTTATCCACCTAACGGTCATATCATTGAAGGGCATTTATGTATTATCATGTCGGGATGCTCCCTAGGCTAAAAATAGCCTCCCCCTACAACCACTAGCCGGTTGGCTGCTCCGAGAGAAACTGACACTTGTCATTTGAGAGCATCCCATCCTCTGAGGACTTTGAGCAAAAATCATCGAGTGAGAAAAACCCAAACCCAAACACCTACAAACCCAAAGTGATTGAGCATCACTGAAGAGATTGATCCTGCATGGATCCGATGCTTGTTACCTTTGAAGACTGTGCTTCTTCCAGACGGTTAGGCGTCATGGTCTAGAGCATCCAAGAGGAATTGTGGATCGCCGAGTGACCGAGTTTGTGAAGGTTGAAGTCACACAAGACTTACCACGAGTGATTGGACGAGGTCGTGTGACCTTAGATCAAGGAGAATATGGTGAGGACTGTGTGTCCTCGGGTTTAAATACCTAGCCGCTCCAACCAGATGTACAAGCCGAGACAAAGAGCTTGAACTGGTCTACCAAATCATTGTCTTCACCAAGACAACTGGTTCTATTTCCTCAACTCTTTCATTTCCTCATAATTGTGTTGTGCACTTGTTCATATCTGTGTTTGAAGACTTTGACTGAAGACTTTCTCAATTTCCTCAGTTCAATTTCTTCAGTTTGTTTGTCTTCATTCTGTGTTATCCTGTGTTTACGCTTTCTGTACTTTGTGCTTGTCTTCATTTCACCATGATGACCATGCTTGTATTCTGCTATGTCTACTTTTGAGTACTTATTCCGCTGCAAGTAGTTCTTCACTAAGGAATTTACTCACCTGCAAATTCCTCGTGAAGAATTCATAAAAATCGCCTATTCACCCCTCCACTAGTCGATATAATGCACTTTCAACATTCATGCCACAATAAAGAAATTACATGGATAAATATGTTAGGTAGAATTCCACAAAAAAAATCTGTTTTATCATTTACCTACTCGAGGACGAGCATGAATTAAGCTTGGGGATGCTTGATACATCTCCAAGTATCTATTTTTTTATTTTTGCATGCTATTATATTATCTGTTTTGAATGTTTTATATGCATTAATATGCTATTTTATATTATTTTTGGGACTAACCTATTAACCTAGAGCCCAGTGCAAGTTCCTGTTTTTCCCTGTATTTGAGTTTCACAGAAAAGGAATACCAAACGGAATAAAACCTTCGCGATGATTTTTCCTGGACCAGAAGACAATAAGGAGACTTGGAGATGAAGTCGGAGGAGCCATGAGGCGGCCACAAGAACGGAGGGCGCGCCCCCACCCTTGTGGACCCCTCGTGCACCTCCTGACATAATTCTTTCACCCATATATTCCCATATATCCCCAAACCACCAGAGGCATCCACGAAAACACTTTTCCACCATCGCAACCTTCTGTACCCATGAGATCCCATCTAGGGGCCTTTTCTGGCACCCTGTCGGAGGGGGATTCGATCACGAAAGGCTTCAACATCAACTCTATTGCTCTTCCGATGAAGCGTGAGTAGTTTACCACAGACCTACGGGTCCATAACTAGTAGCTAGATGGCTTCTTATCTCTCTTTGATTCTCAATACCATGTTCTCCTCGATGTTCTTGGAGATCTATTCGATGTAATACTTTTTGCGGTGTGTTTTTCGAGATCCGATGAATTGTGGATTTATGATCAGCTTATCTATGAATATTATTTGAATCTTCTCTGAATTCTTTTATGCATGATTTGATATCTTTGTAATTCTCTTCGAACTATCTGTTTGGTTTGGCCAACTAGATTGGTTTTTCTTGCAATGGGAGAAGTGCTTAGCTTTGGGTTCAATCCTGCGGTGTCCTTTCCAAGTGATAGTAGGGGTAGCAAGGCAGGTATTGTATTGTTTCCATCGAGGATGAAAAGATGGGGTTTTCATCATATTGCTTGAGTTAATTCCTCTACATCATGTCATATTACTTAATGCATTACTCCGTTCTTTATGAACTTAATACTCTGGATGCATGCTGGATAGCGGTCGATGTGTGGAGTAATAGTAGTAGATGCAAAATCGTTTTGGTCTACTTGACACGGACGTGATGTCTATATTCATGATCATTGCCTTAGATATCGTCATAACTTTGCGCTTTTCTATCAATTGCTCGGCAGTAATTTGTTCACCCACCATATTAATATCTATCTTGAGAGAAGACTCTAGTGAAACATATTCCCCCGGGTCTATTTTCCATCACACAAGTTTCCGATCTACTATTTTGCAATCTTTTACATTCCATTCTATAAACCAAAAATACCAAAATTATTTACTTTACCATTTATCTATCTCTATCGGATCTCACTTTTGCAAGTAACCGTGAAGGGATTGACAACCCCTTTTATCGCGTTGGGTGCAAGTTGTTTGATTGTTTGTGCATGTATTCGGTGATTTGTGCGTTGTCTCCTACTGGATTGATACCTTGGTTCTCAAACTGAGGGAAATACTTATCTCTACTTTGCTGCATCACCCTTTCCTCTTCAAGGAAAAACCAACGCAAGCTCAAGAAGTAGCATGGGTCCACAGCTGGCCACTCCAATCCTGCTCGAGGAAGAGTGTCGAGTTGCTCCACGCTGGCTTGTCATGGAGCATGGCAGCACAGACATCATTGTTGCCCTCGACGTTGCCGCGTCATACAATGCCTCCAGTGACTGCGATTGTGCAATGCAGGCAGACAAAGAAGTCGTCCGGATGTCGATGAGGTGACGCGGCTACGCGGATGTCCATGAGGTGATGGCTAGCACGTCCCCACCTGTCGCCATCATCGAGGAGAAGTAAAACACAGGAGGCCGCCGCCGATTGTATCCCATGAAGGCCACCACCATGGCGACGTCGGCGAAAACAGTCGGTGTCTTGCACGATTCTTCTTCAGCCGGATGCTGGAGGAGGACAAAGAGATCGTCCGGCGACCATTTAGATTTGGTATATCAATTCTACCTTTAGCTCCATACTAGCACAGCTTATTTAATGTAAATGTAATGAAATCCGTCATGTATATATGAAATCCGGCCGTGTTTGCACAAATTTGCGCCCACGTCAAGGCTCAGCGGCGTTGTCCGTCCATCGGAGTGGACGACGGACTACCTCTCTGACAACCCTGCAAAGTGTGTCAACACCTTTGTGATGGCCAGGACGCGGCGAAAGAACAACGTCCTTCATTCCGCAGGTGATGGCCATTACCGCGTGCTCGTCTAGACGGCTCAGTAGCTCATGAAGCAGCACCAACAACATGCCTTGTGCGTCTAGTACTCCATTGTAGTCGTAGTTGCTGCATGCGCAACTCGGGTTGCAGTTGCAGGTGAGCACGACAACGCTGCATGGCCATCCATCAATAGTGGCTGGTATGAGGATGACATCACCATGTGCATCCTATTTGTAATAAAAATCATGAATGAAGAGTATAAACATGTTTACGTATAACCTGAGTGGATTTCTCTAATGGTCATCGCACGTTAGTGTCATGCAAAGCTTCATTTATTAGGTTATAGAGTCATTTTGTTTTGGTATGTGTGATGTTACTCATGGAATGAGTAACTAGATAAGTTACTCAATTAACCTCTCTCCTCATTAACTAGTTGCCACATAGGCGAATTTGCTGAGCTGGACCCAATGTTACTCTTGAAGTTACTCCCACCGTGGTTAGTCTTAGGCCTTGTTTGGTTTAACCTCCTCCCAAGGGGTTTGGAGAGGAATGGAGATGAATTTGGTTTGTACATGATTTAACCCCCCACAGTCCATGTTAATCCCAGTTAAAACCCCTTGAACCACACACGCCCTTAAGGTTAAAAATGACCGGGATTACAGAGGACAGGGTACAAACTTTAGTGATATAAAGGTGAGGGTTTGTTTCCGATTAGCCCTACAACGTCAAGGTTTATAATTCGGACTTCACTCTCCCATCATGCACATGCGCGGGTACACACTCACGGTGGAGCGCATTTGCACACGAAAATTTGACATCTAGTTGTCCACTTAATGTGGGGCCTGGGACCAAATGTCAGCCATACCAAGTGCGACCTCAACGAGGTGGCGTGGTTATTGATCGAGTTTCTTTTTACTGGTACGTTAAATGAGAAGATGGCTCCCCGCGTATTCTATTTAAAACGATCGCTACGGAGTGAAAAACAATTACTACTCCACTTCGAGACTTGCTTGCTAGGGTTGCTATCTTCTTCTCACTCTCTCACCCTCTCCAGATCTAAACAAGACGACAGTGTCCACTCTCTCTCTCTCTCTCTCTCTCTCTCTCTCTTCTCACCGGTTGTCACAGATCCGGTCGGATCCCTTTCGATGGTTGGTCGCCAGTGGAGAGGGAGGAAGCCGTCGCGCGCCGTCTTCTCTGACCTGGCGCCGGCGTGGGAGGTCCTCCGCACCCTTTCTCACCGCCGTCATGTTAGCAGATCCCGCCGACTGGAGGTATAACTTCTTTTAGAACCGGCCTTGTTCTAATGGCCCAGCTCCCCACGTCGTTGCATCCTTTTTTTTCATCAAGTTAGAATTGCTCCCCACGTTGCTGCATCCTGCATGTGGATATTCTTCTAGTATTACAAAGGTCCCCATGTAGCTAACTCCGTTGGCTGATAACCCACAAGTATAGGGGATCAATTGTAGCCTCTTTCAATAAGTAAGAGTGTCGACCCCAACGAGGAGCTAAAGGTAGAACAAATATTCCCTCAAGTTCTATCGACCACCGATACAACTCTACGCACGCTTAACATTCACTTTACCTAGAACAAGTATGAAACTAGAAGTACTTTGTAGGTGTTTTTGGATAGGTTTGCAAGAATATAAAGAGCACGTAAATAAAAAGTAGGGGCTGTTTAGATAAAGACACAACTAATTTAGTTTTAATAGAGAGCTTTTTGTCACGAGAAAGTTATTTGTCCCTAGGCAATCGATAACTAGACCGGTAATCACTATTGCAATTTTATTTGAGGGAGAGACATAAGCTAACATACTTTCTCTTCTTGGATCATATGCACTTATGATTGGAACTCTAGCAAGCATCCGCAACTACTAAAGATCATTAAGGTAAAACCCAACCATAGGATTAAAATATCAAGTCCTCTTTATCCCATACGCAACAACCCCCTTACTCGGTTTTAAGCTTCTATCACTGTAGCAACCCACTATAAGCGAATCATGAACATATTGCAACACCCTACAGCGGGAATCCCTCACGCTTGCGCGACACGGAGAGCACTATAGGACAGCACCAATAATAAAACATGCAACTCAAACCAATCACAATCATGAATTAACCCATAGGACAAAACGGATCTACTCAAACATCATATGATAGCCATACATCATTGGGAAATAATATATAGCGTTGAGCACCATTTTTAACTAGAGATTACAACAGGTAAAAGAGGGGTTACACCGCTACATAGAGGGGGGAAGAGTTGGTGATGATGGCGGTGAAGTTATTTGTGTAGATTGCGGTGACGATGATGGCCCCGGCGGCACTCCGGTGCCACCGGAAGCGAGGGGGAGAGGGCCCCCCTCCTTCTTCTTATTCCTTGACCTTCCCCCTAGATGGAAGAAGGGTTTCCCCTCTGGTCCATGATCTCCATGGCGTGGGAGGGGCGAGAGCCCCTCCGAGATTGGATCTGTCTCTCTGTCTGTCTCTGTTTCTGCGTTCCCAGATCTGGCCTTTCACCGTTTCTTTTATAACCGGAGATCCGTAACTCCGATTGGACTGAATTTTGGACACGATATCTATCCATAAATTAGCTTTCTTGCGGCGAAAGGAGGGCTCCAACCGCCTTACGGGATGTCCACGAGGGACAGGGGTGCACCTGCCCCCTGGGGCCCGCCACCCTACCTCGTGGCCCCCTCGGGCATCGTCTCGCGTTGATTCTTCTTCCCAAAAATAAAAAATATTCCAAAAAAATCTCCATCAGTTTTTATCCCGTTTGGACTTCGTTTGATATGGGTTTTCTGCGAAACAAAAAACATGCAACAGAGAGCAACTGGCACTGGGCACTGGATCAATATGTTAGACCCAAAAGTAGTATAAAAAGTTGCCAAAAGTATATGAAAGTTGTAGAATATTGGCATGGAACAACCAAAAATTATAGACACGACGGAGACGTATCATCGGCTTGTCGAACACTCGAACAACACCTAATTTTTTATTATTAGAGGAGAAAAGGTACTACAAATACTGGCTAACAAACCGATCTCTTGGTTGGAAAGGGAAATAAAGATGCTGGCCCGACCGATCTCTTGGTCCAAAAAGGACAGAAAGTGTGTGTGTGTGGGGGGGGGGGGAGGGTTGGGTCGACAATGCAACCGAGAATGAGCATGTCTAGATTTCCTGTGGTCACATAGGAAAGGTCACTAACGACAAAAAAGGCACAAATCCAGGCATGATTTGCATGTTTGCCGTGACTCAAGAAGACCTCTGCCTCACCACTTTATGCCTCGGTGGATGTAAAACGTGCTTGTGCCTCCCTTGTCCCTATGCCCTTACTGATGCTGTTAATCTAACATCATAGGTAAAATGAAACAATGCCACTGTTAAGTTATCTGTTGTCAATCTATTGCCATTGATAAACTGAATCAATGCCACCATCATTATGAAATGCTTATGTCTTGCTTTATTTCTCATAAAGAGTGTCTTCGGCCATTACACTAAAATCTGACACCGGTAACATAGCCGCATCTCCGTGGAGCTACACAAAATTTAATTGCACAATGGTTGACACGACAATGTGTTTCTCCTTTCCGTATCACCCTTTGTTAGAATGATCGTTCTTGTTAACCATGCACGTACGTACTGATCAAGTGCTATTGCCAATCTGTCATCATAGAGTAATAATGTTATTGTATGCATGTTAATGTAAGCCAACGTTAATCTAGTGACAGTCACTGGTATAATGAGGTGCTATACAAACGGGTTTTAACCCCTTTCCGTGAGGGCATTTCGAACCGTCGCCTAGTGAGTGACTGTGATAGGGGGGTCGTTCCCACACAACCCAGAAACCGTCGGGGATATGCCCTCCTCGCACACACGCTCGGCAAAATGAGGTCGTAGCGATCAAGTAGCGATCAAATACGCTTATACGCATGAGTGCTCAAAATACAATTATACAGCGAAATCGCTTCGGTCGTAAGTACATCCCACACAAATACCCTTGCTAAACGCTTCCGCTCAGATGTACATCCCACACGCTTAATCCAAGAAGTATGTTTCCGTCAGATATACATCCCACACAATCACTCCAAGGAAAACGTTTCTGTTCGCAGGTACATCACACACAATTTTCTCCATTAAATCGTTTGTGATAGTGTTGCCATTGCACACGATATTAAAAAAATTTATCGTTTGTGTTATTGAGTGCATCACACACGGTGCATAGAAGAAACTGTGTGGCAAAGGCTGCCCATCACACACACTTTTTATGTGGTAATCGTTTGCGCAAGGTGGCCTAACGCAAATAGTTTTCAAGAGGATGTCGTGTGTGATTGTTCATTGATCCAAAACGGTTTATTCCTAGAAACTGTGTGCGTTGCCCGAGGTCATCACCCATGGTGATTTCTCAATAACCGTTTGCAATAGAAAAACCCAATTAGCAAGCTAATTGGCCATTAGCAGGCTAATTGGCCTATTATTAATAATCCATTTATTAATCTAATTGACATTTCATATTAAGCACACAATATATTTCATTTCCATATTAAGGAAGCAGGATTTCATAATTGAAATACATCAGAGTACAACATCGTATAGCTTCAAAGACTCGCTACACCATTACACAACTGCACCAGCACCAAGTTTCACATGCAACATCTACAACCTTTCAAAATTAGCATCATAGACGGAACATAGACAGATGAATCTCATCTTGAAAACTGCTGAAGCGGAAGGTGAATATTGAGCCTTCATTGATGTTGAAGGTCTTTGCAACTTTAGGCCAGTGCTTGTGGATGATTGACCGTCCATCCTTCGTCCTCTTCAGGAACACTTCAATATTGAACCGTGGGTGTTGTATGAAAATCTTCCTTGCCTCCTGACCATACAGGTGGTTTGAGGGGTAATCATTAGTGAACTGCTTTGGAAAGGCCTGAAAACAAGGATATGCATAAATATCTTCTCCAGATTTGAAATGGTGAAAAGGAATTAGAAATACAAGGTATAACAGTTAGTACCATCCCGTAGTGAACTAATGTCTTCTTCATTGCGCAGACAAAGATCTTGTTGTTTTTTGTCGCTAATTTCTTTATCATAACAATCTTTCTGAGTGTCTTGACTTGACTGATATTAATGGACAAACTCATTTCCACATATGCAAAAAGGGTCAAACTGTGCGTCAAAACCTCTAACAGCAGGACCTACATGTGCAAGACCAAATTGTTAAAATCATAATATTTAAAAACAAGAAGGGGAAAGGTGTGTTATTGACAACAAGCCTAATATATATTTAAAAACAAGCAAACATAGTCATTCAAACTTGTATTGTGCAGGTCTAAGTACACTAGTTATTGGCCCTATTTGGATCCATGGGTTAGAGTTAGTTTGAGCTAGTTTGAGCTCAAATAGCCGTAAAGTATCCAAACATGAGGGCTAGTTTGAGCTAGTTGCGTCAAACCCACCCAAAACAACTATCCCACCCAAGAGGTGCTGATTGGGGCTAGTTCTTCTAGTGCATTTATTGTCAATCTAACATTGTCATCCAAACACCTCTTTGGCTAGAGTTAGTTCAGGGTTAGTCATTGTTGACTATCATTGTTATTTAGGAAACATAGGATAGCGTAGGATTTATTCTAGCTTGATTTGTACTCCAATATGACCATGTACTCCTATATATATGCCCACGAGGCTCAAGCAATACAATCAACTATTCCACCAATCTCTCTCTCTCCCTTTTAACTGTCATGAGCTAGAAACTAACTCTAACCTCCAGCTAAGTTAGAGTATCCGAACAGTGCCATCGTTAAATCAAATGGAAAGGCGTGTTCAATAATCCCTCTTGTCCTTTTTACTCTGCATATAAGAATTGTCTAAAGTCAAACTTCATAAATTTTGAACTTATTTATATGAATAAATATCAAAATCTAGCATGCTAAAGTTATACAATATGAAAATTTAAGTCATGACACATGTACTGATATTTATTTCATATTGTGAATGTTGGTATTTTGTTCTATAAAGTTGGTCAAACTTCAAGAGGCCTGACTTTAGACAAATATTATATGCGAACTAAAAAGATTTGGAGGGAGTACAACATGCTTAACAACAACCAAATATATTCATTCATAGAGGTGTTGTTAAATTTGGTATTGATCAAATTGAACTGCACAGTTCATACTAGCACATATAGAACATCACACTGTTAATAGCTGAAATAAACAAGGCATACTACGAACAACCAAAGGTGGCAATTGAAACTGGACATATGCTAACTACAAACAACCAAACAACCCTAAACCATAGAAATAAACAAGGCGTAATGCAAACAACCTAATATAGCAATAAATACTGGACACGTTCTCACTACAAAAGGGGTTTGAGAAAACAAATCATAGGTTTCCTGACTTGTCAGCTAAGGATCCTGTGCCAAGATCGTAGAACGTGTCCTTCAGAAATGATAAAAGGGGCTCCATGGCGATGAAGGATGGCAAATTGTTCATAACGAGCCGTAGGAGATCAATGGTAGGGCCATCGATGAGATCGACGGCTGTCGAACCCGAAGGGTTGGGGGTGGGCAACTTAACCTGTGACATAACCCGCGTCAAGCCGTCGGTGTCGACGACGTCAATGTCGTAGCCAGCGTCTGTGACATGCCAGAATACTCCAGCCCGCTGATCGAAAGGCTCAATCCAGGTCCAGTCATCGTCGTCATCTTCCTCGGCGGCCACCTCGCCGACGTCGGGCGAAGAGGCTGCGATAAAACTCTTTTGAGCCATTCGCTCATTGAGCTCTCCGGGAAGCGTAACCGGGCTTAGGTTGCGATGCCCTGGAGTGGGTGAGGGGGTGGGGATGGGGATCTCTGGGAAAGGGGGTGTTTTGCAGGCATCATCTAAGAAACTCAGGGTGGCGAGGGTATGTATATCGGTGGGTAAACTCAAGGTTGCCAGAATCGCGATTCTGTTATACGATTCTACGACTTTACGATCCAAACTAACCCCTATGATTCTAGATTTTAGTTCTTAGAATCTACGTTTCTACGATTCTGATAGTGAAAATTCTATGATTTGCGATCCTACCATCGAAGCTCCGATCCGATTCAAAATCGCGATTCTGACAACCTTGTAAACTACACGGGCAGACCATCAGAGGTTGACGCTGGAGGCGGCGGCGGCGACCTAGCTAGGTTTGGAGCGAGGGAGGGGTGGTGTTTATGTGTGTGAGCAGGGGATTAGGGGTGAGCGAAGGATTTGGGGCGTGTGTGTGGAGGGGCCCAACGTGGTGTTTGACGAAATGTCGCGGGTACTGAAAATTTTACTAGGCAGGAGTAAAATGGCGGGGCTACTGAAAATTTGGATTAAGGGATTGAAGCAGAGCGGGGCGTGAGTAAAATGCCAGGGTTACTGAAAATTTGGATCTACTGATTGAAGTAGAGCGAGAGTAACATACATTGCACACGGTCCAGACATACAAATCATGTGCTATCAAATAGAAAAACCATCTACGCGGACGCGGGTAGATATTTTAGAGATTCCGAGGGAGTAGATATTTTTGAGAGGGGAGGGAAGTCTCGTGGAGCCCAATCTACTGTGATCATGTGGGTGACAGAGGCAGGGGCACGGCACACGGGTAGTCCTAGGGAACCGTGGTCTGCTTTCAGACCCGATCGCAGCATTTATTGTCAAGGTCCGACTCTTGTGTTGTTTATAAATTTGGCCAAAAAACGCGAGAAATGGTCAGAACACGAACACACTTGCATGTGGACCAAATATATGTATGAAAAGGGTTGTTTGATGTTCAAATACCCAATGCACAACTTTAATGTGGCACCTGTCGCACAAAGCGCGCGTTATTATTGCTACCCCCCCCCCCCAAACACACACACACACACACTTCATGTTGCCGGAGGGGAATCCTAGCTTTGAACACATGCCCCCAAATAGCTAGGTCTAACAGCTCACCGTACCGTAACACAAAACCGAAAGGAGTACATCAACCCCCCTCCCCCCTTTGCTTCCGATCAAATGTGGACCATGTGCGGGCCCACAGATGTGTTCTTCTGGCATTACCAAATCACAAATTTGATGTTGCACATGTGCATCACAAATTAACCGGGCATCCCCGACCCCATAGAGGCTCATCTAGTATGAAATAGTACTGTGCCCCCCCCCCCCCCGCTTTGCTTCCGATCAAATGTGGATAGTGTGCGGGCCCACAGATGTGTTCTTCTCATGCTACTAAATCACAAATTTGATGTGGCACATGTGCATCGCAAAAATTAACCGGGCATTCCCGACCCCACGGAGGTTCATCTAGTACGAAGTAGTACTATGCCCCCCCCCACACACACACACTTTGAGTCGGTGGGAGGGGGCATCTCACCAAGGCGTATTGTAAGACTGACCAAGAAGAATCACCACCTTGGTCGTATAACCTCTCTTGTTTGTTGGGTCAAAGTCATGCATTGACGTTCCACACGCGGCCCCACAAAATAGGCTAGTTTGTCGCTGATAACCACGTGAGGGAGTGCCTGAAGACAACCACTGCGTGCATGTGGCCCAAACATATGTATGAAATTTCATGTGGTGTTTGAATATACCCAATGCACAACTTTGATGTGGCTGCGTGCTTTTGGAACCGGAAAGCCCCCACACGGAGGGAGGGTTCGTAACGCATAGTATACTATATATATATAGGGATTCATGTGTATGCGAGCCCTCGAACTTAGGTCTCGAATTTCACCATGATCGACGTACGACTATACGGTAACGTGAACCAAGAGAAGAAGAATCCACCCTGGTAACCTCTCTCGCGTTGTTGGTCGAAGTGATGGACGTCCACGCGGGCCCATGAATATATAGGACGTTGATGATAACCAAGCGAGGGAGAGTGTCCAAAGACAACCACTTCATGTATATATGTGCCCCAAACATATGTATGGACATGCGTGATGCATGCATATATGTTTGAATACCAAAAGCACAACATTTTGATGTGGCGCATGCATGCGTCGAAAAACGCACAATCCCCACACAAATCTGGTTCTTGATGTGTCGCTGCCCCCCCACTTCGACCTGGTGGGAGGGATTCGTGCGTACACATGCACCCGAAGTATGTAGTTGCATGTACCGAACCATATAAGATGAACCAAAATTTAATCCCCTCCTAATAATAAGTCAAATTAACCTCTATCATTGTCGGTTGAAGTGATTGACCAAGCGAGAACACAGAGATGGACGAAGCCTCTCGCTGATAACCCCATGAGTGAGTGCCAGAGGACAACCACCATCACTTGCTTGTGGGCCAAACACATGTATGGAGATGTGTAGTTGTGATGTTTGAATACCTAATATATATATGCAGAACTTTGATGTGGCACCTGCCTCGGAAACCTTTAAGTCCCCCACACAAACCGAGGTTCATGACACGTAGTATATATATGTTGCCCCCTCCCCTCTTCGACGCGTAATATATACTCCTACGTACCATTACACAACCCGAAAATAATTCTCGTTGTTTGTCAAATTACCTTTCTCGTTGTGTCATATATTAGATGGACGACAACCTTGCGGGCCCATGGAGGGAAGAGTCACAGGCGAATGAGTGACAACCATCGTCCACACGTGGCCCAATGTGTTGGTGATGTTTTTAATACCCTATATGCACAACTTATTTGCGGCACACGCCTCGGAAACTAAAAAGTCCGGAAACGGAGTGAGATCGATTCAGTGTAGTATATATGTGCTGCCCTGACCTGTCCTCCCCTCTTCGATGCGTACTATATACTCCTACCGCAACACAACCCAAAAACAAACCTCTTTGCTGGGTCAAAGTGATGGAGGACAACCTCGCGGGCCCATGGATGGAATCATCGCATGCGAGTGAGTGTCCTATATGACGCGTAGTATTGCCCCCATGCACCCCCTTCAACGCGTACTATATATATATACTCCTACCGTACGTATAATAAAAACCAAAAATGACCATACTTGTTGGTCAAATTAACCACTCTCATCTCAGGTCATAGTGCTGGACGACGACCTCGCGGGCCCACGCGAGTGAGTTTCCTAGGACCACCACGTGCATGTGGCCCAAAGATGCATGTCAAACCTTTTCCGCAATGTAACATGCGATCAAAGGAGTTTAGTGTTGAAAATGAAAAAATAGATAACATCTATCCACTTTTTATACATTAATTGATTTCCCAAGGATTTAAATGTGTAAAAATCAAATTTGATCTACATGAGATCCATAATGGTGCACAAAAATGGATTGCAAAATCATATGTGTATGTGTCCCTGGGTACATGTTTAGTCCCCATGCAAGAAATTTCTAACATCTAGAATCTTTATTTTAAAATCCACTACTGGAATCAGAAGATATGCCGTCCGCCCAATCTTTGTCGTTAGCTAGCGGACGGCAAAGAATGGCTTTGCCATCAGCTAGCGGAAAGCCGACGGCAAAGAGGCAGCGAACGACAAAGGAAGGCTTTGCCATCAGCCAGAGTTTTGTCGTCCGCTAGCTGACGGCAAAGAGGGTGTTGGGCCCACTTGCTAGTAAGCCCTAACGGGCCCCCTCTTTGCCGTCTGCCAGCGGATGGCAAAGCGTCCGTTGCCCTCAGCTTGCGGACGGCAAAGGCGACACGGACGACAAAGTTTCAAAATAACTTAACAACCCCCGCCCCCGCCGTCGCCCTATCTCTTTCTCCTATCCTCTCCTCTCTGCCTGACGAGCACCGCCGCCGCCCCACGGCCCTGCTGCCCCTATGGCCCACCACCTCTCCAACGCCACCCCATCGCTGCCCCCCGCCCGGTCGCCGTCCCTCCCTGCCTCCCACCCCCCTCTCGAGCCTCCCCGTTGTCGCCTCCCCGCCGCAGTCGCCGGTGGACCGCCCCCGAGGAGCGCCGCCCGTCGCCGCCCCCTCCCCGCCCCATCGCCACCACAACCCATCGCCGCCCTGTCGCCGACCCGTCGCCCCCGACGGCTCCCCCATGGTGAGACCCTGTTGTCGGCGTCCTGGGAAGGGGGGTCCCCAGACTAGCCTGCCTGCGGCCCATGGTGTGGCTCCACCAGCGGCCCCGTATGGCCCATCTTCACCAGCAAACACTCAAGACCCTCGCGAGGGGCCAATCCTCGCGAGTCGGACGATGCAAGACCTCCTCGGGGGCGGCCTCACCAGGCCGGTTCGCGAGGGGCGGAGAGATCAAGGCAAGGGGCACCTCGTGAGGTTCCTGTGACGTAAGCCATGACGACCGGGGCCAGGCGGGTGCCAGCGCGCGCAGTGTCCTCGTTTCCTCTTTGGTGCTAAAGGGGCAAGCGCAGGCGAGGAGTCCCGAGGCATCAGGCAAAGGTTTCCATATCAGTGCAACGAGACCAAGACCAACAGGACGGCAGGACTGAGGTCACCGTGGAGCCCAGGACGGCGTCACCACCAGAGCCTTTGGCAGGAGAAGACCACCTTTAGTCAGGGTAACTTGTACTAGTTGTCTCCCTTCAAATTTGGCCATTGTGGCATCCCTTCCCGCCAGCATTTGGGAAGAGCACTAGGGCCTCTATAAATAGGGCTAGCCACCACAGTAGATAGCGGGACGAACGGAACTAATCCGAAGCCATTTAGATCATCCTCATCCACACAAACTCACCAAGCACAAGAGCACACCTCTCCTCAGGAGGCTGTTCTTCCCTTGTAACTGTTCATCCTCAGCCCAAGAGGCAATCCACCACACCACACTGGAGTAGGGTATTACACCATATCGGTGGCCCGAACCAGTATAAATCTTGTGTCCCCTAGTTCTGCGAGTTCGTCGCGCTGAGCCTTGAGATTGCGGTGATGGAGAGTGCTTGGGGAAGGAGAGATATTTGTGCGCACCCCAGTGTTCGAACCTCGAGGGTTTTGCCGGAACCCAAAATCCAACATTTGGCGCGCCAGGTAGGGGTGCGCCGAAGCCTTCCTCCCGCCAATCCGCGTCCCATCGCTCCATCGCATCCATGGCGGACGCGCGTCGAGCCCGCGCTGAGCGCTGGGCCGCCCTCGCCACCCATGTCGCTCAGACACTTCGCCGGGCGGGCCTCCCCGTCATTCCCCATCGCCCGCCGCCAACACCGCCACCGGTCTAGCAGGAAACATGGAACAAGCGTCCTTGCTGCACCCTTCTGTGCGGCGGGTTGGCTGCACCGCCACTCCGTCGCTGACCCTAGCCGGCTCATCGTCTCACGCTCGTCGCGCTCCCACGGATGCGCAGGTCGCGCTGCTCATGGCGCACGAGCTCCTGCGCTACCACCCGGTCAATGACCTCTACGAGGACTGGTTGGACCGCATCACCGAGCTCTTCAGCGACGCTGGGGGCTCCCCCGGACCCTCCCTCTCGCTGCCTCGTCCTCCGCCAGCTGCGGGCGACGTAGCTCATGGAGCACCTCCACCACCTTCGCACTAAGACGGCGTTCTAGCGCCATAAGGCGCGACTTCTGTGCATGACCCACCGCGTCGGGCGCCCGCGCAAGAAGAAGGAAGTTGCCAAGAAGTTCCCCGGCCGCAAGAGACTGCTCCCGCGCTCCCAGTGCCACCACGACAAGACCATGTGCCGCCTGAAGTG